>OX402536.1:10553154-11192731 GCA_948098885.1 Drepanosiphum platanoidis | reverse complement strand
AAATCGGTAAAAATAAATTTTTACATGTAAAATATCGTTACTATACTATGACACACAATTTACTATATTCCGAATTCTCACGTTAATATTTACAATATCGTATACTTGTGAAAATAGCTCATTAGCTTACAATATTATCGCCTTCATATATCAAATCAATATTGATAATTATATCATCGTGTACCTGAGAATACGGTTTAATAATATTCTCACGTTTATTTTAACAACACCTTCGATTTATATAATTTATCAAAAAAAAACACACAGGCATGCCGAATTGTGGCATTGCTGTGCAATGTAATAATTAAAATGTATAGAAGTCTGGCAAAATTAATAAACAATTGACTATGGTAAAAATCACACGAAAATAGGCATAAATACTACTCACAACTCTCAAACATCGCCCAGTCTCTAGTCCACGTCGCAGGAACTGTAAGCCCATGATGTATATAATTAATATCTCGTCATTTTCGTGTGCTTTTTACATGTATGTTAATATTCTAAAGTCAAAACGTAAATTCTTTCTTTCAAACTGATCTATTGAACGCAAGGACAACTTCCGAGTCACTGGTGTATTATTACTGCTGTATGCTGTGGACTTTCAGTCATACAGCAATAATACAATATTAAACTTCAAACTTCACACTCAAAAAGTAAGTGGAACGATTATTACGTAACACATTAAAATATATTAAAAATCCCCCGTTTTCCCTTTCATTTAATGAGTCGATCCAACGACCCCGAATAACTTTATTATTTCATTACGATATAACTTTATATCGAGTGGCTGTTGCAATAGGCCAAACTGTACCTGTCACTGGATCTGTATATTATTTCGATAGGATAAATCTAATCACTTAGATTTAGTGTAACGTTATAAGGTAATATACCCACCGTAGGAAACCTGTGAACCAACTACCACTGGTGGGTCCCCTAAAATATAACCCTATGCACGCCTACATATTTTCAATTTTGGTTTATTACACTACTGTCTTTCAGTGTTGAGATGTCGAAAAAAAAGGCGATAGCCTCGATTGAAAATATTAAGTATATTATTATTTTGCGCCGTCACCTGTTCAAAACCAAAACGCCAATGTTGAAATATAATCCGTAGATGATCAAGTATTGCGGATTAGTGTTTATAGAGTCGTCGCGTATCACGTCGATGAGCACGGACAAGAACAAGTAGAAAGAATTGAAAGCCACCAACAACGCCGTGAAAACGAAATAACGGTTGAATTCGAAACGTCCGCTCGTTTTGGCCCATCTCAACGGCCAGTTACCGAACAAGAACGAGAAGAAACACACGATCGGAATCATTTTTAAATACTGACAAATATAATAAAACCCGGCGCGGCGGCGCCGTTTATTATCGATAATTATTAGCGTATGTCGCGACGCGAATACGAATAAACAAGTGACAAAAGAACACTTAACGCGGACGCGTAAAAGTTATTGTGCTTTCGATTCGAACACCTTTTTCAGAGAAACGTCAACGGTTACGAACACGATAGTCGAATAATAGTAGACAATAAACCGCGTACGAATTATACGTCATTTTTTTTTTAATACTACTACTAAATCGATTCGTTTCGGTAAAAGGCTCGTCGTCGAGCGGCTAAAAGGACGACGACGGTTTCATTATAATAATAATAGTCTCGGTAGGTATTAAACGACGAATATACCTATAATAACCTATTATACTTTTCGCAGTCGATCGCACGTAATAATACTATCCACCCACGTCGATTATAATAATTACTACCGAGACGCGATTACATTCACGTAATATCGTTCTGTCGATCGATCGATAGATTTCCTCTTTACATTTCTTACAACGAGTAATTTTATCGTTACTTTTGAGCGTACGGAAACGCGTTTGGAAGTAATATCATAATCGTACACGAGCGATAAATTCAAATATAGTATTCGATTAGATATTTATATATCTAATAACCAAGAATAATATCTCATATTATGTAATGCGTCTCGATAATTTAGCGATTTAGAGATTTTAAGAACAAAAAGCAACGGTTCGGGTACAGTGAAACGTGTGCAGTGTGCGTGTGTTGAAAATTTCAAATAATTCGAGAGCAATCGCGCTAGGCGAGTTTGAAAACGGATTGAAAAATGCATCGATTTCGTTCGATATCAATCATCATGTCCAAGACATGATTTGAGTGTTTGGATTTCTGTAAGGTCCGAAAACAAGCGATGGGCGATGATGTTGTGGCGAGAAATCGGTTAACAATATTGAAAATAAGACGAAAGAAGTGAAAAAGACTTCCGAGAAATATGAACGAGTTTTCGTTTTAGTGGCGACATCTGTACTGCTCGAAACAAACCATTTACGACCGAGAACTTACATGATAGCCACTGCTCTCTACAATACTGCATTCAAACAGTAAAGTCAGAATTCACGTTGGATAAAATGTAATCAGTACTCGAGTGCCAAACAAACGGGGAAGGAAAAACGAGTTGGGTTTGAACCTATATATTATGTTTAATATTATTTCTCTCGATCGTTCTAGAACAATGCTTATAGAGTCTCAAAACTGTATTATTAAATCTATAATCGAAATCGAAACGTTGAAATGTGCGTGAGAAAATCATCAACTTTAAACCACGTGAAAATACGTATAAATGAGAGAAAAAAACAAACAAACAAAACAGTTACAGTTTTAAATAATATTCCAATGCGTTTTTCATCATCCTAGTTGTCGTGAAATGTCTGTGATTTCTAAGTTTATCGTAATTTTTAATATAACACGTATTGATCAATAATTATTACGTATATATTAATATACGACGCGTGGGTACAATAATAATTACGTTATGATTTACTAAAAAACAACTGTTTTTCTCAACAGCATTATTCTCACGAAATCACATTGCGAAAAACGGACGAAAAGTGCCAACACCACGTCATCCAATACATTCTCACGAGCGATTTGGTATAATATTTTATTTTAAAAAGCAAAAATCCTTATTAAATTTCGATTTCGGGTAAACATTTTGAAAACTTCGATTCCACTGCAATGTAATAATTATAATAATCTACTAATTATCTAAATCACTGGTTCCCAAACTGGGGGGCGTGTACACATTGCTGGGGAGGCGCAAGCAGATATTACGAAATACAATTTTTATTGATTAAATTTTTTTTATTTTAAAATGTAGGGAAAATATGAAAAATTATAATTATTATCATCAATAAAATTGAATTCATCCCGGATATTTTATAATTTCTTCGTAAAGTACACAAAAAAGTGATATATTTTTCACGTTATAGAAGGTGGGGGGGGGGGGGCGCGAGAGTTTCGAAAATATACAAAGGGGGGCGTAGAATAAAAAAGGTTGGGAACCACTGATCTAAATAATTATAATAATCTACTAAATAATCCTAAACCATTTCGGAAACCTTCTGATGACTTTGTGCGTATGCGTGTATTGAAAAATGAATCCACAGAAGCGTTTCGCGTTGTCAAACACTAATAAACGGTGTCGCCGCCGTCGCGTCGTCGCCGTCACAACGCGGAATATTTAATAACATTATCATATTATCGTAGTTATGTATAGCCGTTTCCGGCCGCCGCGACTTCCGTCGACCGTATTATTACTGCTCGTCGGCGGCGTAGTTACTTATACACACATCGCATTATTATCAAGTACGCGCGTAAATTCATTTTTAACTGCAGTATTCTATACGTCATAAAGTACGATCGATATAATTTCGTTCTGTATTTCCGTAACGCGAGTACACTCGTATATTATGACATTATTTTACCTATAGGTATAATATAGGATATCGATTTCATTGAACGCGTTCAAAATAGGTTTTTAAAATTCGTAGCTTTCAAATTTAATTTGGCCATTGATAATCATGATTATACACAAATCAGTTCTTTTCTTAACATTCCAGCCTTATCCACCAGACGTGAAATAGCTGATAATATATCCTTTATTATATATAAGTTAATTAATGGTATCGCCGATGATCCTGATCTTTTAAATTGCATCCCCTTTACTATTCCAGCCTACAATAATCGTTCCACATCTCTGTTTTACATTCCAGTATATAGCACAAACTATTTTGAAAAAACTCACCTATTCCTAGGGCTATGGGGCTCTATATGTAATATACACTTTCGATGAGAGTTGACTTTTTCTTCTATCCCCTAAAGGAGATGATAAACGCTCACATGAATAATGTGAATACGCAATGCCGGGTTTGCCTTTCAAATTTAACACTTTTTTCCCTTTTTAGATTTTTGTAAACTTTATATACCTATAAGATATCAGCTGTTTGCTCTGTACTATTGGGCCTCGGCCCGTTTTATTCTACTGAATAAATTATTATTATTATTATTATAGGTAAAAAACAAGCCGATGGGGGGGGGATCTATCCTCCCCCCCGTAAATACGCCACTGACGGGGAAAGACAAAGGAGACGCGCGCGAGAAACGCAATAACACTATTAAAATACTCCGACACGTTTGTTACACGTACCCGCAGTGTTGTTGCGTTCGCCTTTTTGTATGTGTATACATATATTTTAATTACGGGTCCGAAAATCTAATTTCACGCTTCCTAAACGGTCGACTAAACGGTCGAATGCAATCGCGCGCCCGGCGTGTGTAATACGTGCACTATAATATGTGTGTGTGTGACTGTATACGTAGTAGACTCACGTCCTGCGCGCGCGCGCCAGACAGCCTTTTGCCCGCCCCAGCGCGCGTTTCTCGAGCCCGGGGTCTCTCGTCTCTAAACCAAAGGAAATTGGATAAGTTACTATTATATTATTTTAAATTATAAATAATATTATGTGCGCGGCGGCGGCGGCGGCGGCGGCGTTATCTCAGCGACGTGTGGCTCATCTCGCGCGAAACTTGATGGCTTGATAACCGATTCGCGCGCGCCCCAGTGAGTGTAGCACACGCGTGTGCAGGACATCATTAACAGGCTCGTGAGTACGAAAAAAAAAAAAGGAAACGATGAAATCGGTACGAGAGTAAATGATTTTTTTGCTTTTTTTTTTTTTTAGGAGACAAAATATGTTTCACATACGTCGTCGACTTAAAACGATACGAGATCGGTGGCGGTTTTGCGAGCGAGGCATAACGCTGTACGTGTGTCAGAGAATAATGCGATTTATTGAAATGACGATCACGAAATGTGCACGACATCATAAACAGTGTCGGTTTTAAGTACGAAAAAAAAAAAAAATTAACAACGAAATCGGTACGATCGCGAGAGTGAGTAATTTCTTTTTTTTTAAGGTATTTTATATACGTTATAATATTTCGGGGAAAAAATACGTTTCACATACGTAAACTTAAAACGATACGAGATCGGTGGCGGATTTTGGAGGCGAGGCGAGATAGGTACGAGCGTTTTTGAGGTCAAATTTTTTTGATACAATTTTTCAATTATTCGTCCGTTTTTCTCGACTTTTAAGTATCTAACGTATCGCAGAACAATGTGATTTATTGAAACGACGACGAAAACTTTCAATAATTAATCATAGAAATACCGCTTTTGATTTCGAACAAACTAAACGAATTCGATTGTTGTCGTCACCGCGCGTCGTCTACTGTTCAAAGTTCAAATAAACAAAGTAGTAATAAACCGGCAGACACCGCGGCACACACTATCCGAATAAACTCTGAACAAATCGTAACGTATCCTTTCGCCCGGCTTCTTTCTATGCAATCGATTCCGGACGACTATAATAACGAACAAACCACGTTTTATTCGTCGCATACCTATTGCGCGAATATTTTTATTTACGCGTCAAATTATTATTATGTTCGATACTGCCGTGCATGTGTGGCCGCGGCGATATTTGTTCGGTAAATAAATAAATAAACCGTATCGAACCGCGTCTCGAGGATCCCCGCCGCGCGTGGTAGTATCAGATTTATCGTCCTCGGACATTGCGGCGCGGCACGCGCGCGCACGTGCTCTTCCGAGCGGTCACACTCGAAACGTAATAAAATAAACGCGGGCCGACGTGTCACGAGACGCGGAATAAACTCCGCTCGGTGGTCACCGAACTATATTGTAAGTGAAATCAAAATACGCGAAAAGTTTCGAAACGTACCGCGAACCAATAATAGTAACATACTCGAGTCGACTCGATCCGTTTGCCGAACAAGGTTGCCTCCTGACACGAGGGCTCGGCGGAGAGTAAAAATAGTTTTCCGCGGAACCCCGGCGAATCGCGCTCGCGTTATTTTCCCGTTACCCGGTAACCGGTATTATGTGATCGAAACGCGCGCGCGCGTGTGTGTGTACCTACCTCCGGAGACGCGAACGGAAAAGGAACACGACCTTCAAGGACGGAGTGTGACGAGGATAAAACGCCATCCTTTTTTATATTGCTAGCCGTTCCTTTACGTCGTCGTCGCCGCACTCCGGATGCTTTTATTTGTCGTCCTGTAAACGTTATTCGTCCTTCCCGAGTAGACCTTTTATATATATAGGTATAACTTGGCGCGCGGCCGTAGGTTTTTATTTAACCCGATAACCGCGTCCCGCGCAGTACCGTACGACACAGGACGCGGGTTATTATTACCACCAGGTATACGTATTTTATCGCCGCGTTTATCCTGCGAATTAATAACACTTATCGTTTCGGCGGTCCGACTTTTTTTCCGTTCGCCGAGTTAGGAAAAACAAACGTCTTTAATTAACAGCGCCGCCGCGTCGAGTTGTCCGCCGGACGAGCGTCTCCCACGCGGCACGTCCGCGCACTGCTTTCTCGTTTGATGATATTTATCAAAATAAACTATATTACTGCTGTCTCGACAACAACGAGACAACACTCCGAACTTTGTTTGAAATCGCGAAAACCGTTTTTCCACTAATACCGACTACTCGTTAATCGTAATACAGTACAAGTCGGATCGAGTCTAGACGAATATTACCAAAAATATCATTTATTTTCGGAGGCTCGAAACGAAAACGAAAGCAACTTTTCTAAAGTTTCTAACGAATTCCATCGACATTTCGACTAATAAATTGGATTTCGATCGTTTTTAGCCCGTGCAAAAGGTAGCCGCGCCGCCGGCCCTTTACAACGGCAAACAATATTTCTAACAATATTTCCATCGTGGTCCACGTTAAAATCCACCCCAAGCCAGGGTCCTGATAATAATATTATGTTAACCGATTGAATGCAATACACGCGTCGAGTACGTTTCGTAAATAATATCACGCGCAACCCCGAACGACACGCCTCGATGTCAGCGATCTGTTTGGTTTTCGTCTTTGCGCGATATCATCATCAACTCTCGTCGGATTGCGATTGAGTTATTAAATCGTAATTAATTATATCGCGCGTTCTCCGGGGCCGTAAAAATAACAATCTACCGGTCGGCGGCGGCGGCACGGGATTTGTTGACTGTTATAAAATAATATATCAACCCGCGAGAACACGCGGCGGTTTGCGTATAATATAGTAGTTCTCTAAACACCATATAGGTGTTATATTATGTACGTATATATAAACTGCTTATACATCTACATCGTCGTACAATGAGAGCCGGGAGTTTATGACAACTATCTAACTAAACTGTTGGGCGTTATTAATAGTCGCTTGACAAAGGGGAGTTGCCCATACTTTGTTCTAAACGTCTGCGCGACGAGTCGATTAAACGACCACCTCGGCGGCGCGCAGTACACTAATTTAACGGAACGCGCACGGCCGACGTTTTATCGCGTCGACGATGGTAAAAGGTGAGAAAAGAAAGGAAAAAAAAGAAAAAAACTTTGGTTTTTCAACATCGGCATTCAATTCGCGTCTTATTTAGCTCGTAGATCGCGCGTTCTCTCTTATTAACTTTCCCCGCTCGCTTATTACACTTTATTTCCAAACCGCGCGCGATTCAAACACCAACTCTAATTGGAAACCATACCGCAATACACCTAGGGTTAGAGTCGGCGAAATATTTTTCGGACGAAAAAACAAAACGCCAAGACGGATTCTGAATCCTTTAATAAGAAGAGTTAACGATTTTCGCCGAAAATTCAACGCGTCTTTTGGCCATTGTTCGAGCGCACACAATAGGTATTATTTTAATTACCGACCGCGGTCCACGAAAAGGAGGGGTAGAAGAAAGGTCACCACCGTATACGTACGGACGTGGTGGTGTATGAGGGGCGCGATATTTTTGCATATTCAAAAAAAAAAAAAAAATTAAAATACGAACAAATATCGGGCGCCGCGCCGGCGGCGCGGCTGTGCGCGCGGAGAACCTTGTCAAAAGCCCGAAGAAATTTAAAAGCGCACCGCGGTTGTCCGGCACGTTCCGTAATTTATGCCGGGTGTATGTATGAGCCAGATAAGAGATGAAAAAGGGTTGTTCCGTCACGAACCGTAAACATCGGTTATACGCAATCTCTCGGTCTGTGACCAGGGCGCGAACGATGGTCCCACCGGGTCTCCCCTTCCACACACAATGTTTTGAAAATAAATACGTTTACGTATATTAATTATGTTTTCATACGAATTTACCCGCTCGCGAGCGTGTTGGCTATTTTTTCTATAAAATCATCGGCGAAACGTGTTTTTACTCGAAATCGAATGTTTTAACGACACGCGCGATTTTTTAACTCGTCGTTCGATTATAGCGCCCTCGAATACAATCGGAGTTGCTCGCTCCAGAGACGCGCCACTCGTGTCGTTGGTGGTCGTCTTCCTATTTCGAGCGATTTCGGAAAAATCAGAGATCCAGAAGAAAATAACAGGACGAATCCTGCGGACAATTTGCACAAGAAACGTTTCTCCTTTTATTCGATAACAGAGCACGTTGTTTCGACGTTGCGCGCGGCGATTCGGTCAGCGATTGTCGCGCATATATTATTATAATATCACGCGTCTACCCCACCCCGGGCTCCCGGGGTCGTATTACGGTTAGGTATTGTGCGCGCCGTTGTTATATGCGCTAAAGATAAAATTTAGCCTTTAACGGCGGCGGCGGCGCGTCTGCGGACGTGATGATAATTATTTGCAAACGAAAGCCGCAGCAGCAGCAGCAGCCTCCTGTATATTATAATTCTCCTTAATACGCATTTAAACCGCGTACGACGACGACGACGACGACGGTTATTCGACGGCGCGGACGTCGCTGAATGCTCTCGCGCCGGCCGACCGGAATTATCGGAAATTTCCACTCTCCCGAGATTATTTCTCGTGTCATTGTGTCGGCTGCTGTTGCGACGACGACGACGACGACACTATACACTATCTATACCGCAACGAACTCTCGTGTTGTTCGGCGTCCGCGGAGAGAAGACGAAAGAGAAAAATGAAATCGAGAACAACGCGACCGACGAGTCTTCCCCGCGATTACGACGATATTATTCTATTATAATAATGCGATATTCGTTCTTCGTATCTTCTTCTTCTTCTTAACAGCTTAGCGGACCATGTAGGTCCATCGCTGCCACCATTATTTCACTCCATCGGGCCTTTTTTAGATCTTTTACTATTACATCCTTCCATCTTGTTCGGGGTTTTCCTACAGGTCTTTTCCCCACAATTCTTCCTTCTGTAACTCGTTTTATAGTTTTCCCCTCTGCCCTCCAAACATGTCCAGCCCATTCTATCCTCTTGCTTCTGCTATACGATAATATATTTGGTCTTCCATATAAATTCTTTAGGTCATTGTTAATGTCTTCTTTCGTATGTTCTCGTTTCTATATTATTGTAAACTGGGCCAAATATTTTTCTGAGCACTTTTCTTTCTGTTGTACATAACTTGGCGTAATCACCTTTCGTAGTGGCCCATGTCTCACATCCATATTATGTCAACACGGGTCTCAAGTAACTTGTGTATAGAGTTACCTTAGATTCTCTCGATAATAGCTTCGAGCTGTGAATAGTTTAAGTAGGCTATAATAACATCGATTCGCGCTAGCTACCCGTTCTTTTATTTCTTCGTGTACGTTGTTCTTCGTATAAACGAATATTATTTCTTCCGGTCGTCATCGGACGCCCGTTAATCCGGCCGTCGCGGTTTCTTCTTCACGCGCTCCACTAGTGGTCGGTCGGCGGCCGGAGAGAGCCTGTCTCTTCCACACCCCGTCGTCGTGTATCGCGGCAGACCGCTAATGCGCTATTACCGTGCTTATACGACGCGTCTAATAAACATATGTATTTGTGAAACTGTACCATCTGACCGGCGGCGTCGACTTAGGGGTTTTCGCGGCGTTAACAACACTCGTTGCCCATAATCTGTTCGCCTTTTGCCGAATTAAACGTAACGGACATTAAAGTGCGATCTGTTGTTTGTGTTTTAAACACGAGCGCTATTTGGCGTGACGTCGTTTTTATCGCATAGTATTTAAAACACTCGACAAATAATATCGACGCTCGTCGAAAAGTTTCAATATTAAAAAATATGAAATACTAATACAAGATTTTGTATTACGCGCAAGTGTATTACCCAACTGGATTACTTTTATGAATAATTGCAAAGTAACAACAACAAAAAAAGAAGAAAGAAACACGTGAAACACATCAAGTCCCAACTAGAACTACCGTATTAAAACAAATTAAACAAAAGATAAAATAACTTTTCGTAAATATAAAAGATAATATAATATAAAGTACCTTAACAGAGTTAAATCATATCGTAACTTTGTTTTTTATCCTTTGGCAGGCATATTTTTCTCAATACTAGTGTATACGACATAAAGAAACAGTCTAATGGTCCGATGGTCTCTGCGTCCTCGCGTGATCCTTGTTTTTAATTCTCACAACGCGTTTGCACTAATTATTTCGATTTTTATGATTTGTACGATTTGCCGAGCACTTGTATGACGTGTATTTCCGTTCACTTTACATTATCGCGCGTTTGTAATAAAGAAAAATAAACCAATTTACTAGTAATAACTTTATCTAAGGAAAATTCAGAATCGTACGCACGCTTTTCCGAAAACAAAGCGACCAAGGACGTTCTATTTCTTTCTATGTAGTCTATACGTCTATAAAGTTCTTTTTGGGGCTTCGGGGCCGTCGACCATGTGCCGGGCCATCGGGGAAAACGCCCGGGTCTCCGCGTAGAGGCCCCAGCGTCGTGGTCCTAAGTTTGCGAACGAATCGCTCTTGCGACCGTGCGCGCGCGCCACGCAGGACGAAAACTCTTCGCGCCCGGCGGCGCGTTATCTCCGTCACGGTTGAACACCCATCGCGGGCCGTAATAACGCCGCCGCCGCCGCCGTCCGCGTGTTCTGTCACCGACGACGTGAGCAGCCGAGTCGAAACTCGAATTCGCGGTCGTCGTCGCCGCCGCCGCGGTCTCCCGATAAAACCACACCGTCCCCCATCCCCGCGTCCCCCGATCCCGTCGTCGTCGGAAAGGAGCAAACAGGAGCCCTCTCCTCCTGCGTCTGCAGACCGTTACGTCACGTGACGGTCGGCTAATCGAATTCGACGGCACGACGTTTTATCGTCGTCGTCGCACTCTCGACGCGTGTCTCTCTAATCGTCACGAATGGCTTTCACGAAAGCCGACGGAAACGAAACGATAATAATATTATTACCTGCGCGCGACGAACGTACGTGGGATGTCCCGCGGAGATCTGGCGTACGTCGCGACGACGGCGCGGCGGCGGCGGCCATTCCCGCGACGGCACGCGTGACGATAACATCGATCGGCAAGGAAAACATCCTGCAAACACTTGGACATACAATGATTGTTTGAAAATTAACGTCGTCGTCCTAGAAATTGTATTTATACAAAACGGCTGTTGATTTGAATACAATCGAAAGTAGAGTACCTATAATCATACAATAAGAGTGATTCGGCGTAACACTGGAAGAGCTCGAGATAATGTAATCGTAGACCGAGGTAAAAAATATATATTATATATGCGTATTTCGATTGAAATGCTTAGTGATTTCGAGTGTAAATATCTTTGGTCTTTTCTACTAAAACGTATGCAGTTGTTCATACTGTATTAGAGTTATCGTAACTAAAATATATAATAACCACGACGATTTAGTAATATCATAATAGTTGTCCTATATTCGTATAATTTATAACTATAAAATAAAGTTGAAATAACTGTAAGTAATATCAACTAGCCATTTTTTTCCCCGTCTAACGTTGTTGTATCGTAGAAGGAAGTATATTATAATAATAATATCATTCAAGTAAACGAGTAATTAATATCAACACGAGGCTTTTAAATATAACTTTTAGTATAATTTAGACATGTTTGACGCGGCATTTCGATCGTGGTTTTTTCTTAATTACCGTTTTAAATATACTACAGGAAAATAGTTACACGTGTACTACACATTTTCAATATATTTAACGAACGTGGACTGTTTTACACATTTCCTTTTGAATTATGTGAAATTAAATTAAAGTTTTTTTTTTTTTTTTCAATTCAATACAAACGTTGGCATTGTCTAACTAGTTCACGCCAACATTTTTAAACACATTTCATTTACTCATAGTTTTTCCTTATTTAATTATAAAAGTACAATTTATTTTTATTCATTTAATAATTGATATCGGCGCCGCCGCGTCTTGCCAAACATTTTCAAATGTTTTAATTCACTCGAATTTTTTTTTTTTTTGAAAATCTCCTAGTTACGCCGATGAATAAATTATCGAAGTCCACCATCACCTCGTAGATAATATTCACATATTTATATTTTTTGTAAGTTGTTATTATTATATTTTAAACTTTAAATTATCAACATGCCATCAGCGAGTGGCTTCTCTTTTTTTGTTTTCTGTGTTATATCATTTATCTATTCAACTCTAGTATAGATTGTTTATTTTATTATTTAAAAAATAGTAAAAAAAATAAATAATTTAATACTCGCATTAAATCTCTAAAAATTAAATGGCAGTAAAGCATTTTCTAATTTTTCTCTTCGTAAACACTGATGGAACATATTTTTTCTGCATTTTTTAAGAATATTTAATGGCATCTAAAGCTTATTGAAAATAAAAAGAAAAAAAAAGAAGAAGAATAAGAAGAAGAAGAAGACTACTTTTTCCATCACGTAGTTTAGCGAAAACATTAAAATTGAGACTGATAGTTGAACGGTGGTTTAAAAGGCTATAACGGGCGACTCGACGAGGACAAAAGTTGTCACACACAATAATGCCTAAACGTGTTTAAACGGACCTTTGACCTTTGACAATGATGATGACTTTCTTGACGCGCGTTTTAAAGTTGGGTTTAAAATTAAAGTGATGTTTTCGTATCGCTACGAAAAAAAGAAAAGAAAAGAGCTCAAGGTTATTAACATCAATGTCCGCGTAAAAGGAAATTATGAAAAGGAAAAAAAAATAAATACCGAATCGATGAAAATTAATTAATGACGGGGGGGAAAGAGAAAAAACTCCGTTATATTTTCGTAAAAGCATTCGTTTAATTAACGGCGGCGCGCCGGTCGCACTGCTCGAAAGTGAATTGTATAATATTTGAAAAAATGAGATTTTCATCTCTGGACGTATTATATTTACCGCAAAATAAATAAAGATTCATCGGTTATTCAAACCGAGATCGCGCAAACCAACACAATGCGATTAAACCGACGGTTTTGTATGTGGCGGTTTAATTTCGCGATAAATGTAAAAGACTTAATGAAGAGACGTGGATTATACCCGAGACGTTTAAACTATGCAACAGTTCTATATCGCTGTAGTTAAGCAGCACGTTTCGTTGTTTGTTTCGGGGCTTAAAATTTCGTTTTTAATTTCTGAAAGTATTTTACCAGTCATTACCAGTGCGGCGGAAAAAGTATAAACGAAAGATTATAAAAAGGGGAGGGGGTTTTATTTTCGAGCGGCAAACAACAAATCGATCGAGTCTTACAGGTGTTTTTTTTTTTGTTGTCTTTTTAACGGGCGTTTCGTCCGAAAGAAAATATTATGATAACAGTAGTTATTGAAATTGAACGAAAAGCAACTGCTGCAGCAATAACGCGACGAGTGTGATTTATATATTTCGTTCGTCTAATAATTATATCTTATCCGTTTTCGATTTCTGATGCTTTCTACGGTACGATCTCGACATTGCTCGGGAGACGATTGTTTTGCCGTCAAGTTTGTTGTAACAGCATAGTACACTCGAGTAGTGAAACTGTGTACCGTATTACAACGAAGAAAAGGCATTCCTATTGGCCACGGGCCGTTATCGTGCGATCGACGATCGCGTTGTTCGCCGTGTCGGTCCTCTTAGGGGAAAAACGGTTTCGGCGGGCACACACGATGTTATTACAACGACCGGGGGGCGGCCGTAGTGATATTACGTATTTTCGTCCGCTTATTCTCGCGTATATTGCAGCAACACAGCTGTGCAGAGCGCGCGCGGTGTTATATTGAACATCGGCGGCGTTTGCAACTACGGAACGAGATGAACGACCGTCGATAACACCGCGACATATACATATATATATGACGGGCCCGTAATGAGTACGTAAATTTGATTACGGTAGAAAAACGAAAAAACGAAAAAAGAGGGATGGCATTAATGATGATTATGAGAGCAGTAAAAACGAAAAAAAAAAAAACGAAAAATAACCTCCCAATCGGTATCGTTTAATCCGACAAGGTTCACATTGCATTGCGCGGCGGAGGAGACGACCGTCCCGTCCCCCCCCCCCGCGCGGTACAAGGGGATCGCAGTCAATTTTCATTATCGGAATAAATACACGGTAGATGTCAACAATGGTTAGATGGGGGTGGGGGGGGGGAAGGACGACGACGCGGCGAGCGGGAGTCGCCGCTGCCCCCGCGGGCACTCTAACTCTGACAATGTCTCTCCAGAGAAATGATTTATGTCCAGGCAATAATAATACGACGGGCGTGCGGGCGGCGGCGGCGGCGGCGGCGGCGGCGACAATACGTATAGCGGGGAATATAGCTCGCGCGCGCGCCCGATGAAATAAAGGATTAATTCAGCGCTGAAACAATAAAACTCTGCCACCGTCGTCGTCGGTCGACTATAATATGCGGCTCGTCACCTCCCCCTCGCTGTGTGACGCCGAACCCGATTCCAGCAGTTTACTTCGAGATAATAATAATAATAATAATAATTATGATGATTTTCGTTCGCTCCGCTCGTGCACGAGCGCGAATATAGCAATAATTATTATATTGTTATCGAATGGAGAAGGAAAATAGAAAAAAAAAAAACTAAAAAAACTAAACCTCACGACGACGTTAAAATTATGTTCGCCCGGGATATTTGTAGAAAGCGTCGGATTTGAATGGGAATTAAATGGTCGATTCGTGCCGGGACGATAAAACGACGCGCGCGCGCGGAAAATACGTACGTAATAATACGATTTCGTCGCGTTGATATTTGACGACAAAAGACTGCAGGAGTATACCTTCTTAAGCCGGCGCTATCTTTTAGTTTTCTTAATTAAGTGACACGCGACGTTTGTTGTAATACTCGCGTTCTATAACGTCGCTCCGTCATAATATCCACACGCGGTAGTGTACGGATTGTATTATAGTAAACTACTTCGCGCTCTTATTATACTTATAATAAATATCCGGGTGACTTTTTCGCGTATATCTATATTATACGTTTATTTATTCTTTACTCTGTATTCGTTCGTAATACGCTGCAGTCGAAACGAAACGGGAATACTTCAAGTACTTTCTGCGGCGTTGCGTTTTTCGAGACTTTAATTATTCAAAATCGTAGCCGAAAAAATGTAATTGTTTTTCGTCGAATGCTGAAATTCACTGAGAGTTGGCGCGCGGTATGTCGACGAGCGGTTTCCTTTGTTCTTGATTAATCACAAATTATTGAAACAATATTATCTATAAGAACGTGATCGCGAAATTTCCGTATGATTCGTATAAAATGAACTTTATAATGATGTCCAAGCAGAATTAAACATAATATATTATAGCCAAAGTCGACGAACCTCAAGAACGGGCTAGCGATCTTGTAGTTATAAGAAAACCGGACGTTATAGAGGCTTAGACTCTGCATAATATTAGACCCATCAGAACTCAATAAGGCATTAAAACGTGAAAACTACCGACGTTTGAGAAAATTCGCTCTAAATTAATAAATAAAAAAGCGTTCGCTGTACTGGATTTAACTATGTACTACACCACTCAGCACACCCTTTGGCTACTTCAAATTTAACAGACTTCCCTTTGGAATCGCAACGGTTCCGGAAATTTTTACCGAATTCAATTACTGAAATTATACTATGGCGCCATCAGAATTTCCAGACAACAGGGTTCTAAGAACGAAATTACCAAATTTCATATCGAATAGTAAATTATTATTCAAACATACTATAATAATTCAAAAGGACAAAATACGGCTACCGGGCAACGTTATCTCTAAATCGAGCACACCTTATTTATTGTGAAAAATTAACGGAATCGCACACGTCGACGAGCAAGTGACAACAGAACAAAGGGATGGTAAAAAGTAAAATTAAAATAGACCTAAAAGAATAACCGAAATACCTGCAAAGCGCTCGATGACATTGTGTTGTAAATAACATTTATTATAATAATATAATAAGTCACATCACGCTTATCCATTTTGTTATGATATTTTCAATTTTGTTTTTTTTTTTTCACGTGACGATATTTTAAGTATTATTATATTACGTATGATTTTTTTATTTTTTATAGTGTTATGACGTTATGACGTTATTTTCAATTTCGTTCCAATTTATAGTAATATATTATATTGTATTATTATATTTTCATAATATTATGTATCGTTATTAAGTTGAAGAGGAATACGTTCAAGTAGGTAGTGTCAACGCTGTTGTTATTATGCCGTTGTTTTTAACAACCTAAAATGTTATATTTTGTAATTCACTCGATTGTTATATCTGTTGAACAACGCGTAAAACAATTAACGTAATAATATTGCATTTCGAGAAAAAAAAAAAGTAAATAATAATAATAATAATAATCATACCTACTTGGCGTTTTTTCCGCAAATATGAATAAAGTCGCAAAAGAAATTAGTTCCGAGAAGCAGCGAACGAATTTAATTACGTCGATCCACCAACCAGTTGGCAATGTTGAAAATAAAATTTTATAGGTTTCGTTATTATTATTCGGAAGTCGTTACTGCCGTTAAGTAACAATCAAAATAGGTCATAAAAAATAAAACTCGAGCGATAAATTCAGTATTTTCTCTCCAACAGTCGTGAGATATTATGCTTAATGCTAACTCGGCGAATGAAATATCACCGGCGGCGGCGGCGGCGGCGGCGCAATAATCGTTTAAAATCCATCGTTAGTTCCTAAGTCTTTTTAATTTAGTGTAATGCAGATTAAATAATTATTATTATGATACTTTAATTTGGTATTGAGATTAAACACTTAAAAGCTATCGGAGTTAATATTATAATATTATTATACGTATGTATAGGACTATAGTTTCGTTTTGGACGCGATAATTCATTAAAAAAAAAAAAAACGCTCTTTCGAGATTTGTATTATTTCGCGACACACATTTTGCAATCATAAGTCGTCCGTACTTATACGCTTAAAAAGAGAGAAATTCGAATTTCAGCGTCCCGTCCGTGATAAATCCGTCTTTTTGCGAATACGATTTCGATTAATAATAATTATACGTTCGTGTGGGTTGAATAATTTCGTCTATTTCTCTTTAATATCGAATTTACTATTATAATATCAGCTGTAAGTTTCTTTTTTTTCAATATCTAATAATACTGTTTTCGCGCGTTTAGGAATAGAATTATGTACATTTTCAATATCAAGAGAAGTAAATTTGCGTTCAATTTAAATTTCTTCAACCGTTAGTTATTAGTAAGTAAGTATAAGAAATCACAAGTACTTTTGATACAGGTATTTGATCGTATGTTTAATTTTTCTTTTTTTATTATTATTAGTTTCGATATGAATAAAGACTCGGAAATATCGAATAACCAAAACGAAATTAATTTTATTAATTTTTCGTTTATTGAAAGAACTGTATCGAAATGAAGTCGGGAAAAATCAATTTAATAATACCGTAAAATAATGTTCTCTTTCAATATTTTTTTAGTGAACAACCAAAGAACAATATCTTAAATCCGCGTCAACGTATCGATTTCTCAAACGTTTATTGCTCGACGTGAGAATAATTTTCATTCGTATTCAGACATTTCATTCAGTGCGCTATATACACACACACACCAGCTGATGATGAGTTTCAATTGAACGACCGGTCGTAACAATGTTTGCGCTCTCCATTATTATACTCCGGGCAAGACCTATTTGTTTTATTTTTATTGATGTATTTAATAAAACTTTGTCGTTATTATAATTATATAAGTATTGACCACTCTAAACGTAAGTCTGATTATGATTTTAGAAATACCGTCAAAGATAGAGATGATAATTAATATGAATATTTATCGCGTAGAGGAGAGAACCGACGTAGTAGAAAAAAAAAAAAAACATTCGACTTGAAATATTTTCGCCAATTCACACGCATGTAGCAACATTGTCTGCTCGAGACGCCGCGCGACCGGCTGTCGTCGGTTAACGTTGTCCGTCGTCGTTTAAATTTAACTTAGACGTTTGTAAAATGTTTCCTCGACAAAACCGAACAAGGGTTTTGTGTGAAAATATTGAAAAAGGATATTATTATATACTCGTACTCGTATATTTTCATGCCCGTCGTGTGATTTCTAGTCGATTCTGAACAAATAATATTATAAATCTTTTCGATTTTGAGATTTAACAATTTTTAACACAAACATAATTGACACATAAAAATCCCTAATGCCTCGACTAAAATGCGTAATCCAGCGGACGAAAAGAGTCGGAAGGAGAGAGAGAGAAAAAAAGAAGAAGAAGAGTTTTGCCGTTGCGGTTGGCTGTAGACATTTTGTGTTTTGGTTTTCTAATCGATAAAACTTACCGGTTTTAAGTACCGTATCAGAATAAGTTAAAAGTGACTTGGCCCGTGAACTCTGGCGAAACAATAAGACGTCCGAAAACTCGATGAAACAATAAGAATGAAAAACTTCCAAAGAGGCCCGATGAAAGAGAGAGAGAGAGAGAGAGAGAAAAAAAAAAACCTCTTCCCAGCTTTCATTTCAACTTTTCTTATCTCTATGAATACCATTTTGTTTTCCGATAATTGCTCGAGTTCAATTGCTCGTCAATAAAGAGATGGCGTAAACTTAAGTTATAATAGACGATTCGACCGTCTTTTTCCATCATCGGCTTCTCCACTCGTCTCGACTCGACGAATTTAAGCGGCGGCGGCGGCGGCGAAAACTTTCAGAATAATTAGTAATTAAAAACTCGATAATTTCAAAAATAAGAACGTATCGTCGTGTTTTCACAACGGTTTACGGATAGTTCGAAATTCGACCCGACGCGCATTTCTACACGACTAATTTATCTCGTTCGATACTACGTATATTATGTTTTAAACGATTTCTCATTATTATAAAACTCGATAAGTACTATACGAGTATGTACTTGTGGTACGTTTTGAAAGTCGTGTTACGAATCGAAGTAAATTTCCGTCACGTCGTCGTCGCCGGGATTGTTTTTAATCGAATCGGATAATATTCTAAAATTTTATTCTAAATATTCGAATACAATATTATTAGTACGAGTAGTACCTACTCGTAAAAAGTTCTTTTTCGTATAAATATTATGTTTCGGTCTAATGTTTTTCGTTTTTTGTTTTCAATCGTATAAGTGACATTATAATCGAGACTTCTTTAGCGATTTATAATCGTCATTGTTTGCAAACAAAATGCATTATGTTATTAAAAATAATTTTGCCGTAGTTTTTAAAGAATATAATAATATACGGGGCAACGTTTTCGTATTATACGTTTACAAAGAACGCCTTACTGAAATTGTTGTTATTTTTTGTTGTTCAAGCGAATACTTGTTTATTTAACTCTTCTTTGATGGATTTCTGACGGGTTGATTGTGGAATTTTTCAAAAGTCTAAAGGACTTTTTCACTTCGTATAGTTCATTTGGGTATTTAATAGTATACGTATAATACGCACTTGTCTCTGGGCGAAAAATGTTAATTCTACTTAATACGAGCTTGTTACCGAAAAATAATTAATAGTACGCCTGTTTATTTCGGTCGGAGCGGTTGTTTTTCATCGTAAACACAATAGGTATTAGATAATAATAATTGCAGGATTAAAAAGTTCGTTCGTATTTCGCAATCGCTCACGTAAGAAATATCGTGAATTCATTTGGAATACTTAATATTATTGTACGGTATTAAGAATCGAACACAAACACCCGATAAAACGCCTGGCTGTGGCATATAATATTTTGTATTTGAGTAGTTCCAAAAGTACAATCGATCAGATAACCGCGAATTCGAATCGAATAAATACGAGTATACAAAAGCGACAATTATATTGCCGTCCACGTGTATACATAGTACCTACATACACACCTACACGAAATTATTTTAAAACGCGTATGAATACTTTATAAACGACTGTCGTCTTGCCGTCAATATTGACGTATTGATATTTCGCAGGAATCATTTTTTTGGTAGCCGTTAAATAAAATATATAAAACGACATCGTGATTATGTTTTCGGTTAGAAATAATAATTAACGATTGATAATTTGTTATTATAAGAAAACGTTTAAACTCCGTCGATCGAAACACACAGAGTTCTTTCGACCGGTTTGAAATCTTTCACTTTGAGTGTTTTTTTAATGCAATAGCAAATCTTACACGTCGTCGTTCGGGGTGAGACGTGATCGCGGGCACACACTCGTCTCGTAAATTTCTACTTATAGTTTCTCCGCTAGAATACTCGAATTCTTTTTCTCAAAGTAATACTACTATACTAGCTAGCGAGCAACGATCTAGACGACGATATAGTAAGTTCTCTCGTTCTCGTTGAAAATTAAAAATTAAACACTCTTGTCGGACTTTTAACTGTAATTCTCGACGGCAAATCGCCGCGCCGCGCGCCGTTCTGTGCACAATATTTGTTGCTAAAGTTTTATCGCGAAAAATCACTTCCATTTCAATTACTCTAATTCCCGCGCGTTTCTAAATCTGAGGTTTCAGACGTTCAAATAACCAAGTATAGTGTTTAAGGCCATCGTTTTTCTTTTTTAACGCGAATCAGACTTTGGGGAAATCGTCAATATAGTTTTCACTGTTTTCAGGCGTTTTCTAAAAGACCCGCTGTACAATATTTTCTATTAAAGCAATAGTAGAGTGTGTGTGTTTATTATCTATTTTATTAACAGTACGGTACGAATTCGAACGAATGACAGGAGACTTTCAAATGTCTTGAACGGTTCAGCTTTCAGAGCGATAATTACCAACGTTTAGGAGACGTTTATAAAACCCGGCGAAATCAAAACATAATAGAAAAATAACATCCGAATAAAAGCCCGACGTTTTACATTGACGATAAAACATACATCTTTATTATTATGGGTTTCCTTCGTTATCGATTAAATGGAAAAAAAAAAAACGGTCGCTTTTTTTTATACATAATACATATATACTACGGATGTATATACAATGTACACATGGACAATAGTCAATTAATACTGGAAAACGAGTGAGCCGCGCGTCCCCATTGAATTTAATTGAAAAGGACATTCTGCGGAGAGTCAGATGCCCGATTATTCCGACGTATCGCGATGGCCATACCGAAAACGGCGGAAAGATCAATTTCAGTTCGACAATCCAATTTTACCGTCGAGGCGTCGACCCGAAAAAACAAAAAAAAAAAAAAAAAAAAACACTGATGGTTTAATTAAATATTATTAATTCTTGGGAGCGAACGGGGGGGGGGGGGGAAATCATAATACACATACACGCACACGCGCAATAAAACGTGTTGTGTATATATTTGTACAAGCGTTTCGCTTTATTGAAAAATATCGCATAGTTAAAAAAAATTTGACATGAAATGTTGTAAAAAGGGTTGTTTTATTAATTCTGTTTGTTTGTAATATTCCCAATGAGTAGTTATACTCCGTTGATAGCCCCTTTCGCCCCGTTTAATCATTTTTAATTAAATTAATGTAATGCACAATACGATATGGGGACAAAAAAAAAAAAAAAAAAAAACGCGCGGTAGGAACCACTTTTTTGTTTTGTTTTTTTTTTCTTTTTCCCATCCGAAAATACGTCGATCTCTTTAATTTCGAGTTTTCGTTTGTTTTTCGCACGTAATCGACACGGAACAACAAAGCTCCAAAGACAGAGACCGCAGCCAGTACGTGTGATAATTGTTCATCGACTGTTCGCGAACACTATACTCAGTGTCTCAGTGTACTGAGAGTGTCCTGAGGACTATTTTTAGTCAATCGCTGTGCACAGTATACGACTCCGAAGGACGAAGACAAGAGACAGGTACACGGATAAGAGAACAGTGAGCGGAACGATGGTACGACTCGATCGCGTACAACGCTGAAAACCGAAAAGTCGCGAAATCCGGCGAACGCGGGTCGCCGCAAAAGGAAAGGACCGTTAAATTTCGGTTGAGATTTTTAACATTTTTCACTCCAAACGCAGGGGGAAAAACACGAAAAGTTAACAATCTTCGGATCAGTTTAGCGGACACGTGATGAGGGTTTGGATATGCGGATCTACTACGGCGGCGTTGCCTCGCGATACCGTTATTATTTAAATATATATTATTCAAACACGGTCGCATTCCGATCCGTACGAAAAAAAATATCACGTACGGCCGAGTAACAATAATAATAATAATAATAATCGCCGCGCGTCCTCGCCAACACTATTATTGTATTCGTCTCTCCTTTTTTTTTTTATTATTGTTTCGAATAGTTTACGTTCGTTCGTACCTACGAATACACCGATTTCACGATAGATAATCAACGTTGAATTAATAATAAATAGTCTTCGGGTAAATTGATATCGACGCAAACGACTCGTATTTCACATAAACTAGTCGGACTAACGAAATTTAGCATTTCGCCTTTTGTCTTTGACTTCGAAACATTGTTAATGGAAATTCTCTTTTTTTTTCTCTTTTTTTTCTAGACGCTTCTCGTTATAATGTTTATTTCGTTATTGGCGATTATCGTTACAAACTGTGTGTAACGGTCGAAAAATTAAATTATTTCTTTTTTTTCTTTCTTTCTAACGTCTCGGGGAAAATGTTAAATTTGCCGTACTTTTATGTGCTCGTATCTCCGAAAACCCAATTGAATCACGTTCCCGTTTCTCTGTCGTCGTCGTAGCGACTGTAAAATATTAGCGCATTCGTCTCACGAAAATCACAGTATGCGTAATAAACTCGTCACCCACGCGATTCTTTGTAACGCAAAAGTGTAATATGTAATAACACACAACATGACCAAGAGTCGACGACGGACGAACAATTTTCCGCGAGATCGATAACATCTCGTCCGACGCGTCGGTTTGGAATCGTCTTGGAAAATAAACCCAACGCGAGATTGGTGCGCGCACCAACAAGAAGGAATTTCAGGTGGTCGAAAATAAATACGAGTCGTCAAGATTAATACCGTTTGTTTGATAAAAAGGACCCGATATTATATTATAGTTTTCGAGTTGTCGGAAATTTCGAGTTATCGTGACTTAACCGTGTAACGCAGGTTGGGTGTACAGTGTACATATATATGTATATTTTGTTTACGATATGTTTTTTTATTTTTATTTTTTTTTTTCGGTATTTTCTGTCTGAACGTTTTCAGCTCTAACGAGCGCGTGATTTAATACCGCCGAAATCCCTCGAGCGTCGTCGCCTCGAGTGGGAGTTGTATCTTTCGAGAAGTGTCATTTCGCGCGTCCCATAAGCGTTTTATTATTATTATTATTATTATTAATATTTTCATGTCTTTCTACCTTTTTGTTATTTATTTTATTTCATTTCATTTTTATTCTTTACGTCGTCGTCGCGGTCGGCCAGTATGATTTTGTTATTTCACTGTTAATTTCTATTACGCGTTTGGCATAGCTTTTGACATTCGTTATTATTTATCGCCCGTATTATGTCTTGGCACAAGAAGAAGGCCGACGACGAGCATTACAGTGGTTTGTTTGGATACTGCTTTTAAGATAGCGTAATCGGCTTACTCGTCTTCTCTTTATTCACCTGTGTATAAGAAGGATCGCTCCGATTGGATATAATACCCCGTCGTCGTAGATGCGATAATAATTAGACGAAACGCGGAAATTTATTTTTATTGGACGATGGAAACGTACAGATTGTTTATATTATATCTCGTTTTCAAAGCGCCTTTTGTGTTCTTTAAATTTCGACGAGTTTAAAAACGTATCGTTTTTTCCCCTCTCTCTTTCTCTCGTCAAATATTCACTTATGTAATATTCCGTTTCGAATATTAGCTCGAAACACGTTTACGAACAATTTTATTTTCGCAACCGCGCGCCGCCCATATACAATACGTACGTTATAATCTTTTCGCGGCGTAATTTTCCCGTTTGAGCCGAAACGGTTTAAAAACATTTCAATCGAAAGCAATATAACGTAATCTTTTAAAGCTAATTTAAATATCAAGAATATAATACGAGTGGCACTAGAAAATCGTCGAATCGATATAAATGAAATTATTTTGTTTTACTTTGTTCATCATATAATAAATACATAATAGTAATATAGAATATAAGTAATTTTATAAATAAAAACAATTTTAAAACGGGTTTCTTTCTAAAACTATCATTTCAAATTAACATATTATTATATTTAATTTTTATGAATACATAATACGTTACTATAATGAAAATGCACTCATACTTCATACTTCATAATAAAGATTTGAAATATTATTTTAATATTATTTAAATCGAAAATCGGGCTAAACTTGAAAAACGCGCGTTCGATAGGTTAGACTTGACCAACTGGATTAGGTTTGTAATAAATAATATAATACCGCTAAAAAATCGTCTTTAAAATGAACGTTTTTTTTTGTGTTTTTTAATGTGATTTTTTACGACGAACGTTATGTAACCGTATATTATAATAACTACTGCGTTTTTAAAATATAACGATGATGTTTATCAGTGTTATTTTTAATTATAGACTTCTTTTTGACCAAACATAACTCGAGCTGGGAAAATTAAATCGCAACGAATTGTTGAGATTCCTATGTGATCTTCCATTTTGTAAAGTTTAGTGCGGTTTCGCTGTGCGTTCAAAGAGTGGCAAAGTTGTGAAATTCGGCATACCACGTTAGTTTGTTTTTATTTTTATGCACCAGCCCAAACTAATTTAGCACGCATTCACTACAATAAAAAGCGCCACGGTTCCAGTTATTAATAATTATTATTAATTTGTTAATAACAATATGAACGAAAAAAAATCAAATCGAGTCGACGGGAATATTATCTCGTCTAACCGACATTAAATTTCTTTGTCAGGTATAAAAATATCCGTTCTGCGAAGTCCCTTCTGCGAGTGATGACGATTTCGCGAACAAGTTGAATTTATATTTTTAATATATTTCGCTTCTTTCGCGAAAAAATAAAAACCACAATTAAGAGTGGTTATATAATATTTCGTGATGAATTGAAGACGAGGAGTATTACGTTTTACGATGTTAAAAATATAAAATATTATGATATAATACGTTCTTTTTATTTTTTAAGCGTCGCGCGTCGTCTTTAGTGTTCAGAAATTCTTTGAAATTATTTAAATTATTCATTGACGATAAAAAAAAAAAGAAAAAGAATGCAAGTAGGTATAGGTGTACTAATTATTGTGCTTATAGTTTTCGCTTTTTTCTTTTTTTTTTTTATATGTTATCGTAATGTTGTTTTCCGTTTATTTACAACGAATTTATATTCCGTCGACCGTGGTAATAATCGAGTTAATTGTTAGACGTCTTGTCGTCTGCGTTTATCAAGTTTTACTTAAATATTGAAACAGACTATATACATATATTCAATACAATCTTTCAGGTGATTGCGTCATGGAGATCAGAACAGTATTAATCGTCCACTATGTACAGGAGAACATAAACGTTATCGTTTAGTGATATTCGTCTCGAAAAACACACCGCGGAAAATACTCTACTTGCGGTATGTGTGTGTGTACTAGTATATCTTATGACTAGAGCTAGGATTTTGGTGACTTTTGCATTTTTTTTCTTTAAGTGCTATACAATTCTAACCAAAAACTAAATTTGTTTCGTGATATAACAATGTAGAATATGTAATTTTTATTTTGCATTTTTTTTGCATTTTTTGCATTTTTTGTGTTAAATGCATTTTATTGCATTCTTAAGGTCATTTTTACGTAATATTACAAATATTACAAATATTACGTTCATTTTGTTTATTTTAAGCATTTTTAAGTTCATTTTTTAGAGTTTTTAGGTCATTTTTGCATTTTTTTTTAGTGCATTTTTGTGTATTTTTTAGGTCATTAAAATCCTAGCTCTACTTATGACCATAATATTTATAAATTTCAACAAACAACACTGTTATATTATTCCTTTTGAAATCTTGTTTTTAGATTTCAATACTTAACGGAACAATTAAAACGAGAGTGGTTTTAAATATAATAATGCCAGTCTAACTATATGCAGTGAATACGTAAGTAGTCTTAAATGAAACGATTGATCCGGTGGTTTTCGGTTTTCAACCGTCGTTTTCTTAACCACTTGCCTGTGTAAATCGGAATGCCGTATAGTAGTGCAATGAATGGGCATCGGAGCAACAAAAAGCACATTAGGTGGGCGATTCCAAAGGTTAGGTTTCTCTCCTCGTATTTCACACGACAACGCGTAGAGAATGCCTGCGGAAACTTTCGGCGTGCTCATAGGTCTGGCAATTATTAAGACATCGGGGGGGTGCGCTCTGAGATTTACGGGTTCATTCAACAAATATGGGCGTTTAAGGAGAGATCGAGGATTTCAGTAATATATCCAAACAGATCTTTACCGTTTGAAATTAACGACCGAATAGAAATCTGTTTTCATTGTTTACGACGATCGCGCGACTGCGGCGCGGCGCGCGGCGGTGTGTTTGTGTTATAATTTACATATTATTTCTTCGAAATGTTGTAAAATATATATCGTTTTAACAGCCATCGATTCTGGCTTCTACAAAATTGTTTCGGACAAGGTTTTGCCGAACGGAAACGATCTGGTTTTATTATAACATCTATTCCGCGATACTGTGTGACAATTCGGAATAAAACGTATTTGATTTTCGAAGAACACGAGTTTTTTTAATAAATACACATTTTACAATTTCAAAGGTCGAACATATTTTGTTATTAAAAATATTTCATTATGGTTTTAATAAATAAATTTCGACGCTTTAAACACTGCCCGTGTAAAAAAAATAAAAAGTACTCGGGATACGTTTTTGTTTTCAAAAAAAAACCCCGCAAAGCAATTATTACGCGTTACACAAAATTTTATATAATATTTTAATAGTGTGAAATAAATTTACAATCGTACGCGTTTCGCGGTAGAAAATTATTAATTTTAACTTTTTCGGGATACGGTCTTAAATGTAATTATCGCCGCTCGAATTTAACAACACTTGACACGGACGAACGAACTTTAATGGTCGTTATTAAAACCGCTAAATATAGCTGATATTAGTTTTATTTTGAACATTTTCACCCCGAAAACTACGGTTAAAAAACAAAAGTAAGTGTCAATAAATTTCGACGGGTACTCGAAACGTCGGCGGCGTGACGACGTCGTCGAAATTTCATGATTTTAAAAAAACGTATTTCAATTATTGCTCCTGCTCCCGATCTCATAATTAAAGTCCGGATTTGTATGCACTCAAAAATATGCAAAACATACTTTAGAAAATATAAATCTAATAATAAAAGCAGTCAGCATTGTTGCCGATGACCGTGTTGCGACTTGCGATAAACGAGATATAATTTTAACATAAACTGTCCAAAAATATAACATAATAATATGGAGAATAACATTTATTTCCCAACAATACGCGTAATGAACTAATAATTTCTACGATGAAATTGAAACAAAATAAGTAAACTTAGTAAACTTTTATACAAAATATGCTTGAATATGGAAAAATGTTCAAATTTGCAGTCATCTCTAAAATATGCATTTATATGCAAAATAAACTTTTTTCTATGCACAAATCGTCCACATTTCTATTAGTCCCATCGAAATGCATACACTCATTACAAATATGAAAATGCATACAAATCCGGACTTTACTCATAATTAGGGCCCGGATTTAAATGCAAATAAAACCATACAGATATGCTCTAGAAAATAGCCAAAAATGCCTTTAAAAAATGCATTTTACCACAAAAATGACCTTAAAAATGCCCTTAAAAAATACAATTTACCACAAATATGATTTTAAAAATGCCATATATTTTTTTTTTATACAAATTATAATTTATAAATGAGACATAATAATTAAATGGGTGACGATCTACAGTCAATAATAAATTAAGATAAGATAAAAAACTAAATCGAAAAAAAAAATTGACAATGTGTATGGAAAAACCCGATAAACCTTCTTAAATATTAAGAAAATGATTTAATTAATTTTTGATAATTTTTTGAATAGTCCAAGTTTTATATCTTTATTGAACAAATATGCATTAAAAACCAACAAAATGACCCAATAATGCTAAAAATGCCCTAAAAATGTAAAAACGTCGAAATATGCAAAAAAATGCAAAATAAAATTTGTAGTTTTCAAACCCTCGTTACATGAAACGAATTATGTATACTTAGAAAGCATTGTGTATGATCAACCGAAAAAATATGCACTTTGCATTGAAATCCGGGCCCTACTCATAATATATATCTTCGACCCTCCCGAAAATTTTACCGCTGGGGGGGTAGGGTCACAAAATATCCTTTTTCAAGTAAAAACGTGTGGGGGGGGGGGAGGGTCACGCCGCGTTGAGAAAAACAAAAAACGTCGAGTGGTGTAGCTGCAGAGGGGGTGTAAAATCTCGCGATCACGCGGCGTGCGGAGCAACAGGAGAACCGCCGCCGACGACGACGACGACGACGAGGGACGACCGAATGCGATTCGCGTTCGCCGCGGGGGAGGGAAGGAGAATGGGCGGCCGGAAAACGGCGGCGGCGGCCCTCTAGCGCGCGACGACAGGCCGCGGACCCGATGCACGCGCGCTGCATTCTCTAATTCGGCTCCCGGCCAAACGCACCGCCGCGACACGTTGTCACGACGCCGCCGCTGCCGGTTAACTGTCGCGCGCGAATCCATCCACGCACACCACGTACGCCGCGTCACGTGCGCGCTCCGAAGCCGTCGCCGTCGCCGTCGCCGCCGCGGTCCCGCCGTGCTCTCGCGACACACCGCGCTCTCCTCGTTTCCCGGGGTAAGTAACACGATATATCGTTTAAGCCGGCGACTTGTAGCACTGCAAAAACACTTGAAAATATTAGAAAATCCGAACGATAAACGAGAACATTTTTTCCCCGAACAAAATACAGCAGCATAGAAGCCGCCTTTGGGACCAAAGCGAAATGTGTCGAGCTCTCGCTCCTCGCTCCTCGTTTTCGCCCCTTTGGCTTTGTCGAGTAGTTTGAGTGCGTGTTCAGGTAAAGCTCTGAAATTAAGTCCGAGCTCGATGTTCCTTTTCTTCCAACGTCGAAACCGTCCTTCCCGTCGCGCGTCGCGACGAAATCGTCTTTCCCCATTTTCCCTCGCCAGGTCTTCTGCTTTTTGACGTACAAGTGGACATCTTTTTTCATTTTTTTTTTTTTTTTCAACATAAAGTACAGTCAAAATATATAAACGTGACGACGACGGCAAAGATAACAAGCAAATTAAAAAAAAAAAAGTGAGAAATAAACAATCAAAGTTATTATATCAACGTTCAATGGTTTGGAGGTACTTTTTACACCCGACGACAGTGTTGAGATTTATCCACGTAAATCACTAGATATAAATAATTTGTCCACAAAATTTGCCTATATTTTTCGATTAGTTTAGTACCTACTTGGAATTTTTTTTTTTTTTTTTTATATAAGACGACGACGACGCTCTCGGTTCCGTCCGAGGTAAACGAATTCAAATCCGTCTTTTCATCAGAGAGGAAAATATTATTTCGTCGAGACGAAATACCGAAGACTATTATTACCAATTACGATACGTTGGAAATTAAGGTTAAAGCGCGTTCGTCGACTATATTGTTTTCATCAAATACGTCTCCTAATAAAGGACGGTAGCTCTTTCGGTTATGTTTTTCATCAATAAAGATATTGAACTTAATAGTTAATAATATATTAATTCGTCTCGATTAATAAAATTTATCCGGCTAATTTATCTAAAATAAAAACGTACGTATATATATTTATATTTAGTTTGTAAAAACGATAGAAATTAATGATGACAATACGTTGAGTTCGCTTCTAATAATACACCACTAGAATGTACAGTATTCGATTTTGTTGTGTAGACCTATGGATAGGTACTAAACACGCGTAAATAATGTTCAAAAGTTAAACGAGATAGAAGCCAACACGGGAAAAATATATTCGCGGAAAATATGCCGAAAACATTTTTGTAAAACGCGCTCGGGAAAATGTTACACACGCGAAACGATGAATTTTTTTTTTTTAAATATAGACATATCATTATGACAAGATATTTACGTTTGACATAATATTATAATAATTACATCAGTGTTTATAATTTTATCAATTCAAAAGTTCTTTGTTCATTACTTATCAGATATTTTCGGGTAATCTTTACCTTTAGAGTTCGATTAAAAAGAAAATACCGATTTTCCATAAAAAAAAAAAAAAGATGAACGAAAAACGATCAAATTATGCGTACCGAAATAATCATATTTCAATGTTCAATGTTTTACAAATAAAACCGCTATAAATAGAAAGTAAAGAGAAACAAACGCGCACGTCCTACAACTACTTCCGAGCCCCGGTAATAACGATTTGAATTCCAACGCGACGAATAATTAATTTAGGCGATGAAAACTAGCCACGTTTTATTTGACATATTATTTATGTTCGAACGCGTATATTTTTCACTAATTTCACGATAATTTCGTTTTCTTCTCGCACGCGTCATGTCGGAAACGTCTATCCTAGCCCTAATAATAATAATATCAATCTTGTCACGGTGATCGTCGTCGTCAGTCGTTCAAATATTAAATTCAACGTTTTCACGTCGTTTTATGAAATATCGTATATATTTTACGCGGAAATAAATACGCCGGAATCGCGCGCTCGTACCATATCATCATGTACGTATACCCATTCGCGAGACACACCTTTACTACTCGGCGCGCGATTAACGGGACCGCCAGGAATTACCTACTTTTTCTCCCCCCCCCTCCATCTCGGAAGAAGAGACGTCTTCGAGTCGCCCCGAGATTTCCGCGCCGGATAAATTCACCAATTTATGTCGAACCGCTCGGGATTACACCTCTCTAAACGTTGTCGAATCGTAAATATTTGAGTTTCTTTAAGTAAACGATTCGCTCTCGTTCGCGCGATATTGTTGGCGGCGCTTTTTAAATTTTCTCTCCCGATCGGTGGAAAATATCCACGTCTCGTTCGCGTTCGTCGTTTTTCATCGTATAATCTTCAATTATTATTCATACTCCGAAACGTACGTATTAAAACTGTAAGACATTTCACCGCGTTTTCCGTTGATTTTTCGATTTTTAATAACAACGCGTTTCGATAATTCATAATTATTATTATTATTATTATTACGAGAACGTTCTCGTTACAAACGCAATTAGTATCGTCTTCTTTTATTACAATAGATTTCGTCCGGAATAATTATTATTATTGGAATATCTCATAACGTGTTTTTATTGAATCGTTCGCTTGGGTAATTAAGTCTCGGCGCGAAAGACTTCTTATATAATAATATAATATCTGTGCAAATTACTAATACTAATTCTACTGTTTCGAGAACGGATAAATACGTATATTATGACGTTATGTTATTACGTACTTTTAATATTACGAGTATAATCTTCCAAGTTTTCCAAATGCAGTTTTAATTATTCCGTATGCGCGCGGATTCGTCGGAAAATAAACAATCCAAACGAATCGCGCGTCGTTCGTAATAAACAGGGGAAACGTGATTTTTAGATGTATTTCTCGTGGCAAAGTCAATGTGTGATAATTTCACGACATCGCGAAATAACCAAAATGGCCAGGCCGTATAGTTAAATAACTGCAGTGTTGTATTTCAACACGTTTTGTAACATTCGTAGGTGTAACGAATTTCTAAATATCACACGGTCCAAGTGTGAATGTATTTTTTAAAACGCCTCCGAAAATCATTTTATTGATTATTTTATTTTTTTTCTCAAACGTGTTACAACAGTGAAATCGAGTAATATTCAAAACCGCCGGCGCCGCCGTCTTTTTATCTCTACATACACAAAGCAATAAGGGTAAAAAAAAATCAAATCAAATGAACAAAAAAGAAATTCCATGTTTTTATAAAGATTATTTTAAATAATTTAATTGATTTTTCTTTTTTTAAACCGTTGAAGAGATATTATTATACGTATAATAATTATTGTTGCTTTCTGTTTGAAATAAACTCATTTCAAAACAAAATTAGAACGAATTGAAAAATAAAACTTAGAATAACCATTCAAGTATATTATTACGTATTTTGCGAAAATTGCTCGACTCGTGAAAAGCGAAGACATTAATAATAATATTTATGTGTGATTATTTAAAAAATATCGAATTCAGCACTCGTTTCATATAATATCCGTTAAAATCGTCAGTTAAAACTCGTAGAAAACACTATTACGTCTTTACGACTCGATCGGATTATTTTTTAATAATTTCATAGTGTTTTCATTTTAAAATGTTCAAATATCCGACGTGTATTTATTTTATAAAATATGACGTCTTATGTTTATTCGATTTATGAATTTCACTACCATTATTTTCATACAATATTATAATAATATCTATTCATTTCTAATAACGTCTTCAGACATACTTATAATAATCTTTTTTAAACGTTCCATTTTTACAATGCGTAAACAATGAGACCGGTAATTATTATTTTCCCATCGATCAAAATATACGTATGCTTATACTTAATATTTTACAACTGTTTATTAATTCAAAACGTCTGACGTTTGAAATTATTCATATTGAAATGAATCATACACAATGATAATAATTCGATCGTGGTGTTCGATTACTGTTGATATCATCTGCCCTTTGAAAATCATTTTTATGAAATTATTTATTTTAAGAATATTATATTGTCGAGCCCACAAACAGTGGTGACAACTATGTGACGATCGATATTATATACTTGAAACCATAATTAAATTTAATAATACATAATATGTATGTGTTGAAACACAATTTTAAAACTTATAATTTATTTAGGTTGTTGCCGTTGAAAAAATGATGAAAAAACAAGGCCAGTGAAATATTTTAAATGTAAGTACTATGTTTTAAGTAAAAAAGTCACCACCATAGATTCAAAGTGAGGAGGCCAAACGTTATGAAATCAAATTAATGACTTGAAGACAATGAAACGCGAATAGAAAGAACTGAAAAAAAAAAATAAATAGTTTGCGAAAAATTGATTAGAAACCATACCGAGTCAAAGTGGCCGTAGTGAGAGGTACGAAACGAAAAACGTACGTTTATTATAGACGTCTGCGAAAGAAAATTCACAAAAGTACACAATAGAAGTGCGCGGCAAAAGATCGCTCCATCCGGGCGACAGAATTTTGAAATCGAAGAATAGAATTATTAGGTAAACCTACAGTAGTATTATGAATACCGAAAAGGTTTTCAAAGAATAATATTTTTACCGTACTGCGAGAAAACCGTCGTCACCTAATACCTATAATTAACCTAATTAATGGAATTTTAACTTTTTGTTTTTTTTCTCCGAACACATCCGCGAGAGATTACGTTAAAGAAAGTTATACACGTTCAACTAGAATTTTTTTTTTCATATTTCACCAACCGTCCAAACGATGAAATTTTCGGTGGAATCGACGAACGACAACATATAAAAACGATTTATATTTTTCTAACTGCACTGTTGTGCATTTCATTGTCACGCGATCGTACGGAAACGTTATTGGCGTTATTGATTTTTCTTTTTCTCCGCACACACGCTTTGAAAATATCATCGTTTGCGCGTCGATCACGTTTCCAGACGCGTTTTAATATCTTTTAATTTGTATTTGTTATATTAAACTCTCAATAACTCTGTAATAGTTCTGTAGAGTTCGGGACCCACGCGAGTGTATCTTCAACTCTTTTTGTGTTTATACTAAATTATTTACTCGATGTTGTTGTGCACACACGTTGTAGCAAAACGTTTTAAAAATTCCAAGTGCACATTGTTAATGCTCACAAGTATGCATTTTATACTCCGTGTGCAAACTTTGCGTTTTAAGTGGCTCGGTGTTTTTGGCACTGAGAAATATTATAATAATTCACCGAACGTCGTACGAGTTCAGACGGCGGTACGTTTTTATAGGACCGTCTGAAATAATATAACAGGTAGTTACGTATTAGCAGAGATTTCGCGCGGAATCGTCTCACTAAAAACAATGGACGGAATAAATTTCAAAAAAAACAATAAAAACGAAAATCGACGTTTCCGGTTTTATTATTGGTACAACATGAGCGATTCGTTTTATGGTTCGCGATTATATACCAAGCTGACCATTATAATAATATCGTATTCGATAATATTCCTCAATCGTAATATCATCTCATACACGTCGTCAATGGAAAAAATTAAATCGCAACATCAAACATTTCCTTCGCGTTTCGTACAATATAAAATAAAAAGAATTATTATTACACCTCGTATTATTATTATTATCTTCAAAGGCGGACGAAAACTAAAAGATAATAATTGGGAATACTATTTAAATACTATTCTCTCCCTGACCGTAGGTGAACCATTGTACCGCGTTTCTCTAAAAGCTTTTGTTGTCTGGTGAGATCCAGACCGGCCATCATTGTTATCTCGGATTAATTTTAGAGCCACGTCTCTACAGACTCGCCGTGCACTACTTTCTCTACATCGCTTGGTTTTTCTCATCACACTATATATTTATCCAATTCTCCTTCGTCCTGGCCGGCTCTCGTGTCTTATACGTTCCGAGCGTCCTGATTCAGAGGAAACCAGTACTTCAAATCTCACACGCGTACGACGGTTTAACTAATACTCGGGATGTGAACTGCACTTTACATTATCTTTGTTACTATTTTTATACCAACTAATACGAGTTATTGGGCGATCTTACACTATTGAATATTGTAATTTGTTTGCGAACGCACACAAAAGCTACTTATTTCTATCTCTTAAATACAGTTGAAATAATTAATAATATATAGTATATATATATATTTTGGATAAATGCATATTTTTATGGGAAAAAATTATCATATTTTACGATAATATTTTGCGTTGGCATTAAATTACTGACAACGGATGAAGGATTATAAAACAACTTGACTGATTAAAAAACACTACATAAAAGCTTTTTGTACAATGAATACAACATTAAATATATTTTTTATTTACAAATTATATCTGTGTAAAAGTAATTCGAATAATAATAATTAGAAAAAAAAAAAACAAGGTAATCAATAAAATAATAATACTCGTAATAGTATATAAATAATATATATAACACCTTTAGTAAAAACACGAAATTTTAATCGACGAATGAATTAAATATTTAAAAAAAAGAAAAACGACGCGCAGTTATAGTTGTATACTATCGTCTTACGCTATTTTCGACGATACTCTAAAATAATGATCCAACTGAAATCGTGACGTACATAACGTTTGAAATAGTTTATAAATTAGTTGCTTTACAATATTTAAACTTTGCATTGTATCGTCAATATTATTCTTTTATCGTAATAAACGAACACGGTTATTTGAAAAAAAAAAAAAAACCAATAAATATTTTTACAGACTACGCCATCCATGACCTCGAGTCGTGATCAAGTCAAATGAAATTCCGAAAGAGATTTAATCTTGAAATTGAAAATCTAGCGAAACAGAGAAATATGTAATTCAAAACTCGGCGGCGCGGCGGCCTTTGTCGGTTCGATATTATTTCTCATTCACAGTTGAGGTTTTCCATACGTTTCGAGCGTTTAAATTCGTTAGGGTAAATATCGTGAAAAATCATCGTATTGTTCATATTCGCCTGACCGCCGCTGCTTTGGCGGTTCTTCGTGAAATATTATATGCCCGAAAGCGATTTGCAAAAATGACCGCGCAAAACCATTAAGTCGGTCAGAGGATTAGAAAATTATTATTTACAGCCGGCGTGTTCACATTTACAACGACGACGACGACGACGACGCGCGCGTTCGTTTTCGCACTATCGATGTGATCATAATTCATAATATTATTATGTGTACGGTTTTACACGATATTGATAGTCCGGACGCAGATTTGTCGTCGGCGCTCATCGATCGTCATAAATAATTCGAAGTCGTCGCGCACAAACCCGTTGGCATTAACTCGTCACGCACGTCGTCGTCGAGAACGACCGATATTATTCGAACAGACGCGCGACGGCGTGATTATATGCGCTGGACGACTGCGTTTGTCGGACAACTGACGATTTTTCTCTTCTTAAAATCACATCGTTACAAAGGCGAAGATCTCGCGAAAGTCCGTATTGAAATTCGATCGTAAAATATTGTAATATTCACTATATATGTATAGGGTCGTAGACGAGTGACTTATCTAAACCACCGCGAGCGAACGCCGTATTTTATCAATCGGATAAAAATACGTCAAGAAAAACACGCACAAAGCATATCTATTTTTACCCCGCCCCGCTCACGTACGCGTATATTATATTATTTTTTTTTTTTCCGTTCGAGCGAGTTGTAAAACAATCATCTATAACCCATTGAGTACTTTTTTCGTGTTTCGGTTTTGTTTTCCATATAAAGTTCTAGCCGCGCGCGTGTGTGTATGTTTTGAGATAACAAGAAAATTCATTGGCCTTTGCACTTTTCGACGAATCCCCGGAGAACATTTTACGCGCGTCGTCGTACGGTTGTTGTGTATTTTGAGTATCGCGCGAAGGCCATAATGTTGTATTATCAATCGACATTTGCGCACTATATATTTTAAATAAACTCTCCCCGAATGCGCCGCGCCGACCGATCGAACGCAAGAATGTATAAATATTACAACAACGGTTTTTTGCCGCCGCGCCGTTGAGTAACGAACACATTAGGTGCGCGGCAATACGGCGGCGGCGCGGCGGCGCGTGGAAAATTATTACAGTCCGGGTGAAATCGTATTTCGAGAAGTAATAATAAAAGTAATAAACTGCAATGGACTTTCAAAATAAATAATAATAATAATAATCGCATACAGCCCGAGACTTGATATTTTCACTCGTATTCAGCGGATCGGTGTTTGTACACAATAATAATTATCGGACGAAAAAAAATAACAAACGTTAAAAGTTACCATTAAAATAAAGAGTTATAACTTTTAATTAAACGCCGTCGATATTGTTCTTAAAACAATAATTATTATACCGTAGTAGTATATTATTGTTTTACGCTTTAGAAATTGTAATATGAAAACGGTTCACGGAGAACACACACACTGATTTCATTAAAAAAAAACGAAAAGAAAAGAAAAATCGGAATGTCGACGTTACGTCGCGTCGTCGTCGTCGTCGTCACACGGATGATGTGTCGAATCTTAAGGTGACGATTTCGATTGTTGCACAGTCGAGTTACATTTTTTCTTCTTCTAAATAGTTGTGCACATTATATTATTATGTATTCCATTCGAAAACTATGAACGAAAGACCCGATACTGATCTCGAAGGTGATTTATTTAGAACGTTAAAAGAAGGAAGAAGAATCATATAAAATATCCAAAATTCGATCGTAAACTAGTGGTTTTATCGAACGAAAAACGCGATGAGAAACGCGTGTCGAAGAATACGTATATTTTCATCGATCGAGATCAGTCAAAACTCTTAAAATATATAGTCTCAACGGAATAAAACTATCTCACTTTAAAAATTATATACACGTTTATATAATAATAATCCGCATAATATCTCGTAGATTATTATTTACACGTATTACTGTTGCGAGTAGCACGAGTAAAAATGAATTCGCTCGTCTTGTTTACACGTTCCGGTTGAAACTTCTCGCCGCCGTCGTCGTTTCGTTATATTCTCGTTTTTATTGGCGTCGTCGTATCGATAATATTGCGTTTTATAAGTCTGGATTCCGGTCATAAAACCATGGGAGATGCGTTTAATGTTCACGACAAGAACGTGTCGAGTTTATTTTGTACAGATTAAACGAATATTGTCGTTTGCAATAAAATCGTTTTAAAACTTGTTTGTTGCATTCGAGAGTGCACTTATTCTCTAAATGCTAAATTTATCGGGTGCGAAAAAAAAGTCCCTCAGGTTTACCGTTGGAGTAGATTATTGGCTTAATGGAGCCTTCAAACATTTTTTTTTTTTTCTATACGCTTACCGTTTATATTTTTAGTTTGTGCAATATAATAATAATTTAGTAGAACATAACACCGTACAGGTTAACTGTGTAAGCCAATCGTATAAATATATTTATAATTTACCGTAATGAGTTTGGGTAGTTACTTTTGATAAATAGTTTAATCGTAGAACGGTGATTTTCGTACGACTATATTATTATCTCAAGTTCTTTTCTTTTTTTTCAACGATGAAATCATTTCCCGAACGTTTTTCGAGACTATTTATTTATTTTTTTTTTCAAATAAACGTGGACGATGAAATCAGCCGTCACAACGATTATTGTTCAAAACTCGGAGGAAAATAAATTAAATTAAATCATATTTTGTTTTCATATATTATTATCTTATCATACGCGCGGTCGCGATTTATTTACTTGAGCGTGTTCAATATTAATTTGGCATTCGGACACGGCTGATGAATAAATGTTTTTTTTTTCGTAAATTCAGTCGAGAGCTTTTGAATAATGTCCAAGAGTCAAAGTAAATTGCTTCGGGAAAAAACAAACTCTATTTTGTATACATATTACGTATAAAGTGAAATGATTCTTTGACGTCAAAGTTATTATATTAAATTTGTCCGTCCACATCTCTACTCGATGGAAGGAAATGTTTCTTATACGTTTTGTTTTCATAAATATTACGTATATTATATTTAGATGGCGAAGAAGTCTCAAAGTATTATCCCCCCGCCATAGTAATTATAATCGATTTCGAGTTAAATTTTAAAAGCATTAAAAAAAAAAAAAAAAACCCCCTTACAATCTTGTTACCCGCGTAATCGAATACAATATGCAGTACGGACGTTACGAACATATTATTTAAATCTCGTGACGGATAACATAATTTGACATTATTTGCAAACCTGTTTGTGTTTGACACGTGTGTAGTGCTATAAGGATCATAAACTACGTGCGTGTATACTTTAAACGAAATAATTCTAGTGGATCCGGGGGCTAGGGACCAGGAAGTGACATCACTAGGATTCTGCGAATCCACTTGAAACGGGCTTTACGCGTATATTATTTCGGTTGGATAAATATTTACGTAAATAATTGTAATAACTCGAATTATTCGCGCAAACATTAATTCACGGACGGTTTGGTTTCAATAAAATAAATCTAACCGATTCGACACGGGGCCGTCTGGTATACAACAAAACAGCGCCAACGATGTAATCGGTCCAAACGTATTTGTTATTATAGTAATTATTATTCACACGAATAATATTATATACATCTAACCGTGATAAGGCGTTAGAAAAACGAGGATTGGGAAAAAAATGCAGTTATCCTTATTATTATTATTATTATCGTTTTAGTATTATTGTCGGACAAACTTTACGAGTAAGGATATTATAATATTATCAAACGCGCGTGTTTTAACCAACTCCCTTTAAGGGGGGTTGTTTTTTTATTTTCATTTAATAGTTTGATAATTATTATATTGTTCGTTGTACGTCGTTTTTTTTATCGCGCTCGAACATTAGTAGTGCGTCGACTATATAATATCGTAGCGCGCGCAATAATAAGACATGTTATAGAGAGAAAAAAAAAAAAGTTATTAAACAGAACAAAAAAAACAAAAAACCTCCTCGCACACAATAATGATAATGTCCGGATGGGGGGCCGCGGTGAAGGGACATTATCGAAAGTTAGTCAAGTGTTTACAGTCGGTACTGTCACTTTCATAGCGGTTTAATTTACCGGTTAACCTGAACGAGGCACTCCAAGTGCCGTATAACAAGTGCACTTGGTGTGCGTTTTACAGAATATATAATTCGGCTAAGTACCTCCCCGGTCGCCAGCGTCCTGTCGGGGACAGCCCCCCATTTCGGAAGAACAAAAGTTTGAAAAATGTGCCGGGAGTGAAAAAAAAAAAAAAAAATAAAATAAAAAGGTCGACCCCTTTGATTAGGTATTTATATGGCACTTATTGTCCTATACATTTGACCCGAAAAGAGTGCTTAATTGTTTCGCCGCCGCCGCCGTCGTCGTGGGTATATTTTTGATTTTGGCAATCCATTCATCCACGGCGAGAAGTAATTGTTTCGCCATTACCGAAAAGTCGACGTGGCAGCGACGACGACGACGACGGCGACACAGCAGAAACATTAACAGAAATGGTTTTTGATTTGTTTACACTTTTATTTCAGAGTTTTTTTTTTAGTTTTTTGTTTTTTCCTTTTTATATTCTCTGTCATTAACATTGTGCACCTTAACACTGACACTAAAAATGTCCGACTCAGGCTGTGTAAATATTTATAAAAACTTCCGGATTCTCCGAAACCGTCGTCGTCGTCGTCGGTGAAAACAAATATTAATGTCCTACCCGATATCACTTTTATATTCCCGCGGAGACGGACGACGTACATTTTCTAGAAAAAGAACTCACGTCGTCGTCGTCGTTTTTAAACAATACAGCAAACGCGACCGCGCACCGAGATCATTGCTCTTTCGATTAGACGGATGATTTCACGTTCGGGCGCAATATTGGTGTTTGATAACGCGATTACTTTCTACACTGTGACTTAACGAGCTTCTCAAATATCTCGAGCGTCTCGAAACGTACGATTTCCTCTCGCGAGATTTCGCCGTACAAACTATTGACTTTGTGCAAACTATTAACTGCTGCTGCTGCCGTACCTGTATAGCATATTTTGAACAAACAGAGATTGGCAGTGCGTTTCGAATGCGATACGATTCCGTCGCTTTTATAAAAAAAAACAATAAAACACAGGTACCCGCGCCTGGATGTCCGTCCGTCAATTCATCCTGTATCTTGTCGTCATACTTTTTTAACGATTATTATTATCATTATTATTATTATTTCAGTCGTAAATTATAACAACACCGTTTCATATTCTGCACTACGTACACGCCGTGTATCGTTTGCTCGGTGAAAATATCGACGCGGTTTTTATTCACCCCCTCCTCGCCCGCGCCGCCAATCGAGGTTTACCGAACGCGAGTTTTACGGGCGAATTATGTTACGATTCTCCTCCGCGTCTCAGATCATCCCCGAAATAATAACACCGCACAATACGTATAAATACACGCACGTCGCGACTCTTGACACTTATTCGCCTCTTTTCCCTACCGCGGGTAATAATATAATGTTTACGGTGAAAAGTTTCGGTACTGCGGTCGGTCGTTATGAAAATAAAAAAAAAAAAATCCCGAATTCTCATACGTACCTATATATATATATTCCGTTTGCCGTGCGGATTTCCAAGAACGCGAACAAACAGCCGGTTTATGCGAAATCCCGCTCGATGATATTATAATAATATTATAACTACGCCGCCGCCGCGCCGTCGAGGTGTAAAACGAGACCGTAAAAAAAAAAAAAAACGATGCCGATTTATGTTCTCGGCAGTCTCCGATCTGATCACTATAATATTATAATATGCGAAGGACAGGTTGTTGTTTTACCGTCGCGACGAACGTTTGGTTCTTTTTTTTTAATTTTTCACGTCGATGGGGGGGGGGAGGAAAGATCCGCGCACACTCGAGTACACTCGTAGCTCATTAATAATGAGTAGGGTTAGGATGTTTATGATTTTGCATATTTTTTTTAGGTTGTCCAATAGCATCCATTCTTATACAGAAATATGTTTCATGATATCTATATTCAAAATATCAAAATTTTATTTTGCATATAATTGCATATTTTACCATTTTTTTTAAAAAAGTGCATAATTTGTGTTTTTTTCTGTTTTTAAGTGCATATTTGACGGTTTTCGATGCAAAATGCAAAAATTTCTTTATTTTTTAATGCATATTTTTTAATTTTTCATGCATATTTAACTGATTTTTAGTGCATAAGTGCATACATATTCATACATTTTTTAGTGCATAAATATCCTAACCCTAATAATGAGTCATTATGTTTTTGTAATTCTCGCGGATTTTGTAAATTTTATCTGAAAAAAACTAGTGTCTGCTAGATTTTAAAAACAACATTCCGTGAGTGTACGTAATACTACTACGTATAACGACGGCGCAATATTAGTAAATGAACTGGAAAAAAAAAAAAAAAAACTGCAGTAACAAGTGTCGACAAAAGGAGACGTTTAATTTCTCCGGAAACTATTTTCTATCGCAGTATTTCGAGAAATTAAATCGGAAGGGTCGTCACCGTCGAACTTAGGAATGCACGTTCATGTACAGGTAAAACTCTAGGTATGATAAAACAACGACGAGGTGGTCGCGAGCGAAATAGTTTTTTCCACGGTTTGTGTCCCATCATAATATTACGTACAATGCGGTTGTTAATAAAAGGCGGCGGCGGCGGCGGCGACCGCACGTGCGCAGAGCGCGCGTCCACGTCGTCGGGCGCGAACGATTCCATTTAGTTATTTAAACTTTTGAACGTACGTGCCGTATTATAGTTATTATTCGCGAGATTTTGTAACGATAAAACACCACGTTCTACACTTTGATTTGCCGCTCGATCGACTCGTCGTTGGTGCGATTGGATCCACTCGGGTATTATATAGATTATTCGAAAGCGTCCCGAATATAGGGTTACCAGATCGTGGCTTTAAAAAAAGAGTACATAATATACAAAACCATACAAGCGATTTGAAAAATCTACTCTCATATATTATTTATTTAGTCAACAACTTAACATGACATTTTAAATAGATTTTGAACCACTAGTTGATTGAATATTTTTTGAATGTTTAGAGTGTTTAAGACGAAGACAAATGTTGTATTAAGTCAGCTTTGCCTTTATTGGCCAATGAAACAATATTATACAACAAATTTTACAATAAGCCTCGTGTTCATTTTCTGTTTTTTTAAACATTGGAAATTCTTTAATTAATTTTTCATTATATTTACATTTTCGGCGAGACATTATTGATAACCACAAATCACAATTCACGAATACCGATGGACTACAGACGTACAACGTGGAAAAGTTCGTTCTGATTAAATTTATGTTTATCATTATGTTATTACTTTATTAGATTGGACGTGTGACATTTCGATATTTCCAGGGTTAATTATAAAGAGAGAGTACAAAAATTTTGAGAGCTCATAAGAGTACATGACGTACTCTAAAAAGAGTACTAATGGTAACCCTACCCGAATAGGCCACCGATCGAGCGCGATCGTACGGTGTGATAATGATAATTATAAAAAAAAAAGTAAAAACCGCAAACGGTTTACTTGTCGGCCGGCCGCGGGCCGGCGCGCCTTATCGCGTCGGTCAAATAAACGTCCGAATAAACGGGGGTCGAATTTAACGCGGTTAAAAGTAGAAGCGGTGGGCGTTTTAAATTTTATAATACTATTGTCGGCGTGTTGTAATAATTAATGACGGCGATGGCGCGAGGCATGGACGTTGAATTTGATAATGACATTGTTATAATATATATATATCATCGGCTGTTAATTATTCAAGGGGGTAATGCCGACGAGGTCTATTCATATTTGTGCACAACAGTGATTCAATAACGATATATTCGTTATTGCGATCGAATACGTTTCTACGTGACCTACATAAATATCGGTCTCGTGTTACGTGTATACGTATTGGCGACGCGTAAACGACGATATTATTATTCCAGAACGATTATAATATTATGACGTGACTTAAAAACGACGACAGTAATAATCGTTATTGTACGGTCGGAAATAACGACGACGGCGGCGGCGGCGAGGACGACGACGATTGATTAATAATAAAAACGCGACGCGGCCCGGTCTGTTCGGGGCTTTTTTTGATTTTTTTTTTTTTTTTCCCCCCCCAAAATAATTACAACAATCCGTATTTTCTGCTCTTCCGGGACGAGATAAAATTAAAAACCATAGCGTCCGCTTTATTTATCACGTGTTTTTGTATAAAACGGTTTTCGGCATGACATGAAATATTATATTATACGCGCCTGTAAATATCGTAATGTGTGGTGTGCGCGCGTACACTCGGTGACCGAAAACGTCGAACTTCCGTCTGATCCCCGGCGCACAATATTATTATAATAATAGTCGACATGAACTCCGGTCAATCCCGACGACCGTTCGATGTCGAAAACCCGTCGAACGTGAATTACATAAATATTGCTAGGCTCCCCGTTCCATGTCATTCTTCTGGCTCGTCGATAACATTTTAGTTTTCTGCTTTCCCCGTCCGCGCGCGCGCGGACACACACGCGCGCGCGCACCGCAAGGGGTTGTTTTATTCTCTCCTCATTTTGTTTTTCATTTATTTTTTTTTATTTTTTTTTGAATAATGCAAAAGCTATTTTACGTGACCGTGTTTATATTCGGTCGTATTAATATAACGTTTTTATAGATTCGAATTTCAATGGTATATAATATTCCATGTCGGTCTCTGTTTTTCTTTTGTGTTGCGCTATAATTCCCCGTCGAAAATATTTGCGTACGTTTTACAGAGAGCGCGGCACATCGTGTCGCTTAGACAAATATTTGGAGCAATATTTATGTATGTATGACGTATATATATCCCCCTAGCGTCATTAACGAACAAACTCTCGAACAATCGGTAATCATCGGCGCACTCAATCGACGACGACGAGGGGGGGGGGGGGGCGCGCGTGTACTCGATCAGTCGGCGGGCCGCCGCTTTGAAAAGAATTAACAGTGTCAATAAAGATTGTTTTGTGTATTATTTATTATTTCGCTTTCAATGGGATCGTCATACTCATTAGGAGGTACCTGGTGCAAAAATCAAATCGAAACCCGACCGTGTCGCACACAGCCGCAGCCGTTCCGGCGAGAGACGGACCGATGGAAATTTCCAAATTAAAACTAATTGCCGTCGCAAAAAAACGTCATCCCCGTAGAATCGCCAAATCCCATATTGAATAGTAAACGCCATATTATAGCTTAGGAAATATTGACGTCACTGTGTCACCAGCTATACGAGTATGGAATGACTTCTACTTATCTTTGTCGACAATTTTACTCGCCGAGTCGAGTGAAAATAAGAGTCAGCCCCGATCACTGTAGCGCCTTCTCGTTCTTGTATACAACAGGTCGTGGGTGAAATATCGAGTTAATATCGTTTCTCGCGCTTTGACAAAATATAGTCCTCGCGACACGTCCTGTTTTTTTTTTTTTCATTCGATTTGTTTATATATTTGAATTCAATAACCAGGATAACAACTATAATTGAAGGAAAAATCGAGGGAAAACCGGGAAGAGGAAGACGTAGACAGTCATATATGAAACAAATCATGTTGGATATAAGAAGAGAATCATATACAGAACTAAAGAGAGTCGCAATAAATAGAGAAGAATGGAAGAATATTTCATCATTCAATCTACGGATTGAAAAAAAAAACCAGGTACAGTGGCGGAACTAGATCCTCGGAGGTCCTGTTGCTAGGACAGAATTCGATAAATGTCGAAGAATTTTCTTTATACTTAATCGTAAAATTATCTATAGCCGGTAAAAATTGTATTTTATTTTCAAATTGTACTGTACGCGTCAACGTTTCAAACGGCCGAGTTTACGAACAATAGGAACGAAAAAAAAAAAAAACGTACATTTCACCGCGATTTCTTCTGCGCTTCGTCGCGCGTAGAATTTCCGGTGAAATAATTATCATCCCGTCGTATAATATGACGCGCGTTGTACGACAACCGACCGACCGAAAAGTTTTTCGCCGCGGAGAGATCGACAAAGTATTCGCGCGGTCGCGCTTTGTGCGAGACGACATTATTTATTATTACGAGAGACGAGAGCGCGTCGTCGTATCGGTCGTATACGTAAAAGTGAGACACACCCCCAGTTTTGGCGCGCGGCTCCGGAAAACCGCTAGCTGAAGAATTCGGCGACGGACGATGGAACGCCGCGAAAGAACGGGCGACAAGACGCGAGACGACGCCACTTTCTGACTATACCGCGCGTCCGTTTTATCAACCTGTCTCTTTGTGCGCGCCAACCACTGTTTTGTCATGTGCCGGTTTGCGTGCGTGCCGCGGCGTGCCCGCCGGGCGTACGTTTACCTTTGTGTCGACTGCGGTGACGGCGGAGACTCGCATACCGCATTCGCCGCCCCCGCCGCCGCCGCCGCCGCCGCCTCTGCGCTCTGTAGTATAGCCGTCATCTGAAGAATTCGCGCTCATTACTCTCTCGAAAATTATGTATTTCGGGCTTTAAACAACGGCGAAACTCAGACGGAATGCGAAATGACCGGCGTCAGAGGATTTCGAATAATTTACACACGCAGGCCGGGCTCGTTTTTACCTGGAAATTGCAAAATAACGACGACGCGAGTCATCATAATATTTATGACGAATCGTCTTTATATCGTGTCTGCGCGGTATCGATATCGACAATTCCGATCGCGATTACACGTTCAAGTGACTCACGACGAGTGGAATGTTTTTGGTTTTTGAACACAAGACACACACAGATGTTGTTGGAAATTCGAGCCCGGGTGCATAACGACTGGCGATTATATTTTCAGTCACACTTTCCAGTACGGCCGAGAAACGGCAAATGTTTCTCACTACCTACGTTCGGACTGCCCGATTGAAATATTAACTAATAATTACGGCGAGTGTATTAAAAATATTTTACTTTATCATATAAGTTTTCGTCGTTTAATTTATATTCAGTGCGCTTTGTGCAGACAAATAATAACACAAACACTGTTGATTCGCGTTTTAATAATTTCTTTCGTGTCGCAATACGATACGTAATAAGTTCAGCTCGATTAAAATTATTTTCAACGACGCGCGACGTTTTCAAAGCGTTCGAGCGAGTGCGGACGGGGCGGGGTTCGCGCGTCTGCGAAATAAGGTACTCTCGATTAGCGACTATAATAATAACTGACGTTCGTTTCACCGTCACTATACGCATATATAAAATGTATTTTCTAAACTATTGCGAACTAATTTTTATCGGTCCGACGACGGCGGCGGCGAAAAATCACCCGATCGATCGATCTACTTCCGTATCGTCCGCGGTCGACGAAAAAACGTTACTCGTAAAACCATAGAACACAGTACACTGGTCGTCGGCCGCCGTTATTTATTACGCGTTATCGTATTTATTCCGTTTGTCGTGTGTTTGACCGAATCTGCGCGCGTGTAGGACGTCGACCGCCGTAGATTTATTAGCAAAATCGTCCGAGTACCGGTTAGCATATATTATTATCGCGTGCGAGTAGTCCCGAGCGGCGCACGCGTCGCGTACGATAAGTGTTCGAGCGCGCGAAATATACGTACTGTATTATTGAAGAAGGAGAAAAAAAAAAATCGGAAAGAAACTTCCGACACCGAGACGTCGTCGGCGGCGCCCGGGAGAATACCCGTCGTCGTTTCGCATGTGTACGCGCCGACCGAGTGCGATATACTCGTAATACGTACTGCGTACGTAACACGGCCGGTCTTGGCGGCTTTTAATCGGAGAGGGGAAAAAGAACGGTAAAATATCGAGACCGATCTGCCGGCCCGACCCCTCGTCGCGGCGGCGGCGACGTTTCAAAAGTTTCACCGGTCCGCAGCACCGGAAAGTTCGGAAACAAGTCGAATTAACGTCTGGCGTTCGTTTCGATTTAGTTTTATCGTCACTATAACGTGACGATCGCGCGGCGGCGTAGACGTCTCAAGCGTTGGGCCCCTACGCGAGACTTTTTACCCGGGGGCCCGTAGTATTTCCAATCGCCCTTGCCCATCGAGTGAAAACCTAAACCGTACCGAAAGTATCGACGCTAAACGCACGTTTTGTGATTATTTACCGACAGTTTACCAGCAACAATACTGATAATTAACAATATCAATGAAAAAACGACAATCTAATAGTAAAAATATCCGTTTGCATAATAAGCAATCTCTGCATCGCGACAGATGAAAAATACAAATCAGGTATGACACGAAGACAAAGAAAATTATTTCCTTTTGATATTGCAGCTGTTTATCAAATAATATGTTTATAATATTATGAAAAAAAAACGCGACTGCGCGAGGCGTCAGCGAAGTTTCGATAGAAAGTGCATCTCGAGAAGACATTAAGCGTAAAAGAAAGGATCAAAAGCACTAGCGAAATGGGGAAAATACGATTGTTGAAATGTTCTCTACTAAATTTAAAATAAACTAAAAAAAAGTCAACAAATATTCACTCTTAAAGTTTTAACGGTAAATATGCGAAAATATGGACGATAAAAATGTTTATGTACTTGGGTTTTACAAAAATAAGGTCGACTCTACAAAAATGAGCTAATACTACGCGCGCTAGCTGTTTATTATCACAAACGATATGTGGTCAAATTTCAAATTATTCCGCGGTTGAAAGTTAACAAATATTTCGGAAAACACGGTTTTATATGGGTTTTTCGTTGAGAAAATAAATAATTAGTTGGAAAATATCACGGAGAACCGAGCGTTTCGTGGCTCACTTAATAATCTTTTACACGACTGTCCGTTCCACCCCTATAAGACGTGTTTCTGAGAACGCCATAGTTTCGAATGTATGTATAATAATTATGTGTCGTTTCGTTTGTGGTTTATAATATTATGGTTTAGCGCTCTAAACGGTCCTCGGGCGAACAGTGTAGAGGCGAAACGTCAACCGCGACAATGTTAATAACGACGACGCGCGACGTCGTCGTGTTTTGCGAAATTTCGGAGAATTTTTCCGCAAATAGTCTCTCAATCGGAACGTATTTCCTCGCTGGCGCTACAAAAAATTATTTTCCGTTTTTACTTTTCCATCGGCCCACCGCGAATCCGCCGTCACCCCTGCAGTCGACGCGCCCCCACCTCCCCGGGTCCGTTCAACTCGTCCCGGCCCCGTTTTAGTCTAAACGCTCACTCACACGCGTGCAAACGGCTTAATATCGGACCTCTAGCCGACGCGACGGGTAGGGTGTGTGTGTGTGTGTTTATCCCGGACGTCACGCCAATTGACAGGTATAAATCCGGAAGAGATGACGGTTGATTAAGCAAATCGGACAAATCGGGTCGTCGAGCTCGGGCGGGCGCTCGCGCGTTTGTCCCCCGCAAATATACCGGCCGCGTCGTGCGCTAAAGCGTCGGACGGACTTAATGAGCGTGTGCGCCGCGCAGTATTAACCCGTCGCACATTTATTACTGCCGCCGCCACACGACGAACGCTATCGCGCGCGCCGCGACTTTAATGCCCTCGCCCCGCTTCGCCCGCAATCTCTGCCATGTCCTTGCCGCCCCCCCCCCCCCGTGTCCTTCCGCCCCATCCGTCCGCTCGGGCAGCACCGCAAACAACAATCGGTTCGCAGCTCGCCCCCCCCCCGCACCACCATAATTCGTCTCCTCGTCGCGGTCTCTGGCGTTTTTTTTTCTTGTTTTTCCAGGACGATTCGGCGGGGTCCGAAACAAAAATACACCCCCCTATTGTCTAGACCAGGGGTGGTAATATTATATTATTATAAGCTCACGGACCGTATTAAATATAGAGTTTATATTGTTTAGAAAAAGTTGGCCTAAACAATATAGTCAATACAAAGTGACTACTTTGTTGTACTGGAAATTGAATAACAAAATACGTTATTATAACACTCATATATGTACCTATACATAGTACGTACAACGACGTAATAAAATGAACTGATTTTAATAGATAATAATCGGAGAAAAATCGGGGTCGAGTCGGAATTAAAGACGTCCGGGGTTCCGCGCGCGAAACACAAACTATTTCTTAAGGGTGCAAAACTTTTCGGTCGTAAAAGTTCGGGAACCGCTGGTCCACATCGATCTGATTATACGAGTTTTCTTTTAAATAATCGCCTACGACCGCGCGAAATAATACGAATCGTCGAATCCCGCCGCGGAAAAGTCGTAAGAACTCGTAATGGGTATAAAAACACAAGCGAATCGTCAACGCATATCGAATCGGTTTCACTTTGTTCGTCGTAAAAGCCAAAAGGGCCAACGAGGCCCTAGTACTAGGGGATAGTTTCGATTCATTGTCGATACGTTTGGAACGAAACGGAGAAATTTCGTGTTTCTTAATCGCGTGAGCCGATAATTCGCTGCCGCCGCGCCGCCCGAGGGAGGTCGTGTAAGTGTGAGGGCGGTGAAAAAACGGGCGCCAAAAACGCTATATGTATACAAATATTTAAATTTATCAGTCACTTTGTGTAGACGTTTTTTTCGACCATTTGCGCGTGTTTTGTTATGATATCGTTAATCCACATGGTATTATTATTATATTTGTTTCGGTTTTCACTCGCGTGTGTGTGTGTGTGTGTGGCGATCGGTGACTGTGTCACAACAACGTTTAATATCATTATCGTGAGAGTCTAAATAATTGAACACAATCAATTTTCGTCTAACTCGTTCGTATCGAGAGTACCATTAACTACGTACACCTGTACACACACACACACACACAGAAAATACACGATTCGTTATGTATTTATCGAACCGACGCCGATTTTGTTGTTGTTGTTGTTATTGTTACTAGAACGTAAGTTATCCGTTGTGGGTTTTTTTATTTTCAGTTTAATTTCATAATGACAATAATTTTATATAATGACGATGAGATAGAAATCGAATTATTACATGAAAATATTTTTCGGTTTGTTCATCAATTGTCATAACATTTATTATTCTCGTATATATATTATATAAAAAAAAAACGGTCTCGTAATGTTCTCCGTAATGACTATCGCGTTCGAGGATTAAAAATTACGTCATTCGAATATTATAATAACGTTCCGTCGCGCGTCCGTCGTCGCGTTGTTCGACTGCAGTGTAGACGTTTTTCAAAATAATAAGTAAAGTGTTAATGCAATCTTCTTTTGTAAGTACACTCGTACACACCAAAGTGTGCTTCTCTTGATTAGTGTATCCACGAGTACCTATTAAACATGCGATTTTATTGTATTTTTTCCACAGCGTTCCCATTTATAACGAACGGATTTACTATATTATTATTATTATTGTTGCGCGTGTTTTTCCGTTCGTTAAAACGTCGTCGTCGCGCGTCGTCGCGTCGTCGCCGTTTTCACTATACTAGGACGTGAAATTTTATTTAACTCGTAACAGGAATTCTTGTATAATTTTTTTGCTAAAAACATCTTGACGTTTATAAGAAAATAGCGCACCACGTCTGAGTTGTTGTCAAATGAACGGCGGCGGAAAAAAAGTCGTCGCGTTTTTTTCCTTTTTTTATCTTTTGCTCCGTAATTTTCGCGAAGGACACGGCGCGGCGCGAATAAAATCAACTGCACGAAACGAGACAAAATTAATCGTTTCGCAAACAACATTGATTCTTAGCCGAACGTTTTAATTAAACCGAACATTGTTGTTATCATAATATTATCATTACTATTATTATTTTACACGCCGAGGAATGCGCGACGCACTCATTCGTCATTTCCCAACGACCGTGGCCGTTGTGAATGCAAAACATGAGAGTCGATCATAAATCACACTCGACCGTTATTATGTTTAACAATATATTCGGTTAATATTACACTTGTTAAAAGATACACTGCTAAAACTAGAGTATAATATTTCATAAAAATGCTATAATATAGCTGTTGGGGAAACGAAAACCAATTTTCGTCAAGCGTGCAGTACGTAAATAATATAATTCATTCGACTATAGACACATACACACTCATCAGCGACAAATACTTTTCAAACAACACAACGTGAAATCCTCATTCGTTCGTTTGATCGTCCTGAAACGCGCGGCAGCCTACGACATCATTTCGTTGGTTTTTTTTCTTTCATTAAATTGAAATTACTGTATTCAAAAATGTAATTACCGATGGTTTCAAACGATATAAAGAGTACACGTTATTTGATACGTTTGTCGTCACAACAAATCGACTTATCGTTTCGTAGGAAAATATTAATTATTTTGTTCACGCGAAAAAACAAAAAAAAAATGAATATTTTGTATCTTATTTGATATGACGTGTTATGCGCGGTCTCGAATAAAATACGAACGTATTGTGTGTGCTGTTTGAGTATAATAAACACGTTCGTCGAATTTATCGCAATACTTAATTATAAAACGAACGACGCGCGACGTCGTCGATTCAAATAGTAGTGAAACGACTCAAACCATTCTATTTTGCGTTTTCGCACCACCACCACCACCTGGTTATATCATTACGACTAGGGAGTAGATTTCTTTTTTAATAATCTGTCGAATCTAAAACGTCATTATTTAAATCATTAATTCAGTCCAAAATGTTAATAATTAGTGAATACACTTATTTATGTTTTTCTTTTTCTTTTTGATCCTATGTACCACATTATAAAAATGTTCTTATCACACAAATCATTTTTGTAATTCGAAATTCTGTAAACTTTATTATTAATCTGTACTTGAGCCTACAAGGCGTTTATTCAAATAAATAAATAAATAATAAAAAAAATTTCTACGAGAATGTTTGTCGACGACGACGACGACGACGCGGTAGAGACTGGTTTCAAACGATCGTCGAAACATTATTGTTTCGGCCGCGTAAACTACACGTCGTCGCGCGTACATATCGATACGATTCGTTTGCACGGTTTTGAAACGCAAACAATACCCTATAAAATGGCGTAACCCATAAATTCATAATGTTTTTCCGGCCGATTATTATCGCGGCGCTATGCGGACACTGTGAATGAAACGCGGTGCGGAAAAGAACTCTAAATATCGCACCACACGACGACGACGACGACGCGTGAAAACGACAAATAACACATTTTCCGTTCGCACAACAAACGTTATACGCGCGTCCGTAATATTCTGACGAGCTCGCACGCGCGTATTTTATTTTTAAATACGTAATCGCAACAGTCATGTGGGAGTGCGCACTTCAGGGCGTGCCGGGTGTGTCTGGATACCGTCCGAAAACGTTAACGAATTTTTCGTTCTTCACATTACGGAGATTAAATCTCGTTTAAACTTTGTTTTTTTTTATTTTACCATAAAACGATAAGGTATTATAATATCTGTGTCGTAACCAGTAGGACGACGTAATGATTCAAACTAAAACTTTCGCATTTTTTACTAATCATTGATATCGTACGTAATACTAATTTTATTATTTAAAAACAGTAAAAAGATTTCGATTTTTCGTTTTTGTCCTGTGAGGTTTAAAAGTGGGCGGGCGTAGAGTCCTCGGATCAAATTATTATCGTTTTGTACGAATTGAAGCCAATAAATTCTTCTCGTGTTCGAAAAACGCATGATATACTTGTATAAATAGGGCTCGGATTTCAATGCATTTGCATCTTTTTTTTTTTGGGATATCTCACGCGATGCTTTCCAAGCTACAAATATGTTTCAAGTAGGTAGGTACTTGGCGATCTAACCGCAATAATTTTTCGGGGCATTTTTTGACGGTTTTATCGTATTATGACTAAAAAAATTGACCTCAGACAACCGTCGATCGTTTAAATTCCAAAACATTAAAGAAATTCTTATCGTACAATGCAAATATAATTTAATTTTTAATTTTAATTTCTTTTTTTGTACAATGTAATATGATTTATAATTTTTATTAGAATTTTATTTGTTCCTCATTTTTTAATAATAATTTAATTTGAATTTATTTAAAGGGCATTTAAATCCGAGCCCTGCTTATAAATCACGACGATTGCACATCGAGAGCATTATTTAGAAATAACACAGTGGTGACACGTTCGTTTAGTAACCGTCGTCGTCGTCGTTTAACGATTGGAAATCGTTATTCTTTTCGATAAAACAACGTTTACGTTGAACAAATGTGTTTATTATTTCGGCGCGCGCCGTTTACTCGTCAGTAAAATAAACCCTCGACAACAGTTTCTGCGATCGCCTGTAAAAACGGCGTCGTCGTCGTTATTATTGTTATTATTACTATTATGTTTTTTTTTTTAACGCGTAACTCATAACTCTGGTACACACGCGCCACCGGAGTATTTTATGTGACGTCGTCGTATGTGAGAATTCGAAATGGCACGGGCGGGTAGAGCGATTCGACGACGGTGAGACGGGTGGATGTGACGCGGGGAGGAGAAATATCGGCAGAGCGAATCCGGCCAAATAAGTAAAAACCCGGGGACGTTTCCCTAGGTTCGCAACCAGTCCGCGGCAGTTTGTTTTAATCTATCGCCGCGATAGCCTAAAATAAATCTCGTGTCAATACCAGAACACAAACACACCATTTCCTGCGTGCCCGACCCCGAGTTTTCGCCCGTGGTTTTTCGGCTTTTCCGGCGGTGGTGTGCTCGTGTGTGTGCACGCGCGCGCCGCGTAGGGGGAAGAGAAGCAGAGGAATGGGGGGTTACGTATATCGCGCGGTCTCCCTGCGTCTCTCCTATTATTCGAAAACACGCGGTCTTATTTTCCATGTCAGAAGTCACCCGCCCGCGATCGTCTCGTTTCGGGGTACCTCGTTCGTTTCGTTCGCGTTTGTTGTTCTTTTTTATTTTCATAGAAGCTTCGGTTCGAACACTATAATATGTACTTGCAGTATTGCGTCGCTCGCGGGCAACACTGCAAATCGTTGTCTCCTCGTAAAGTGTTACGTTATTTAGTTCCGCGGTCCAATACGTTTTTTTTTTGTTGTGTATAAACGTATAAAATACGTAAACAATTATTGTTAATAATATGGAGAAAAAAATCGTCTCGAAATCTATTTCTATTTTTCTATTTTACAATACGATTTCCGACTGTTTTACACCGTTTTGAAAACACGGATAATTCGTTGAATATTATTACCGAAACGCATTAAAAACGTTATGCGTCTCTCTCGTTAACACACTCTGATCATTTATTACCGTTTTTACTGACGGAAAAAACAAAAATATATATTAATTGAAACCGCGACAGCGTTAATATTATGAGAATTAATAACAGTCGAGTCTGTGAAAGTCGGGAGAAAAATATAAACGTATTTTAAGAAAATAAAAGAAACGAGACGAAATCAGGTCATCTTCTGTAAAAATACACGACGCAATTCAGACGTCGTCGCAAAAGCATGACGAAAAGACCCACTTTTCCTGTCCGGTATCCTATAGTAAAACGATCAGATGACGTCGTGTAATTTTAACCGTCGAAGAACGGGTTGTTTTGAGCGTGAAATCTTAAATATTATACAGTCGTACCTTATGTGAAATGTCAATTTTATATTTTCACGTATAATATTTGTCGAACTGTTTAGTTTTGTTGGCTTCTTTTTTTTTCACCTCGAATGGAAATCACAATAAAGTGTTGTGATGATGAAACGACGCGTGTAAAATGTTTAACGCTCGTATTTAGTACGCGTATATTATTATAATAATACGAGTATTATTACAAGGGACGACGGACGGAAGAAACGTTAACCTCCTGTTCAGAGTAATATTGAATAGTATATTTTGTCGCGTCGGATATAATATTATAATTATCCGCAGGGCTTTAAAAAGAACAAAAAAAAAAAAAACGCGACGCTCGAAGTTTGCAAGAAAATACACGATAATAACAAAATAATAATAAAATCGCAACAAAACAACGAGTAAAAAACACGTTAAATTATAATATGTCGTTAAAACAATACGAGTTTGTCGTAGTAAAAGTAGAATTGTTATTTATTTTTTTTTTTATCGTCGGATTTTGCATTTCGAGGACCGCGACAAACTCACTCCTAGGCGTACACGCGTATAGTCTCGTATACGAACAGTCTCGCTACGTATTGAAGTAAAACTTATCAAGTCGAAACACAAAACTGTCGCGTGGCAGACTATTTTGTTTCTGGAAAACAAAAAAACCCAATGAAAACGTCATCAGCGTTTCGTCAGTCGTTACCCGACCGTTTGTATTTATAAAAATATATTTTAACGGCGAGGTCCCCGGCGGTTTTCGGCCCGCCGCCGCGCCGGCTCTACCGAGCGTGTTAATTTTTCGCAACGCACTGTAGTTGTTTTGCGTCCGAGCCCATTAAAATCGGATTACTCGACGACGAGAATCCGCGCGACATTTGCATAACCATGTTTTGTCGACCGATCGCATGCCGATTTTATAACGATATACACGTACGTATGTGACACGAACAACGCGCGCGCACGTGTTGGTGAAAATGCTGATTTTCGCCGACGGTCTTCCCCCCCGGAGAGAAAGAGCGGCGGCGGTCAGCGTCGAACCGTGTCGGTCGTCGTCGGGGAGTAGGGGAAAAAAAACCGCGAGGTCCCGTCGTCGTACACATATTGTTTTCCGACGCGACGGTGGCAAACGCGCCAAATCGTTTGTGCGTTCGAACACACACACACACACACACACACACACACATGTGTTACGAGTTTTCGGCCGCCACAACTGTGTATTATATTGCAATTTTTTATTTATTACACGCGGTCGTGTGAAAAAGTGAAATTTTTTTTGCTGTCGTATTTTCAACCGTCTTGCCGGTCAGAAACGAGGTTATGATCGCCGCGGCCACCGAGGAGGGTGCTGCTGCGCGCGCGCCCGGAAATCAATATGTAATATCGCGTAGTGTAACGCGAATAACTTTGCAAAAATCGGCCCGGCTCTCGCGTGTGCGAGCGGTGTTTTTTTTTTTTAAATTACTATTTGCGAAAAACTCCCCCCGCCAAAATTATAATAATATGACGTATACGCCCCGCGGCTAACACAAACGACAAAATAAATAAGGTGTTTCACGTGTACCTTTTTGCGTTAGTTTTTTCGTAATTCTGTCGCGGCGTGATTTCGTGTATCGCATCATTTTCAAACGTTCGCTTCACAAAGTTATTCTCAAAACACGCTCGGGGATAAGATTATTTTTTTTTAGATTTTTTTCCACCGCGTGCATTCCGATCGCTCGATGTAATCGCGTACAATATTACTACTCTGGCAATTAAACAACGAGAATTTTTAATTTTATAACATTTATTTAATATCTACAATAATTTATGCGCCCGTGCCTTCACAATACTCACCTCCGAGTCGAACACACTTGGTCCAGCGTTGTTCCCATTTCTGGAAGCACTCCTGGAAGTCTCCAGAAGTTAAACACTTCAACACCGTTGTTACGGCACGTCGAATGTCCTCCAAATCCTCATAGCGATGTGTCCTTTCATTGGTTCCTTTGACTTTGGAAATAGCCAGAAGTCCAGTGGAGCCAGATCAGGGCTGTACGGGGGGGGGGGGGAGCGTTGTTATGTTCCTACTGGTCAAAAACTGTTGAACTGTTAATGATGAGTGTGCAGGCGCATTGTCATGGAGAAGGACCCAACCATTTTTGGCTAATTCCGGCCTCACGCGAGACATTCTATGACGCAATCGTATCTGGCGAATGGTTTATTTATTGATACCGAGTTCACTAGACATCATTCGGACTGTGAGATGTCGATCTGTTCACACACTTAAACGTTCGACACTTTGCCCAGTGTGCACGATTTTAACCTAACCTAACCTTGCATCGTCTTGCGTTGATTCTCGACCTGATGCGAAACGTGATGCCCATTCGTACACACGTGGTTTTGATAAGCAGTCATTACCGAACACACGCTGCAATTTACGAAAAATTTCGGCCGTTTTTTCACCAGATTTCACCAGAAACTCGATGACGCGATTCGTTGCTCGTTTTTCACGTCACACATTTTTGTACGTCGCGACACTACACTACTAACTTTAAAAAATCGGAGAGCACAAAATATAACACCGATCACTATCAAACTTAGCAGACTTGTGTATTACCTCGTGAACTTTAAGTGGACAAATTTTCAAGGTATCAGTGTTACCACTATAGAGAAGCTATAGAAACAAATTCTCGCTATTTAATTGCCACACACGTACATTGATAATATTTTATCGATTTTCTTATTTGGCAGTAATTTTTTTCCTCCTCTCTCTCGAGATCCACAACGTTTGCCTCGTCATCGTGTAATAGTAACGGTAACATTATTATTTCGACCGTAGCCGCCCGGAGATAGTTTTGATTCACGGAGCACAGCGACGTGCCAAGCGAGAGAGTGCCAAACACGCGAATTACTTACTTACACCCGCGCACGGTGCGGTAATATTTTTGTCGAGTTACTTTAGGATAAAAAATATTAGCGCACTCAAACGGAATACCTGCTACGCTCGAAACTTTCGAGCGGTTACTATTATAATATTGTATACTGCGCCCGGTGAATATAGTTTTCGCAGTATTCGCAAAGTAGACGCAAACCGAACCGATATTTGCACTGAAAAAAAAAAAAAAAGAAGTAATTTTAACGTTTTTCTCAAAATCTCTCCGTCGTTGTTTCGACGGGATTTGTTTTTTTTTTTATCCTTTTTCAACAACAAGTCACTTTTAGAGAAAACAATATTTATAGGCCTCGCGACATTAAATTTCGGCAAAATTACCTTGAACAGCTAAAATCGTAGAATCGACGAATGATTTTTACGTATATGCGCGCGTAATGTGTGTGTGTGTGTGTGTTTATACGATTCCACTCGTTAACCAGTGAAAACTAAATTAATTAAAAATTTACAAATCTCATTTCATAAAAATTACAGTTGAAATGATTCATAAAATGTTTCGTTCTGTTGTTTTTACGTTCACATCGGTTTCTGTTGATTGATGCAGAATAATTTTATAATTCATATCGTATAATGTTTTTTATGGATAACATTATACGCAATACATTTAACTCTGTTTTAATAAATCACTTTTTTTTTCTATTTTTTTTGTTTTTTACAGCCCGTGTTTGGCAAATCAAATATTGAAGGGACGTTAATTTTTTATTTTTTTTTTTTTCAACATACAGTTATTACGTATATTTAAAATTTGTTTTTATTACTGTTATTGTTATTATTATATTTTTTTTTTCACGCTTTACATTCGAGTTAATATAATAATAGTCGTCGGAAATGGTATTTATTTATAGTAGTCCTTCGGATAAATATTTTTAATCTATTCGAAATCTCGACGAAACGGTTCATAAAACACACACACACACACGTTCGTAATAATATGTCGTTTAGCCTTTTCGCGTTAATAAACACTCTTATATTATACGTAGTAAACAAGATCCTTTACCGAACGAATTAAAACTTTCGACATTAATTAAAAAGTTATAGTTAAGAAATTATAATAACATACGCAACTAATTGTGCAGCGACAGAATTAATTATGTTTATAGAAAAAACAATACGTGGCGAGAAAAATGCTTTTAAAATATTATAGTCCACTTGTAACAATTATTTTAAGAAAACCAACGATTATTATCGGCGCTATAATCGTGCAGTCGATGGTTACTTGTGTAATAGAAAGTGTCTGATTTTTCTATCATCTCACATCGTGATTCCACACAGCCTCGTGTCCGGTGGCTCGGAGAGATAATTGCATCCACTTGACCGTTGTTACAGGCGAGACGAAGTCTAATAAACACACAAAACAAAGAACAAATCAGGTTAACGACTTGATAAAATCTACGCCAAACCTAATATAATATGTCCTAAGGACTTACACGATTTTAGAGAAGAATAACATTTTTCGATTTGATTTCGGATCGAACGACAACAACAACAACAATTCTCGGTCGGATCCGTCTTGAAACGTTCACAAACGATAAAATACCAGAGACGACGACGACGTCAATAATAAATTATTATTATCGTTTAAAACTCGCACAACTTCACTGTGACCATAATGTCATTCATCTACGAGTTGTTTTGCATGTCTAGTTGTTTTTTTGTTGTTGTTGTTGTTGTTGTGTATTTCGCGCATTTCGCGAGCAACGCACGGCCGTGTTCGCAAAGTAACGGGTGAAAACAAATATATATATTTTCGATACGGAATCAGTTTGATATACAGCCCCGCCTACCGCGGCAAACACTTCTATGAATAAATCAGTTTGCGCGTGCGTTCCTAAGTTCGGAAGCGACAAACGTCGGACGACATTCGGTGCATACACGTAGATAACACTTGTTGTGCCGTTATCTTGTTTTGTAAAACTTTCCGAATGCTCGCGTGCAAACGGCACGTAAATTATTAATAACGTCCTTGGCTATTTGACGGAATTATAACGAGGATAAGTACGAGCAGGTTTCCGAGACCTTCTCATCGGGCCCGGTCGGAGGAAATTATTATTTAGGAAAATTATTTTGTTCGCGCGATGAATGAAGAAGCGAGTATGAACGTAATTCGATTATTACCATCCGCTCTGCAGCGGACTATTATTGTTTTCATATTATTATACAAGCGTGTCCGCCGTTTCTTGAAAACTGAACGAAAGCGTTTTTTGAATTTATTCCAAGTAGCCTAGGAAAACGTCGGAAAATTCATAGTCCTAAATTTTTTGTTTTCTGTAAGTTTGAATACAAAAATATTGACGAAACGCGCAGGGAAAAAAACACGAAAATCTGCGCAAACTTTTTATCGTTATAAATTCATGAAAACTTTCTATTTTAATACTTGTAAGGTTTGAAAATGTAATACAAGCTACTCCGGAAGTTTTCCAGTGAAAAAAAAAAAAAGGAAAGTTTACCGAGTATTCGTGAAAAAATTTTAAAAGCGCTAGAGAATTAAATTTCGACGAAATCGGTCATTTCAACGAATTTTCACGAAACGATTTTTTGGCGTTTGGTTTGTCATTTAAATACGATAATTATTTGCGGAGACATTGTTCAAATTTATATTGGCATTTGTCAATATAGCGTATATTTTTTGACGAATCTTTTGCCACTTTTAGGAACTCAATAATATTTTAATCGGAGACGAAACACTAAAGTTTGAAAATGCCGGGCGCTCCAGTGCTATTAATTTTAAAATTATTACGAACGAATAATAATAATAATAATTCGATTACCCGCCGACGACGTAAATCACGCGTTTCCTCGTTGGCCGTCATCAAAACTTAACACTTTTCGCGATTTCAAAGTTACCGTACGACACGCGTCATCGTATTATTCGTTGTGATGTTTATGAAAATAAAACGTGAAGAATAATAATTAAAAAGATCATCGAAACGGCTTTTGCGTCGTTTTTACGCGTAACGTAATGGATTTTTGAAATTTCCGTCTCATTTGACTCTTCGTTCTCGGAGATATGAAAAACAAAAACGCGATGATAAACGCCGTCGTCGTCCGAAAATCCGAACGGATCGCCGCCGTTTTATACCTTCGCCACTAATCGTCTGCACGTCACCCGAAGTCTTGCGGTGCGGCGCAACGATAACAAAATCGATATATTATATTATAAAACACACACACACGACGAGTTGAGGTGCGCGGACTTTTACCGTCGTATCGCCGTGGTCATCCGTCCGTCCGAGTCTTTCCATCAATTTCCGATTTCCCCCCCCCCCGGGCGGTGTTTTGGTTCTTTCGCACACGCACGTCTGCGGAAACTCACGTCCGTCTCGCACACTGTGCGCGCGCCGCGCCGTGTCGCTTCCGAAAGGGTTTTTAAAAACGGCGAATGCGTTGCCGTGATAAATGAAACGGCCGCGAGACTCCGATAACGCCGCCGCCGACACACACACACACGTCGCGTTTTGTAAATAACCTTTTATGGCGTCGCGTCTGCTCGAGCTCATCGGGTCTGACAGCGCGTAAACAATCGGAAGCCTCGTATCCGTCCCCCCCGCGATCTCGGTCCATTTCTCACACCAGACCGGTCGCGAAACTCGGCCCCGCGCGCAAGTCCTTCGAGCGGGCCCGTTCTATATATTATGAATCCGACCGAAACGCTTTTAATTGGTTCGACCGCAGCCGGCCACCTCGATGTATCTTCGTCAAACCCGCCGTCGCGGTCGTGCGCCCGTCGTCTCGTTTCACACCGTCCTCAGACCGTCCGCGACGTCTTTATATTCTTCGGACCCGTCTGATTTCCGAGTTATCAGAGATTTTACCCCCCACATCCCGAAAAACGAGAAACTTTTTACGTATTTTCCGTCGTCGCGCGTCGTCGGTCGATTTTATAATTCGACAAAAAAAATGTTCTAAAATTAACGTTTGACATATTATTTATTGTTTTGCAACGTTTCAAAGGAAAATATTAACTCTGAAATATAAAACCGAGTCGACCGTGTTTCGAAAGCCCAACGATTTCGGCTGTAAATCGGTGGTCGTCTGAGGGCGTGTTTATTTAAGCGAGAGGAGGGGTGCAGGAGCGGCCGAAGACTCGGGCCGATAATATATCAACGCCGCAGCCGCAGCGCGGACCGGCTCGGCTCGTCTTTAAACGGATACCGCGAACCGCCCGAAAGTCGCGTTGCCCAGTCGGTTTTAGGGTGGTTCGCGGACGCTCGTCGTCTCGGAAACCCGCTCGCGAATAATATATCACGCGCGGCCGCTCGACCCTCAGCCCCTCTCGCCCCAGCCGGACGACTTACGATAAAAAAAAATAAAACGATTTACAGTCTCGTCGTCGTCGTTCGTATACGTACGTACTCGGAAAATTTCCCTCGCGTCGTCGTCCGTGGGCCCCTAGGTCTGTGCTTTAGACCTCCCTTCTTCGTTCCTCCGACGAGACTCGTATATCATAGAACGACGTGTTTCACATGGCGGCCGTGCCGCTATCGCGGTGTACACATCGCCTCGCCGAGACCGCAGTTCGAAATTGAAATTACTAAAAAAAAAAAACATCGAATAATAGTGGTAAAATACGCTGTAAATCGTCGGGGATATTAATTCTCGCGCACTATTTCGATGTGTTAATAAATTTCAAACGCTGTGTGGAAATTCGACAAAAATGACACTTTCTAATCGACGACGACGCGAGAAAAACAATAATAGTAAATAATATTATATTAGATAATTTTATTCTTAATCGACCGTACGATTATAATTGAACTGGTTTGAGACTTTCTAGGAAACTAAGAATTTCCTAAGAAACGCGCCGTTTCGAAGTCAAATTAGATTAAAAATTAGCTCGAAAAAAATAGAGTTGCTTTTTTTAATATTTAAACTTTAAACTCGTTAATGATCTAGCACGTGTTAGTGTTTAATCGGTCGCAATCTGCCCCTTTCGAATGGCCACCGCGACAAATAATAACGCGCGTGTGAGAATTCTGTCTTTTTCTTTTTCTTAGAGATGTTGCATTAGATCTTTTTTTTAAATTTTCACTCAAAAAGAACCGACCGAGTATTGGGTTATTTCAAAAGAGACCGAAAGGTGTACTCTTTAGATTCTTTATAAAATTGTAATTTTATAAACGGGTCGATTTTCAATTTATTTATTCGTTACAATAATGATTATTATACGGATAGGAGGTTCTTAAATGATAATAATGATAGAAAGTATCGGATAAAAAGCTTGAAAAAAAAAAATGTATTTCGAAATTCAATATAATTATTACAGATTCGCTATTATTAAGAAACACGCACATAAAATAAAGACGACGACGGGTACAAAGGAAAATAATAATTATTTTATTAATTCAACGAATGTCGTACACGCAACAAATATTGCACGTGTTTCCCTTTTGGTCGGATCCAACTGACCGAACGGTGGGAGGGGGTCGGGGGGGGGGGATCACGACCGCGGCACCCCGTCGTCGTGCTTATTTATTAGACCAATTAGTCAACTATTTTAATAATAGGATTAAAAGTCCATGGGGGGAATTTCGCAGCATCCGTACGAGGCTTCCGTATAATAATAATAATAATAATAATACGAACGGCTCGGGGGTACGAAATAACGAGTGTCAACCAACCGTACCGAGAATATAGTAACATTTTTGATTGAATCCGCTACCCGTAGTGTCACAAAGGGTGAGAGACATTTAGTTCGAAAACTTTTTATGCGTTATTATTATATCTGTACGTCATATTTTTACAGAATGTTTGCGTATTATTATTATTATTATAAGCCGCGCGCGCGTCGTACAAGGCGAATAAATTAATAAATGCAACTACTATTGTCGAGAAATTTGATCAAGAAAAATAATTATTATCGTCAGTAACGAGGTTCCGTCGTCGTCGTCGTCGTCGTCGTCGTTATTTCAAAACCAACCGCGTTGTTTGTAGAGTTTTTTTCGTTGTTGTTGTTGTTCGCGTCCGGTATTCGACGACGACGACGCGACGACGGTTCGATCCGCGTGGGGCGTGCCTCGAGATTGGAAACTACAAAACTGGCGTTTTCAAAAAAACCGCGTAGTTTGATTTGGAAATGTTATCGAATCGGATTGCCGTCTTGACGACGACGACGACGACGAGTGCAGGGCGTTTAGGAAAAACGATAAAAACGAATTTTATCTATCGATAGAAATATTCCGCACACGGATTGTGGTGACGACGACGTGCAGGATCCGAGTTTATAAGGGAACACCGTCTTTTAATTTTCCCAGTAACGCGAAATATAATCGAGTCGCCGCTGTATTACTGTTGTTGTTGCTTGTCGATAATGAATCCTCGAGCTTACCGATTAAATAATAGTATATAATATTCACCGGGATTATGTTATAATACGTAGACCGTCGTTATTTTATTGATTGATTTCCAAGTTGTATCGTCGTCGTCGTCGTCGGTGAAGATTCCCCGGAAGAGAATTACTTCTAAAGTTTGTTGCCCGCGCGTATAATTCACAGTATCGCACGCGTAAGATGTTCTGTCGCTCGGACGAGCTGTTTAGAATATTTCCATGTCTCGTATTATATATTTTTATCTAGAGTAAATAAATCAACGGCCGAGATGAAATTAATAAACCGAAATCTTACGCAAAATTAAAGTTTCCTTTTTAGGATTTTCAAATCGATATAATAATTGTAGGTAGTAATTTATCGATTATTAATGTACATCACACTAATTTACTTATTGGTGTTTGAAATTTGAGAAACGTTCGATTTTACTAAAATATATATGATCGATTTCAATTTTCATTGTTTTTCTCTGTTGTTTTCCGACTTGAAAACAGCAGAATAAAAAGTTTGATCGATTCTAAAACGTCGAGGTCGATTTTAACGAAAGGAAGCGGAAACGTTTAGTTTCCGTACGACTAGACGGGTGTTATAATAATTTAAAAGATACTAATTTCAATGAATAATAATAATTATTATTATCTCTCGGCAAAGGAGTCCGCCACGAGCACACGTGCGCGCACGGTTCACTATAAATGCATTCTCGACTAAAATTTGTTGCTATCCTTCCGTTCGATTACGACGCAAATTTTACCGCTCGTCATGCCGATTATACTCGTATTTTAAAGCGTGTTGGTTAGATTTAACAACGAGTTTACGTAATGCCGCGGTAATGACGCGATGAATTTAATCGCCGCCGCCGTCACTTCAAAGAGGTAATAATTACCACTCGCAGGTAATAAGGACTAAAACAAAACCAAGACGCGTCGATATATACATAACTATTATTATAATATTATGATGAATTCAGACGTCCCGGATGCTGCCGGTAGTCCGAAATTCTCAGACGACGTACAGTAATAATAATAATAATAATAATAATAATATCCCGACGACGACGCTGCTATTCGACGAATAAAATACAATCGAAACCGATAGAATTAGTGAAATTCGAAACCGATAGAATTATTTGTAAAATCGAAAACACCGCCGCGCCGCCGCCGGACCGGGGGACGGACGCGGTGATCCGTGCGTTTCTCGAGAATAATATTGTTTATATTATAATAAAATACCGCGATATTCATCTTAGGTGAAATAATATTATAATAATCCGACGACGTTCGCAATAAAAAGTAATATCGCGTATTGTTATATTATATTATTTCCCCCCCCCCCCCCGATCGCCAAGTTTCTCTCGCACTTAAAATACTGATGGGCGTTTAACACGTCATCGGTTATTTATTTTATTAATTTTCTTTTCTTTTTTTTACACTCTTTATTATTATTTTAATTTATTAAATATTTGTGCACTTATTGCGCGGGCAAATTCGACTTGAAAAGCAATATTTTCGTCTTTTTTCTATGTGTGTACTGCGTGTATATGACGTATATTTTCGAAACTACTCTAGAACACAAGACGTAGGAATTTGATTTGAATATTTCCGAGGAAAGTTTCCAAAACTATTTCACATAGATAAAGTATATTACTGACTCGTCGATATTTTTGAAATAATAAAAAAAAATTATATACACGAAAGCATGAACCACATATCTCCTCTCGGATACTTTTCTGCCGTTAACCCCCGAGGGAAATTTTAACAACTTCCGAGGGAAAATACTGTTTCGGTACTCTGCTAATCCAATTTTCGGGCTACCGAAGTTGAACCGACTCACTTCCGAACCTAACTGCGGCGCATTACTTTTTGAGGGGGTGTTTTTTTTTTTTTTTTTTTGTTATGTCTATTTATTTCCCGAGAAAATTGAGTAGATGTAATCAACAAACAGCTCGGCGATTCACACGGTTCACAACTTTTTACCGAATATTTAGCGTGTATTCGAAATGTATTGCACACAATATACAGGGCGGTGTTTCAAAACGATTCATTCGATTTTAGTAGACTGTAAATATTGGTTCCTGTAGTTTGAGGTAAACGAAACACCAACCATCTGAAAGGTGAGCTTATCGAGTTTTTATCGATTGATAGTTGTTATCGAAATGTCGACCGAGCAATGTCGATCGGTCGCTGCGTAGTGCTAACGACGCTACATTTTGTCCATCGCCGGATCTTACAATCTGTGATTTTTTTCTCTAGGGTTACGTAAAAAGCATTGTTTATGTAACTCCCCTTCCAAAAGATCTCGACGAATTGAAAAGTCGCATTACAGACGCCCGCCATCAGCTTGGTTACAGTCGACATGCTTCAACAGGGTTTATGAGGAATTTGAATATCGCTTAGATGTTTGTCGTGCAAGTAGGGGGGGTCATATTGAACATTTATAAGCATTGTACCTAAAATTGAAAATAATCCGTTAAAATGTAAAATTTATTTTAACATTTTACATCAAATTTTACAGTAAATATGATTTTTTTGAAATCGGATGAATCATTTTGGAGCAACCTGTATCAAGGCCGTATCCAGAAATATTTTTCGGGGGGGTCCAAAATATGTTTATTGTAATTTTACTGAATTAAGGTTTTAAAATTTGATTAAAAACAAGACCAAAAAAGTTTAAAGTAATATTTTTAATGTACACAAGATTATTATCGTTGTTGTTATTGTCACCGACCGCCGCGCGCGAACCGGCGACGATAGCGGTCTTTTCCTTCGTCTATCGATAATAATCTATTCTTAGACGAAGTAATAATATTTGCATATGATGATATGATTCATATTAGTCAACAGTTAATTTAATTAGAGTTTAATCCATTTATAACTGAAAATATATAATATGTTTGTATTAAAAATAAATAGTTATTTTTAACATTTGTAAAATACTATAGAAATTTCGGGGGGGGGGGTCTGGACCCCTTGGACCCCCCTCAGATACGGCCTTGCCCTGTATAATATAACACCGCGTGCATGGTGGGGCTGCACAGTTATTTTCGTTGTAAAATGTTTAATGCAAACACCGAAAAAAAAAAAAAAACTCCGACTAGATCAAATATTTAGATTGTACGACTGTATAATATGTTCCGAGTTGAAATCCACGAAAAATAAAAAAAACCCAATACGTGTATTTGATCACACGTTGTAATTTGATTTATCCATTTTATTCGTTCATAGTATATATATCGTTCGCGTCGTTTGAATAAAATTATCGACCGAAAAGAGGCGATCAATCGAACTCGCAGTCGATTGTTACGGGAAAAAAGTCGACGCACAATAATCCGAAGATTTAGCGAATTCGATTGATATTTCGCTAAATCGTACTCGGATGATTCGCGCGTACGGCATTGCGCCGTTATTTTCGAGTCGTTTGGCGTTTTGCGATATACGGATTTTTCAATATTCACAAGTGGCAAAATAATAATAACCAATGACAACGAGATAATAAATCAGTGACAATTCGGACTTAAAACGTTATATCCTCTGCGGGCGACGGCGGCGGGGCGTTAAAAGACGAGAGTATAAGAAAATGCAGAAAATCGAAAAATCCCGTCCGTCCGTACCTTTCAGTCGGCATCCGTCATTTGGATAACGGGAAAAACTACCGGGAACGTCTCGACGACGTAATTTTTCGGCCCGATGCTCCCGGTGGTGCTGTCAGCCCGTCGTCGTTGGCCGGTATAATAATCAGGAGTAATTGTTGTGAGCGGCGCGGCGGGAGCGGCGGGTGAGTGACAGCCGAGATGAGAGAACAGCTACTTTCCGCGTTAACTCTTCGCGCGCGCAGTAGACTTCTTATCTTTCTGACGAGTTTTGAAATAGCGGCGAAGGTATTAAAAACGGGTATTAAAAAATAAAAATAAAATAACATTTTAAGACGAATGCCGAGGTCGAGGGCGGAGAGTCGGAGTTCAAAGCGGAAAAAAAAAAAAAAACGAAAAACCGAGCGCGGTACGAAATTAACTCGGTATTCCGATATTACTCGGAAGAGTCTTTTATTTTCCTTAATTTTCTTCGCACTCCAAACGGAAATCTCGGAATCACGTAATTTCAAAAATAAAACTTACACGATCCGTTCGGCAAAACAGTGATAGAAATGATTTCTATTTTTCTCTCTCTCTCTCTCTGTCTGTCTGTCTGCTCTTCTCCGGAGAAAACACTCTTGTAACTTTTGTTCATAAGTTTTGGATTTCACGTCCGTAAAGTTCTGCGAGTGTTCAATTAACGAACACACTATACGTATGTGCACTGCGTATTTTCATTTTGGATACACTGTCTTAAATATTGTATACGGTACGGCTTATTTATTCATTATAATATTTTAATAAAACATAGAACGGTCTTGTTTGCAAAAAATTAAACGTTTCTACTGAATTATCTTTTATTCACATGACGTGTTGTCTAAGAAGCTACTACTACGTGTTTTGCATTTGCACGCAGTCATTATTATTATTATTATTATTATTGCTCGTTCCAATTTCTATACGGAGTCCGCGTACATTTTATATATTTCCGTCGTCGGATTGAGCGTTTTCACAACTGCACTCGTTTTCCACAAAGGATAGGCGCTTATTTCCTATTATAATACGAACCCGTTCTCGAATAATAGTTGATCGATAATAATAATAATTGTATTCCAATATAAATATTATATTTTCTTTCTCGAACGCGAGACAATTTTGGTGCACTTATTCTTAAACAAATTAAAAAAAATCAAATAAATCAAATAGACGATTTTTTCCGACCGATCTTGCGGTCAATTATTTCATTTATTTCATTCGTTACGATGTGATATTTCTTTTAAAATATCGACCGATGATAAACAGTCAATACTCAAGTATAGATGCTTATTGTTTATACAAATTAAAATTGATACTTTTGCATTATTTTTAGGTAAATCTTCTGTTGTTTTTTAATTAGAATAAGGGTTAAACAAGTTATTTGATTAAAGTTTTTTTTCGGGATTTTCTGATAAACCTTTTTTTAATTAAAAAATGTATAATTTGACAGGGTTCCTGTTTACTGTTCCGATACAATTTCGTCGACCGAAAGATATCAGATTGACATTTCCACAAACTGGCAATTGATTGTTCTCGGGGATATATTTGTTTACATTTTCGTGCAGGAGAAATTTTAAATTCCCATCACTACGTGTCGTAACAAAAATTGCGATCTGTAATAAATGGCGGACAGGATAGGCGTTTTTGTGCATCATACAGTTAAATCGTACGATTTCTGTTAGTTGCAAATTGATTTTCGTTATTAATGTGTATATAATAATATGTACGTTTACGTATAACTACTAATTTTTTTTTACGTACAGTTTATTACCACAAATTTTGCGATAAAACTATTAAATATATTATTTTTTTTTTTTTTCAAGACACGTAAACATTCTTTTGTTTTTTGATCAGATTATTATTTGATTACTTCGTAAAAATGAACTGGTGCATAAAACTATGTGACGTCTTCGATTACTACTTCTTTGTAAAAAAAAAAAAAAAAAACGTTCACGGTGTTTTAGACAAAAATAATTCGGATTCTGTCGTAGACGCCTACCTACATATCTTTTAAATTTTAAAAGATTAATGGACAATGCTCACTCGGCTAGAAACTATTTTCATTTTATACCTTACACCGTGATAAACTATATATTGATTTTTCCGAGTAAAAATAAATTGTAATAATAATAATATCGCTGTGTTTGTCGAATAATAATTGTTCGAGTCGACGGTTTATATTTTAATTTCATATTTCTCCACGCGGTTTTAATGTTTGAGTCATACACGTTTTGTGTAGTTTAGATTACGTTTTCTATATTTTCAATTATTTGATTGAAATACAACAAACACAGCTCAGTGGCAAAATCTTTACCTCGAGGTGATGCTGCTTTAAACTCGATGATTTTAATGTGTTTTGCAGGTATTGACGAGTTATTTCGTATGTATAGTTGAAAAATGCTGCTTAGATGGGTTTGGGTTACGACAAAATGTTCGAATGTGGTCTGCACGTCATATGATTTGCAAATTATATTACACGATTCGATGATTTGTATTAAATTTTTTCACTAACACGGCGGCGGCGCTAGGGTGACGGAGCAACAATATAGTTCGTTATGAATAATGAATATTAACGAACGATAATTATTATTGATAACATGAATATTTAAATACGGAGAAAAGCGACAAATATATCATTGTTGTTTTCTTTCACTTTTGCGCTCGGAATTTCCAACAGTAAATGTGCATGGAAAGTTTCGTATACTCGTAATATCGTCGGATCAGAAATGCCGAGCGAGACGAGCCGCAATACGGCGGACTGCGGTATTGCGATTGTTTTTCCACGAATGACGACTGTCTTAATTTCATTTTTTATCTCCAAAGTGTGGTTTTTTTAATTCAAACAAAAACGAGAGTGTCCGTTACGTTACGAGTATGTATGTGTTTTACAACCGAATTTCGTTGGTAATCGTTTTTCGCTCAAGACTCGTCAAACGTACGTATAATGGTACGCGTATCTAAAACATACCACCGAAACACAACAAAGGACCTAAACACTCGAGACAATAGACTATAGCGGTCTCGCGGGCGACAGGGTTCGAACGTACCGACACTGACCAATTTTAGCGACGATAATAATATTATAATCAGATAAGGACGAAGTTTTACGACGTACCTGTTTTCCGGTCGTCGATTCAGTATATACTGTTGAATGATGTGTACAGAGTGTAAAAGTTCCGTGTTTACACAATATTACCGCTCGGCAGTTATTGTTACGTGTTTGCCAGCTGATGTTGTATCGATTGTAGATGTTCGGAAGCACATCGACGAGCCGGCGCAAAAGTGTGTTGTGTAAAAATAGTGTCTCGTTCGGTCGGTTTACCAATATAGGTAAACAATAATAGGTCAACAGTGCTCGAGGCGTATTACAGACTTGTCGTAGTGACATATACGAGTATTTATATATGTCGGAAAAAAATAAATACATTAGCCCAATGTGTTTATAATAATATTATTATAAAATTTATACACGCGTTATTATTATGATCGTTTGCGCTTCGAATTCGCAAAATAAAAGTATAAAGTCACACACGAGGAGCTGAACGGGAGGGAAATAAATGGTTGACGTTATTTATTTTTTTTGCGTTTCGACTTATCAATACTCTCAAAACGTGTATTTTACTCGTTAAAAGTTATGAGAAATCGAAATTTTCGATACCGACGACGACGACGATACATCGTTTATTGAAACCGGCGCGGCGGCGGCGCACGTGTTACCGACTGTAACGTATGGTTTTTAATCTTTCGAATGAGGTCGCGAACGCAGAGAATATGGAATCGCGACGAGATTGTTCTGAAATTTATCTGAAAATGAAAAACCCTAAAACAGCCTACGAGTAGTAGGCGTGGAACGGAAAAAAAAGGCCACGTCGACTCCGCGTTTTTAAAGTCTAATCGAGTCGGAATTTCGATACCCAAACGGATCGTTTTTTACGACCGTGAAACAGTGGCACATTGATAATATCGTCTCTAGATCAAATTTACCGAAATTCGTGTCATCGAAGTGCGCGTTTAGTCCAGTGCCGCAACAATTGGCTGTGCAAGGTGTGCGATGCATTGAAGATTGTCTGTTTCAAAATGAATTTAGCCTATATCGGTATTCTTTACTTCCTCGTGGCTCGTACCTCGAAAGTTTTTTGATTCTTTTGTAGCAAGCTTCATTGGATCTGTAAATAATAATTCGGTTTTATAGTAAACGGATATTGATGATATTATTAATTTGGGGCCACTAAATAAATCCTTGCGCACGGGCCTCAGAATTCATAATCGCGGCACTGGCGTTTACCGTTTTGCATGCCGTTCAGTTTAGATTAATTCATTTCAAACGTCCGTATCGGAGTGGCCGCATTGTGAATTTTTCCCATTAACGCGCGATCCCCGGGACTCGGCCGCCGGTAGAAAAATAAAAAAATAAAAATATTATTTACGTCGTCGTTTTCGTCTCGTTTACAACCCGCTCGTAGATAGATAAATAAATAATAACAACAACAACAACAATAATAATAATAATATTCCGGACGCGCGCGAGGTCCGATACGCGTAATTTATCATTTCGACCTGAGTATTTGGCATTGCGAGCGCGCGCCGTCTTCCTGCTGCCCGTAATATACGCATGCACGCACCGTAAACAGTAATAATTATTATAATATTGTTATATAACGTTCGCGGCGGCGGCGGCGACGACGACGACGACCAAGTCTCCTGGCAGACCGTATTGTGTGTGATATATCGGCGGGATGACCGCACCGGGGTCGGACGAGAGACGACCCCCGTTAGTCGGTCGTCCTCGCGCACATGCCTCGCGACGACCGTTTACGACGCGCCGGCTTTCGGGCGAAAACCTCGTTAAACGCGTCCTTTCGCGTTATTAATTATTATTACTATTATTACTCGCCGGACGACCAGCGTATTATAATGTTATTAATTGACGTACCGGAAGCGAACGAGAAGAATGGGTCGTATATTATACGTATTATTATTATATACGCGCGCGTTACTCGTATATTAATATTATCGCGTAGCGGCCGATATCCGGCCGAATTCGGCGCGGACGGATTCCTGCGCGGCCCGCGAGAAACGCGAACAAAAGCCCCCGGGACGCGCGTTCCTTTATTTCATATTTTTTTTTTTCGCTTTTCCTTTTTTTCCCGTCGCGCGTCGTCGTCGTCCGAGTCGTCTCCGTTTTTCGACCGTGCCCGGACGCGACCTGTTGACGTCGCGGTCGCGCGCCCGACTGCCGAATTCCGGAACCGACCCGGGGCGACGACGACGCGTCGTGCCGAATCCCGTAAAAAACGTCATTGTGTTTCGTCTCCAAACCGTACGTTTATTATAGACGCGCTTTGTAAATCGATACGATCACCAATATTATGTACGAGGCTGCTGGAATTCCTGGTTAACGGGATTTTACAGATATTTTACAGTATTTCAAGCCGATAGCGGGGAAATCAGAGTACAATGCTCGGTTCGAAAGTGAATTTCATCGTTCGTACTCTTTTCGTCCTGCTCCTGCGAAACCTACAGTTTCGTACTAAAATCGTGGCCCAAATTTATTTATTATAATATATTTATGAATATATTCATCGAAACGGTTAAAATTTGATTTATACTTAACGTTTATGATTACGACCGTACAACATTTATACTTTAGAGTTACCGACGACGACGTTTAGTCGATCGAAACGAAGTAATTATTATTATTTGATAGTAAATCGATTGAAAAAGTGATAGTGATGGAAACAATAATTATTAGTGCGCGCGAACATGTCCAATCGAATAACAACAAATCATTTGGAATAATAATGTTACTTCTTGAGAAATAATTTTCCACGGGAGAAAAAGGAAAACCCGAATTCAATAACTATCGGTCATAGGGTATTCGTTTACTTGTTTTATTCATATTCAAATTACTTACGAGACTATGATTTTTAGAATACAAAACACAAATAGAACTTTATTCCGAATCCTTCCTCGCCCCGGAAACGCCTAGAGATTCGAAATTAGATTCGATTGTTTCGATACGTCTGCAGTGTAGGTCCTCGACGAAAATCAACAATGCTTCGACTCTCGTTTTTTCCACACACCCCACTGCACGCGTTCAACTCCAATAATATAATATCGTACGACTATTATTGTTCTATACGTAGTTCGATCGTACGTGAAAGGTTTCGATTGCTTTCCGTAGTAGAGTACCTATTATATTAACAAAAAAAAGCCCGTTTTATATTTTTTACAAAAAAAAAAACCCGCGCGCGTATTACTCTTCGTATCGCGTCGATCTCGCGATCGAAATCTCTAAACGAACGTGTACTGCGGAAAATTACACAACACGTCCGGTTTCGAATTAAAATCGACGACGATATAGAACAACGACTACTATATTATTATTATTGTTTGACTTATTGTGTTTAAAACGTCGCGAGTCGGCGGGGCTAACCGGCCGTTCGAGAATATAATATAATAATATTATAATGTCCTCGAGTGCGCGTTTCCTGTTTGTTTATTTCTTTTCTCCCGTCGTCGTCGACGAAAGAGATTTCGCAGCGAGGGACCCCATTATGTGTGGCGCGCGCGTTTAATCAAAACGTCTGCGTTTACGTGTTTACCGTTCGACGCAGCAGACTTGTGTTTTGGATTTCGGACGAACGAGACCCAGCCGGAAAGGGAAATCGAGTGCTCAATGATTGATATCGCCGCAGACGGTCCGCGAGATAGAAAATGTCAATGTGCTGGGAAAATAAGACGAATGAAATGTTTAAATCCACGCGGGGCCGTAGAAAATCGTTCCGTTCTAATACGTCGCGTATTAGGTTAGTTTTTATTTGCTTTCGCCTTATATTGTTTTGCGCGCGAACGGAGAACGTTACGGTCCGTAACGACGAATAATTTTCATATAACATAGTAATAATTATGCACCTGATGATAACGGTCGAGACGAAAACAGTCGTACACTCGATTTACTTGCCGACGACTATTCGTTTAACGACGGCGCGGCGCACAAAAAAAAAAAACTATTACTTGATCCCGTACAAAAGTAATAATAACAATAATAATACGTAGTAACGATATTAATACTCGGAGCGAACGCGCGCCATTGAGTTTAACCCCCCGTGATTTACCAGACGGCCGAGAATTTAAGATCTAAACCTTTTTTTTTATCTTTTTACTTCCCCGTCCATACTACCGGTTCCATACTAAACCGCAACGGGCGAAACCGATATTTCATCGGTTTATAGGTACTTTTCGCATAAAAGTCAAGTATCGTATTCCTCGCGACAGCAGCAGCCATTTCATACACCGCCGGCTTGTAACCATATTATTACGTCGTCGTCGTCGTCGTCGTCGTGCTCGTAATAAATCGCGCGAGTGTTTTTAGTTTCGGACCGCGAAAGTCGAGACCGTGTCGGCGATCCGAACGAGAGTCGTCGTCGTCGCTCCGCGCACGCGTGAAAAATATCAAAAGGCCGTCGAGTAAAATCGAGTAAAATTATTTATAGTAATAATTCGAAGATAATAATAATCGTTTTTCGGGTTCGCCGAAGAGCGGCAACGACGCGTTTTACGCACCCGTATGCTAGTTTTACGCACGCGCATGCGCATGTCAGCGATCAGTAACAAACTAAAACGAGTAAAAGAATTTATGCACGAAAAACACCTCTACGACTTCCAACAATTTGGAACTTCTAGTGGTTCAATTTTCAAAATGAAACAATATTTGAATTCAGAAATATATTTACTGTGCATCGGTCGGATCACATTTTTCAAAAAGCAATTAGTTAATGAGTGCAAAAAAAGTGCTCCGACCGATGCACAGTAGAAGTGTTAAGCTTTCCAAAACTGTTTTCAAAATTTCTCTAAGATTATTTCGAGTACCGTTTTTTTTTTTTGGGAAGTCGTAAAGGTCTTTTTGACGAAAAATTGACGTGGCTTTCAATGCCCTTAAATTCCTTTCTCCCGCGGCGCTCGTTCTGCGCGAAACACGAGGTTTTTCGACCGACCGAATTTAACGGTTTGTAGAATTTGTAATAATATTATGAGAACCGATTCGTAAAAACGTAATAATATATTACGCAGTCGTAATATTTCCTGCGCAAAACGGACGATAATATATTATAATAATATTATTACACATTGTTTACGGGGGATTGCATTGTTGTGCATTGAAAAATTTAAACGACGAAATATGAAAAAAACTATAAAGCGCGATAAATTATCGCTCGCGATGGTTTGAAATTTTAGTAAACAAACGGCGGCGTTTTAAAATGTCAAATTCCTCGCGCGCGCGCGTGTGTTATGCGCTTCGGATGTATATCGCGCGGTGACCGACAGAAAAACGCGTTGTGTTTCCACGTTATAATATTATAGTTTATTCGAATAGTTTTTGCACACATTCCCCCCCGGCGATATTATTTTTACATATTTTCGTATTGTTGTCGTCGCGACGACTAGTATGACGGTTTTTAATTAAATCACGTTTTTACGAGATAATAATCATCGCGAATATAATAATAATTATTATCGCGGTCTAATGCGACGGACAGTTCGTCCGGTCGAAAAATGTTTATTCGCGCGGCAAACGGCGGCGGCGGCGGCGAATAATAATAATATTATTTTAATATTTCTGCTTGAAATTCAACGGAAAATTGAGTCGTTGTGCGAATCGAGGGGTGTGTGGGTGTGGGGCGGGCAAGGAAAAGAATTTCGCGATGCTTTTAGAACGATAGCCGATTCGTATACCGACCGACAACAAATGTCGACTGTAAAATAAATGTACCAGTAAATGTGCTGCTCTTCCCCTGCGTGTCGCGACGTCTTCTCCGCCTCGCGCGCGCACACTGTATAAATCCTTCGTGTAGCAGACACACGGTTTTTTTTTTTTTTTATATTCTCTTTCGCTCGTTCTCTCTCTTTCTCTCTCCGTCCGCGTATCTCGTCGATCGAGCGGATAGAGGGGAGACGGAAAGGAAGAAAGTCGCTGATGGCTTTTTTTTTTCCTCCTCCTTCTCCCCCCCAATCGTCGTCGTTCTGTTCTTCGCGGCGGACGCGTCAGTGAAACTTCAAGACCGTTTCGCGAGAAATGATTCAAAATCGTATATAGTGCAGCAATTGATTGTCTCCGATATTGTGCACGGGTCGGAAGGGATTTTAAAACCATTCCGCCTCTACACGCGCGATTGATGTTACCGCGCGCGCGCGCACGCGAGCCCGTAAGAATGGCGGTGTAGCAAAGTTAAGGATATAAATGAGCGACCGTATTCGGTTGACGAAGAAAAAAACAACCTCTCGTTCGACTGCGTCTTACGCGCGGGCTTTTTCTCTCTCCTCGTTCAGGTTACAGGTATAGGTGTATCGAAAAACGAAAATATATCGCCGCCGGCCGTGTGATACGGGTGAAATTTACACTTTTTTTCTTCGTGATTTATTCGTTGTGGAAATTGAATATTTTTATGGACCCGCGACGACGACGGCCAGAGACACTGTTTCGGCGCCGAGCTCGTCGATCGGCGAGTTCGCACTGCGTATTCTCGGCCCGGCTGCAATGTGCTGCCGCCGCCGCCGCCGCCGCCGCCGCCGCGTGTAATGTAATAATAATAATAATAATAATACGTAATATAGTGCAGACGCGTTCCATTAATCTCGAAGAGAGCATAAATAACATCTGTCCGACCGGAAGTTTAATTCGCGTGTTTACGCTATATATATATATATAGTCGTCTTGGAATTGATATATGTGTGCGTGTGTGTGTGTGGGTGGGCGCGCGCGTTCACACTTAATACGATAACAATGTTGTAATCATTTTCGACGTAAAAAGCGTACGGAAGAATTTAGTCGGTCGCATTGTTACGAGAGAGCGTACGTATAATATTATCGTTTCTTCGAGCGTTGATTGGCGAGCGACACTCCGTCGTCGTCGTCGTCGGAAAGACAAAGGGGAAAAACACTAGACGCCTTTTTACCAGTTTTGCCGGCCCTCCTGCGTCTGTCGTCCGCTTCGCGTTTAGTCTCCGTCTGATTTATTTCGACGTGCGCCTCCTATAATCCCCGACAGACACTTCTTTCTCCTCTCGTACGCACGGACAACACACACGCACACAATAAAAACGCGGTGAAAAATTGTCCGCCGCGTTTTTTTTAAACGTCCAATTACCGTGATCCAAATCGCAATCGACTGCCAGGCGCTATTTCCGCGGCGAGATCCAACTCCGGCCGGCCACGCGGCGGCGACGACGACGGGTATTGTCAACGACGATCGATCGATTCGTACGAATAAGTTATGCGAAAACGTCACGTTGTTTTTGTTTAGTTTAAACAAACAGATAGTTAAAACAATAATATCGACGTTACGTTTACGGCTTACTTTGCAGCCGTTTTGTATAAAGAAAATCATATATATATAATACGTATAGAGTCGAATTAAAAACGTATCGTTCCGTTCTTAGTTGTGGTAGATACGCCCTCGGGTCGGGAACTCGGACCGCTGTGGTTCCCAAAGCGTTCCTCCCTCGGGAGATCCGAGCACTTAACAGGGGTGGCGCGGAGTGATGAATATTGTTTGCGTGTTCGTTTTCGGATAGTTTTCGCGGTCGTTTCGTCCGATTCCGCGAAAGGAATTTTCTTCGTATTCGTTTTTCAGATGTTCGAACGACACGAGAGTTTTAAATAATTAGCGTTTCGCGTTTAATCGACCTCGTTCTCTGTCCAACAAATTTTTTCTAACAAGTCGCGGCAATAATTCGGGTCCCGTTAAACGCGAGTACCTCGCGCGGATACTTGCGGAGGCGATTTAACGCGCCATTTCGCGTGCGAAAACACAACGAGTCTTTCTGTATCGTTTATCGCGATATCTAACCTAACGCGCGCGCCGTTCGCGCCGAGTGTCCTTTTTTTCGGCCCCGAGATTTACTAATACATATTATATATATATATATATATAAAAAAATAAATAGTCCGCGAGATACGAATCTCTATGCGCCGTAACGTACGCCGTTCGATCGAAACGTTTGTAACGCGGGTGAGTAAAGTGTCGCGTTATCGTCGGATACGTATTCAATTTATGGCGAACGATAAAAGGTCGCGGAATTCTCACGCGACGCGCGTTTGGCCGCGTTCGTAAAACTATTATCGTCCCTATCTGCTGGTCCCGCGCTATCAAAGTCTGGGGACCGGCCAAACCGTCAAATATTCGTCCTGTGGACCGGCATTCCGGTCCATAAGTTTGAGATTTACATAAAAGCTGGTTGTCCCGGGCACTACTCGTAATACCATTGTCTTTAAAAATACCAGCGCGCGCGTAAAACCGCGTTGATATTATGACAATGTTTTTTCGTAAACCGAGAATCAAATTAATACCGTAGAAAATACAAACGGACAGTCGTTTTATTGAGAAAAAAATCGCGCCTTGAAAACAAAACGATTGTTAATTTTTTTTGTTAATTTTACTACGATATATTATTATGAAATGAACGTTGAAAAGCATTAATTTATAGAGCTCCTTCGGAGAAATTAAACTAGCATTTGAGCATTCACTCGTATTTATTTTAGCGAAAACTAAACACGGAAATAAAAATTTACCATGAAAAAAATCGATGCGAATATTAAAATATCGACGACGTGATTATTGTACTACAGCGATTGTACATAGCTAAGCGATAAAAAAAAAAAAAACAAGAATAAATTTACCTGATTTCAGAGGCAATTATTTGCTTCTTCGCACTATAAGATTCCCAAGGTTGAAACAGAGTTCTTCGCTTCGAAAGATCGGCTGAAATCGAAAAAAAAAAAAAAACACTAAAACGCACGCGCGCGCGGACGAACGACCGTATCCGACGACGGTTCGATCGAGACTGAAACGATAAATATCGGTAAAAGACAAAGTCGATGATGATTTCCGACCGGATCGATTTCGCCTAATTATCCGTATTTCCGGGTTCGTCGTTGTACGTATTTCCGAGTAGTAGGCGGTGTGTGACGTAACAACCAGATTTCAATATTGTTTACTCTCGAACATTTTTTGCTGCAATAGACCGTCGATTACGACGAACTAATATTATTGTTTTCTAAATTTCACATCGCTTTATTCGCACACTTAATACGAGTTGAAATATATTATACTCGTATATCACGAGGGTGGAAAACGTGCGAATATGTTCGCGAGCCACGTGGACGAATAATACAATAATGGATATCGAGAGCTAAAATATTTAATAAAATAGTTTTGAAAATACCACGCGAACAAATTAATATATTTAGCTCGTAACGTTTATATTTATTTATTTATTTATTTTTTTCTTTATTCGTACGTGTACGGTGAAATATTTATTATTTTTTTTGATAAACTTATAGAGAAAAAATTTGTCAATTTTTAATGATTATTGGTAAATTTTGGTGAACAATGCGCGAGCCACGACGAATTGACCGGCGCGGCGGCGGCGTGATATACCGGAACGGGTGTAAATTGTTTGATAATAATTCGACCTGTCGACGAGTCGAAACGAGTATTTTTCGAGCGTGATTTACTCTCGTCGATTCGGGTTGGACGCCGCCGCCGCTTGTTTTGCCTAACCCTATATTACGACGATGTTACAAGACATGGAAATGTACTCGGGTGTTTTTACGCCCAATTTTCCGCAAAAAAATCGAATTAAAACTATTGAAAAATAATAAGTAAGAATCGATAATTTGTTATAATTTCAATAATCCATATCGCCGCAGTTTGTGTGTCGAGTTTAATAGAGTAAAAAAAAAGAAAGAAATTTGTTTTCACATAAAAGTTATTAATAACTATTGTTGTGAAATCGAATAATATTAATAATAAACGCACGGTGAGTTTCAATAGAAACGAAAATAGCAAAACGAAATGTCGTGGAAATGTATCGAGAGAGAAACGATGTTTTATCGAACTGTCCGCAATATGTATAATTCCAAAAGTAAATATCGAGAAAACGTCGTATCGTCACGATGATTCCGAGCCAATCAGAATATCAGAGAGCGGTGAAAAATCCGAGAGGGACGGCGCGGCGAGTAGGTACTCACTTACTCGTTCGTGTGGTCAATACTCGAACGATGCGAACATTATTTTTATTTGTCCGTCAGTAGTTGTCGTGTGCGTTCGATCGCGCGTTTATTGCACATTGCCCAAGAGCAAATGCAATATAATAACGACGTTTAACGCGCACTTCATATTATATGAAACGTATAACTTAAAATACGAGATGATAATAATAATATTGTTCTTACGTCTGCTGTATCCATAAACGTTTGAACTATGATATTTTACGACCAGTTCGGCGTTTTTCGACGTTATGTATTTTCTGAATCGAAATTAGTTTTTATAAATTAAAGATCCGACGTTCTCGGGACACTCGTACAGCCATAATAACGCGTATAGGTAATAGAGTAGTGTTTTAAGCGCGGCCATCGCAGTTGTTTGTATACGGCCGCGGGCCGGCGGCGGCACGGCGTGCTCCGCGTCCCGGGGCCGGAGGTCGAATGAATACGCGTAGGTAACGACGACCTGTTGCTATAGTTGCAGTTAATCCTCGCGCGTTTACGAGTTGATACACTGTTTTTATTTCCCCCGCCGCCGCCGCCGCGTCGAATACTAACAACCGTCGTAGTTGGTCTCATATTCGGTTCTATCGACTGGGAAATCTGTAAATGACGACGGGAACAGAGGGGAAATTTCAAAAAAAAAAGTCCGACAACAGAGAGCCCAAACGAAAACTTTTATTGACCTCGGAAAATCTCACGGGCCCGGCGGCCAAAGGAAACGGTCCGATAACTACTGTTGAATTAGCACGCGTGTACGATATAATATAAATAACATAAAACACCGAACACGGATGAGTCGATAAATCAAAAATTATTATCGATTTCAGCGCATCGAAACTCAACGCACTATCACTAGGGCTCCGCAAGAGCAGTCTAGGGGGGCTCCGTGGCTCCCCGGGCATATTTGTATTAATTAAATTCAAATTATATTTCTTAGTTACGTTTTTAATTTTTACATTAATTATGTTCAATATTATTTGGACAGTACCAATATGTATTATTTCAAACGTTTAAACTATTTATAAATACACGTACGTATATTAATTTGTGTCGTAGTCAAAATGAGATCAGATAAAAGTCGGGTTTTTCGATCATTTGACATATTGTACGATAATTTAGTTAATTTAGTTAATTGACATCGTTTTTTTATGAACTATTGTTGTCTCAAATAGACATTTCTGATTTTCGGGGCTCCTCCGCGAACAAAAAAGTTTGAGAACCGCTGGACTCTAAGCTATCGACTCGACTTGTTCGCGTTCCTACTTGGAATTATATATGAATGAATGGCCGGCGTTTCCATCGCTCTTTTAATTATAGACACCGTCTCCACAATAAGTTGGTTATTTTTCATACTGCAAAATTCACTAGTAATATATTATTGTGGCGATGATGTGGCGGACGGTGGCATAATAATGTTTTATCGGCTGCCGGTCGTACATACTTTTATATTATTAATATTCGTATACTATCCGTACACTATCTACGCGTACAATGATAAACGGATGTGGTTTTTTTTACGGCGAACGGAACGGTTATTGCCGCGGGCCGTGATAGATGCGAACAAACAACACTGGCCCGCGCGCGCGGTGGCGGCGCGGCGGCGCGGAGATAACTATAGTCGCTCGACCGCGCCACGTCGACGGCGGTATTTCACTGGTATAATTTCGCGCGTTGCGTCAGTATCGCGTATGCGTATAGTTTCGACGGTCCGTCCGAAAACGGTTTTCCGATAGAAGGACGTCGACGGTCCTTCACCACGCCGCGGCCGGACGGCAATAGATCCTGGCCATCGTTGCCGGGGGAACGATGGACATGTCCAGACGACGACGTTTCCGCGAGCACTCGCACGGGACACGTGTGTGATAATATTATCGATGTGAATTATTTATAGAGAGACGTATCGAGAAAGTCGTGTCGTGTCGTAGGAATTTGAAAACTATCGCGAAATACTTTGACGTTTATTCTCTCTCGAAATTTCCCCGATTTCATCGCGACGACGGTGACAATTTTAAATTTAATTTAAACTATACGAATTTCCTTTTGCCCCTCCCCGAACGAATATGATAATATCAGTCAAACTCGTCGGGAAACTGTATTCCGAACTCCGAACGCATCGCGCTCCAGAAAGGATTCGATTTTTCATTCGAACCGTTGTGATTTTTTACCGTGAATTTCCGTCATATAATAAATGTAATAAATATCGCGCGCGCGACGACGAGACGTTTCTCGGACGAACAAACGTTTCCGTCGGCCGGTCGTCGAGAAATCCGTCGCCCAAAACTCTATTCTCGCGAATATAAAAAAAAAAAAAAAAATGAAAATCCCGACGGTCGTCCCGCCGCGTAAACCGTGTGTAATTTATGTTCCGCGTAGTTCGTAGACGACGGCGGCGATATTTTATAGCGTATCTATACCTGAATCGTACTGCGAGATCGATTAAAACTGACGCGAGTTCGCGTCGTCGTCGCTCGACCTCGACGAGAATATTATTATTCGTTATGTACAACATGCCGGGAACGTCGTCGTCGTCGTCGTGACGACTGCAAATCGCACATGTAAGCCGCCGGACGATATTAATTATAACGATACTGGCTGAATAACCCGGCTTCGCCCGCGTGCAGTATAACTTTTTATTTTATCAGTTTTTTTTCATTTTTACCCCTTTTACCCCTTTTAACTCCGGTAGGGTTAATTTTCTTAATAATTCTCTCCGGTAAAAAACCATCCTCGTACTTCAAGGAATATTATAAAAAAATAATTAGCGAAATCGGTACGGGGGTTGTTGAGTTATGCGCTTACAACACATTTTGCGATTCATTTTTGTGAAAATACTCGAAATAACGAAACGCGAAAACCGTGACGACTACGACGACGACGTTTGATTTTTATTATTCATCAAAGACCGTTGAATTTATTATTGTTGAATATAATTGACTTTTTTCCTACCGTTATTGTGTTTACTCCGCGGTTCTATAAAATATATATTTTTTACAAGACGTGTTTATTAAAAGCGCGGTGGTTTTTAAAAGGGCGGTAAACGATACATGACTGTGAACAGAAAAAAACAATTGGGTCAGTGTCGTATAAAAATAAAACACGAAATTCAATTTTCTCACACGACGATGTTGTTTTCCCTTTTTTTCCCGTTCTTTTACGCCACGGTTTAGATACGTAGTTTTTTTAATTACATCGCTGTTGTGTGCCAATAACGATCTCGGATGGACGATAATATTACGTATAATATTATAATATATTGACCTTTGTGTCGATCGTTAAAAGTATTGAAATAACACTGTGAAACAAAACGCGTCCGGAATTCATTTCTACTGTACGAGTACGAGTATATCATCATCATGTGCGTTATATTATATTGTTTTCGTTTTTTTTGTTTTCCAGGAAATTTCCCGCCGCGGAGAGGGACGATGGCGTTTGAAATGGATAAAAAATACGTCGGCTACATGAAAATTAAGCGTTGAAACGAATCGTCGACCCTTTGATTCGAAAATGGATAACATAAATTTTATTGTTATTGCGTTTATTTTTCTGAACGGCAGCTTCTACGTGAAATGTGAGTGGAAACCAAAACTATATTGGTTTTTTTTTTTTTATTCAATAGTGTTTAATATATTGATTATTACGGTTGGTGACTACAATATTTTACCCGCTGCTCGAAATCACGTTTTAATCGCACAACAACACCGTGTTGAGTGTCTGCGAGCATATTCATCATAACGTCGTCGTCGTCGTGTCGGGATGAGAAAGCGTTGACTTCGAGAATAATATTATTCCGTCTTCGCAGCGCGGAAAAGTGTCAATTTGAACGGGCAGTATAATAAAAACGAATGTCCGACACGCGTCGTAATAACAACGATTTCCCGTGCGTTTAGTTTTTCGAATGAAACGTCAACGACGACGACGGCGCGGAGTAGGTGTTAGCGAGTACCCATCAAAAATATCGAAATACCTTTTATTGAAAAAAAACGGACTTTGTAGAGACTGCGAACACGGTATAAGAGCAAAACGTACCGATAATTTTGGTTGAATTTTCATCAGTCATGTCTCTATAACATTATATTTGATCGCTCTAGGATCTCGCGGGCTGTAAACGGTTCTAGGATAATTAAATCGATCTGTGAGCTGCGGTTTGCGCGACCTTCTTGCGAGAACACACACACACACGTCAAACGAATAAATGTTATTCGCATTATGGCGACTGACTTTTCGAGTGTTTTCAACGACCGGAGTGGTTAAGAGTTGGAGAGGCGAAAGTGTATGGAAATGTATTTATTAAACGGCTCGCAAAGACACGCGGATGACTGATTTATCAGCGGTTGATATTTATTTTTAAACTTTCGTGCACTTTAAACTTTTGTAGACATTTGTCGTCTTTGTTATAACTATAGTTCGACGTTTCCGCGGTCCAAGAGACTTTTGATTAAAACGTCATGTTGAAACTTTTTAATTAGTTCAATGATCTTTAGCTCGGGCGATAGTTTTTTTTTTTTTCCCTCGCGGAACGCGTACAATCCCAAAGGTGTGGTGACGACAATCTGCATTGAATGCGATGAAAATAATTCGAAAACACAAACGAATAGATCGAGTTGGATTCGATAACGTTTCTGGCTGTTTATTACGTGTCATATTATACCGAAAACGTAATAATTACTATACTTCATTCAGAAGTGGCCCCGGAGTGAGATTTGCGAGGTAAGCTGACACGAGATGTTTTTTTGTTTGAAAAAAATTGATATTTTCAATAATAATGTTTTGAAAATCGAACGACTACAGGTCTTTCGGTCAAATCGTAATGACATTGTGTCACCGTCATGTAGAAAGATACGTAATTACAATTAATATTATGTAAAACATTCCGTTGGGCAGTTAATTTTATTTTTCCTAATGGATATTAGTTTTTTCGGATAAGTTCACTGGCTTGTAAATCATAGTAAAATATTATATCGCTATAATACTAATATTATTGTTATAGACCGCTTTTGAGAGTGACCTCTCGTGTGTGTCAGGCCGACTCGTAAAAGGCGCTGACGTCGTTTTCGGGATCTTTATAGTCGCTATATATAGACGCACGGGCGTCTCGAGTATAATAACGTAGTACATGCGATATGACGATTTTTAACCATTAGAAATAATCAGATAGAAAGATTAGAAATAATAATTGATTTTAATAATACAGCGAAAACCGATCGACGACGTCGCGGACAGATCGCGGACACTCGCGTCACGTATCAAACGAGTTCAATTATTGATCTATCTCGAACGATAATAACGTCTAAAGCGTAAATCGTTCCGGCAAATTACTATTTGAGACAAGGACTTTGAACGGACTTAAATCGTCTACGCGGAACAGCGGCGTCGCGATACGACGGAAACCGGGCAGCGGCCTAAACCGATATTCAGTATGTTTTCGGAGAGAAAAAAGAAATCCAAGAATAACGTCTACGTTTTACGACGATATACGTAGTACCTGCGCGTATGATGACTTTCTATTATTACGTTTTTCGTTTGTGATAATTATTATCCGTCGAATCTGTAATCGAACCGCAAACGCTGCCTGCAGTGGCTTTCTAATCGGAACAGCGCAATACATTGCACATCGATAGAAATTTAACGAAATTATTCCGGATTAACGAGCGCAGATGGTCCCCGGACAACAACACCCCTTCCGTCCCGTGGCAATAACGATAAATCGTAGCCGCCGCCGCGCGTGAAGTCTTGACTTCACGTCGACTTTTGCCGAAATTTCACTTTTATCGCCCCGAGTTCTACCGAAACCGCATAGAACAGATAGACGAAAAAATGCGAGTAGGTAATTCGATTTCGACCGCGGCACAAACACTGCGTCGAAAATCAGCTATTGAAAGAAGCTATTGCCATAAAATATTGTTTTTGGAATATAATATATGTATATTGTATATATTTATTTGATACCCCGACCGTGGTTTCGGTACGTTTTTGCAGCAGTCGGTAATTTCAAAACGTTATTTTGTACGTTTCGTTATTTAGCGTTCGCAGTAGCGTAATATTTCGGAAACGTTATTAATTTAATTTATAATAATTAATTTTATCGAGCGTTATATGCGTTATGCGCGCGGGGCGGTGTTCATATAAAACTCGCCGAGGGTTAGTATAAAGTATTTTAATATAAAATTCGCATTTTTACGGCGAACGGAGCGCTGTTGTTAGATTAGGTGTTTTAATTAATACGACGCGTTTAGAAATAAAAAAAAATAAAACTCCATTTATTACATCAATTTGCCCCCCCCCGTTTTTAAAAATAAAATAAATAACACTTAATAGTAGTTGCTGTGTGTGTGTACGGCTGTAGAGGTTAAATGATTTTACCCGAATAAAATTGTGAGGTTAGTATTTATTTATTATACTCTACAAAACAAATCTTGGATGTCGCGGAACTTTAAATTCTAAGTTTATTACTGTAAAAAAAAAAAGAAAAAACTTACTCCTATTATATAGCTTACATTACAAACAGTGTAAAGTTCGTTAAACTTACTAAATTAAGAAATTACTTATAATAGTATAAATTATCTATAGAAACCTCTGGGTTTCGCTGAGAATCGTTTTTCCAAAGTAATGGTACACGAGTTTCAAATTCACACTCCAATCGACCGGATTTCATTCGAAAACCAGAGCGAAACCAATTTTATTAATTACCAACGTGATAGCAAATTAATGATCGAATTAGTTAGGAATATTAATTCATTGTACCGAGTACACAATATTATTTAACTTTTCAAGTCGATTTTTCAATATTATCAGTCGATAACGTTGTTGGCGTGGTAAAAAAAATCTAATAAAAATCGAAACGTTACCGATTCGGTCGTTTCGACTGACGCGACGACGACGTAATATGACGTACTATAATATTCTTCTGGAAAATACTTAAAGAAGAAGAAGAAGCGAGTTCGTCGAGTTATTACATTTCGCCGCCGTTTAAAATCGGCGGCGGGGTGAGATCTAGACGAATTATTCAAAAGTCTTCACATGACGTATGCGCCGGCGCGACTGTTTGTCGAAGTTAATTTCGTTTCGAGAATAATAATGTTTTCTCTGCCCTCGCCGCTTTTCAAATCCGCAGTCGCGTCTTATTCTTATTATTACGTTTCATATTATGTTCACCCCTTTCGTCATCAGCATAATAACAATATTGTGTGTGCGTCGGAACGCGCGCGCACGGCACGAAATTCTTATATTATGGTGATTATATTGTGCGCGCGTCGTCTGCGCGGTCTACACACACTCGCGGGCCGAGACGTCGAATGTTCACGAAAAAAAAAAAAAGTCCATTGTAGTCGTCGTCGTCGCGCAGAAAAAAAAAAAAAGTCTATAATAATATTATTATTATTATAGTTGGGATGTTGATGCCCTAAAAATAGTGCAAAAATGCCCTAAAAACTTCAAAAAATCACCCCAAAAATGATCTAAAAAACTAATTGAGTAAGTGAAAGATAGAATCAGTACAGTCGAATCCGCTTAATAGAGACACCGGTTAATAAGGACAACACCGCTTAATAGGGACAATTCTTCAAACAAATGACGTATACTTGTAGGGTAAACGTTCAACGCTTATCTGGGCCGCGAATCCGGATAATTGGGACATTTTTATCGAGTATATTATTAGATCAGTAAGAAAGTCATACCATCGATCAACAATTAGAACCAAATTCCGAAGAATATTATGATATTGTAAGAGTATTGAACAACGTAGAATTTGAACATCTGGATTCAAATGTGCAATGCTATGACCATTTAGTTATATTTAGGTTATAATACTATAATGTTTTTCTTTTTGTATAATTAAAAAATTTCTATAATTGTGTTATTGTAATAACTAATAATATGTATTTGTAATAATAAAAACATAAAAAATCAGTTTTTCAATAAATTTGTATGTTTTTTTTTCTTCATTTCGGATTATTGGGACAAATAACACGCAACCGATGTGTCCCAATAAAGCGGAGTCGACTGTATTTATAAATAATAATTTTCATTAGAGATAATATGGGTGTGATAATGGGTGTGATAATGGGTGTAATATAATGTAATATATTGACAATATTATATAACACTCAAAGTCTCATCGAACGGTAAATCCAAATCCAAAGTTAAAATAAATAAATAAATAAAATTTGTTTCCAAACTCGGGTTTATGTACTTGCTCTGATCTAAAATTTGAGAAAAATGACCCGCATTGTATAAAAACCACAAAAAACGACCTAAAAGATGAAAAATGCAAAATAAAATTTGAATATTGAATGAAACAAATTTTTACCCAGTAATAGCATTGTATAGAAATCAAAGGGGGAAAAAAATGCGAAAGTCATCAACTCTAATAATTATTATTATTATATGGTTTTCATACGCGCAAATCACACGTACAAGCCGTTTAAATTTAATGAACGTTGAAAATAGATAATAAAATATTATGACGATAAACAATATAAACGCAGACTATTAACTTAAATAGGATTGTCGGACGGTGAGATCGCGATATTATACTCGATTGTGATTAGCGCCGTTTATGTTGGCCTTCTCGATTATGTTTTCGCGTTGGAAAGTGGGTTTCGCCGTGAAAACATCAATCGAATATCGATGTCGGAGAAAAAATTCCGAGTCGTCCGAGAGAGCGAGGGGAGTCTATTACTGCGAGCTTTACGAGCGCGCGTATTAGATTTTGAGCGACGGTATCGGTTTTACAACGATGTTTTTTTTTTCTTCGTAAACTTTCAGACAGTAAATCTGCACTGAAAGTTTTCTCTCGCAATAAGACGGGAAACTTGACACATATGGTATTTTAAAGAGGTCAATTTTTGATTTTCTCGGTAGTTTTTTTTTTTGCGATACAAAGATACTCGTATATAACTTATATAACTGAAAACAAAAAGTGGAAATTCTATTAGTCGCACCGCGCACAAAAGAAGCGATTTTTATATTTAATTTATTCTATTAATATTTGAAAAAAATCACAAAACTATTGTCTTTCGAAGTTTCGAAGAATGCGATGTCGATCGTTGTTTTCGAATTAAAACAAATTGTTATGCTTATGACTAACAAAACTATTCTCGCGCGACTTGACATCTGGATCTCAGTAACTCTGTTTAAACCGTAATCGTTAATTTTGGTCAAAAATAACACGTTCTCGTACAAAATACAAACTGTAGATGATATTTTGAAATTCGATTTGACGTTCGCTCGATGATATTTTTGCGCGTACTTTTTCGAAACGATACCGGAGATTATTGTTTTCGACATCACGATTATAATAATATTATGTATAATCGCTAGTCGTTTTCGATGAAAAGAATATTTACGAAAAAGTACGATATTATGCGTCTCGGTGTGGCGGGTACGCGGAAATATTATGCTTGTTCTCTCCCGCGCGTATCGTAACGTATAATCCTCTCTCGTCGAAACGACCGGTATCCGGCGGCCTCGCGTTGTTATTTTAAATACCGCCAAGTATCCCCCTTCTGAGTTGTATAAAGCTTCGCGTTATTGTTTCGTTTTTTTTGATTTTTCAACAACAATCGCGTCGCAAACGAACGCGCGCGGAATGCCGTTCTTCCACGTCGCGGTCGTCGTCGCGACGCGATCCAGTCTCGTCTTCGACGTGACATTTTTCGCAAACCCGACTCGAAATCCACCCGGCGCGGCGCGCGTTCGCTTTTATTGCGTAATAGGATCCGAACTCGTTCGGATGCGCAAACGTTTTATCGACGGCGAACAGCCGAAACGCGCGCGCGACGCGTGTCACGGTTATCAACGGCTCAATGTCGCCGAGTGTATATAATAACATCATCATCATATATTATATCGCATTGTTGATTATTTCGTTTTACGGCTGTTCCGGTCGGCTTCACTCTCTCCGTTGTCTGCGGCGAGCGTTCGCCGTACGTTCTAATGGGATTTAATTTACACATTTCGTTTATGACGTCAAACGAACGAGACTCGCCGCCGCCGCCGCACGCCGCACGCCGGGTGAAAACTATGCCGTGAACAATAATAATAATACGTTACTCGTAATATTATTGTATTTTCGTATTAGGTTTTCGGACTGATTTAATGTATCCCGCGGGGGGGGGGGGGGAGACGAATACAATATTATCGTCGTATGTTTTGGTCTTATTTTTTCACTCGTCGTAAATCACAGCCGAAAGCGATAAAAAAAAAAAAAAAGCAGCCCCGCCGGCCGGCCCTCTTGAGAGTATAATAATAATATGACGACGAGTGCACTCTTGATTTTGTTCTCGGAATATTATAAGAAACTAGCTGAATAACCCGGCTTCGCCCGTGTGCAGTATAACTTTTTATTTTATCAGTTTACCCCTTTTACCCCTTTTAACCCCCTTAGGGGTCGAATTTTGAAAATCGGGCGTCGTGACGACACTCAGAAAGGTATTTGGAACAACTCTGTGAAAAAAAATTGGAAAAAAGTTAAATAGCGTCGTCACAAAATGGGAACATAAAAAAGGCCTGTTCATTTTGTTCAGCTTGCGTGATGGTATCGTACACACTTTTTTGATGGTCATTTAATTCGGGAACATTTAAATTCACAAATGTTTGCAATTCATTGATATCATACTGTTTTGTTCTCGTCGCAATTCTCGATCGAACAAATCATGCATTGGCGACGATCGGCCTATATTCTGTCGTTTTTGTCGTGGCATTGTTTACACCAAAATCCATATGATTGAAATTGAATAAAAAACAAACTCATTTAATCTCAAACTAATTAATAGAAAATGTCATAGACGCACGTGCCACGGAAACAAATAATAAAACATAACCACATAGAGTTTATATACGTAATATATCTCGATGGCAAAACAATAACAATGTGTGATTAATATTTTGCACTTAAGAGGCCATAACTCCGGAACCACATGTCGCACAGCGTACAAACTTCACAGAAACCATCTACATATCAATCTTAATATGCTCTAAAATTTTTATCGAAATCGGTTCGGTGGATCTTGAGCTATAAAATTTATTAAAATGTACATCGATTTTAATATATATAGATTAGATTTCACTTTTTAACGTTTCGAATATTGTGACTAACGGCTAAGCTTAGATTTCTAAAGACGCCGCGCCGCGCCGCCGCGGACAAATAATTATTATTATCAATCGATTCTCGCGCGCGTTGTTCAATTAGTCGAAATCCCGATCCCGTCGTCGTATCGGTAAAATTCGACTGCGTTTTTTAATGTTATCCGTGTGTCTACGTAATCCCAACGGGACGATAAGAGTAATGCGACGACGGAATATATTTTAAAATTTCATTGGCGTTTTCATCGTTAATATAATAATTGCGCTAATTGAAACACGCCAATGGAGCTTAAGACTTTAATCAAATCAGAAGAAGAAGGCACCCCCGAGAACAACGGTTAAAATATTTAAAGCTGATCAAGACAATGATTATTCATTATTATTTACTTTATAATTTCGTCGCGTACTTTTTTCCCGGTCTCTCTTTTTTCGGTCAACATTTTGCTTTTGAATAATGATAAAGAAAAAAAAAAAAACCTGAAAGAACCTGAAAGAACGAGAAAGAGCAGGTTTTCGTGTTAAACAGTATGTCTGTACGAGGAAAAATTCTCTCGAGCGATTTGCATAATCCGTGCGATGAGTATAATCTTTCATTAACTATTCTCGGCATCGTAACTCGCGAAGCGAAGTTTTACAATAGCGCAGTGTAATAATATAGTTATGCATAATTTCCTTTTTCCTTACGCAGTCCACACGCTTTTATAATATATTGGCTCTCTCACGTGTGTTTTGATGCAATCATAAGATATCGATTTAGTCAGGTGCTCTCGAGTTTCCCATCATAGTTCACGCAATCACAATGAATTTGTAATTATGCGAGTGTAAATATGTAGTACGTAATATATAATATCTTCGTACGAGCATGTATAATAATAATAAAAAAAACGCATCGTTTCTAAAGACCGATTAAAATCCGTCGGATAAACAAAGTCAAAACTAAAAGTGCGCACGTCGTCGTGCAAATTTGTTGTTAAATCGGTAATCGTGGATATCTCCGGCGATATCGATCGCAATCGGTCGTAATTTATTATATTATAATATATTAAAATAATTTTCGATCTCGTTATTTTAATAATATTATTATCGTTCGTTTCGACGACGCCGCGCCGCGCCGTCACACGTCACAAGTACGATATACATAAAATAGAGCTGCTAGTTGTATTCTATCGATGGATATACGCGTACGTATATTATATTATATTTTATAGAATGGAACGTTTAATTTTTAGAGCGCAATCGGATACGAGTTGTCAAGACACGTAGATTCAACAACGTGTACAATGGGGATTGACCTGCAAACCGACTTCATCAAAACTTTTTTAATAGCCCTCCCAATTAGAATTTAATCGAATTGTTTGAATTTAATTAGTCGGCGCGGCTTACGGGGTCAGAGAGCTGCCACACAATTATTATAATATATGAAATATTTACTACTACTAAACTTTGGTGTTACAACGCCGCTGGAAACTAGGAGCTACTGGATATTATTCGTGTTGCGCGTTTTCAAATCGTTTCAATACGAAGAATATTTGAAAATTACAATTTTTCGAGTGTGTTTTATCGCTTGCAGTTTCTTCTATGAAAATCGTGTGTATCGGCGCTTTAAAACATAACGAATATTAGTCTTCATCGCGACAAAATAAACAGTTCAACGCCAATACGTACGTATTAGTCAACACCGTAGTACAATCGATTTCGAGTATTTTGTACTCGTGTCTATATATTATTAAAACGTTGTTCGTCACGGCGGTTTTGTCAGTATCGCGCGAAGCGAATCAATTTCATATTGCGGGGGGGGGGGGCATAGAAAACTGTGCTGCGTTCTGCAGAAACCGAAAACCGTCAACGAACGGTTAATCAATGGGTTTTCTTTGGTCTACGACTGACACCAGTAGTTTATTATCACGCTGCCGTAGACACCGCGGCCGCGGTTCGTCTCGAGATCTCGTGCTTGATATTGATCCGGGGACATCCGTGATACCGTGTGGTCAACCTAAACTAACCTGTCACGCGCACGCGTGACGTTGATTGAGAAGTTCGATTTTTCGTCCCACGAATCTCGTCGATCTAGATTTTTCGACAGATTTTAATATCCACATGAACGGTGACGCAATACGTCCGGTCGGGCACCTTATTTGAAATTATCGATTGTTAAATCCGTACAAACTGCTATAAATTAATCGATTTCGCCGCGTGTTTTCGGTAAAAAAAAATAAAATATTTCCGATATTTGCCGAATGAAAGAAATCCGAGAGTAATTTTTTATTCTATCGTCACATTTTCTTTCTGATTTTCAAATTTATTATAATACATACTCGTAATATATTGATTCGGGTATATTAATCGGTTCGGATTTTACTAAGCCGAGTGAAAAAAAATAATTCGAACCGCAAACGCTTCAAAATCAGTTTGACAAACACTTTTCACCATTTTCTATTCACTTTGATCGCGTTTTTCTGTACGAGCCGTAGACGAACGCGGTTTTTCACATGGTTTTCGTCGGTCTACGACTAGGCGGCAGCGACGCGATAAAAATGGCCGGTTGGGTTTTTTTTTTTTTTTTGAACGATTTTTCCGCCAACAAGAACGGATCGACCGCCGTTACGACTACGGAAAGGATATATTGCGGCGCATCAGCGATCGCAACGCTGTCCTTTTGTAAAACATTTCGGTTTACAGATAACACGGCCGTTGGAAATTCCGGACCCCGAGAGGACAATGCCGTCCCCGGTAGCACCTGATAAAACATTCGTCATTACGTCCGCAACGGTGGTGGCCGAAACGTCACGGGACCGCCTTATCAGCTAGCGTCCAGTAAAGGAGTCGGGTAGTCGTCGCGAATAAATAATTATTATTATTATTATTTAGTAATAATAATATCACGAGGCGGGCGATGTACGACGAACGGTTTGAATGTATACGTATACTATTCGAAGCCTAGTGCACTACGAAGTATCCTTTGTGTGCACTGTGTGCACTGTGTGTGTGTGTGTGCACGTGTGGTGAGATCCCGTTGCATAATGAACGAATGGCGAACAGCTGATATCGAATGTGCAGTCCTGTTTTGAATGCGTTGCCGGGTAATCGGATTGGTTATCGCCGTCGTCGTATAGACGCTATACGGGTTTGGACTTAAATGCACCAGACGTGCGATGCATTTCGCCCGAATGCATTTCGTTACTTATTTATATCGACGAGTTGTTGTTCCGTCGGTATCGATCCTCTCGTTGAACCTAACCTCTCGGTTACCCGGAAAAACGAATATCCAATCGGGCGCCGATGATAAGTTTTTAATTGAATACACGACGAGAACTGCATGAAAGTCGTATTTACTATTTCCACGCGACGACGGGCCGAATACATTTTGTACTCGCGTCGTCGTCGAATATTATTTCTACACTATTCAATACATTTTTGGTCCGGTTAAAAATTCGAGTTCGACACGCCGCGCCCGCGACCGAAGAGTGAATTAGAGTGAAAAAATCGCTAAAAAGTATAGACGCGCCTCTCTAATAAATCTCTTCCGTACCAGTGACGGTCGAGTTTCGAACGGCGAAGACTTTCAAATCTACGGGTGGGCTTAAGAGGTAAGGTTCACGCGTGAATCAAAAGCCTCCTCTGCCAATTATGCGTGTTGCAAGTTTATTACTGTAATCGCTTTTGGAAAATGTGCCAATTTCCAGTAGTTTCGATATGAAAACAATTTTCCTCAACTCCCGCGTTATAGCTTATAATACGTACATAATATTTAATACTCGAAATATTTATTCGAGCGCCAAAACATGTAGACGGCAACACAAACTTTGGTCGATTTTAATATCGATTTTACGAATTAATATAAACATTATTTCATAAGTCGTAGGTATTATTATAACCCATGTGTAGATATTCGCGTGAAAATCACGGAGGAAGCGCAGGGGTAACTAACTACGCAGGACTAAACAACAAATTTGAAAACGCGATACTCTCACTACTTCGCAATAACGCGGTGAACAGTTCGATTCTCTAAGCACGAGCGTTTCCGATTGCGCGAAGCAAAGCGACAAAATAACAATAATAATAGCAATAATATACGAGTAGTATCGCTACGAAACGCGGATTATTTCGCTTTTTACGTCGTAGTAGTAAATACAATAAAACAACGCGAGTATATTAAAAGCGCAGTGGCCCTCGGCACGACCGATCGCGAAACGTTTCGAGTCCGGCGTTTTCGTGCACTCGCTTTTACGACTATTGCGTATCGGAATCGAGCGCTCAGATACCGCCGCGCCGCGCCGCCGCCGAGTACGATAATAATAATAATAATATCGAGTCGTACGAAGTAAATCAAAGTCCTTCGGCAATTACCAATATCAAAGGTATATACGCGGCGAACAAGTATTTTCGACCTACTCCTTCCCCCCTCCCCCCCCCCCACCTCGGTCACATTTTTCCCCTCGGCGCCCGCCCCCGCGCGTCCACCGCACACTCCATATAATAATTACACCATGGTACATTAACCGTAAAGGCTAAAACATATTATATCCGGTAACGGCGGTGGGTAATTGCTTTGTTGCTTATATCGCACTCGCTTTTTACATCAGTATTTGTCGGGGAAGTTGGCCGGGGGGATGAGGGGGGGGGAGGAGGGGCAGGCTGCGGCGTTGGAAGGCTTTGGATATCGCCTTTGTCGGGAAGGTCCGTTTCGTATATAAAAGAGGATAAAAGTCTTTGCCGAAGGTTATCAAGAAGAGGAAGAACGAAACGGAAAGAGAAAGAGAGAGAGAGAGAGAGAGAGAGAGAGAGAGAGAGAGCTATACCGAGAAAGCCGGTCGGTTGCTATTGCTTTTTAATCCATCGAGTAAATTGAATGGCGGCGGCCCAGTCGGCAATAATGAATCCGCAACATCGCCATTGAATTATTTACGCCGCCAGACGCGGTGGTACAATGATAATATTATGAATAACACGCGAACGTGTGTAACACGTCGTGCGGAGCGGATCGCGTGCAGAGTTTTCGACGCAAAAGGATAATAACATGCTCGGTGCCGGGGATCCGTCGAAACGAAGAAAAATAATACAACTATATGACTACAAACGCGCGCGCGCGTAACGACGATCGCGGTCGCGATATGTCTTTTTCGAGGAGAAGAAGAAAAAGAAAGACAAAAAAAAAGGGGTGGAAAAAAACACTCGTTTAAATTATAACTGTAGAATTAACTTCTGGAACGACGGATTACGCTGGTTTTAGATTTTAATCGAAACAAAGCGAAACAGTAATGCGTTTCGTTTTTCGTAACAAAGTTTTAAATTCTGCGACTCCGCCGCGATCGCTCATTACGCGCACTTTCGCTCTTTTCTCATTTCACTTTAAAACCAACGTCCAGACGTCGCGCGTCGTCGTCATATTATCTGCGAGGGGAGATATGATATCTTTGGAGCAATTAAAACGGCCAAAACGTTATGACAATAATAATAATTATCCTTCTGTATTCGGTCGAAGAACGAATTCGTTTGGGTTCGTCCGTTCGGCCGACCCGACGCGTGAATATTAGGCGGCGAGATTAAGTTTTATTTCGTTTCGATCTCGAACGATCGTTGTTTTTTTTTGCTCGACGGTTGTGGGTTTTCGATACACGCGCAGTCGTCCGCCGCCGCGCCGTCGTCGCAGCGTTATTGTTTCGTTTATCCGAGATCACGTTGCCGAGAATTATCGTGTCCGTTGACATTTCGGAAGACCTGTCTGTCGTGCTCGAATTGTTTTCAAAACAATATTATTCTGGCGGCCGCCGCCGTGAACCGAATATTGAACGGGGGGGGGGGGGAAATATCTATAATCCGTAACGTTCGTATGAAACGAAGGCTCTATGAGAAAAATGTAAAAAAAATAAATATATTATTATCGATATTGAAATTTGAAATATACTACGCATACGATACACAATGTCCGGACGAATTACGAATTATATAGTACGGTTGATTGATTTTCGAAATAACTACCCGTGGGATAACGCACTACGACTGACGAACGTATTGATTCTTCTTCTTCTTTGGCTTTTACGGGCCATTTAGGTCCATTGCCGCAACAACTACTTGCCTCCATCCTGTGCTAGTTTTTTTCCTTCATTCACTCCCAGTCTCGATGCGTCTTTTATTGTGATCCTGTCTTTCCACCGCTGTCTGGGTCGTCCTCTCGGCCTTCTTGTGTCCGGCTTCCAGTCCGTGGCCAATCCTATGGGGCCTTCGGATCTCCACACATGACCAGTCTACTACTCTTAAGGACTCCAATTATATTTGTTTCGCCATATAGTCGTTCTACTTCTCGGTTTGTTCTTAATTCGAAGTCCCCGAACGTATTATCATAAAAATATATCGTTTTATCTCTTTCCTAGAAGTCGATATTTTTCTATCGTTGTAAGACCGTTTTGGCCGACGCGCGACGTGAGATTTATCCGAATCGAAAGTAACGAAACCAAACGAATCCCCGACGACGAGGCGAGTTTCCCAAAGCGCACTGTTGCGCCCGTACGATCGTTTATTTTACTCTCGTTCGATCGCAGACGTACGTACGTACACTATTTCCCGCGTCCGTTTTCTCGCCGAATATGTTCTCGCTCGAATCGATTCGCTCCCAGAAACTACTCGCGACTTTCTCGCACGACCCCGTCGTCGTCGTCGCGCAATCATATTATATTATATTATGTACCACTGCACCGTGATTCGATAAACCTCGCGCGGACCGTATACAGAGAGTATACTCGCCGCTCCGCCGCCGTTTGACCGAAATCCTATTTGCCCCTCCTCCCTCCCGCTCCTTGTTCGGCGTTGTACGGGCGCAGAATAATTCACTCGTTTGGTTTCAATTCGTTTTGCATTACAATAATAATAATAATAATAATAATAATACGTATATTATTATGGTTGTTTTTTTCTTTTTTTTTCTTCTTCTCAACTCCGAGATACTCCTCGTATATGTAAAGATCCACCGACCGACGACGCGTGTTATTTAAATCCGGAAAAGTGTTGTAGTAAAGCTGTACTCTCTCTCACTCGAGGCCGGCGGGGGGAAATACCGCGAAAATAAGATTTCCAATGCTGCCGAGCGAGCGCCGCGTATTATTTGCATGCTCGTGTACACGCGTATACAATAATAATAATATACACCTATAATGCGCGTGCGAATACGAGCGGCGGCGGCGGCGGTGGCGGCGGCGGATTTAGACGTTGTAATGGATTCTTCAACTTAGAAAGCCACAAAAGAAGCCATTAGCCCGATTCGGTTCTGTCAATTTTGTATGCGCATTGTACGCGAAAACACCCGCCGCACACATAACAATATGTTAAATTCATCAAAGAATATTGATAAAAAAAAAAAAAATAATAAAGAAGGAAGGAAGTGGAAAAAAAAGTTTACTTTTGAGTTTGCAAAAGTATACGGGGAGTGGGGTATGACTTTAAAGAATTTATCAATAGGTGCATTGTGATACTCGAGTGCGCGGGCCCGCGCGGCGCGCATTATGCGTGTTATCTACTTAGTCGGAGTTAAAACCGTTCTCACACAAGAGGTATGTCAAAAATGTTTCATTTATTCGTTACGTTTTGCGAAGAATTTCACAAACACGTATCAGGAATGCGAATCATTATGCTACCTAGGTAAACACAATTTATATAAAACTATACATTCGTAAAAAAAAAAAAAAAAAAAAACGAAAAAACAAAATTAAACACGCTACTATACAGCGCGACGCGAAGTGAACGAAAAAGCGCACTATATCCTCGGCTCCGAGTCTGTTAATCTTTATCTTTTTTTTTTTTTTCGTAATAAATTTCATTGAAATAACCGTATTTCGTCAGTAGTTACGTATTACAACAATACGCGTTCAATAACAATTTTCTAAATCGTATTCACGTCCCTTCTGAATGGAAAAAAAAAAAATCACCGTTAAAAACATAACATAATTTTTTTTTGATGTATTATTAGAGTCGAGAGAGAGAGAGAGCAAAGGAATAATATAAAATTACCGAAAATCCAGGAATCGTTGGTTTTTACATACTGCACGCGAGTATTTGTGTAAACGTTATATTTCATACTGACAAAGTCACGTCGGAAGTGCGGTTTTTCATTTCGCGCAAAACGTGCGATTGTTTGCAATTTGTTTTGGGAAAAATTTCGAAATTCGTTTCCGATTCGTCGCACTTTAACGGCCGGCCAGGGGCGGTATAATACGTATTTTCACACAGATCCTTTTGAATACAATAACCTCGGAGCTCTAGAACAAATAACAAGCCGTCGATTAGAATAGTAAATAAGTGAAAAATAGAAAATAAACAAACAAAGTGATTATGTTGATATAATACTGGTTAATTAAAATACTTGGTTAATACTCATAAATATTATATTCAATATAGTTTGTATTAAAATAATTTAATATATTTAATAATATTTCGCCATAGTAAATAAGTGCTAATTATTTATAATCAACGAAGACTACTTACAGAATTTTATTGTATCCCGCGAGTCTTACACAACAGTTAGACGGCTGTCACGTTGCCCCCCGTCTGTCGGACGTTCTCTCGCGCGCATCGGAAACTCGACTGTTTCTTACGAGGCGTACTGATTTTTTAAGAGCTGGTACACGACGAGTGTGCGCGCGCGTTTTATAATGTTTAATTATTGTAGTTACGTATAATTAAAGATTTCAAATTCTATACGAGTCGAATGTGAATTGACAAAGAAAATTGAAAAAGAACCAATTGTATCGACGCCGCCGCGCCGCGGTCGGTAATAATATGATGTGCGGTACACATTTGTGGTCGTGTTTGATTGTCGGTTACTCGAAATCGCGAGTCGATCGTGGACAATAATCGGTATGATGGTCGAAAAATCATCGTGTAAAAGCGACGACGATAACAAGTCTTAAAGAGGACAATAATGCGAACGGGGATTTTATTTTTGAACACTGTGCGACGCGACGGGAGGACAGGACGCAAAGTACCGTCCGACGAGCGTAACCGAAAACGTTTGGCGATAAAAGTCGTTTACAGACGCCGTAAAAACGTCGCGCGACAGTAACGATAATATATATTGCCCGCACGCGTTTTTTTTTTTTTTTTTCAGTAAATTTTACAAATACTTTTGGCGTTTGCATACGCGCGCGTATTGTTATTCGACGTCTCGCGCGTGGCGCGATTATACAACGCCGCCGCCGCGCCGCCGCAACAATCGGAACGCGAAACGTTATTAAAAATAATCGCACCGCGGCCGGCTCTCCGGCTCTCCGGCTCTCTCCTTCGCCTCCTGTCCCGCCGCGGGAAGGAAAAACAAGAATCGCAACAAAAGAGGAAACAAAAAATGATTGATGCATTTAAACGTCTGGATAATCCGAGATAAGAGAATGTTATAGCAATGTGCTGGGCACGGCTGTCGAAAAAACCTCGTCTCTCCGTCTACTTTTTTCTCGCCGTCCCGTCTGCGGTGTTTCGCTGGCCGGGTATGGCGTTTTAAACGCGAGCACGGCGGCGCCGCGTCGTGGGAGGGTGGAAAAAATCAACTTTTCGCGCCCGGAGAAAACCAATCAGCCAAAAGCTGATATCTTCTCTTCTCGCCCCGTACACCCCCCCCCCACCCCATAACAATGTAACGACGACGACGGCGGCGGCGGCAACAACAATACACGATCGTACACACACACACACACTCTGGAACGTCGAAAAACGATAGTTTATTCCATCATAAACTTATTATTATTATTCAAAAGCCATTTAATAAAATATGTGTGCGATAAACGCGTAACGAGCGCGCGCATTGTGTCCTCGCCCCACGTGATTCTTATTCGTCAAACGTTTTCGGAAAATATTATTAATATAATAATCAAATCGACTCCGTTATCTATTCGATATCTCGATCGGCCGAAAAACAATAATAGAAATATAGCAAATATGCACGTATACCTCGAAAACATTCATTATGAAAGTAGAAAGTCTATACCGTTTTAACGGGGGGGGGGGGGATCGATTCGAAAAATATGTCTCTACGGAATACGACGACGACGACGCGACGACGACGTGGAGAAAAATAATCGAAAATTTGCAAAACGCATAGTTGTTTCGTCAAACGGTATGCGATATAGATTTACGCGGTTTGAATTCGCTCGTTTCGCGAGACGTTATATACTAACAAAATATTATAAAGAGCCGGAGGACGGACGCGATAGTTATTATAATAATATGTATCATCCCGTTTACCTGCAAAAACTACGTCGAGTGATATTTATATTTCGACGAAACACACTGCGTGCGCGTGTTAATTATTCATGCGCTCGAATTTAATAGCACAATGACATTAAACGGCGGTCTTAAATTGCAAAATTCTAGCGCACGTGCGCGCATTCATAGCGGACCAATAGAGGACCTAACCGCCGCCGCCGCCGCCGCCTCGGTTTTTCTCCCACGCGTTGTTCCATACAAACGGTTTTCACACTTATCGCGGCGTGTGCAGTAGTAGTTTTAATCGCGTCGGTAAAATTTAATTTTAATTAATCGAAACGCTTCCATTTTGTCGTTCCATCATAATAATAACGACGCGCGATATTATTATAATAATAATAATATCGTAGTTACGCGCGTTTTATCGATTGATTATGATGGCTTACGTAAGGGGGTTTTTTTTAATTTCACTCGCGTACGTCGCAATCCGGGCGGCGTAAGCCGAAATCGCGTTGCGAAGAATACGTTGAATAACCCCCGGGGGACACCGACACAAGTGTAATTCGTGAACGAAAATATTATTAATATTTTAACCTCCTCCGGCGTATATTTATAATGTCGCGCGAGGCACAAATATACTCCGACGGAATAAACAAAAACCGCTAGTAATAGAAATCTCGCGCGAGACGAAGTTTCGTCATAAAAAAAAAAAAAAAAAATGTCAACTCGAGTTATCTCCTTTTTTGTTCTTTCCATTTCAATGGAGATTTTTTTTTTTTAAATCTCCCCCCCCCTCCTCCGCCACAGAAGTCGAACGCGTGCGCTGGAAAGACCTCCGGGGTGGTTCGGGAGGTGAACTGCGACTACGGACTACACCGCGGAATACGAAACTAAGTGGCTCGCGGTACCGGTCGTGTTTCGCTTAATAGCCGAATAATTTTTTTTTTCATATAATATATTTCATTTTTTCTCATTACAACAATATACCGCGCGAACTCGTCTGCTCGGCCGCCGCCGACGCCGTAGTATATTTTTCCGTCCGCCGCGCGTTAAAAATACCGTTTCGGTATCTAAAGTGGATAAGTTGGGAAGTTATTTGCAGGACTGCCGGATTAAGGTGGCTCAACTGCACGCGAGTTTTCGGAACACAATAAACGAATTCGTATCGCAATTAGCGTCGCACGCGTTGCACCGCCGCGAGAAGTAAATAGAAATATAAAATATTACGGGAGATGTGTTTCGAATGAGTTAATTCAACCGTCTCGTGCCGTCTTTTACCGTTCCTCCGTTAAAACTTGCAAACGCGAACGTAGCGTTAAATTGCGAGCCGCGAGTTCTGTCGCGTTGCACCGCGTTCGTCTACATTTTTTACTATTGTTATTATTATGTCACGTTACGGTGTTTTATTTAACGCGCGTGGTTCGGTCGCAAAGTATTAAACGAAACGTTTATTTTCTGTTTCGATCGCGTCAATCGATATAATACGAGTATAATACTCGTATATGTATGCGCGTCCAGAATTTGGCGATCGAAAACAACAAACGACCGGTACGTTTTATTTTACGGCACACTCGTATCGTGCGAATTTGAACATTTAACGTGACCGTAATTAATTACGAAATTGCGAGAGAAAAAAACCCAGGTCGTTATAATATTATCGTGTCGTTCCGTCGTCGTCGGTCACACGTCACGCGACGCGACCGAATGTTATTCTATAATAATAATTATTATTATGCACATACGCGCGGTTCGTGATATTGCTTTTGCGGAGTAATTTTTGTAATTTAGTGTGGACAAAAAAAAAAAGAGGCGTAGTCCGCGGTCGATACGGTTTTTCAAGAACTTTCAATTTATTACGGCGATCGCCTTGTCTCGCAATACCGACGACGCGCGAACCCGAGTTGTCGTCTAAGCGAGGAGACAACGGTAACGTAATTTTTGGTTTTTTCTTCTTCTTCTTCTTCTTAACTAGCAAGAGACCATATTTTGCAGACTTTTATTTTCACGCCGACTCGGTTACCTGTGTACGAAGTGGTGGTGGGGGGGTATGCAAGGAAACGACGTCATCGCACACCTCCTGTTTTGTAAGTGTTGAGCGTAAACGATTTCGTCACACGTTTTTTTGAAACCAAGAGATATTCATCAACAACCGAATAATGATGAAAATTCCACTGCAAGGTCAATAAGTAATACTTAAAAAAACGTAGAATATTTTTGATACACAAAAAGCATCTGATTTTTTTCCGAAAACGCCGAGTTAATAAAGCGGAATAATTTTTTTTCGTTACCACGCGGTTTTCTGTTCTAAATGAATTTTATTGCGTTATAGTAGTTGTCCGCATTATAATGTGCCTCGTCCCTGATACTACTGTCTACTACTACTACTTATTTATCTTAAATACGAATGAAAATAAACTGTTACTTTGATTTACTTTTGTTTATTTCGTTTTCGACAAGTTTTAACCGAGTGAATAATTAATTATTATTGTATCGACCACCGCCGAGGGGGAAAAAAAATCTTTCGGACGTTTTGTTTTCATATGACGTTTGAAATTTGAAGCGCGGGCAGCCAAAAGTTAAAATCTAACGTTCGGGCGGACATAAATTGCACGAAACCTAGCCGGATACAGGTTTACGGTGAAATATAGGAGTCGAGTAACGCGGTAGTCTTAAGACGCGGAACAATGATAAATCATTGCAATAATCGAAAAACGATTCGGAACTGAACGGTGTGTGTAATGTAATTTCGGTGAGGTTTACGGTTTTTCGCGGGATTTTATGTTTTCGGTTCGTCGAGATTTCCAGGAAAACTATTGAGATGAGTTCTGCCGTGCGTGTTGAGTTTCTGATCACACGAGGTCGCGTAGAACTCGCAGAGCATATAATAACTACTGCGGGCGTCGATGAAAAAATTCACTCCGAAGTGAAATTAATTTACTTTACCTGTGTATCGGGTTTCGCGCGAAATCCCAAATGTCAATTTTAAAAAAAACTATTCGACGCGTTTAAACAACGAGGAGAACAACAACAATGGTATTGAATATATTAATTTATTGTACGGCATAAAGAATATAATATAAAATGTGAATTTAAAATAATTGAACAATATTTCGGACGAACGAAAGTCTTATTTTTTTAAATTGTTTGTAAATAAAGCTTTTTTATTACGTCATAAACGTTGGCTAACACATAAACCGTAAATACATTACCGTCAACTGTATTTTATATAACTGCGCACGTTCTTCGGAGAAAGGGAAAAAAAATCAAACGTATTTTTGTGACCAGTAGGTAGGTACTTAAGGTTTTGTCGACACGACGACGCTTTTACCGATACAGATTTGCGCGACCAAAATGAGCGTTTGTGGACGATCCATCGTCCGTTGGACGAAAACGTGTCGAAATAAGTCGATCGTCACGAGTGCATTTACGCATAAAACGTTATTAAATAATACCACTTTGGTAGACAATAGACATTTCGATGTACTTGCTTTTTTTTATCGTGTCTTCGTTGAAAATTGTTCGTAGGTACATAATATACCGTGTGAGAGACTCGAACACTGTAAAGGACTAAATTTAGCCTTTTGACGTGTTCGAATTGAATATTTCAGTTTTGTATGGCGCGAGTGTATGTGAAGAAAAAATGTCCTCGGAACGGCAACAAAACCCCCGAGGATAATAATCGTGTCGCCCACGTAAGACAACGGTATAAATAGCGCGGCATATTATACGTATATTACCAGGAGAGTTGGTAAATTATTATTCTCGAAAGTGATAAATTCCAAATTCATTGTAAACGATTGTGTTGTTTTTTTTTTAACAAAATCGGCTCTCTTAAAACGTACGACTAAAGTGCAGTATAAAATATAATATTTAAAAGGTTAGTAAAAGCTACTCACACCGCTGCTCTTACACATAAAAACAATAACGCGAATATTAGACCACATGTTTTCGATAAAGTAACCGAACACACAGAGTAACCGAAAAAAAAAAACTTTCTTATTGCGTTTCGTTTTAATTTATTAGGCGGCAGCGGCGGCGGTAAGGAAGTTTTTTTTTTTTTTTCTTAGTCGTCTTCGTTCTCTCACCCTTTCTCTCCTCTGTAGCTCGCCCGCTCCGGTGTCGCGTTGTTAAAACGCTTTATGGCGTGGTTGTCACTCGAAACCTTAATAAATATTAAATCTGGAGGGCGGCGGCGTTCAGATTTACGATCTGTAACAATTTACTTTTTACCGAGAAGTGAGAAAAAAAAAGGAGTTGATTTCTTTTTAATTTTTTCTCAGTCATTCAGAGTAACGCCGCCGCCACGCGGTCATATTAAAAATCCACACGGTCCTCCTCGCTTTGTACCGACGACGACGTCGCATTGTGCGCGCGTTTTTCGGAAAATCGGTATACGGCCGGCCGGGCAAAAGACGTATTAATTAGGCGAGCGCGGTGGCAATAAAAACGCGAATCTCTACCGACCTTGGCCGCCGCCGCGGCTGCGTAATTTGGTTAATAACCAAAAACAGATTTAATTCGTTACAAAGGCATTAACTCAGTGGCGCGCGTTCATCCGTGATTAAAGACCGGCGGCGGCGGCGGAAACTTCTTCAACGTATTTACGGCTGAGAAAGAATCGCCAAATAAATACGTACTCGTATATTATATGAATAATGTCGCGACGCGCATTGCCGTTCGCAGCAAACCGACACATTTCTCGCACGGTTTCGGTTTGTTATATTTTGTACCAATGTGAAAAAACAAACAAACCTTTCGGATTGTTTCGTCCGGTTCGTGCGCGATCGTCACGCAGCAGTTGACCGAGGAATTTTCCAAAAAATTATTAAACAACGATATAAATGTGTTTTTTTTTTTTTTTTCCCCCGACCCAAAAGTTGAACGAAACCGTCGTCGCGAGTACGAACGATGCGACTTGTTGTTTTGCGAATCCAATCGCCTCTCTCTCGAGTTCTGAAATCATTCGTTCGACGACGCGCGACGCCGCGAACACGTAGTTTTCACAACAACCGCACGCGCACAACTATTTCATGTTCACGTGTACTGTGCGTGTACTGTTCGCTGTTCATAATAAAATCAATATCGGATATTGTACCTCGCGACAAGTCGTTATACGAGTACTTGTAATCGATGTGATTTTACGCGTACGAGAATTATTAAATTCATTAATATTGTTTCGGTAATTTTATAGTTTTTCCAACGTTCGGTATAATATTTGCCGAACGATTCGGTTTCGCTGAATTTTTTCGTTTTAATTTAAACCCCGAGGTTAGAATCCATAACGATTGCCGACAGTATCGAGGACGAAGGAGAGAAAACGTTAAAATGGAAATTTTTTTTCTCTCCACAAAATCGTTATCTCTCGGTCATAAAATCACGCGCCTCGTCAAAGAATCGGTTTTGATCAACACCGCGGAGCCCCCCCGGAGCGGTGAAAGAAAAACAATAATTTCGTTCGCCGAGTAACTCGAGAGGAAATTCCGAGGAGGATTGTTAAAAACGCCGGCGCGCCGTCGAGTTTTGAGTTACCGAAATTTTACGATCATATTTTTCCTCGAAACGGACCGATATTAAAACGGGTGTTATATTATACAAGTGTTAAACACGACGCGTCGTTCGACCTTTCGAGTATCGACGAACGTCTTGACGACGACGATTGTTTATAACGCGTAATATCATAACTCGAATACAATATATATACGTATAATATATATCGCATACTAAACGTCTGTACTATTACTGTGAAATACGAATAAATCGAAACGCGCATTAGGACGAATAAAACTGTTGTCGGTGAAATTCCACACACGTTGTTTTTGTCCTTTTTATCACATTTCGGCCCACCCTTCCGAATAGATGTAATATACGCTTTTATTTACTTCTTACCTTATTCAAACCTTTCCGCGCACTCGATAATAATAATATATTATTATGTAAACATTGTGTGCCTCCTCCGACGACAAAACGTATAGAACGTATTCTATGTTATATCACGGCGCGTATATACGTATAATATATAATATAATGTACACTAGCTTTTTTTCTCTTCCCCAAATCCTTATTATTATAATATACTATCCATTTAACGAAATCGCATCTCTTTTTCCGCGCGTTCGAAATGTTATAACGTTCGTTTCGCCCGAGTGAGTGTATTTTATATGAAACGCATTATGTTATACTCGTACCTATAACTTAATAACTCCTTAACGCGTTCGATTTCGTACACGACGTCCCCGAGTGTTTTTTTTTTTTTTTCGATAAAACTGTTCATCAAGTCGAGTGTAGTCCGCGGAAGTTTTGAAAGCCCGGTCTTTTCGAGAGACGAATTTCGCGTTTGCGACTATTTTTAAAAACGAAAATCTATTCGACACGATATTATAATTTCACGTTTACGAAATAAAAAACCGTACATCGATTTAAAAACCTACTACTGCCTTGGTGGAAAATAAAAAACAAAAGATCCCTTGCGTTTGGGTAACAACTATAAGAAAAGCGTGAAATTTGAAAAATATCTAATTTTTACCCGGCCATAAATTGAATTTTTTTTCACTCTTCATACGCCACACTTCGTGGTGTCCCTTAATTGTATTCACGCTCTCGAGGTATCGATAATGATTTGACTATGAAAAAAAAAAACGTCAAAAGTGTTTGAAAAAAAAAACGTAATCCGGAATTATTATTACCTTAAAAAATGTTCAAAACGATAGTAATTACTCGTACGCGCCGACGACAAAATGTCGCTTTTATTTCGTAATCACTTTAAGTACAAAATCCGAAACGACAAGCATCGAGAGAGACTAAATTAAAAATTCACTCATGGCGAAATATTGTAATCGGAATTCTTTTGATATTTTACGTGAAGTTCGTCGACGTAGAGAGTGTTTGGAAATTAAATTTCACCGCAATCGGAATGCCGTTTAGGTATAAAAATCCGGTCGTTCACCATATTATCGCGCCGTACAACATTATGAATACGAGTCAGTGGACGTGAGACATTTTTAAAAGTATACCGAATTCGTAGCGGTTTCCTAATCGCATCAAACGTCGCGCGATCAAAGACCGTCGACGAAACGAATAATTATTTATTGAAATAAAAAGTTTTTTCGGCACGCCGCGTAAAGTATCGGAAAATCGTCTCGCGTCATAAAGAAAAAAACACAACGACGTCTGTGACCCAACAACAAACGAGAAAACCTACTTCAACGTCGTCGCTCGTCAGTTTCGGTAGGGCCCGTATTGAAAGAGGGGACGGGAAAGCGCGCGGTGGGAAATCGCCTTTCCGGGCCCAAACTTTAATGGCGATAAATCTTTACGACTTTTTTCTTTTTTTTTTACTTTTGTACGCGTCGATTTGCGGGCGAAAATTTAAGCAACTCTAATAGCCCAAGTTTATAATCCGCCGCGGTGTCTATGCGAGTAGGTTACTCTTACTTATATAAACACTCAAGGCGAGCCCTTTTATTATTGTTTAAATATGTTTAATAACATTATGTTATATTTAAACGTCTAGAGCAGTGGTTCTCAACCTTTTTTAGTTCACGGCACACTCACGCACTTGTACTGTAATAGCAGATGAAGCAATCAACATTTCGTTACACTTTTCAACCACTTGCTTGTGCGAGTTAGGCTCATCGGCACTTACAAACATAAAAAATAAAAAACGGGAAAGGCTTCTTTCCGTTGATCAGGAAATGCGTGTGTGCTTGTCTTCAATTCGACCACGTATTGACATTTTTGCGTACGAAACGATAAGCTCGAGTTTCTCACTAGTGATTTAAAATGTATTCACTTTATGATATAAATATTCCTTTGTTTACTTTAAATAATTTAGTTCTTTAAATATTATTGTGTTGCTGTGTTTTTAAAAAATAAATGTCACGAAATAAAACACTGTTTTCAATATTAAATAACATTTCCCGCGGCATACCTAGACAATCTAAAACGGGCACACCGGTTGAGAACCACTGGTCTAGAGTATTATAAGTATTTTTCAAATATTATCAAAAAAAAAAAAGGAGGCGTTTTCTCGATGCTTCGGGGCACCTCGTTTATAGTGTCAGCGAATGCAGACGATTCTGTCCGTGTGGACGGTAATACGCGGACGTTCGCGAACGACGACGACGACGGCAGGGAAACAATAGTGCCCACGCGCGTGAAAGGATATTTGCAATAAGGCGAACTCGGAGAGGGAAAGCTAATCGTTTGGACCGCGAACGCACGCGCGCGCGCGCACACAGTATAACCCACGGCCGATTTACGACTTTTAATTATAATAGTCGACCCTATAATTCAGACCGGGTCCAAACCGGAGTAAGTTCATTATTATATATACGTATGTATGTATATAGATAGATATACCGGTGCCATAATATCACGTGGTGGCGCGAGGGAATCCGGGGCAGAGGGCGCTTAGTATTATAGACGGCGGCGGCAGCAGCAGCAGCACGGGAGAGACGTGGAAAACCTATTGGTGCACGTGGAACGAGTATATAGTCGGCGAATGCGCCTCGGCAAGTTTCGGGCAGCAGAACTTCGAGGAGAAAGAGAAATAGAGAGAGAGGGGGGGGGGGTGGGAAAACGAGAGGAAAGGGTTATATTATAGGGGAGGAGGTGTATTTTAAACAGAGCTGTACGTTTCGATTGTGTGTGTGTGTGTGTGTGTGTGTGTGTCAAAGTTAAACACCGGGTGTTGTACGATAAACCGTTTTTACGATATCGCACGTTCTGTCTGGCGCGCGCGTAAGTTTGCGCTCGGGCTCTAAATTCCTGGTCGGTCGGTCGGTCGGTCGTCTTGCAAAAACGGCCGTTGTCGTCGCGTTTCGATCGAAATTCGTATGCCGATCGATCGTCGTCGGAGACGAGTATTTCCGAAAATTCGCCGTAGCAGAAAGCCGTGCGGAAATATTTCGAATACGCGACACGTTCGCCTCGCGGACATTCATTCTCCGGCGCGTCGTGCAAAGCACAACCCTTTCGCGGAAAACGGGGTGCTACACGCTCGCGCACGCGCGCGCCGCCGCTGTCCGACGACCAAATCGAATGTGCATATTTTATTTTAGTCGTCTCAAAAAGGAAAATATACACGCTTTCGAGAAAAGAAGGATGTCTCCTGCGCCAGGACTCGAACACGGCGATATCGCGCGTTCTGTTTTGTCGTCTCGCGGCGGCGGCGCACACGTGTGAGTTTAGCCCGTGATAAATTGCATTCTCGGGTCTCTCTCTCTCTCGCTTTCTATTTCCCTCGTCTACACGCGGCAATCAGTTTTAAAACGATCCGCTCCTCTGCCGCGCGCGTTCGACCGGAGACGATTACATTTATCCCGCGCTCGCGTTTCGAATTTTAATCGACCCGCCGAAAACGAGAAATCCATCGATAACGAACGCGGCGACAACGTCGAAAGTAATTTCTCGCCCGCGCAGCAATACCGCGATGGCCGCCGTTTACGTCGAAACAACACTGCGGCCGCGATCGATCGACAGCCACCGCGCGATCGGCCGACCCGATTTAATATTATACTATAATATATACTACTTGACCCCGAAAATTACGTCGGAAAACTAAATAAAGAGCGTTTTTTTTTTTAATTCATTTCGATTACAACGTACGTGGTAGAAAGTTTCTTCTACTAAATCAGAACTTTGTTTTCAATAAACATACGAACATTTTATTATGAAAATCAGCTATACTTACAATATACGTCTTTTTCTTTGAATTTGAAATTTGTCGGTATTTTATTTCAATATTTTGCTTTCGCCGGTGTTCGTTCCACAAACACCACGCAATACCCGTCTATTAAAGTATAATATAAAGATTGACATTAACATTTAATGAGAAAATACATAAACCACCAAACATTTCGCGTACGTGCCTGCAACCGGAAGTCGGGAAAGTATTGGCTGATTATGCGTGAAGAAGGTTTTTAAAATTATTTTTTTCCCGTCATCAAGAGACCTGAAATATTCATATTCGATTATTACCACTCATATATTATTATGACCATTCTCTGCAGATGGAAAAATATATTTATAGATATTTCAAACTCGCTGGACTTTAAGAACAACGCGTGTTCTCCGGTCGTCGTTTCGCGTCCGGTCGCGATCGCCGGGGTGTGGCGGCCGTGCTCGGGTGTCCCGTGAAAACTTATTATAATACTCGACGACACGGTTATCGCACGGTGTTTAGTGCGTTTCGTTTGAAGACGCACAATACCGGCGGCGGCGACAATCTATACGTCTGAGCCGTACTTAAAAAAAGAAGAAAAAAAAAAAAGAAGCTTTGCGCGTAAGCAGATTAGAAAGTCATACTTTCCAGATGGACCGATCCGAATGAATTATTTAAAAATGACCGCCCCCCCCCTCCCCGCCGACTGGTGTACGACCGGTATGACGATGGCCGCGCGATGAGCTACGATGGCCGCGCGATGACGCGCACTTTTATTTAATATAATATTTTTATTACCTGCGAAAACGTAGATTCCGAGGGACAGCGAAACGTATAATATTATAGTGAGTATTGTCTTCGAATATTGTTGCATAATAAAATATATAGGACAAGAATATTATCGGCTCGAGTGACATTATGCCGTAAGGATTTTTACGGCGGCGGCGGCGGAGGAAAAAAAACTTTCGCGAGAACTGGATGTGTACACACACACGAAAAGTTATTTTCGGTATCTTTGAAAACGCAACGGGGGGGGGGGCGATATCTGACGGGGCGGCGGGGAGGAATCTCAGATTAAAATTAAATCCGGTCGCTTTATATTGCACGTTGCGCGTGTGATATGGTTGCCGGGAAATATCAAGTGCTTCTGCTGCTGTTTCGCATTCGGCGGGCATGGGGGGGGGGGGGGGAGAAAGGAAAATCCATATCGTAAAACACATATCATTCCATTGTTATAAGTTATAACCCATTTTTTTTCTCTCCCAACGTCTTCCTCTACCTTTGGCACTTACAAAGCTGTTGGAATTTATAATTTCAACGGAATTTGTTTCCTATAGGGATTTTCATCGATTCGACTGACGACGACGACAAAAGCTCTCCAGACACAAAGTGGTGGCGTTGACGAGCGCTAACGCCACACTTCGCTTGGAGCGCTAGAGTAAAAAGAAAAAGGATAAAACCCCTTCACCCCACCCGCGGCGCGGCGCAGAGTGTTGTTTCGTTTTTATATTTTATTTTTTTTTTTTTTTCAGTTTATAAGTAAAGCCAGTCGGTTATTAGTTATACGTATATATACGTAAATACTTCTTTTTTTTCATCTTCTTCTTCTTCTTCTTCTTCTTCTTCAAAATACAATTTGTAGAGTCATAAAAAAAGAAGGTTACTAAATGTTTCTTTTAGTGCTTTCGACTAAAATTACAAACACATTCGATATAAATGACATAATTAAATACAGAGTTGCTATTATCGAGTTTTCTAGTAGTTTTTTTTTTCGACAAAATGTGAAAAAATCAATACCGCTTTAAATTAAATCGCGATTTTACATTTTTTTTTTGTCGCGCGTCAATTTGTTTTTACTCTTCCGCGATAATTACGGCTGTATTTCCCCGCCCGATCTAATATCTTCTGGTAATGAGATGCAATACTTTAGAAAAACGTAATAAATTCAAAATCGATCCAACTCACCGTTACGTACGTACTGACTATATTTATGAAAAGGAATTATCATTTTGAAATTACGATACACGTCGAGTATAACACGCCGAGTCGATAAAAAAAGCCGACCAACTCTAATAATAGTCAAGAAAATTGCAGCGTTGTGTTTTTACGTAACGTTGGCCATTATTACTCGATTTCGTCAAAATCGAAAGTTTTAACTGTTCTAATCAGGTCGGTTTGCCGGATTTTAAAATAAATCAGTTATTTTTTAAGCAATTATAATAACCTGATCAATTTCAACGAATTGAATTTCGTTTTTTTTCAATTGACTTTAATCGACTGGGAATTTCCCGTCGCCGTCGAAAAATTCAAATAAAAAAAACAAAACCGTTCGTTTTCGACGGAAATAAACAATACGTATGCTCTGTCGCGAGTATTGCGGAACACACACGCTGTTTTGGTAATAAAATTGTCGTTGTCGTTGTGATATTGACCGATTGGACTGCTTGAGCGAAAAACAAAAAAACCCAGTGACTTCGATATATTATATTATAATAATAAGCGACTTGCCCGTACTTACAAAATAACGGTAGGCGTTCGATTATTATTATTCGTATCGAAAATCTCGAACCGTCTACTTTGCCGTTTTTTTTCCCTTTTTTTTTTTTTTCGGCTTTCGTTCGACTGCCGTGTGATATCAGACGTGACTGAATTTCAACATGGGATTTTTCCGGATTGAAAATGTTCTCTTTCGACTGGAACGTAATAATATAAGAAACAATCTCATACAGACTGTTGCGATGATAATAATATAACGACGACGCTCTAGAAAATAATAAACAACAAGACGTGATTAGATTGGTTTAATTATTGTTTATTTGAAAATAAAATTACGTTACTCTAGATTCTAGAGTCTAGAACGTTATCGGGATTATAGAGAAATCGTATAATGAAAGCCTTTTATCGATCTTTTTCGTGAGATTTACAAAAGCCGGTATCGTTTTGACGATATTTTTCAAACGGGCACGACGACGACGTGTGAGTGTCTCGCGAGATCGCCCTCCGGGACGCGTCGGAATACTGGCGACTGTGCCGGCAGTTGCTTCTGATAAATCAGGGATGAACGACAACCCTATTTCAACCATCACCATATCGTGGAACAGCGTTTATAAGACGTATTTCAGCATCGTCGCCGGTACTTTGAGAATTTCGGTGAAATCAAAACGAAAAAAATATATTTTACCCTCGACGGTATACTTTTTACTGAAAACAGGTACGTTTTACTACATATTATTATATTATCCTTACCGCGAGGTTAAGGACTGTGTCTTTCGTACGTCGAGTATCGGCGTATTCTACTATCGGTTGGTTAGGGGTTGCGGCGCGTCAGATTTTTTCTCGATTGATTTTTTTTTTCGTCCCCCCTCCCCCGAAATTCCCCCGGGAGGAGCAGGAGTCGCTCAGTCGAGGACCACCGAGGACCCGACGGAAATGTTCGTCCCGCCGCCGCGCCGTGCCGCGCAGGATATCTGTTTTTTTTGACGACGAGCGGCTACGACGCGTGTCGGACACCCTTCGAAGGTCCGGTAATAATAATAATCGGTGACGTGCGGCGTGGACGTGCGCCGCAAAAACTTTCCTCCCGGACTTAATTGTTTAACGCGCGAGGCGAAAACGAGAATCGATTGCCGCGACGATTTTTATCGCCGCCCCGCTCGCGTTTCGTCGCGTCGTCACGTCGACTACGATTATACGCGGTAGAAATTGTCGTTTTTGCCGACGAAACGCGCCCCCCCCCGATCGTTTACGATCAACCGTCTCGAATTAGCGAACGCGAGAGAAAACCGTCGTCCACTCGAGGCGCCTGAAACTCACGGGTTTTGTGCGACCCGCCGAGAGTGTTTTTTTTTTTAGTTTCGGATCGGTTTTCGTCGGTAGTACGCGGTCGTCGTATGTTTATTATTTTTCTGTTTTTTCGTCGAGTCGTCGAGTTTGCGGCGACTATAGAAGAAACGGTTCTGTTTTTGTGTTGCTCCGGAACACCTGTTTTCGACAAATCAAAAATTAATAAAATCGTAAAAATTTGAAATGTTTACACGGGTTACTTGGATGATTCTAATGTATTAGAGATTTTCAGATGATTTTTGACTTTTACTACGCTAAATTTTTTTCCCCGTAAAAAGTGGAAAAAATAATTTTAGTAGAACACAAAAACATGTTCAGACATCAATAAAAAAAACGTCCTCGTATTAGTTTATATTGTTCTTACTCGTGTAAAAAAATGTTTTCCGAAATCCCAAGTGACGATTACTTTTTTTTTATAAACGAAATTTAACCAATGGAATCGGGTACTTCAACCGTTTAGAACAACTACTAATATACGAGTAGTCTCATCAACCCGACCTCGTTGGCTCAGAATTGTTTTTTTTTTTTTTTAAACGTACTCGCACAATAATATTATAGTGGTGCTAATGTTAATAATAATTGTTATGAAAAAAATTTCAATATCATAAGTAAGCACATTGTTCTCTAAACAAGTTACAAAAAAACCGTATATAATTATTATAATATAATAATATATGGTCGTCACCATATGGTCATTCATCATTTAAATTTAAACGTATTTCGAAAAAGTTTTTTTTTTTTTTTATTAAATATGAAAGTTTCAATTTGTTAGCACTTTTTTCATGGGATTACCGGAAAGTTTTTATTCAAATAACGCCATTGTGTAAATATATATATATATATATATATAATATATCAACCTCTTATTTTAAAACGATGGATGCCGTTCAGTCGAGTTTTTATCTTTAATTGATTTGTGTGAGGGCCAAAAGTTTACGGAACTAAACTCAAGATCAAAAGGTAGGGAAAAGTTAAAGAATACTTATTATTAAAATAACTTTCGAAGCTCGTGTGCGTGCTATTTAAATACTGAAAAGTTTACGATTATCATAATATCCGGTTCATATTATTATTATTTCAAATCTCATAGATTGTTTATTAGTAAAAATATAAGGTGAAAACAAAAATTCGCCCTAAAGTTGTACGGATGATAAATAATTAAACGTTCAAGACTCCCCCGGGCGCGCGGCGGTAAATATTTTCATTGCGATTAACTAAATGAGATTCCATTAAACTTATTACGTTACGTCAAGTGTAAATACGCGCCGGCGCGGCGCGGCGCCTTTAGATGAACACTTATTTATTTCGCACGTTTGTGTTTTCGGAAGAATAATTTCGTTAGCGTTACACAACGCTAAACAACACTTGTAATTAAATAACAATTACGTATTTATTACACTCGTCCGAAAATATAATAATTGAAAACATTACTCGCGCGAGTCGTCGTCGTCAACAATAATAATAATAATCGACGACGTCACGCGATGATGATAATAATTATTATTATTATTCGTTTTCGCGTTTTATTATTGTTCGTGGCGATAGAGAAAAAAAAAAAAACGTTTTTGAATTAAAAGCCGTTCCGTTGTCGTTCGATTTCACGTATATTCATTTATACCGCGAGAGCAATACAATAACAATTAATAATATCGGTTGTTTCGACATCATGACGTAGAAGTCTCGGTCCACGAAAAAGTGCTAAAATCTTAATTTAATATTTATGCTGTTCGCCGCGGTCGAGAGATCTTTCGAGATCGCGGTGATGAGGAATTAATTTAACAAACAAGAAAAACCGATTTTTTTTTTTCACAGACAAATAAAAGTAATTTACATTTTTCCATTTTTTTTTCTACGAGACGAATAATTTTGTGAATGAAAAATTGTTTGTTTGTTCGAAGCTCCGATAAAGGAATTAAATTTTAAAAATAAAATATTTTCTTATTTTTAATCGCACGTTTAAATTAATTCCCAATAGTTATGAATCGTGCGAATGAAAACAATTTTGATCATGTGAATAATTAAAATAATATATTGCACGTGCAAATGTTTCGTGTCGATTATTTGTAAAAATATAGTGAATTTTTTTTTTTATAAAGTGATTTATTTTACTGTAAAACTTTACCGGTCAAATCGAGATGACATTATGTACAAATAAATATAAATTATAAATTATGAACAACGTCCGGTTATCCCAGTGACTTGCGCGTTAAACAATTACCCGAATTCGACGTGGTAAAAAAATAAATAAGTAAGAATAGGTTTACCTGCTTTGGTGATTCGTTTCTATCGCGGAAAATCGATCCAGCGTCGAGTGACGGCTTTTGTAACATTGCGACTTCGGCGCCCATCGCAATCGGATTCGTAATGACACGATTTAATTTAAAAATTTTAAACGTTTTTAAAACAAACGAAATCAATCGGTCGAAATGAGTAAGAAAAAAAAGCTACGGCGAGTTAATTAACGAGATATTTCGGATGAGTTCGCTCGCGAACGATTCGAACAAGACTGAAACGAAAAGACCGATCGATTCGCCTCGTCGCGTCGTCCTGCCCGGTAGTAGGCGGCGTGACGTAACAACAACCGGTTTCGTGTTGTTGGTTTATTTAAAACGTCCGAACGCGGCTTCGTCTATTTCATCATCACAGGAGATGATAACGTTTATGATCAAAATATTTACCGAATTTTAATTAAAAAAAAACTCCCGATTACAAATAGATAAAAATTATATTATTCACGAATTTAAACTGGCGATGACGTAACAAAGACAATACTCTTTGAGTATTCATCACGTCATCGTCGTATTAATACATATAATCTTATATATAAAAATGAATCGCAAAATGTGTTGTAAGCGCATAACTCAACAACCCCTGAACCGATTTCGCCCTAAGGGGGTTAAAAGGGGTAAAAATGGAAAAAATCCCGAGTCACTGGAGCTTTGTGGTATTAAATTTTGTCAATAGTTTCATTGAATATAGCAGAGGCCCCATAAAGAAAGGATTTTCCAAAATTCGACCCCTAAGGGGGTTAAAAGGGGTAAAAAAGGCGAAACTAGAAAAATTCGCCTGGCCGGAACCGCTGGTGCTTTGAGTATGAAATTTGGTCAGCAGTTTCGTTTTATATAGTGGAGACCCCATGGGAAAGGATTTTCCTAAATTCGACACCTACCGGAGTTAAAAGGGGTAAAAGGGGTAAAAATGAAAAAAAAACTGATAAAATAAAAAGTTATACTGCACACGGGCGAAGCCGGGTTATTCAGCTAGTAATATTATAATAATAATGAAAAAAGAAATTATATAATTTATTTCGAAATTCGGGTGATACCGCCCGATCTTTTGCTTCGCGCTTCCTAACCCGTCATTGATTACATTATTATTTCGAGTGGACGTATTTATTATAATATCATATTTTATAATAAACGAAAAAAATTAATATTCAAGTCGCGCCCACGCCCATTGTTTCGGGTAATTTTACGGTTTAGATTTGATAGGAAAACAATATACATAATGGTTATACACGGCAGTAGAGATCGGTGAAAAATATCTTTGTATATTATTATAATCCGTTATCGTTGTGGTTTTAATAAACGAACAGCCAACAGTCGTGTTCGCGCGGTCGAAAGTACTGTTTTACGTATATAATGGAATCGCGTGCAATACTGTTTGAGTTGGGTTGTCTCGTTTTTTGGTCGCGCAAAGTCCGTTTGACATTGTAAACGCGTTGTTGGTTTATTTTTTCAATCTCGCCGCCCCGCAAAACTCGAGCCTATCGCGTTGCATCATCACACTCACACCTCGTGTGGATCCACGACGACGATCGTTTCACGTATCGAATATAATTCTTACGGAATCTCTCTCGAAAAAGTCGTTATCGTTGTTATTATAACGTTGTTTTGTCTTTTTTTTTTTGGAATTTATCAAAGTGACGCGGAATAGCGTTTGAAACGCGCCCGGCAAACGGCCGGATTTCTCTGGCATAATAGTCGACACGTTGAGCGTGTCTCGTCCTCCGAACGATCGGGTAAAAGAGAAAAATTCCAAGTTCGCATAACACATTAAATAATAATATATTATTTCACGCTCATGCGGGTTTCAATCAACGCCGCCGCCGCCGCCGTTATAAAAAGCGAACAGTTTGCGTATATGCATTTACATGTGTCGTATCGAGTACAGTAATTGTTTGAAAAAAAAAGAAAAAAAAATTGCAAACAAATAAACAAACGGTTTCGCGAAAGTTTCTCCCGGGAATGCCGTCACGTAATAAATTTGCTTTCGGCGGGACGTGCGTCGTGGCCGTCGATCATGCGGCGAATGTCGACGACGACGGCGGCGGCGGCGGCGTACTAGCCGGCCAGACGTGAACGCGCGAAAATTGGCTTTATTCATATCCGGCAACGTTTCTCTGGATTTCTGTGACGAAAATACAAATGAATCTCGACGTTTGTCGCCTTTTTATTCTGTCGGCCACTATTGTCCCCGTGCGTATTAAAATCCGTGTCCGACGAGTACGATAAAACAAACCTAATCGACACACGCGCGTCTCTATCGCGTCCGGTGGGAAAGCAAAAGAAGTTATTGTCGAATGAAAAATCGGATATACGTAATTGACAGTGCCGCAACAATTATTGGGTGCGCAAGGTGTGCGATGCACACGGGCCTCCGGTTCTTAGGGGCCTCCCAAACCATAAGCTAAAAATTGAAGATTGTCCGTTTCAAAATGAATTTAGCCTATATCGGTATTCTTTACTTCCTCGTGGCTATCGTACCTCGAAAGTTTTTTGATTTTTTTTTGTAATTGTTTTCAATGAATTTATTATTAGCATAAGTAGATGATAATTATTAATATCATGCAAGATTTGCATTGGATCTGTAAATAATTCGGTTTTATAGTAAAAGGATATTGATGACATCAGTAATATTCTTTTTCATGGAAACCCGGTGTGATAGTAAAAGCATGGTTGTTATATTATAATAGTATTTAGTAGTTTAGTACCTATTTATAGTTTTGTTGTTATTTTATGTTGACTGTAATGTTGCCATTATCGATTATAGTCACTTAATGAGGACTTCGACTTTATCGACGTACAAATTATTATAGGAATAAAATTACGAAAATGATATTATAAAGCATGACATAATTTGTAGAATATTAGTCATTATCGCAGGGGCCCCTCTCTGTTATTGCGAAATATTTCAAATAATTATTGTATGGATACTAGACTTGGATCACCGAATTAAGCTGTTCGTTATTTTTTTGATTATTCGTTATACTAATTTATAGACGAGGTATTTAGAAGCTCAAATTTTTATAAATTTACACAATTTATTCTTCTGATCGGTTCCGCGAATCCGTCAAATATTTAAGTTATAGTACTAAAAAATACTAAAAAACTTCTGTAGTAATACAAAGATCAAGTAATAATAAATATATTATTGATTTGGGGCCTCTGGTAATTGATTTATTTATCGATTACTTGACGATTCCAAAACAAGTACGAATAACTCGTATAGTGATATTATCGTGTCGATAAATCGGGTACGATCTCGGGCAGTTGGCTGCGTTTCAAACTTTGAGCGTTTACAAAATGGACACGATGTAATATAATACGCGTTTGGGTCCACTTTTTCACGAATTCCTCGTTCGTCCCCGCGTCGGAAAATCCAACTGAAAGAATATGCTCGCGCGCGCGCGCGCTCACTCATTACATCGAGAGTAAAACACCGATATAACGGAGATTCTTCCGCTCGTGTTATATACGTACCTACGTACGCCTCTCGACTCTCCACTCGATCGCGGTTTACCCGTATATAATATGACGTCTGTTTATTACGCGTTTATATACATATATAATATTATTATGTATTTTATCCTCGCGCGCGTCTATACTTATAGATAAGTTCTGTTCCGGTAACGCGTTCGCGTCGTTGAAATCCCGTAATGGAATATATACGACTGGCGTGTATTATCATACGCGAGCGCGCGCGCGGCGACCGAAGGGACGAGAAAAGAAATGCACTTCACGCGCGCGAGCAGGGGAAATATATATGTTTTTCCTTACTTACTAACACACTCGATATATGTAAAATTCCTAAGGAGGACAATGCCGTCGCAGACAATACCCCGTCGCCGCCGCCGCTCGCAATCTTTTTAATGCAGTTTGTCAATAACACCTATGCGCGCCTATATATATAATAATAAATATATAAATATATATACGTGTGTATATATACACATGAATTCGTTCAATGCCCGACCCCACTGCCAATAAAGTCTATTGGAAATCCGTGATTTTGACACTATACTCGTACACGCTGCGCCGTCTGTCACGCACACGTCTGGACTCGATGTAAATGCGCGCGCCTTAACTCCCGCGGCATTGGCACAAACCTATGCATTATTATCTCGGCGCGCGTTTTACACGGCCCCCTCGCGTACGGCGGCGACACCGTGTTATATACGTATAATAAGCTCGATGTGTTTCGCAAAATAAAAGTCGGAATTTTCACAAATACGTACCGTACGTATACGATTTGATGACCTGCGAGAGCTCAAGAGTCGTTATCTCGTTATCTAATTCGCGATTTTTCGATACGCTTAACTGAGCGACTATAATAGGTATACGTGAAATGATCATGAAAAGTTGTCGTTACGATTTTCGGGACGGGGTTCCCGCGCGGGGCTTTTAAAAAACCCCCCTAAAAATAAGCTTCGTCCCGTTTCAAAAAAAAATAAATACCAACAATATAGAGTGCCAAAAACTACTACAAAAATCGAATCCCGGGGGGGGGGGGGGGGAACTAGCGATTCATTATTCAGTACGTCGTCGTTTCATAAGTGACTTGTGAAAACGAAACCGAAAGATATTATTTTCCAATATGAATGGGTTTGTTTGTTTTCTCGACATTGAATCGATCTCCGTGTTCGTATCGAAAAATACCAATCTCATAGCGAGCGATAAAAACGGACGTTTGAATATCAAAAATACATAGAAAAAATACACGTTCGCGAACAGGTAAATGAGATATCGTGGTGGAATGTGCCCTCGTGTCGTCGTCGTCGTCGTCGGCGTGATAGAAGAACACGCTCTGCTAATAATAACAATATTTCGGTGCGAATAAACGCGCGGTAGTTATTTCTCGACGAGACGATAACACGACACGCCGCCGCGCCGCCGCCGCCGCCGCCGCCGCCGCCGCCGCCGCCACGTACGCGCAAACAAAAGTGACATCGGATTTGAGGACGAAAAATAAGTAAAAACGCACACGAAACATAAAACAATTTCGCCGGAAAACTTAGCGTGGTAAAAGAGAGAGAGAGAGAGAGAAGAAAAAAACAACAACAACTCACCCCGCGGTCCGCCTACGGGCGACATCATATTTTAACCGCGTACGGTTTGTTTATTTTTTACCACCAGACGACAATGAAGTATTATATGCTTTACGGTTTAAACAAAACTTTTAGAGCGTTTCACTCGCGAGAAGAAAAAAAAAAAAACTCCTTCTCCGGGTCGCGGTTAACGCGGCTACATTTGCCCCGAATTTGCCGGGGCGAAACGTATTTTTCGATTATTCGTCTCGAACAATGTGATAATAATAATAATATTATAGTTATAAGCATAATATAATATATTACATAATACACATCTTGTCGATGGTTCGATCGGGGAAAATGTTGCGAGTACGTTTAGGAGTCGAGTATATCAGCTAATCGTATCGGATAGATATGGCGTAGAATTTTGTGGTAAGTAATTATATTGTAATTAAATGTGGTTATTTCAAAAGTGCTCTGCACGTGTACATACAGCGTTTTTGAATTAAACCATCGTCGCGTTCGATAGTCGATTATCGTACGATTTCAAACGATTTCGTGTGTTCGGTAATATATATATTATATAATAATATATCTTTTTTTCTTTTTTTGAAAAATCGCTACACTATTTGAATTATTGTTGATTTGTAATATCCGACAGTAATGCCGAGTGTTTTCATGATGATTTCAAACAAAAAGTAACACTAAATAATATCTCGGCCGGATATTCAAATGGAGCTGCTTTTGATTCGTCGTTTCGGTAATCGGTTATCGAATTTCGTTTCTCCAAAATAGTCGTTCCGAGTGTACTGAACTTTAAGAACGATAAATCCAATCTAATGAAATACTCCGTTTGGTATCCGAAAACGTTGAAAATAAAAACGAACGCGAAACATCACATATTATTATTATAGCCGACCAATATACCTTTCATGTGTCGCTTAATAGAGAGTTTGAAAGGTCGTACGGCACCATCCTATTTAATATTTTCACGATTATTTCGACGACGTTGTAATTTTCGATGTTTAAGAAAATGTTAAAGATAATTTATTATCGCGCGGTCTACAAAATCTCAAATCGAAAAACCACCGACCACCGACCGACCGTTTTGTACCTATAACACAGCGAGGAGCGAAATTAATTTAAAAATGTACATTCTATATGTAGCGCCGAGAAAACTTCTTTGTTCCGTTTCTGGAAACTCGCGCGTGATGTAAAACAGAGTCCTCCGATTCTTTCTGCAATGTACCTCGGCCATATTTCTTCAAATTCCTTTACCGCGTCAGCTTATCTCTTTAGTGTTCGAGAAATACAGTGACGACTACTCGAACACGTGGGCCACGCGCTTGTGCGCGTGCGATCATTATCTATATCAATTCATAAAAATATGTATTTTCGTTCGTCGAAATCAATAGTATTTTTTTTTTCTAATTAGCTTATTTTCCATGTACAACTATTGTATTTATATTATAAAAGTGTACGCGTATTATATTGTACATAGAAAAAAAACATATTTATAACACACACACACACGCGCGTGTTTCAAAATTATATAATATTATAATTTTGTGTATTTTCTTTGTTCATTAAACAATAAAATCGCATACATGCATTGTTACGCTCGCGCGCAGACGTGTATTTTATGTTTTATAAAATATGTTTGTAAGGAAGTTTAATGAAACGTACCACACAAATAAATGTGATTATGCATAATTATACGTATATATACGAGTATATGTGTATATTTTTATTGTAGGTCAAATGCAAGACCCAGAAGAAGTGTTGCCGGAATTTTATGCGCCACTGGAAAATTGGACGGTGACCCAAGGCCGGGACATATACTTTACGTGCACCGTGAACAATTTAGGAAAGTACAAGGTAATATAAATAAACGCAATAAATACGATGATATCGTTCTCGAACGACCCTCGTATATAGTTACGGTTTAAAAGTCTCTTATACCGACTTAATTAGCGTATTGAAAATACTATATTTTCTCCAACTGTATCCGAGTATACGTATACACAAACCGCGTGCGCATATATAGGTATATGCGGTATAATAATATTGTAACGTCATAAAAAATTATATGGAAAAAAAAGAAGCCAGAAGTCGAGTGTGAAAAGTTTATTTTGACCTATCGGAAACTTGTATATTATTATAATAGTCACCGTGAACTGTGAAGCGTGTGAGACGCGAGAAAAATGTTTACTCCGGTCAACGACCCGACAAAGTAGTAGTAGTAGTAGTAGTAGTAGTTAGTTGCTAATCACTAGCGTTTTGCCGCCAATTTTCCGTCTCATTTCCCGTGGAAAAAGCCCGGCACAGCAGCCGATATTTTAATTGACAGGTCAGAATAACTTTTGATATTGACTAATGATACAAAACGCTAAGAAATATTATAAACAAGCGCCGAAAACGGTCCAGTGCGCGTAAAGATTAATTGAGAGGAAAATAATGTCTAAGTGTTATTAAAAAAAATAATAATAAATAACCAAAAGACTTTCTAGTCGTTTGTGTGGGTGGCCGCAGGCCGAAATACCTATTTCGTTTCACTATAATAATATAAAGAGTTATTAATAAGCCCGAAAGAATGAAATTGATTTTCTTTTTCTTTTTTTTCGACTTGTAATCGATAATCATCAGTACGCGGTGAAATTATTCTCGACGTGAGCCGATTGAAAATAGATTCTTCGTTCGAACTCGGAATCGACAAGGGTCGAAATTTCGTTTTAAATAAAATATAAATATTGGTTTTATGAACAGATGTAAAAAGTAAAAATCATTATAAAATCGTACGTGATAATAATAATCGTTGTTTTTCATTTCGATACCGAAATTCGATCGCGTCGTTTCCATTGTACGAGAATGCGAAAAAATACAAGTATTTAAAACCTCGAATACGATTGACGTAAGAAAAGTTGTTCGCCGAAAGATCCAGGACACCGCGGCTCCGAACAGAGCGCAGTGACTTTATTTATGTTAATATGAACTCGTATTTTTAGTCCGTGAGTTTTAGGTGTTAGTATTTTGTGCCCGACGAGGACTGAAACGCGTACGATGGAAACGAAATCGTACGCGGTAAGTTTATACGATAAACATTGTTAAACTCAGTTACAGTTTTTTCCTTAAAGTGCCTCGAAATATCATTGTATTATTAGCATTATATTAATATACTTATACGCGCGACTATCGTGAACACGAAACGGTCGTTTTTCATCGTTCTCGAGTGTTCAAAAAAAAAAAACCAAAACACTAGCGGGACAGAGAGTTTTTTTTCCTATGACATCGAGTTCTTACATAATTTCAGATCACGGACTCGGTTTTCGCGCGACGCGCGACGTTCTATACTATATTTCACACGCCAACGGTACACCGAAACAATGCGCTTTCAAAACGTGTGTGCCGAGGAAAAATGTTTCGTCTGTATAAAACAAAAATATACGAGTATATATATATATGAAAAAAAAAAAAAAAAAACGTCATTCCGAGGACATAATAATACGTTAGGTGCGCTTGCGCAGGACGGCGATTGATTAGATCTTATACGAAAACAACAACGTGCGCGATACGTTATTCGCGTTAGCCCGGAGAGGGGAAAATACGAAACAAATATTAAAATAGTGAATTTTTTACAATACGTTTTAGGAACAATATAATACAGGCAGGGCGAACTGGAAGTGAGAGGCGTTAGATTTTCTATAAATAAAGAAACAAATTATCAGTTTTATCGAATAGATGAAAAAATTATTTCCATCTTATCGGAGTCGATCGATCGATTTTACGCGGAAAAATCAAATATTTTAACCGAGGCGTACATATGTAGTGCAATAAACGATGATTTTATTTACGAAAAAAGTGCCCTGGAATGTGAATAAAATTAAAAATCGCAAAATTCCGCGATAGGTAACGATGGAAAGCGTTTTCGTTTTCGTTTTTTCATTTTTTCAATAATCACACCAAACAAAATGGATTTGTAAAATTATGAAATTATAACGAGATTTTACTTGCGATTTATAATTGATTGTAATTAATCAATTTCGAGTATTGCGGCGTTTTCAGTCTAATTGGATTTTATATGGAACTTTTTAACTTGACTTTCTTCATCGTTATAAACGTACAACTATGGCGGTACGTATAAAAATGTGACAAGCAAATAAATAATTTTTTCAAACTTTTTTAATCTTTCTTATTTTTTTTTTCCTAAGAAATTTGATCTAGTTATCACAATAATAATTTACATATCAGATACTCGTATGTGAAAAATGCCTGAAAAATACTTTAAAGGCGATAAAAATGCCTGTAAAATCAAAAACGCCATAAAATACTTTGCTTTTTTTTTTAACTTGATGAAACAAGTTTCGTCTGTGGAAAGATCATTGTTCAAGGACTCCTAGATATAATGCAATTTGTATCTAGACCCGGAGCTTTTATTATAACTTATGAGTTGAATAATTAATTCTATTACAAAAAAAAAACGTCAACTAGATTCGTGTTTTATGTTGATTGTTTTATAATGAAAAAAAAAACTCTATTATTTCACGTACAATAGACAATTATAGCATATTATAATTATTATAATTAATTAACTGTTGTTTTAAATCGATGAGTAAGTACGATATATCGTGAATACAAAACGCATTTCATAAAAAAAAACTCTGTTCAAATTATTAATAGTAGTTATAGCAGACGATAACCGTGCGACTGGATTTAAATTTGAACTATTTTTTTTAAATTTCAACTCGCGAGAGATCTTTTTTCAGTACAAGCCGTACGTATACATACGTATATTGTAATCGAACTAGTGTTGAATTATCACACAACAACGTTTAAGAATACGAATTATGATTATTGAAGTAGGTCTGATATCACAGAAATAAGGATCTCGCAAAAAAGTCACGTGGAAAATACGTATAAAATCTAGCGCGCCGTTTAATTTTCCAACTCGAATCCGCGCGCAGGTGCGCAAACTAATACGAGTCCAAAGGCGGCGGCGGCGGCAGGATTTTCAGCTACTCACGTCGACTCGGGGAAAGAGCCGGATAGGTATGGGATCGCATCTGCGGTTCTACCTAAACGAATAAGGTCGCGCGTGCGTGTTGTCGACATTCTTCTTGGTTTTTTTTTCCTCTTCTTCCCTTCTCCGCCGACAAAAGGACATATAATATACACTGCGGCGGCGGCGGCGAAGGATTCAAAAGTTGTGTGACGAATTCCGGTTCGATTGTCAACGGCGACGGTGTTTTTCGCGCGCGCGTCCGACGCCTTTCATCCCCGAACCGGGGAAAACTCTCGGGGCGATCTTAACAAATCCAATAATAAAAACTTGAAGGTACCGACGACGACGGAGAGGAGCCGCGCGTATCGGCTTGATTGAGTTCTTTGTTTGCGTTTTATATGGCGCGTTATTAGGCAACGCCGCCGCCGCCGCCGCCGATAAGACTCGGGGCTCGACTTAAAATCATCGCGCGGCCTCCTGCACCCCCTCGCGCCACTCTTCCGATGTCTTTTTTCGCCCCAGAGGTCACGTACCATTCAAATTTAATAAGGGATTCGCCGCCGCGCATTTTCTTTCGGTTTTGTTTTCGTTATTATTTTTTCTTTTTTTTTCATTATTATTACGCTCGTGTTTGCGCTTATCTCGTCCGTATTATCGGATTGGCATCTCATCCACCACACGTACCCGTCGCCGTTGATTTTGTCATTATGTGTTTATTATTACGGTATTGATATTATCGTTGTCGAGCTCACAACTCACGACGACCACGGCGGAACCCCTCGGGATACGAACGAAAAACACGATTTTTTCGTCGCCAATGTTTCCCCCCGAAACATTCGTATACATCGACGTGTCAGAATTCGTACGAGCGAGTCATGCGTAATAATTATTATCATAACTTTGTAAAAATACATGTCGGCGTAGTCCTTTTCGTTCTCTTTTTTAGCTTAATACATGACGTGCGATAATTATTTGTTCAAAGAACAAGACGACGCGCGACGTAGGTTATCTGTAAACGAAATTATTCCTTATAACGATGATTACGATCATTTTAATGATTTGTATTTTGATGTTTGAAAAAAAAATCTTATTTTAACGATCCCGACATACAACCATAGTTTAATTAATTAATTTCATATATATTTCGTAGTATATATACGTATTTATTATTTTTTACTAGACTAAATACATAATATTTTTCTTTTCTCTTTGGATTAACTTTTTTAAGTCCTATTATAAATATTTAAAACGAGCATTAAGAGTTGTTTTTTTTTTTTAATATAAAGACGAAAACTCAATTGTTTTTAGATGACATTTAAAGTTATGGTAATGTGTATATTTTAATCTCTAAGACACGTTTTTAATTTTTCGTTCCAACTTTTTAGGTATTATTAATACATTTTATATAAATACAATAGATAAACTTGTTGTTTTTTATTCTGCGTGATAACGAGTAATAATAAATTATGTCCAATCGTGTCATTCAGTGATTAATTTTAAACGTCTCGGACGATACTTTTCCAATTAAAATACGTTTCAATTATTATTCGAATCTATAAATAATATATTTTTTATTCTTCATTCTAGATTTTAAAAGGTAAAATATTGTAATTTCATGTCGTTTTTTAATATTTTTCATTAATCGAGAATTTGACGTAGTCTAACAAACGAAAAATTGCGATTATAAACGCGAAAAATAATTATCATCAACACGACGACGCGACGATTAAAAAAATCAATAGAATCAAATCGCACGTACATTTATTTATGAGCAATAAAACAATGTTTTAGGAAGCGGCCCACCGGGAAAACTCGCCAATTCCCGGTGACCCAATATACTATACCCTCGTTCACTACCTATTAAACTTTATCGATTGTTATCAATTACTTAAAGTTTTCTCGGATACGAATAAAACGAGCCGATAGTTCTGCTTGGCTTTTGTTTTGTGAATGTATAACGTTTAAGATCGAAAAAAATTATCGAACGTTGAATACGTATTATTATTCAACTGTATATTTTCATTATAATCGGTTTTGAAGCGTTTCGTAGCGATAAGTCGTTTGAAATAGTTACCATTAAAAAATCGATCGTTTTCCAGGTGGCTTGGATCAAATCGGATTCGAAAGCTATTTTGGCCATTCACACAAACTTGATCGCTCACAATCACCGGTTGACCGTCACTCACAACGGCCACAACACGTGGAAACTACACGTGTTTAATGTCCAGAAAAACGACACCGGTAGTTACATGTGTCAAATCAACACGCAGCCAATGATTCTGCAGGTAAAATAATTATTATTATAAGGTTTTTTACTCTAAAATTTGAAAGCGTCGTCGCGTTAAATGTTTCGCGGCGATCGTGCGAATTAATCGACTTTAGCACACCGTTCGTTCATAGTTATGTGATAAATCCCACTTGTCTTTCACACAATGATTTCACAATCACTCGCGGTGGTGCTCTTATAAAAACATTTCGTACTGCGTGACATTCTATAATAATAATTAAGAAAAGTCGAATTGATTAAAAAAAATTATATGTTTAGTATATCGATTGGCCACGCCGCTGGTCTCGAGTGATCTGCACTTTTCTCAAATAAAAATAATTAATTTTCATACGAGACAAATATTATTATATATTATAGGGAATCGATCGTTTGATAGGTTTTCGAGAAAAACGACCTTGCGCCGGACGTATCCGTTCATATATTGATATCTGTACACATTATATTGTACAATATAAAATATCGCGTGTGCTCGTAATTTCTACATTGAATCATATTTCAAAGGTTTTTTTTTCCCACAAAATTTCAGCTTTGTTCGAATACTCGGTTTCTTTTCGTGATAGTTATATCGTTCGCGAAACTCTTTTTCCCTTTGCCTTCAACAACATTTTAACCATTTTAGAAGTCAAAACTTTATGAAAATAATTAAAAGAAATTGTTTATGACACACGCTCACATATACATACATCTCAACTAAAACTACTTTTCTGAAATAAAATATATAAAATGTTACCGCGGCGGCGCGGCGGCGACTCTTGTTATATTCGTATTTGTTTGGTCGACCGAAAATAATACTAGAAAATCGGCGTCTCGACGAAATATAAAAACCAATAATAATTATAGTATTTCAATTAGATATTTAAATTTTTTTTTCAATTCGCCCGCGTAAACGATTTTCAGTCGACATCAATCGAGTAAAGAAATAATAAAAAAAAAAATAATAAATAAACTTCGTACGATTTTCCGGCATTCGAAATACATAATAAATGCCTCTTGTGAAAACGCCGCCGCCGATGTCTAATTTGAAAATATTTTCACATTAAAATCTAGTGTTTAAAGCGAAAAAAAATGTCGCGATAAAACACACGAACACATGTTACGCTGTGAATATTCGATGAAAAATTACACATTTTTTTATAAGTGGCGCGAAAAGCGTTCCGCGAAAAAAAGTCAGTTTATTGGGAACATAATAATTTCAATTACATTTCCGCGCGAATCGCCGCGTTCTGTTCTTGTTGTTAACGACAAGACGTTACGCGATTTAAAAGTCGACCGAAAAAGGTAAACGGGAAATCAATTACGTCGTCGTACGAATGATTATGTTTCGTAAATAGATATAGACAAAAAAAAGTTTGTTCTGGTAACCAAAAAATATGGTAATCGCTACGTCTACAAAGTCATATTTGATTATTGTATTAGGTTTACATTTTCATCGTTATATTTTGAATTTATTAGAACTAGATGTCGAATAAACAATATCTAAGAACTTTTTTGTTGTTATATTGGTCGTGCGTAAAGTGAAATTTCTCGTTACGGTTATAAAATTATTATTTATTACAGGTATGATTCAATTATTATATTATTAATTATAGTTAAAATACGTATTTGACACCTCGCTGTAAACTGCATTATTACTAATACATATTATTATTATTATTTGGTATTGAATTGATACGTTCATGATAAAATGTTTGATTGTATGTATCAGTATAGTTTTAACAATCGATTTACGGTCGTATCGACTAATTATTATCATATTTTAACAAATCGATTCCGCTAGTTTCGCTAGTTTCTGCTACTAACGTCGTCGTTTTTATTCGTCGGGTAACGCGAAAAAGATTCGTTTTAAAAGCGCACGGGCCACTATAAATAATACTAATCCATTGAGTGCGCGTGTGTCGCCGCTAAACTTTTGATACCGCGTTTTTAATGATCCCGAAGGACAAACAGACGGTCGCGAATCCACAGGTGACGCGGCGGCAGAAGTGGGCTTAATGAATTGGTCCCCCCGAAACACGCGCGCTCGTATCCCGTCGGATATTGCTGTATTAGTCGACGACGAGGAAAAAAAAGAAAAAGAAAAGGACCCGAGTAAATTGTCCGGCAGCAGGAGGCAAAACGCGACGCCGCCGCCGAGTGATAAGTGGGATTTGTCGTGCGGTTAACGGGGTTCGGCCGGATATTATTTGCGGTGCTCGGGACAGGCGCCCGAGATCAACGTCGTCGGTTCACGTAGAGTTTGTTTTGAAATTTGTTTTTTGCTTTTTTTCTCTTTGTCTTGTCGGAGTGTTGGCATAATATTATCGACGAGACAATACGACATTTCCGATAAGATCTACTCGTTTTATCGAAAGAAATATCACTCGGCGAGAGTGTAGTGTACGCGGGAGGTTTTCAAATAATAATAATACTCGTCCGCAGTGTCGCTTGACCGAAAACGTGTTTTTCACGTGTTTAACACGTTTACATAAATGAAAAACGTTAATCAGGCGGTTTATTCCGGGAAACGTTAATGATTTATTCGGTTCATATTTTGTGCCTACACACTATTATACGTACGTAGTAATTACAATAAAAAATAATAATAATAATAATAATAATAATCTCTTTTTGGGGATTTCAAACGAACGCTATTATATTTCCGTTTGAAAATTAAAAGTTGATAAAATTTTCGTAAACAATAGAGGGCCGAGAATGTTTTTTAATTAAAATAAACAACTGCAGTCGTGTCTGGTAGAGGGAAAAACCGTGTGATTTCCGAAATTCGGCTTGAAACGATCACCCTTTGAAATGAAATGGCGCGCGCGCGCGCGTTTTAAAACTATTTATCGAAATAAATAAAAAGATCTGAAGAACTAAAGAACGAGGGTCAATAAAAAAGTATTACGGTAGTCTCTTTTTCTTTTCTCTTCTCGTGTCGTCCGCGTGTGTGCCGCAGCAGCAGCAGCAGCAGTGCGCCCAAGTGACGATTAGGTTTTTTTCAGCCGCGCGCACTCGTAAAACTGTGTCGCAGTTTAATTGTTTCCAACACTGCAAATAATTCATAACTCGATCGTCATCCAAATCCTCAAAAGTTCTTATTGACAAACGACAAAAAAACACATTTATCGTTGGTCGTAGTAAATCCGCCTTTAGAAATCTCTCTCTCTCTCTCGAAGAATAAAAAATATAAACCGTCCAAACATTCGAAAGAGTTTTTTTTTTTTCTTCTTTTTCTTTTATTATTTCCCCGCCAATTATCGCCGTAACTATCTTCACTCGTCGCATCTCTCGTTTCACGAGAGTAGTGGGAAGAAAGAAAAAGAGACGATCTTTCGTTTAAAAGGCCGGGCCGATCACTTCGTTCGCGCGCGCACAGACACACACACAACTTTCGCCGTTCATTACTGACGTCCATTAAAAGTTGCGCAGGTAACAGTTTTCGTGCGCCGAACGCGCGGAACGAAAATAAATAAATACATCGCTAGTATACGCATGTAGCTATATAGTATACGGTGTATAAATATATAGGTAAACATAAAAAAAAAACAGTCCCAGACTATAAAGGGTGCGGTGTCGGCGGATGTGTGGCGCGGTGGGGCGGGTGGGCGGGCAGGGTTGAAGAAAAATACGGCGTTTCCAAAAACTTGCCCACTCACCGTATCCTTATTTCTCGCGTCATTTGCCAACAGCCGATTTCAGGTCACGTATTATTTTTCCCTTTTTCCTTTTCCATATACAATCTGCGAGGTGTCGGCTCCACCACCGCCTCGACTGCGTTCGCTTCTGATTAACCGATTTCCATCAAAAATAATAGGTAACTCGCGCGCGCTGGTTAACAGATTTATATACCTATATATATATACACACACATGTATTATATTATATATTTTGCATTTTCTTTCGTAAACTCAATGCCTTTCCGGCCACCATCGTATAAGAAGAGGTGAAATTGGTAACTGCGCAAGTACACACGAGCGAGCGTATTTCGGGCAAGTCGTTTAATTTATTATTATTATTATTAATTTTACTTTTCTTTATTTTATCGAACACGTAACGTCTCGATTATATATTAGTTGTGAAATTATTCGTATAAATCCGTTCTTGAAAAAATATAATATAAAAGCGCCCGGGTACCGCGACTCCGTCCTCGTTCGTAAAACGTACAAAAACCAAAAAAAAAAAAGAAAAGAAATTATTATTTAATCGAAAATAATTATAATTGCATAAACCAACGTCGTCGCGTTTGAAAGAAACGGAAATATATTAACGCGGAAAATAGGTAATTTTCAACACATCGATTTGTGTGTTTGATTCGTTGTGATCCTTCTAGAGTTATAATATTCGGATTTTCTAAATTCAATATTTTCATTTTGTCGATGCCAAGGCGATCGAGAATGAATAAAACCGATAAATTCCTAAAAAAAATTATTCTATATCAATCAAATTTCACTTCACCAAGTCCGTACATGAGATGGCATTTTTTAGTAGAGTTGTGAACGTAGTAATAAACTTATTGTGTGTGTGTGTGTGGATCGTATTCGCCCTGAAATATTCACGCCGAAATAAAAACGTTTTCATCGCGCCAGTGTGTTCCGTTTTTGTTTGGAAAGTTCGACAGTTCGAAAAATATAATTGTGTTCAATAATTAATAACCTCTACCCTTTTTTTTTTTTTTTTTTAATATTATTTATTTACTAAACCGCTTCTAATTTACCACACATAATTACACGGGGGAACAGAAAAAAAAAAAAAAAAAATTACAACATGACGTTGTTTCGAGCAAACAAATATAGATAAAACGAGGTCATTGTAATTTTTTATTCCAAAGTATGTTCCCCCCCCCCCCGCGAGCCATTCGTATGCACGGCGATTCCTCTAAAATCGACTGTACGCATAATTTACCGTTAAAATCTTATCGCATATTTTATTCCCGCAGTGTTGGCCAAAGGTAAACACACGTTTTCGACGAAATTTCGCTAACGGCGGCGGCGGCGGCGGGCGATTCGATTTTTATCCGTTTATCAAATATTATAATTTTACTCGCGGTGTATGCGGCGGCGCATGCATTTCATTAAAATCAATTGTTGTTGAATTTTTCGCCACACATTACTCAGTATTACTTTCCATACTCGTGGAATTGTTTTTCTCACAATCGATTGGAATTGAATTGATTTTCCTACTTACGCGTAATACTACTATCATCACTACTCGAGCAACATCGCCCGCGATTGACCGCGCGACTATTGTAAGGGGGGGGGGTACTTTTGCTTACACCTTGCTTACTTCACACTGTACGTTAATACAGTGCACGGTACGTAGATTGGATCGAACGAAACACGCAAATTACCAATGAAAAACATACGACTTCTGTGCACAAGGGCTTCCGCTGCACACTGCTTTGCCCGAGCTCACATATGCCCTTAGCAACTTGCTGTATATTGCTTTTTCGACGTTCCCACGTTTATATAAAAACAATTATACCGAATTTATTTCGGTTAGGTGTGGTCGAAAAGATTTGTTCGTCGATTCTTTTCGACGTTCACACCGTTTCGAATATCTTTTCCCATGAGCTTCTTACTACTAATTATTACACGATGATACAGGGGTTCGTTACACTTTAATCGAGACATGTCCCGCGCAGTTATTTTCAATAGAAATAATATATTATATTTTCGACTACGATTGGTCGTCGAGGAGCCAAAAATACGCGTTGTCCGGCGCTATCGACGATCGTAGGTACTCGTAAGATTCTATTGCGGAGAAAAAACGCTCGGCGAGCCTAACAGTAGATACGCGCGTACTTTATAATATTTCGGTTATGCGGTTTCGCGTCAAACTAATAATTGTGCCGCGCGCGCGCGCGCGTATTACACGTTTAAAAGACCCGTACTTTTGGTCGGTTCGAGACGTGTGCAAAGTCAATATTGCTTTTCTAATAGTGTAATCGAAAACGTGCGGTTAATCATCTCTATAGAGACGTGTGTACGACGAGCGCATTATACGTATACACCGGCGCGGCGGCGCGGCGGCGGTGGCCAAAGTGATCGCGTGCAGCCGAGCGAACGAGGCGACGAGGAAAACGTAGAGATTTTGACAAACCCGAGCCGGGTGGTGGCTGCTCTTCCGGGGGCACGTCTTCTTGCTAAAATCCAATTTCGCCGAATCTATTAAAATATTACAATGTAATGTACGTACACGCGCGTTCATAACGATATTATGTTTTTTATTATTTTTTTTCCGGAATTTATATTTTCCACCGACAAATTCCACATAATACTTTCAAAACATTACGGCGACTCGTATTCGGGATCCTAATAGTCGGGTGGTGAATTCGACGAGAGGAATGAAAATCGTTGTGTTTTGCTTCGTTGCCTATGTTTGTTTGTCGTGGAGCAAGTGTTTGTCCGAAAAACAAGATAATATCTCGTGTATGTTCTATGGTTTAATTGCCCGAAAGCGTTTTCATTCGACAATAGAAAAATATAAACTCGAGAGTAATCAAGACGAGAAATTAATAAGACGAAAAAAAAAAAAACAACAAGATTAATCCAGGGGCGTAGCCAGTAGGTAGGCCTGGTAGGCCCGGGCCTACCCAGATTTTCTCATTTAAAAAAATACCAATAATATTAAAAATGATATATCAGACACTTATACACGTTTTTACAACAGTATAATCTATATATATAAAAATGGAGACAAAAAATTCGAAATTGCATCAGTTGAGAACGGCTGGGCCGATTTGGCTCAAATTTTTTTTAAATGATAGAGAATGTCGGGGAGCGGGTTTATAGCATAAATTATGGACCTAACTCCTGTGAGTTAGAGATTTAGAGACAAAAACAATAAGTATATTATTAGTCACAACTTTACGAGTACATAAATTAATATTTATAGTTGTATTTTGTAAAAATATCAGTATTTAGGTACTTAAATAAAAATTGCATCTTTTGAAACTATATGTGCCTATGCTTCTTTTTTGGTTCAATTTGTTTTAATTTTTAAGTAATTAATTATTCATTTATTGATAAGAATAATCATTGAAAACTTTGAAATTACGGTAGGCTAATAAAAAAAAATCAGAAAAAGTCCCAATTATCGTCGGTGAGTAAAAGTTTTATAGTGGGCCTACCCAAAAAAAAAAATCCTAGCTACGCCCCTGGATTAATCGACTCCGTCAATTTTTCGATTGACTTTTAACATTTTAAAACACGCGGGGCGCGACTCGTTAGTTTCGAGGGAATTTTCACGATTGTTATTCGTTTTCTCTTTTTTTTATCTTAAAAAAGCGGTAACTTCTGTTACGATTTCGTAAAATATCGTGTTTCAGACCGGATACTTGGACGTGCGAATCCCGCCGAACATACTGGACGAGACCGACATCGAAGGCCCGGGGAGCGCGGCCATGGAAGGAGGCACCATAAGGTTGCGATGCCGATCCACCGGGAAACCGGAACCGAAGGTGCACTGGAAACGAAAAGACAACCGTCACATTGTCATCCGGTCGGACGGGGCAAGGGAGAAACAAGGTTTGTCCGAATTTTTCGCGACTTCCATCATAGCGCTCGAAGTAACAGTTTATTAACAAACTATCGCCTTAAATATATTTTACACGATCGGCTGAAATTATTGTTTTGCCCAAAACTTAAATAAATAATAATCGAGTGAAAAACGAATCCGTCGAAATGAATACAGGTGAGTATCCCAAGTATACGGAGTAGTTGATTATGTCGTAAATACGTTTAATATTACTTTGGAAAAAAAAAAAGTCAAAAGAAATATATGAAATAACTTTAGAAAACTTTCGGGACGAAACAGCTTTATAAACTAATATAATATATTCAACAACTTAGGTAAGAAACAATTGATTTCTTATCGAACGAAAACGTATAATTAATATATATTTTATTTGAATAATATTGGTACGCGATTTCGTTTTTTTTTTTTTTTTTAATAAAGTAATATCGATATGAGTGGGTAAGTTCGACTTATATCACTCTACATAAGTTATATTGTGAATTCTGCATAAATTAAAATAAGTAGACATTTTCACTGTCGAATGGACCAAATCTTCGATCGTATTAAAAAAAAAGGTTCGTACAAAATATACATTATCACATTCATAATAGACGAGCTCATTTCCCCGACGACGCGTTTGATAATAAAGGAATGATTTGATAACTAATTATTAGAATCGCGAAACTGGCTGTTAATTTGTCGACAATGTATTTTCGAGTTTTTAAATGAGCATAAATTTAAGTTATTTACTTATTCGGTTCGTTTGTTTTGTCAATAACGTATCTAATTGTTATGATATCTACGTCCCGATAATTACGAATAAACTAAATGCTTTTCTAAAAAAAAAAAAAATTGTCTCGAGATAATATTATTACTTGACATCAAGGTGAAATGATTTCTTACGAATGTTTTTAAATTTAACAAATAAATTATCATTACGCCGTCAGTTGGTCGGGATAAAAAAACCAAAGAGGACGTTTGTCCTCGTGAAATAACGCGCAGTAACGTGTCCAAAGAGGAGGATCAAGTCCGTCCCTCGTCAAATCTAAGAGCCGTAATTTGATAACGGTTTACGATAACGCCGCTGACAAGTGACAACATAAATTATCAAACTCGGAACAAGTGAGGTTTTTATTGATAAGGTTTTGTGGTGGTATCTTTTTCAATGCAGAAAGTTCATTGAATCAGAGGAGTCTTAATGCTATACGTATTTTAATATATATAGGTGGTGGCACTTCGGGATGATTTGTTTTTTAATCGTCTCGGTGTCGCAGAAAAAAAAAGAAAATATCTAAATAATTATTACGGAATATTTTTATTTTCTTTTAGGAAATAAAAAGCATGTTCATCAGTATGATTACAAGTTTGTAATTGATAATAATATGACTTTTTAACTGGCGCTAGAATTTCTATAACTCGTCAAATGAAAATTATATTTTTTTCATAATACTATATCTACTTACGTATATAAGTGACATTAGATTAAAAACATAAAACTCATCTTTATTGCTAACCACTTTATTGGAAAACTTTACACGATTTGTTTTTACTTAAACCGAGTTGGACATATTTTAATTGCATAATTGTATTACTGCGTGTGACGAACGATTTAGAAATAAAACCTGACCGTTTGAAACAAACGCGTACACGATGTTTGTCGTGTGCATAATACGTGTAAGTACGGTAATTTTACAAGTCGCTGAAAATGAAATCGTTGAAAAGTAACATCGCTTTTCCGTTGTTCGGCTGCGATTAATTGATATAAAATCAAAAACAATAACTAACCGAGAACTCGCGGCCGCTGCAGTAATAATTCTTCTACGATCGAAACGAGCGCATTAAATATCGTCGACTCGACTTAATTATTCGGGGGAAAAAAAAAAAAAAGAAAAAGGAAAAAAAAAAACTTTTACGAGACGCATCAGAAACACGCGAATCTCGGGCCGTGTACGTGTTTGAGCATAAAATTATTTCGGTCCGTTTGACCCGCGAGACCGTCGTCGTCGCGCGTAAACGAATCGAAAACGTCGCGCGAAATCAATCATTTTATTTCCACCGTCGTCGTCGCGAAACGCGCGAAGAGTTCACATTACACACCACCACCACCAGGCGGCCGGCGCGGCGGAGTCGGACGATTTTTCGAATATTAACTCGATATAAAAACAAAACCGAACTGGGGGGGGGGGGGGAGGAAAGAAAAGAACACCGCCGTAAACTTATACAAGCCGAACGTACAACAATATACATATATATATATACACGCGAGTATATACTTGTATTTTTATATTTATTTTTTTCAGTCTGTTTTCTCGCCGAGCGTAAGAAAAAAAAAAAAAAAAAAAAAAGAAAAGAAAAGAAAATGATACCCCGTCTCGCGCAAAACTGTTTCTTGCCCTCGGCGGCAGCGTCTCCTTCTCCCGCCGCCGCCGCCGCCACCCTTATCTCCGCCGGAGAGCCCCGCCCGATCGCACGTCTCGCCCGTCCTTTTCCTCGCCCCCCCCCCCCCCCCCCGAGCACGTGGTTCGCGGCCGTAGCAATAAGAAATCAGTCGTTTGTAACGAACAAAGACAAATGTTATAAAAGGCCGCCGCCGCCACCGCCAGCCGCGCGCGCGACCCCGTCCAAGCGATTCGCGTCTCCCGTCTCAGCACGCGCCGCGCGCGCGATAACCGAAAGCCGCCGTTGCAGTCTCCGCCACGTCTCTGCGCGCGACGAGCGGATATCAAGCGGCAAATAAAAATCCGCCGTTATTTGTCAAAACTCCGAACCGGAAGCGACCGCCGCCGCCGCCGCTCGCCCGCCCGCCCGCCCGCCCGCCACGGGTATTCGCCGCCGCACTCGTATACACCTCGCGATTATTATTATTATTACTATCGCCGTTTTATTACGATATTGTGTCGATGGACGCGGTTCGCAGACGTCGTACACAACGACAAAAAAAAAGGAACCCCGAAGACGAGAGTCGCGAAAGTTTTCGCCCGACGACGACGACGACGACGGTTCGATATAATAAAATGCACGCCAAGGGATTTCGAACCCACGACCGTGACGCGGCGGTAAACCCCAAAGTCCGGGGGACGCAGTGAGCCGGGCCGCGGGCGCCGGTGGTCCGCTCTATAAACCGTTGAAAACGCGTCTTCTCGTCCGTCCTCCGTCGTCGTCCGTATTATTATTATGTATAGGCTTCGGGGCGGCGGCGTCACGATCGTCGAAAATTCCGAGATATTTCGAATATATTATATACGTCGCGTCAATGTTTAAGCTGCGGCCCGACTGAGAGCGATTTGCGATTTTGCGTTTTAGCGATTTTAACAATAGAATGTAAATCATATGTAGTGTTACACGCGCGATAATCGCTGAAAGAACAAAAAAACAGTTTGATATTCGGCGATTAATCGCTGTCAAAAATGTCTTCAGGCGTCGGTTGTGTCCGAACAAATAGCTGCCGCTGTCTTCGTACAGGAAGCTATTTGGAATCCTAGACACCCGGACCACAGTAATAGTATGAAATTCCCCTTCAGATAGCCTATGTTTATTTATTTCGTCAACCCATAAACGGTTCTTAACCAAATTTACTTTAATTAAAGCAGCACTTTCAGCCAGCAACATTTTTCTAGACGTCATCTTGGTCGCGAGGATCGAATAAACAAATGAAAAATACACGAACACGCGCGACTAAAAATGCAGAAACGCATGTAAAATCGCTAAAGTGTCCCCACCAAAATCGCAGAAACGCTCGAAACGCAGAATCGCAGAATCGCAGAATCGCTCCCAGTGGGGGGGCCGCACCTTTAGAGTATATAAGAGTTGTTTTCGAAAATCCAAATCGTTTCTGGGATCGTTTTCTCCGTACGGTCGAAAAAAACATCGCGACTCTAAAACTTTACTCGCCGACAATAATGTTTTATTGAATCGATCTGCGCGCCGCGCCGTCGTGTTTCAGAAATGGCCACCGTCAAGGGCGACACGCTGGAGCTGAGCAACGTGCACAGGACCGACATGGGCAAGTATCTGTGCATAGCCAAAAACAACGTACCGCCGACGGTCAGCAAGGAGTTCAACGTACAAATACACTGTGAGTTGTTTGAAATTATTAACGTCGCGCCCGCCCGCCGGCGGCGGCGGATTAACCTTAAACACAAAGTTCGCGCGGACCACACGCGCGCGAGTAAACACGCGCGCCGGGCTGCGGGCCCAGATTTTGTAGTACGAAAAAGGCAACACTTGGCGGCGCGGGACCACCGGTGAAAATCCATTAAGGGTATTAATACGGTTTTTGTGCGCGCGCGTGTGTGCCGTCGCATTGTGGCACGGTCCATTAGGGGAAAATTGCATTTAATTTAATAACAGAGCAATATCAACAGATTTACCTGGCGACCGCGAGGGCTGGCCTACGCGCGGTGGAAAATATGTAGGCACACGATAATATTACATACATAGACCGGGGAAAACTCGGCGGGGGCGGCACGAAATTCGGGCCGATTAAGAGTGTGTGTTTGCCCGTCTGTAACGAGCGGCCGCCGGCAACTATATATTTTTTTTTCATACACCGTTTACGTGCATACGAACACTGGATATTATACTGTTTGTGACAACGAAAACGGTCGGATTTACGAAACTCGCGTTTGTTACATTGTATTTAAAAATAAATTTTCTCGAAAAGTGATTCGGACGGAAATTCGGGATAAGCAGCTCGGGGGGTAGGTACTGTTGTTTTCCTCGAAACCGCGTGGGGGATGTCGTGAAAAATATCACACGGCGTTATGCGAGTATAAGCTTCTTTGGCCGACGGGAATGAAAAATTTAAGCAACAGTAGCACCACCGTACTTTTCGGAAAATCTACGCCCGAGGGGGCCAATAATTAAGATGTTTAAAACTCACGGTTGCCCGCCGAGGTACCTTCCCGCGCCGCGCTGTATACGTCACGACCGTTTTCGTGGTTTTTTCACGGCGAACGATCACGTCTAGATATTTCAGGACCGTGTTGCGCTGACGACGATTTCTGTTTCAGTTCATCCGATGATCAAGGTGACCAATCAACTGGTCGCGGCGCCCATTGGCAGCAACGTGCACATTCAGTGTTACGTGGAGACTTCGCCGAAAGCCATGCACAGCTGGGCTAAAATCAACGGTAAGATGACATATTATATTATTATAACTTATAAGCCTAGTAAATTTCAATTCGAAACACACCCGGCGGTTAGTTTCGCTTCTCCGTCGTTTTTCCGACAACGCAAAGAGTATATTATCCACTCGTTTTAATATACTATGGTATAACGTTATTTTGATCCTAACCAGATTTGGACCGTGGTAATGAAAAATGTCAATTATTTTAAGAATCTAAGTTGTTTATAATATAACGTTTTCAATGTTTATAATAATATGTCGACGATAATCCTCTGAAATTAGCTCATTTTTAGTAATACTCAATTATTATCATGTAAACTCGAAAAATGCTCGGAATGTTCGCGCAATATTCGCGTGTGTTCATCATAATAATCGATATGATTTCCATAACATCCACTAACCAACAATTATTATTGACGTAATACTAACGTCCGGTTCCGGACGGTGGAAAAAACCGTGCCTACAACAACTGCAGGCGACCGATGGATTTTAAAAATTCAAAAGAGCGCGCGGCTCTATTTTCCCGATAGTATTTCGTCTTTGATTTCCATTGTTGTCGGTCGATTGTTGTCGTCGAATTGCGTGTCCCGCCGCGAGCGCGTCTAAAACAATGACTATTGAAAACGGGGGATAAAATCCGCGAAATATTTCCTCGGCAGCAGGGGCACCGCGGCCGGAGCGCGCGCGTAGCAGTGAATTATACCCGTGTTCTATATACCGAAGGTTAGGTTAGGTTAGGTATATCGAAAACGATAAATTTAAAAAATAAAATAATAACAACCGATGAGAAGCGGCGGGGTGGTCGCGTTTATTGATTTCTCGCCGTCGTTTTTCATCGGTTCGCGCTGAATATATTATTGTCGAGAAACAGCGCGCGATTACCTATTTAAATCGCGTTGCAAACCCGAGTTAACAGTCACGGGGATCTCTCTCTCTCTCGTGCACACTTTGATTCCGCATTAACCGCACCACCACCACCACCGCAGGGACGTTTATTAATAATAAAACGACGATCATATTATATATTTTATAGTCTATAACGATGAGTGAGCAAAAATTAATAATATTCCGGTCTATTTGTTTCCGTCGCGACTCTTTTTTTACTGGCGTTGTATTTTTTTTTTCCCCCGACCCGACGACACGCACGCGACTCCCGCTGTGCGCGATAACGATCGGTAGCGTCGCGATAATTATCACCACCACACAGTCGAATAATATTATACGTTCGCCGTTCCGGGGCGATTCTTCGGTGTTCGTTCGCGCGAATGCGGTCGAGTCGCAATCTCCCCGAACGTCGTTCGAAAGCCGCACGAAGTCGGCAAGTGCACGTTCTCGTGCGGTGTTCTCGGCCAACTCGAAATAGAAAATTATAACGACGACGATGCGACGACGTTTTGAAAAGCCAACTGGGCGTTGTCGCATAAGCTGCGCGCGCGTCTTCTCGAATTTGTAAACAACCCCTGTAGTATCGGCAATGTAGTTATAGTAATACGAGTAGTTATAATGTGATATTTTGTATAATAATTATTGTTTCGTTGAGAACGAAAGGAATTATTTGAAGAACAAGCCTTTTCGACCGCAAACATCGCAAACACTCGCCGTATACAAGAAAGCACAGGCTAGTCAGTCTGGAAGCGGAAACTCTTGTGTGTGAACGTCACGTGTACAGAACTTCTTTAGTGATAAATAGGGCTCGGATTTAAATGCCCTAAAAATATCAAAAAAATGCCTTATTTATTAAATAAATTTAAATTAAATTATTATTAAAAAATGAGGAACAAATAAAATTCTAATAAAAATTATAAATATTATAAATTATATTACAATGTACAAAAAAAAATTAAATTATATATTTGCATTGCATTATTGTACGATAATAATTTCTTTAATGTTTTGGAATTTAAATGATCGACGGTTGTCTGAGGTCAATTTTTTTAGTCATAATACGACAAAAAGGTCAAAAATGCCCTAAAAATGATGAAATCCGCTAAAACCGTCAAAAAATGCCCCAAAAAATTATTACGGTTAGATCGCGAAGTACTTGAGACATATTTGTAGCTTGGAAAGCATCGCGTAAGATATCCGAAAAAAAAGATGCAAATGCATTGAAATCCGAGCCCTATATAGTAATAGACTTAATTTCTTTTTGCACGAACGTAGTCTGCACGAAAACGCGCGATAATATTGATATTATAAGTTATTTGAAACGCAGCTCTACACTATTGCACCGTATAATACATATTATCTATTGCCGTCGGCGGACCGTTTGAGTTATGCCTTTTAATAAATGGAGCGTTAAAATACGTATATCTCGTACGCGTATATTTGTTTTAATGAATTTAGGACTTTTTCGCCGGTCGGGTCCGGCGGCTATCGGTCCGAAAAACGATTGGGCCGTCCGCGAAATCCTCGGTTAAGCCCGCGCGGAAGCAAGAAATAAATAACATTACGTGTGCGCCGCGTATAAACCACACCGGGCGGGTCGGCCAAATCCTCTGATCGCTCTACGGTCGTCGGTAGTCGTCGTCGTCGATAAAACTATCCTTTTCTCGTCGTCGTCGTCGTCGTTTTTTTTTTTACGATTTTTCAACCGTTCGATTATGGGGTCTGAACGTTACATACCACATTCGCATATATATATATATAAATGCCACGTTTACTTTCGTTCACCTTAACTACCGCGCGCGGGATTTGATGTGTCGTATCGAACGCACAATGTGTTCGGACGTTTATATGAACTGTGTGTGTGGGCGGGGGAAAAATCCCTTTAATGTTCTCGTTCTGATTGCGAGGGCGGCAAAACGACTACACGGCGCGGCGCGGGCCTGAAAAAATATAGGTTTACGAACGTTTTGCGGGGGCGACGACGGGTAGTCGCCGAAGAGGGTGTGCGTGTGTGTGTGCTGTGAGAGTGGAATGAGCTGCTCTGGGGCGACACATGTTGTTATGTTTCCGCCGACGCCGAGGATCATAAAATCTGCGTTTCCCCGTCGGCAGTCGCGTCCTCTCTCTCCTCTCGCACCGCGCGCGCCTACACGTGGTTAATATTGGCCGGCTTATGTTCCAACGAAAATATTGCCCGAAGGATTTTCACGCGCGAGCCGTTTAGATACGCATATTATGCCCACTCGCTGCTTGTGCGCTTTCTCCGATACGTCTGCCGCCGCCGCCGCCGCCTCTAACCATTACCTCCTGCCCTTAAACGTGCCCCGCGTTAGATATCTACTTTTTTCTCTTTTTTTTTTCAATCCTTCGGACAAAACGATTTCGGGCCTCCCTCCGCCGACCCGTATCATTATCTCATTCGAAATGGGTGAATACCATCATCGTACGAAAAATACAAAAAGTGATTAACAAACGGGATTTTTTCGTTATTTTTAAAAGTAGATTTTGACATTTCTTATCGGAAAAAATACCATTGGAAATGCGTTTTTCAAGTGTGCGCCATGCTTTCGCATTCAATCTCTTCGAAAAACGTCACGAAAAAACCACGAGTAAACGACGCGACGTGATGTTGGAGAAATAACATTCTTAATTGAATATGTGTACGGGACATGCTGTGGCGTACGGCAAATATACTCAATAGCAGAAAGAATCTGATACTGACAGATAATGTCATCTCCGGGATTGTATTCAAAATATCTCGTATTCGAAAACGCCTTGGCGGAGCCCGTATTGAAATCGTACGTACCTACCAAAGTCGGAGAGCTATATTGACTTCTGAAGAAACGTCTCCGATATTTCATCCGGAAAAAAAGCATTTTTGTCGATTTGTATATTTTACCCGCCGCCGACGACCTTTTTTCACGGTCGACGAGAGATCGCAAACTCGCAAATTACGACCCGGCCAGTGTCGAATCAAAAAAAAAATGTTATACATAACGTTTTTAAACTCGTCGGACTCGACGTACACTCGTATCGAAACGATAGGATTTTTTTCACGCGGCGATTTGCGCCGCCGCGCCGGTGCGAACCGTGTACGGCTAATTGTTGCGTTGCCAATAATTATTATGGTCCGCCGCCGCCGCCGTTTGCTAATAATAACGTTTATGATTATTAACACTCGACTGCGTTGGCCAATAAAAGCAAATCGCGATCGTTTTATGTTAATTTTAATATCCGTCGCGCCGCTGCGAATCTGTCGGCTCCATTAAGGCAAGGTTGCGTACGACCGACAGAACCGATAATAATTAATACATAATAATATCCAACGGTTTTCGGGGCGGTGATTTTTTCTCCTCCCCCGGCCGATCTCCTGGGAAAATTAAAAAAAAAAAAAGAATCTCCGGGGGCAACGCATAGATTATCCTTTATCGCGGCCGCGAGAAAGTTTTGACCGTCCGCCCATAGATGGTGCTGCGCGGTGTTCGTGTTTTTTGCCCTTTGGTCGTCGCGCGGCTTTCGCGCGACTTCTGGAACACCCGTCCGATTCATTTAACACGCGGGTCGACCCGAAAACACCCGAGACGCGATTAAAACGGCCAATAGACGTTGCCAGGCGTCCGATGTAAGATAATGTACCGGTCGGATACGAGAAAAAAATAATAACGTGCAATAATAATAACGTGCCAAATGCGTAGACACGAGAGAAACCGAAATCGGTACGGTTTTTTTTCTTCATTCGATCCGGCCGTTTCGACGATAGTCGCGATAACGCCCATATTATAAACTGCAGTCATATAATGCGCGACATTAAAGTCACGTTACGTGGCGAACGATTGAAAAAATCACGCGCAAGGGATGACGTGATTTCTTTAGATTTTCGCACTCTCCGAATATAATACGTAGATTTCGACGAGAGAAATCTAACGCTCGCCTTGGAAATAATTAATACGAAACAATAATATTATTTTTGTTGTTGTTGTTGTTGTTGTTTCTCTTAAAATCGAACGAATTTCCTTGCTCCGCGTTAGAATATTGACGAGAAAATATTTGCGAATCATCGATAAAATAAAATACGAAAATGTAAATTAAAACGAAACCCATTAGCGTGAACAAAGAATGATTGAAACGACAGTATAAACAGGTCGTGTCCGTGGTTTTTTTTTTTTTTTTTGTTTTCTTTGTTTTTTTTTTCGTTTTTTTGTTTCAATGTATTTAATGGTCGACGTCTGATGGTCGTACGTCTGGAACTCCAGTAACGTGACTTTCGACGATCTCGCGAAACGTAATAGTAAATATGAATTTTGTGAAATCGTGACGGACGCACGGAATCGATCGGCTAAACTCGAACGAATTTACAAACACTGGGTTGAATAAACTACAATCAAATACATATTTGTATACAAAATAAATAATTATTTGTGTTCGTATCTTTCGGGTTGTTAAAACGAGTAAAAATTTAATAAAAATCCAACGCGTTCATGAAAGCGTTTCATCAAGTGTTTCGCGTTTGTTTGAATTTTTCACCGACCAAACGTGCGCGCCCCACGCGTACCTACTCGTGTATTTTACATAATACACTAGCTGACCCGGGCAAACGTTGTTTTGCCATAAATTTCTAGTGAATTTTTTAGTATAAAAAATAACCGACTTTGTTGTAAGTATGTGGCGACGACGCGCGACGGCCGTCTACGATCGAAAGAGGAATGCAGCGCGCACGCACGCAATTCCACTAAAAAGTTATGTAAATAATAACATATGACGTTGCAAAATCCATACCTTTTGGTAAACATCGTCGTCGGGTTTTCGCTTGTATACGTCGCGAGCTTATCGACCAATGACGATGGATTTGCCTGCGCGATCGCATTCGACCGTCCAATGGAAAGAGTTCTATTGTTCATCGCACGCACGCGATTTCGCTAAAAAGTTATGTAATACGTTATGTATGATATTGCAAAATCAATAGCTTTCGGTAAAGATCGTCGGGATTATCGATGACATAATACTCGTAATCTATTTATATAAAATGCAAATTACCACGCGCTCGCCGCTGATCGTTGCATCTCAAAATCTAGCACGGGGGAGAAACAACGTTCTTCGTTTTCAACCCCTTTTAACCCCCTTAGGGGTGGAATTTTGGAAAATAAGTCGGTAGATTTTTCATTACTGTGTATGCTGAGTTTCCAAAAAAAAAGAAATAACGTTTTCCATTTTCTACACATTTTACCCCTTCGTACACACTCGGGGGAAGGTAGTATTTGGAAAAACTGTGTGAAAAAAAATTGGAAAAAAGTCAAATAACGTCAAAATGGGAACATAAAAAAAGGCCTGTTCTTTTTTATACGTATATAAAGGATTGTAGATATAGATCGAAACGAAATCGTACGACAAATCTTAAGGAACACACAGCCGCGGCACTTGGACGTAATATAAATAGAGCGTTCCTTCTTTGACTTCGTTCCTAAATAATGTTTTTGAACTCTCTTATTTCGTTTGGAGCGATGATAATATTATTTAAATTATTAAAAACCAATCGATTTCGGATTGGCATTTTAACGGATAGGTATTATCAAAAATCGTCTATTATCGATAAACGTATACGCATTGTGACGTTATTATATACGTCATCGGCAAATGGTAAGGTCGTCGATGCGTTATGTTACGGTTTGATTTCGGGTTGTCATACTGAACACATGTTACGGATATTACAATATTATCAGTGTTGATTACCTCTCTATTACGTAATAATGCATTAATGATTTCGTCGAGACTTTGCAGCAATCGCAGTGTGTTATCTCTGCCGTTGAAACAGCCAGTTTACAGTCACTGTAAAATAATAATATTATAATATTAAAAAAATATAAATGTAAATGTTTTCTTTCTGTACGCGCGCGAACACTGGAGAAAGATCAATAATAATAATACTATTTAAAATACTATACTGTTTTTTTTTTTTTTTTTTAGACAACAACAAATAAACAGTCCCGAAATATACTTTTACGAAATTTAAAATCGAGCTCCTTACACGCCCGTAAAGTTATAAAATGAAAAACGCGGCGATATAATGTACATATATATATATATATATAACGTACGTACCTTATTATTATCAAAGTATAACGAAAATAAAATTCCATAACGATATTATTCACGTAGACAATTATTATATATTTGACTGGCATAAAAATACTTGTACATTCCCGGCTTCAATGGAATACCTACCGAAATTACGGGGCACTTTTCCCCGTGGCTTTACGTCTCGAAGAAAAAGTGATCAGAAGAAAAGTTTTTGAAAAACACGACGCGCTGCGGAAATGCTTTCAGAATTTCTCGACTTGTAATAATAATAATAATAATATAAAAATCAAAAATACAAGTAGTGTTATATATACGTACATATTATCTATTTCGCCGTGGCGTTTCACTCTTTAAACGCTCCTTGGCGACTTCAAAGTCATAACTCGTCTTTTACTCTTCTACTTTACATGTACTCCAAATAATTTTAACTCCTTTCCCGCTCAAAAGTATTTCACCGTAATAAATTACCACCGCCACTGCTTCACATTATATTCCACGACGACCATACTTGTTCCTTTTTATGGCCTCATTAAATCGATGTACAAAATACATTATGTAAAACTCGAGAGTAACATAATTTTGTTGAATTTAGAGTTGGTAAATTTATTTCGGAAACGATCGCTACTGCAGCAGTGCTATTTATTCGTTGAACTTTTATACGTATTATGCAAAGCAGACGTTCGGCATGAAAACCTGGTGACTAATTATTATTATTTTCAATCGGTTCGTTCGTATTTTTCGAATCCATCCGACGACGACGGGTGTTGTTTTCAATATTTCGTTACGTTTAATTTAAAAAATATTTTAACGAATTATTTATTATATTGTTATGATAACCCACGACGAGCTACACGTCATATTTACTCGTATTATGCTATCGTGCACAATGCGTTCAAAGAAATAAAAACCAATTGCAAAACACCTATTTAGGTGAAATATTCTTTTGAAAAGTGTAATCCAATCTATTTATTCAGGCTAAGGATATTTTTTATTCTATATTATATTACTTCGTATACGTTATTGGTTTTTTTTAAAACCAAATCAAGTGACTATAATATATAAGTGTATATGTTTTAATAAAAAGAAAATCAAAGAAATCACGAGTGTTGTTTCCCCCCCCCCCCCATTTGTCCGTTATACTAATTGCGTGTTTGTTATTTTCATCAGGAGGCGATCTCATACCTAGTACAAAGTACGAAATGACTGAAACTCCAATAAATGAATATTCATTGCAAATGGATCTTACCATCACAAGCCTCGAACCCAAAGATTTCGGTGGATATTTATGTATCGCCAAAAATGCTTTGGGCAAAGCCGAAGGGTCCATAAGGCTTCAAGGTATGTTAAACAGTCTAATATTTACACTGTCGCGTTTATATCAGATTTAAACGATTTTTCGTATACGATTTGTTTTAATATCGTTCCATTCAGAATCGACGAGAATTTCGAATGTTCTAGAAACGCGTACGAGTATTAATATTTTCAATCACAAAAGCACATGACAATTAGAAAACAGTAACTTACGTCTTGTTTTTAGTCACACAAACGTCCAATATAATTTTCCGTTTTTAACAAGTGATTTTTATCAATAGGCGAATAATCGTCAATATAGACCGAATACGTTACTTTTCGTCTATTTATTCGCACGCTGTTACAGCAAAGTTTTATGAAACTACAATGTTTATGATAATAATTTTATGTGCGGTGACTCGCATATTACGTATTATTCCGAACTACCCGATCAAGGAAAGCAACTATAGAGTAAATTGACTTTTTGCGATAACAATGAGAGTCACTTAGTTATATATATTTATTATATATTGTATTCGGTGCAAACTATACCGCAGGAAACACTCCCGGCAACCGTCTAAAAAAACTACTCTGCTTTAAGCCTCCGACGACGACGGCTGGCTCCTTCTCGAGTCAATTTGATGAAAAAAAAAAAAAAAATAAAAACAATTGATATAAATCAAACGCGTATTCGTTTGCCGATTTTATTTCGCATATTTTTGGAAATTTTTTATCCAACGTTGTGAAGGATTTTTACCGCCATTGTTCAACGCTATAAATGTCGAACGATTAAATTATTGCAAACATTTTGTTTTAACCAAAGTAGTTAAAAAACGTAATTGATAAAAACAACGCGATCGACGATCGCCGAATACAGCTCGTACGCGGTGTAAAAAATAAATTTCAGTTTTTCGCGCCTAATAATAGTCTATAATTACGTATTATTTTTGGTATCGATTATTAATTATTTTATTTATTTTTTTTATCATTCGCACGGACGTGTGCGTAATATTTTACCCGTCGTTTCCCGGAATATTATTTACCACATAAATACGTCGAATTTATTTTAATTTGTTTTTTTTTTTTGTTCGTCGAGTCCCCCCGATAATAAATCGATAAATCGCGTTTTCGCAGAGCTGCATTTGCCCAGCGCGCCGACCACCACGGAAGCGCCGCCACCGGAAGACGACGAGGACGAGGACGACGAGGACGACGACGACGACGAGGACGACGCGGCCCGAGCGGAGGACGAGAACTTGGTGCCGGTGGAAGAGTCGGTGGGCCCGGCGCCCGGCGGCCGCGACCCGTCGGCGCCGGACGGCACGGATCGGCAGCACGGCCAGCAGGATCAGCGGCAGCCGCACTCGTCGACGAGAAAGCCACAGCGGGCCGACCAGGGTGGCGCGCGGCACCACGACAACAAGCAGCGGCACGGCGGCAAAGGCGCCGGCCACAGGCAACCGGCCGCCTGGCACCTGGTGCTGGTGGCCGCGGCGGCCGCTCTCCGGTCACCGGAGATGTTGCGTCGATGAGCGGCCGGCCGCCGACGTCAATGATGAAATAATAATCGTTGTTGTTGCTGTTGTTGTTGTTGTTGTTCAAGTTGTTGTTGTTGTTCAAGTTGTTGTTGTTGTTGTTGTTGTTGCTGTAGTTGTTGCACAATTCGACTCTCGTCGGTCGGACGGACGCGACACACTCGACGATTCCCGATCAAAGACAATAATATTATTATGGATTTTTTTTTTTTCCGTTTCTCTACCCTTTTATCGAATTTTCGTCGCGATTTTCATAGATCCCCCCCCTCCCCGGTCGTTGCAATATAAACACTAATCGAAATAATCTTCGTCCCCGCCCGCCGAATAATGACATCACGTCGTAGTGTTGACCGGAGAGGAATATTATCGAGCTGCTTATCGATCGCGTGCATTTTTCTTCGCGAAATCTGTTTCAAAAAGGACCAAAAGGATCGTCGACCAAGTGTTTCACTACTCCTCGTCGAGGAGCGTATGACGTTAATACTTGTGAAGCGCGTTCGAAAATATTAACCTCGAATCCCGCGCAGAAAAAAATTTCGTAACGTATTTCGAGTGTAAGTACACGTTCGTCCTAGATTTATGTTTAAAAAAATAAAGATACACGGTTATTTTCGTCCGATTTCAAGTAGAGCCTGGATTTAAAATTATTATAGTTCTGCTTCTTACAAAAGACTTTTCGAAAAAAAAAAAATTATTGACAAATTAAACTAAGCATTTATTACTACGATTTACCGATGAAAAACATTCGACAAGAAAACAAAAACTTACCGAGGAATAACCTCCGAGTGAGCGCTCGAATCGTTTTTAATTTTCTTAATCTCGCGTGTTCTTAAAAAAAAAACAAAATCGTTCACACATATTTTAACGTGACTCTCGTCGATTCCTCTTCAGTTCAGAAAACTTACTGAACGCAAAATACAAAATTATTTCAATATGCACTCAAACGAGATGTAATACACAATATTTTACTCGCCCAAAATAAATATGCACAAGTCCTCCCGTAACAGACGGGATTTATACGCGTCCTCTCCGTCCTCACTGCGAAATTTTCTCTCGAACATTTCATGCCCGACAGCCAATTCTTTTCTAACGTCATTTATTCGTTGTATATATTTATTTGTATATAATACTATATTATATTGTACTCGTGCGGTGTTCGACGCCGTTTTGTTTTACAAACAAAAGTCCGCAGACAGAACAGGAAAAAAAAAAAAAAATGAAAGAAGAAACGGTTATCAAACCAACAATGTCCGCGTGAAGTTCGATCCTAAAAAGTACGCACATCGTAGCGTGTATATACGTATAAACTCTACACATATATTATATTATATAATTATAATTATTATTATTATTATTATTATTATATACGTATTGATAAAAAAAAAATATTGTCTTCCATTAAGAAAATAATTTATTTTTTTTTTGTTTCCTTTTTATAGTACATAATGTATTTTATCGATAGTAGTAGAACTGAATCGTGTATTATAAATAATCGTGTTAGGGTTTAAAAAGTAAAGAAAAAAAAGAAAAAACGCTCAACAAGACGTGTCTCTCTTCTCTAAAACCGACGCGTTTGTTACGAATACAAATTTTTCGCCGAAATCACATACGAGTACTACATGATTGTTTGATTGTTTTTAATATAAAATAATATGTTATTGAGATAATATTAAAAACGTACGTATCGTTTCCATCTATAATCTATATAAAAATTATTCGTGTAAAACCCTACGAAACGATTTGATCAAACACAATAATAACGACGATAACATAGTTACGCGTCATGACAGTGATTTTCTTTTCCTAACGGTATTTATCTTTTTTTTGGATTATCATACGTCAGCTGTACATGAATTATTATTATTTTCATTATTAATATTATTATTATTTTAATTATTATTATTATATCGTTGCATTTGAATTTATTTTTTTAATCCAATCGTTTTGTTAAATAATAATATGATGATCCTCTATATTAAATCATGTTATTGTAAACGTTTAAAAATGACGAAAAATAATAAAAATAGCTTATTGTTTACCGTTAATCGATATGTGGGTACACCGAAATGGTATGGAATTCGAGGATGGCGAACCTATGGCACGAAAAGTCAACGCGTTCGGCAAATGTTAACGAATTTCATTTGATTTTCAAATCGCACGTACTCATCACACGTAACCTGTTGAATCAAGTTTATATTAAAACATGGGCTAAATATAGTTAAAACTTTGAATTGTTTAAGACTCACGCGAATCAACGTATTGTAATTATCATTATAATATCTCCTTTTCGGATGTAATCGTGTCTTCGGTACGGCGCGGTGTGTAGACGTATCGTGCTCAGCGCACACGTCGTCTGCGTCACTGCTGCTAACAAACTGAACGCACTTTAATATGTGTTTTCGACCTTGATTTTATATCGGGAGACCGCCATTGTTGTCTTTCGGACACAATAGCAACGCGTGACGTCGTGGACAGACGACCACCGATTGATCCGAAAAAGAAAGTACTCGTAAAGAACCTAATATTCGTATAGTCGTGCCAGGTAGAATTTTTTGTACCCGCCGGTCAGATCGTTTTTTCTGTGCTTTTTGGTCCTATAATTTTTGACAAAACGTCGGCAGAAAAAAGGTTCGTCGCCCTTGGATATTTAGATCATCATTGTCGTCGCGACGATATTATAATATGGTATAAATTAATTACGCAAAAGTTGTTCATATTAGATTATCATTATCGCTGTAATATTATTACAATTATAAGTATACGAAACGACAAGTGCATTTTGACGTCGTTATTATTACCGTAACATTTTTTCGTGTACATAATTTATATAAGGGGTTGTTGTTTAAGACGAAGAAAAAGTATTTGTTACGGTATAATGATCATTGTTACACTACTATTATTCACTAGTTAGTGATAATTATAATATTAGATTTATATAAAAAAATAGTTTAATTTATACGAAATACGAACGTGATGAAAAAAATAGTAACTATACCAATGTAATGTAATAAAATACAATATAATATACATCACCCTCGAAGTCTTATTATTTGATTCCGGGGTTATCCGAAATGATAATATGATGAGATTATGCTAAATTTATCTTATCAAATCGTGTACTTATTAAAAACCAATAAACGAGTATATCGTGTTTTAAAACGTCACCAATTCGTTTGATTGACATTCTGACATCATTTATAACAATAATGAACTAATTGGGCGATGGTCAAGTGCCGATCGAGACGGTTTAGCCTATTATCCTAAATTTTTACACAGGGGAAAGGCTATCGAAAATTCAAAGCAGCTGCCATAATATGGTGTAATGTGTGTGTGTGTGTGTGAATGTGTATATTGTAGGCGTGTGCTTGAAAACTAAATAAAAAAAAAGAAGATAAATGATAAAACACATGGTATAGAATGGTAATTGTTGTTATAATATTATTGGTGGAAAACAATGCGAATTAAATAAACAATACGGAAGGGCTTCCCCCCCCCCCCACTTGCAAATTCTGTGGAGCGACTTGTAAATTTTCGCCAAAAATCTCGCTAAATAATAACGCGTCACGGACGTATAATTATTAACAAATATTTACATTTAAATTTATAAAACAGTACACACCCAATAAATAAATGTACGTAACACCGACGCCTTGTGCAAATATTGTAATTTGTAATACATCACAATCAATTACTAATTAATAATATTATCATCGTTTAATGTTTTGCACGTAATGCATTGTACAGCGCGTACACGATTAACAGATTTAATTTTTACCGCATGTCGTAATAATTTATATTATAATATTTCATATCGAAACCGTCATGTGAAGAGCTGCGATTAAATTTTCGTTGTTAATAAATCGGCAGATTCGCCGTATAAATATCTGCCCGCGGGGAACTCGTACGATACATTTTATTTCAAACAGTTTTTTTGGTCATACTAATTATATTATATTATTCCCGTTTTTCGTGATATTATAATATAGAAAAAATCGCAATTCAAAGATGAAGACACCGGTGAACGTGGCCAAAGTACTCTGCGTGGTTTTCGTCGTTCTGCAAGCAGCACGATTCAACGACGCTTTGCTTACAAGGTGCCCAAACGGACATCAAGCCATGTCGACGGGTTATCTTTATGCTCCGGCAAATTGTCCGAGTGCGTGCGCTGCAGAAGCTCAAGCGAATTGGGTACCCTGCGAATGTCAAGACGCCGCTGAGGACAAAATGGCTTGTTTTTGTTGCTAGACGCGACCAGAACGAACGCAAACGGGGAAATTTTAGTCATAATAAGTACCGATGTTCGATCGCGCGTCAATAATAATAACAATATTATTATATGCGCGTAAGTTTTTCATTAGTTTTGTCTTTGCATAATAATACCTCTCGTTTTCTCCGTAACCATCGGTACCTAATTATTATAATATTATATTGCTCATTACATAATATTATTATTATTATATACGTATTGATAAAAAAAAAATATTGTCTTCCATTAAGAAAATAATTTAATTTTTTTTTTCCTTTTTATAGTACATAATGTATTTATCGATAGTAGAAGAAATGGATCGTGTATTATAAAATAATCGTGTTAGGGTTTAAAAAGTAAAGAAAAAAAAGAAAAAACGCTCAACAAGACGTGTCTCTCTTCTCTAAAACCGACGCGTTTTTTACGAATACATATTTTTCGCCGAAATCACATACGACTAATAAGAGTACATGTTTGTTTGATTGTTTTTAATATAAAATATGTTATTGAGATAATATTAAAAACGTACGTATCGTTTCCATCAATAATCTATATACAAATTATTCGTGTTATGCTTGCAAAAACCCTACGAAACGATTTGATCAAACACAATAATAACGACGATAACATAGTTACGCGTCATGACAGTGATTTTCTTTTACTAACGGTATTTATCTTTTTTTTTGGATTATCATACGTCAGCTGTACATGAATTATTATTATTTTCATTATTAATATTATTATTATTTTAATTATTATTATTATATCGTTGCATTTGAATTCATTTTTTTAATCCAATCGTTTTGTTAAATAATATAATGATCCTCTATTAAATCATGTTATTGTAAACGTTTAAAAATGACGAAAAATAATAAAAATAGCTTATTGTTTACCGTTAATCGATATGTGGGTACACCGAAACGGTATGGAATTCGAGGATGGCGAACCTATGGCACGAAAAGTCAACGCGTTCGGCAAATGTTAACGAATTTCATTCGATTTTCAAATCGCACGTACTCATCACACGTAACCTGTTGAATCAAGTTTATATTAAAACATGGGCTAAATATAGTTATAACTATGAATTGTTTAAGACTCACGCGAATCAACGTATTGTAATTATCATTATAATATCTCCTTTTCGGATGTAATCGTGTCTTCGGTACGGTGTGTGTAGACGAATCGTGCTCAGCGCACACGTCGTCTGCGTCACTGCTGCTAACAAAATGAACAAACTGAACCGAAATCAATTACCAATTAATAATATTATCATCGTTTAATGTTTTGCACGTAACGTATTGTACAGCGCGTACACGATTAACAGATTTAATATTTAAATTACTTTAAATTTAGATTTAATATTTACCGCATGTCGTAATAATTTATATTATAATATTTCATATCGAAACCGTCATGTGAACAGCTGCGATTAAATTTTCGTTGTTATAATAAATCGGCAGATTCGCCGTGTATAAATACCTGCCCGCGGGGAACTCGTACGATACATTTTATTTCAAACAGTTTTTTCGTCATACCAATATTATATTATATTATTCCCGTTTTTCGTGATATTATAATATAGAAAAAATCGCAATTCAAAGATGAAGACACCGGTGAACGTGGCCAAAGTACTCTGCGTGGTTTTCGTCGTTCTGCAAGCAGCACGATTCAACGACGCTTTAGACTGCCCAAACGGACAGCCCGCCATGTCGACGGGTTTTCTTTATCCTCCGGCAGATTGTCCGGGTGTATGCGCTATAGAAGCTCAAACGAATATGGTACCCTGCGAATGTCGAGCCACCGGTCTGGACAATAATATGGCTTGTTATTGTTGCTAGACGCGACCGGAACGAACGCAAAAACGGGGAAATTTTAGTCATAAGTACCGATGTTCGATCGCGCGTCAATAACAATATTATTATATGCGCGTAAGTTTTTCATTATAGTTTTGTCGTCTCAACATAATAATACCTCTCGTTTTCTCCGTAACCATCGGTACCTAATTATTATAATATTATATTGATCATTACATAATATTATTATGTATACCTTTTACAGATGTTTTTTTTTAGTAATCATTTATTATTTGCAACGATACTTAACATTGTTACGGTTTCAACAAACAATAAAGAACTTGCTAAAACGGAAAAATGTATTTTTGATTTAATTCACGTGTACACCTATACGCATTGCGATTGGAATGTTTTCACCCCTTGGTTATTTTTAATATTTTTATTTGATATAGACAGTTGTTTTAAATTTTGTAAATTTAAACTCTTTGCTGATGATCTTAAACTTTATTATACTATTTCTCGTTTAGAAGACTGCCTTCTACTGCAAGATGACTTAAATAGACTATCCAATTGGTGTACCAAAAATTGTTTAAACCTAAATGTAAATAAGGTACGGTAGTATATTAAATCTATGGAATTACATGGAACAATATTCCAAAAGGTATTTTAACATTTACGCTGTTTATTTTATTATAATGGATAATTTGTGTTATACCCGAGTACAATACGATTAATTACAGGCACCAGATATTTTAGTTTTCTCATGGTAAATTAATTCATCATAACTTTCTGCACTCGTTGCACTCAAATGTACACCTTAATATGACAATTTCTCGAGAATTCATAATGAAAAGCTTAAAAAGTTAGTGTTAAGTTATGAAAGTTATAAAGCTGTACGTTTTATGTTTATATTGTCCGTGCAATTGTAAAATTTTAAGACATATTTTCCGAAGGAGTTTTGTTTATTAAATCTCAACAGTTTGGATCATCAAAAGCTGTTCAATGTAAGTACGAGTTATAACATTTATGTCATACGGATTCAGAATATATATATATAATACATATAAATTAATAATGCCCCACAAACTTATTATAATAGAAAAACAAAACATAATTACCAATATTTTCTATCTTTTTTCTTAATCGTTTAGATGCGTTCAAAACTCTCACGACTGAGGAAATTTGATCTAAATTGAATGCCATGTTTGATAAATTTAATTCTAATTCGGAAAGAAACTCAGATGCCGAGGATAATTTTCCTAAACATCAGTAAACAAACAAAAATGAATCAGGTAGCTGCTTTATGAATACTAATATTTTTTGTGATTGGTGCCAATTAAATGGATTAAAACTGAACACTGCTAAGTGCTTTAAAATGTCCTTTTCTCGTTTAAGGTCCAAATTAATTAATGACTATCATCTCTTTGAAAACCACATTGAGGATATTAATATCAATAAAGATTTTGGGGTAGTTTTTAAAACTGACCTATCATTCAAGCCACATGTCAATCATATTTGTACGAAGTCCTTAAGAACTCTTGGCTTCTTAATTAGGAATACCAAAGAATTTAAGAACGAACAGTGTCTAAAAACATTGTATATTTCTTTAGTTAGACCTACGTTGGAATACTGCTCAATTATTTGGAACCCCTCACAAGTCGGCTTGATGGAATCGCTTGAGCGTGTACAAAGAAGATTTTTACGTTTAATCGCATATAAGAGACGTTTGCATTCCATTAATCATCCACCTGAGTCAATATCCCTTAATTCCATACAGGATTCCCTCAAATTAGATCCCCTTGCAAATAGACGGAAATATACAGACATCTGCTTTCTTTTTAAATTAATAAATGGTGTTATATCTTGTCCAGAACTATTACAGTCTATAAACTTCCATGTTCCTAAATTCCATTCACGTTCTTGTTCCACATTTGAAATCCCTTTTCATCGAACATCTTACGGCACGTATAACCCTATTGATAGAATAGCCAGAGAGTGCAATAATTTAAAATTTGATCCGTTTATTATGAATAATTTATATTCTTTAAAACACTGTTTTTAGCTGCTTGTCATATCACTAATTTTATCTATATTATCTTGTAATTGTATTTATGTACTTAATTCTTATTTCTATTGTATACTTGTATCTTATTCTACCAATGTTATTATTATATATTCTTTGTCACTGTACTTGAGCCCAATTGGGCGTTTACACAAATAAATAAATAAATAAATAAATAAATAAATAAATAAATATTAATTTATTATTACTTATACGAGTACAATATAAACTATAGATATCTTACTTAGAAAAATATTTATTGTTTTATTTGGTAACAGGATGTTCTATAAGTCTAACGGATAGAGTAATATTATTACAATTATAAGTATACGAAACGACAAGTGCATTTTGACGTCGTTATTATTACCGTAACATTTTTTCGTGTACATAATTTATATAAGGGGTTGTTGTTTAAGACGAAGAAAAAGTATTTGTTACGGTATAATGATCATTGTTACACTACTATTATTCACTAGTTAGTGATAATTATAATATTAGATTTATATAAAAAAATAGTTTAATTTATACGAAATACGAACGTGATGAAAAAAATTGTAACTATACCAATATAATGTAATAAAATACAATATAATATACATCACCCTCGAAGTCTTATTATTTGATTCCGGGGTTATCCGAAATGATATGATGAGATTTCAAAATGGTCGCATAACGGTTAGCTATGCTAAATTTATCTTATCAAATCGTGTACTTATTAAAAACCAATAAACGAGAATATCGAGTTTTAAAACGTCACCAATTCGTTTGATTGACATTCTGACATCATTTATAGCAATGAACTAACTGGGCTTTGGTCAAGTGCCGATCGAGACGGTTCTTAAAAAGCCTATTATCCTAAATTTTTACACAGGGGAAAGGCTATCGAAAATTCAAAGCAGCTGCCATAATATGGTGTAATGTGTGTGTGTGTGTGTGAATGTGTATATTGTAGGCGTGTGCTTGAAAACTAAATAAAAAAAAAAAGAAGATAAATGATAAAACACATGGTATAGAATGATAATTGTTGTTATAATATTATTGGTGGAAAATAATGCGAATTAAATAAACAATACGGAAGGGCTTCCCCCCCCCACTTGCAAATTCTGTGGAGTGACTTGTAAATTTTCGCCAAAAATCTCGCTAAATAATGACAACGGTTTGAAGACTATTTATCATAGCATACGCGTCACGGACGTATAATTGTTCACAAATATTTACATTTAAAATTATATAACAGTACACACCCAATAAAGTACACACCCAATAAATAAATGTACGTAACACCGACGCGCCTTGTGCAAATATCGTAATACATCACAATCGATTACCAATTAATAATATTATCATCGTTTAATGTTTTGCACGTAACGTATTGTACAGCGCGTACACGATTAACAGATTTAATATTTAAATTACTTTAAATTTAGATTTAATATTTACCGCATGTCGTAATAATTTATATTATAATATTTCATATCGAAACCGTCATGTGAACAGCTGCGATTAAATTTTCGTTGTTATAATAAATCGGCAGGTTCGCCGTATAAATACCTGCCCGCGGGGAACTCGTACGATACATTTTATTTCAAACAGTTTTTTCGTCATACCAATATTATATTATATTATTCCCGTTTTTCGTGATATTATAATATAGAAAAAATCGCAATTCAAAGATGAAGACACCGGTGAACGTGGCCAAAGTACTCTGCGTGGTTTTCGTCGTTCTGCAAGCAGCACGATTCAACGACGCTTTAGACTGCCCAAACGGACAGCCCGCCATGTCGACGGGTTTTCTTTATCCTCCGGCAGATTGTCCGGGTGTATGCGCTATAGAAGCTCAAACGAATATGGTACCCTGCGAATGTCGAGCCACCGGTCTGGACAATAATATGGCTTGTTATTGTTGCTAGACGCGACCGGAACGAACGCACAAACGGGGAAATTTTAGTCATAAGTACCGATGTTCGATCGCACGTCAATAATAACAATATTATTATATGCGCGTAAGTTTTTCATTATAGTTTTGTCGTCTCAACATAATAATACCTCTCGTTTTCTCCGTAACCATCGGTACCTAATTATTATAATATTATATTGATCATTACATAATAATATTATTATGTATACCTTTTACAGATGTTTTTTTTAGTAATTATTTATTATTTGCAACGATACTTAACATTGTTACGGTTTCAACAAACAATAAAGAACTTGCTAAAACGGAAAAATGTATTTTTGATTTAATTCACGTGTACACCTATACGCATTGCGATTGGAATGTCTTCACCCCTTGGTTATTTTTAATATTTTTATTTGATATAGACAGTTGTTTTAAATTTTGTAAATTTAAACTCTTTGCTGATGATCTTAAACTTTATTATACTATTTCTCGTTTAGAAGACTGCGCTCTACTGCAAGATGACTTAAATAGACTATCCACTTGGTGTACCAAAAATTGTTTAAACCTAAATGTAAATAAGGTACGGTAGTATATTAAATCTATGGAATTACATGGAACAATATTCCAAAGGTATTTTAACATTTACGCTGTTTATTTTATTATAATGGATAATTTGTGTTATACCCGAGTACAATACGATTAATTACAGGCACCAGATATTTTAGTTTTCTCATGGTAAATTAATTCATCATAACTTTCTGCACTCGTTGCACTCAAATGTACACCTTAATATGACAATTTCTCGAGAATTCATAATGAAAAGCTTAAAAAGTTAGTGTAAAGTTATGAAAGTTATAAAGCTGTACGTTTTATGTTTATATTGTCCGTGCAATTGTAAAATTTTAAGACATATTTTCCGAAGGAGTTTTGTTTATTAAATCTCAACAGTTTGGATCATCAAAAGCTGTTCAATGTAAGTACGAGTTATAACATTTATGTCATACGGATTCAGAATATATATATAATACATAGAAATTAATAATGCCCCACAAACTTATTATAATAGAAAAACAAAACATAATTACCAATATCTTCTATCTTTTTTCTTAATCGTTTAGATGCGTTCAAAACTCTCACGACTGAGGAAATTTTATCTAAATTGAATGCCATGTTTGATAAATTTAATTCTAATTCGGAAAGAAACTCAGATGCCGAGGATAATTTTCCTAAACATCAGTAAACAAACAAAAATGAATCAGGTAGCTGCTTTATGAATACTAATATTAATTTATTATTACTTATACAATATAAACTATAGATATCTTACTTAGAAAAATATTTATTGTTTTATTTGGTAACAGGATGTTCTATAAGTCTAACGGATAGAGTTGATATTTTGAGTTTTTTTCAAGCATGCTGATTCACTTGGTTTTTGTGTTGGATTGATCGTCGTCGCACAAACACGTTTTGTGCACACCCACTTTGTTCCATTGGTTTTGTTACAAGTTTTTGTTATTTATTATTATCGTATTGCGCCACGGGCTAATACCATTTTTTTAATACATTAATTATTATTATTATTATTGAGTTTTTCCTTCAGCCTTTACGGCGAGAAACCAGTGAGTGGTTTCTTTCTTCTTTTTTTTTTTGTATTATTGTCGATTATTATTATTATGATCATACGTGTAATAAAACCATCGTCTATTTACACGAGTGAATTGTTTTTTCATCTCCTCTTCGTACCGAGACAAGCGAGTGTTTTGTATTCGTCCGCCATAGGACATTCGATTCGGTTCCAACACGTAAGACTGCACTTGGAGGTGACTGACGCGCAGCGCTGATATTCGTTGGCGCAACAAAATCGATACCGACTGGAATGCCACGAGGTCGACGAAAACACAAAAAAGATCCGTCGAAAATCGTACGAAATGAGAGATACGTCAACAATGAAATAATATGATTTTCAACAGTCGCTCGCGTACGCTTCGAAGAGACCGCTCGTTTTATTCGAACGCGTTATTAGAACTATAAAACATTTTGTATTGACCGACACGTTAAATTCACAAAACGCACTATCACTCGTAGAAAAAAACCGAACAATTTATTACACGAAATAACGACTGGATAATATTATTGTTATGATGAAAACAACGCCGCCGCCGTGCGACAATCACATGCGAACTCTCACTCTGATTGGAATGAAATGAACGTAGAAAAATGGCCGCCGACGCGATAGCGATCTGTGCGACACCGGTGTCAAAGTTTTGAACTACGAATTCACAAAACGCACTTTTACCCGTAGAACAATATTATTTGACACGAAATAAAATTAACTAAAATTAAATTGAATATTATTCACGACTATACAAACGAAATCGTCACCGAGATTCCATAACGCCACAAGTTATTGTAATTGTTATGATATTATAGTTTTCAAACATTAAATTCCTACTGTATTTCACTATTATTTGTCATCAGCTCGAAAAAACGACCGCCCCGTCACCGGTAATAATATAGACTAATATTTAATGTCTCTCGATGATTTATTATCACATAAAATAAAATAAAGTAAGTAGGCTAATAATAATAATAATATAACAATTTTTAACAAATGTAAATTCAACTTTTCAACATAAAATTATTTAAAACAATTAATTAGCAACTTATACTGTACCTAAATGTCAGTCTTAATTATTATTTCACATTATAACTAGAAAAATCCACTGGGAACAATTTTGTTCCCCTCTTCTTCCCTTAGAAGCTTCGGGCAATATTACCATTATATCTTGCTCCAATACCATTCCGACGTCATCTATGGCGGGCCTTACAAATTTGCAATTTTCTTCATTCTTCGATTTCAATTTCCTAAGAAATTTCACCATACAATTTTCCTTGTTGTCCATCACTTGTCCTACTAGGACTTTACAATCACCTTTTCTTTTTTTTCATTCGCTGGTTTATTAAACCGCTGTCGTTCGTCTTTGGAAGAATTTGAACAAACACAATTATCTTCATCTATAATAACTGCGTGCTGTACTCCAACATCAATTGCATTCTTTACTATTAGAGTTTTATTCCTGTCGTGACATGAGTTTTTGTTTTTTTTTGCTTCATCGACTATTTATTTTTCTGGTTGGTTGGCTATCGATTTATCCAAGTAGTCATTAGCAGTTTATACTTCAGCTCTTCCACCAATTCTTTTCCTATTTTGAGGACCGTCAACTGGTATGGTTTGCTTACACGTCCGTAAAAGTAACTCTTCAAATTATGTTGTTATTGGAAAAGTAGTAGTGTCATCAGTATTAGAATTGATCCTTAAATTACAGGATCCAGATTCATTTATTTCAACTGCTGATTTTGATGGTTGATCAATGAGTAGAATTCTATCAGACAAACATTCTGGTTCACTGTACTTTTCTGTTATTTGTATTATAATTACATTGGGCACACCACTTTGCTTTCCATTTTTTTCAAGGCATTAGGATCAAATTTATTCTCACTTACACAGTATTTATTATAAGGAATAATTCCTCCTTTTTTGAACAGAAGCTAGTTTCATCTAAATTCCAAACGTGAGATGGCTTGTCATGAAGTTCAAGTTTGTCTAATGTTTTTACCCAATAGATCAAAGTATGAATAAATGATAATTGGGTCAATACTTTTTTTTTTCTGGCATATTCTACTGACTGTGGTTTTTTAATAGATAAGTTAGCTTTTTAAAATTTAAAAACCAATCTTCTCCAGGATCCCCGTTCTTAAACGGAGTTCTGATATTATTTATTGTTACAAAAATCTCCAACCAGATTAATTATTTCTGTTCTGCTTAAGCCAAATTCCCATTTTTCCATTGCACTATAAATTTAATATAAAATTGATTAAAAAGTACTTATTTGTTTTGCAATAATATGTATCTTACATTAAGCCGTCAACAAGTTCTCTTTCTACTGGTAATGGAAGACTTATTGGTCTTCCAAAACTGTCACTTTTTACACCCCTTTTACCTTTTGCATGGTAAAGCAAAGTTGTTTTAGGAATATTGTAAGTGCTACAAGCTTGACCTAAAGTCATTCTATTTGATCTGACTTCCTCTACTGCAATAGATAAATATTTGTTAGCATATTGTGAAGCTCTGGTCGATGTTTGTTGGTAATTTCGTACCATTTTCTAAAAATTAAATTATAATATAATTATTATTTATAATAAACTAGTATGTATGATTGAATTGGCGGGAAGTGTGATTATAATAGTACACACTTGCCCTACAATTATTATCACACTTACTCCAATACATGAATGTACAGGGGCAAGTGTGAAAGCATATTTAAACAAAATAAAATGTAATATTATGTTATTTAATCATTCAATTATTAAAATATAGAATATAATTAATGTACTTACTCGTTTAGTTGACTCGATTCGGTTAAAATAATTTGTATTTGACCGAGTACTAAACGGTACCACAATTTTACATGCTAGTGTATATAAAGGCACTATAAATGTGTGTATAATCGTCCGCCATTTTGCGACAATTGATTACCAGTTATCACAGATTCATCTGTACACATAAATATCACTAACTGAAATTGGTTATTTTTGTGAATACATTTTCGTCTTATTCTTAAAGTCTTGACCGAGGTTTTAACTGAGCAGTGTATTAATGTTTAAACTCTGAAATATATATTATAAATATAATTGTAAAATCATAATTTAATAATAACATATAGTCATATTAATATTTGTTGCCGTTTTCTTCAGAACATAAGCATTATTAGACATACATGTATATTAATATCGTAATATAATAGAATACCCATTATTTTATATTTTATGCATAACCCAATATATTCATTTTGAAGAAGGACACATCGTTTGGATGGTTTAAAAAAACCGAATACAAATGCAATTCCAACACTGTTCGATATACCAAACCCACCTCACTTGTCGGAATCAAAAAGAAAATCTTTATATAAGGTATATATCATTATTAAAAAACAAATTTATTACAAGTAAAAATATGCTTTGCTACCCAAATTATATATAAAAACATGCCCTTAATATTATTATTAGTAGTAGGTAGTAATTTTAATCTATTTTATCTATTTAAATGCTATAATTTTGTAGTTTTTGTGTTTATTTTAACAGACCGTAGAAAATTCTAGCAGTGATAATCCTAAAAAAAATAATGTTTTTTTGACTGAAAAAAGGTCGTCACAGGTTATACTAAGTTTAATTTTAAGTTATTTTGTTTTTAATTCAAATTTTTTTATTTATTAGTTAATAGAAAGTAATGTAACCATCAGTGAGAATTACTCTCGAGAATGTTAGCTGCTTGAGTGAGCAATGTTTGTCACTGGATTCAATAGTAAGTTTTATAAACTATAGTTAAAATAAATATATTATTTTGCAGCTCAAATGCTTAAAATATGTTGGTTTATGTAATTTTAATAAGCTACATTTGACATTTTTTGGTTATTAGTTAAGAAGTATTAATTTAAATTATGGGCTTATTTTAAAATTCCCACATTTTCGTTTCATATTGAAAATTGATAAATAATATGATATTATTTAACATGTCATAATCTCTTTAGCGATGTCGAATATATTTATTCATTTATACCTTCTTATCTGTTATTGTTACACATGATTGTAGATTCTACCATAATATACCATCGACTGTAATTTTGATTTGTATTTATTTATTTTTTGTTGCTATTTTTGATGTTTTTAGGGCATATTTATAGAGCATATTTTATGGTTTTTTTTTGTCATATTATAGCGCATGTTTTAGAATATTTGGTGCTATAAAATCCAAACCCCGGTCATCATTATCTTTGATTGATATCGCAGAACCTCTGTTCAATTTTTGCTTTGATTTTTTGAGTTGTTACAGATTCGCTCAAGATGCAATTGAAAATGTTTTTACATACAAATACTTAACAATACTGTCATTGTTTTTCAATTGTACATAATCTCATCCAAAGCTCCATGGACCATTTGTAATTTTGTTTCCCATAATTTCTTTTCTTCTTGTAATAATAACAATTTATGTTTTTCTTTCAATAATTTTGAAAAATGATATTGCCTGTTATATTATAACATTGGTTATTATCTACCGACAAAACATAAAATTTAAATTAAATTAAATGGTATCAAACTACAAGTCTATGAATTTAGATGTGTTCTTATTATGTTCATACCTGAAGTCTCCTTTTCAAATTATTATTTTCTTGTTGAACTAAAAACAATTAATAACAAAATATTATTAAATATATTAAATTATTTCAATACAAACTATTAAATATATTTAAACAATAATAAAATAAAGGTCTTGCCTTGAGTATTATATTAAGTGTGCAAAAAAGTCACGATCGGTTTCGATTAAAAATCATTGTCGGGTGTAAAGAGCGCACTGAACATAAAATAAAAAATTTATGAATACAATTGAAAATGAATTTTACTTAGAAACAAATATTTAGTAAAAAAAATTGAATTTAGATATTATATAGAACTCTTTGGTTATTTACTATTATTTAATAAGTATTTAAATATAATATTATTTTTGAAATCTGTTTGTATGTTTATGATATTATTAAATTTATTTTTTTTGATTTAATTATATATATGCAATTATTCTAAAACTGAGTTTATTATATTATTTTGACAATTTAATATTTCTAAGTCTTTAGTTTATTTTATTATTGTTTAAATATATTTAATAATATTTTGTTATTATTTATGAATATTAACCATTAAATATTAATATAATAACTTTGTTTATTTATTTTCTATTTTTTATCAGAATCTTTGGACTCAATTACCTATTATTCATTTGTTTAAGTTAGTATATTGTTTAAAATTATTAAGATTAAAAAAAGAATTATCAGCAGCTATTAAAAATGTTTAGTTACATATCTGTTTGGAAAAAAAAAATCTAATACAATATTATATTAATTTAGGTCGTTCAAATATATACTGTTGTTATATATTTTTATATTTTATATCGGCCTATTATGTGGGCGCGCGGCGGTATTCACACCGTACTAAAGACCTTGGCGACTTTAAAACCAAACAAACGCGTTCGAACGATACCGTCTACGTCATCATACACGTCAATGAGATATTAAAGAATACCTGAAAGAGCCGACAATGAGCCGGACGGGTGAATTATAATAACAGCATGTATGATTATCTCGAGTGCGGTGTAAATACCGGCCGCCCGAAGGTTTTAATAAATTATGATCGAGCGATCAAAGCTAATACTTACTCCGCACGGCTCGGATGAATTTGTATTTGCAGCCATATAATATGTCGTCACGGCAACATGTTCGTCTTGGAAATCGAAAAAGGCGAAAACCTTTACTACGTGTATCGGAGCAGTGAAAAAAAACGCCCGTTTCAGTACTATTGTGAAGTTGTGATAGTTTTTTTTTTTTTTTTTTACTTAAAAAACGAAAACGTGTTTGTAATCTGTATTGTATAGTGTATTCCGTATGTTTGGAAAAAGTGATAGTTCTAAAGTGATATCGGAGACAACTTTCGCGATATTTGATAACTCGGTATTTAGCAGGTAACAAACACAACGACTTCAACATCTGCGTCGGGAGACAATATGACGCGTCGATCGAATGTCGTCCGGTGCATAATATTATAAAAATGTTATCATTTTCAAACATGCCCCGAAATCACTCTTACCAAATCTCACCTCGTATCGGTTATAGTAATATTTCGTAAGTTTCTTCCGTCGAAATTCTATGGTTATTTTATTATTTATTGGAAAAAAAAAAAACACGTAATTGCATTTTGAGATTGAAAACTAATTGTTAAATATTATTATTATTATTATTGTGATGCCAGTGTTATTTAAATTAATAATTCAACCGGTTCGAGTATACCTGCTCAAGCATAATGTCATGTACGTATTACCTGATTTCACATTTTTAACATTGTAAATCGATAATAATTATTATTTTACACCTATTGATGGCCATTGAAAACTATTTTCGATTTTACTTTTTTATACAACTTGAATATATTCACGTATTATTATTATTATTATTATGATTAAACGAAAATACCAACTGTAAATCTAGCGTTGTAAAAATTAAATTTTTAAAAAGTGTTTCGAGTGCCGTTCAAATGCTTTATAACTCTGATTTGTAGGTGTACATTTATTCTGTAAACATGGGTGTGCTCAAATCTGGCTTTCCTAACCGCATTTTAAATACAATTTTTACATATTAATAAGTAAGTATGACATGAAAATAATAATTCTTCGACAAATGTTTGCATACGGTGTTAAAAAATAATTGAAAGCCTACATTTTCCAATTAATTATCATTTATTTTTCAATATAAACATATAATATACTGCTACCTTAAATTAACCAATTAATTCAACATTTTGTCTTTATAATTCAATATATTATTATATTTTTAAAATGAAATAAACTTTTATAATGATAAAAAAAATCTGTTTCCTTATAAAATTGATCAATTATAATGAAATGAATAAAAAAAACCAATTAATTTTGACCAATTTTCTTTTTTAAGTTTACAAATCTTTTGAAACTAATAAGCATATCAGGAACATGGGAATAATAATGAAATAATCCCAATCTTCAATTGATAACTCAAAATTGTTTTTTTTAGTATGTAGTATATTTGCAAAGTGGGTATTAAAATAGGTATAAATAATTTACTTTTGTGATTATTACTCTCAACCAAATGTATTTATCTTTTTTCACTATTAAAATAAAAGTTGTAGGTATAATATATGTAAATATTAATATGGTATATTATGTGTAATAATAATAAACTGAACATAAAAAACAAAACCTCAACTTTTTAAAATATATTTATCACATTTTGTTTAAATTTTAAAACCGTATAGTAATAACAATATATTTATGTTTTATTCTACTTTATAATAATAGTTATAATTTTAAATGATAATAATTAAATGATCAACTCTTTGAATAGTGTCTGATTTTTGAAAAGAACCCTTTTTCCATTATTTCATATTCTAAAATTCTTTAGGTCTTGTCGATACTTATGGTTTAAATCTTTTAACAATTTAAACATTTATGTTATATAATTATTATTATTGTTATATTATAATTATTGGTACACTAACAATTCATTTACTTCACCAAAAGCTATGCTTAAAATTGAGTAAATTAAATAATAATACATTGTTATACCTTTTTTTAAGTATTTTTAATAAAAAAAATTTAAAAAAAAAAAAATCGATTTGTTCAATAATCTAGTCCTATGATATTATTATTTTGAACCGGAGAAATATTTCTTTCCTGTTATAGTTTCAAGTAGAGTACAGTATAATTCATTGGACGAGTTTAGGAGTCTCGTTAATTTTTCTACGCCGAAGAATTATTTGACCGCTCGTGTCTGCTTACGTATTTTTAACGGGTGTCCGAATTCAAATGACACAATGTGTTCATCCCATGACGGAATGGTATTGGATTAATTTTTTTTATTTCATACTCTGCAAACGGAGAATGACCGATAGAAACAGACTGATGTTTTACGCGATATAAATCACCGAGCTAATTAATTGGTTTTTTTTGACGCGATAACGTCTTACGAATCGATGAACGCCGCGGCGCGAACTTGAATTTTCCGTTTCCAATTCAAGTATTAAACGCGACGCGCGGCACAGTGCGAATGTCCGCCGCTGTGGCCGTGTGGCCGCGTGGCCGCCGAGACGGAACGACGATGCCATCGTCGTGCGCTGCGGACAGAACTCTGGATACCGCGGTCGCGGTCGCAAAAATGACCGTTAAAAAAGAAAATTATTCACACGAATTCGTTAATTCTCATTGGCTGTTCGTTTTTTTAACCGTTTCGGACGACGCTGGTTTTCCCTTCCGTTTCAGTCTTCGTCGGTTCGCGTTAATGTCTGGAGCTTCTCCGAACGGGTCCGTGTCTCGAGAATTTTATGCCGACCGCCATCTCGTTTCTCGGTTTCAACAATTTCCTTTCGCGGCGATGGTAATAGTATTTATCGACGAATAATCGCACGTCTCACGGCGGTCGCGTGGGCGTAACCAAATTATTTCGTCGCTAAAACACTACCGTACCATCGATGTTTATCGTATTTTCCGTCTCGGCCGCGTTCGCGGTGCGCCGCCGCGCCGCCGCCGTTCGCCAAAACGGCTTGTGAATTTTACCGTCCGCCAAAAACAAACGAATTATGGTAATTTCGTGGTTCGCGCGAGTAGTGAATAATCGTTCCGTGGTGTTTTTATTCGAGTGTGCTTGCGCGAAATACGTTGTGAAATGTTTCGGACCCGCTGAATGAAAACGGTCGTCAATGCAGTCAATGGCGGCCCGAGGTTAGTGATAATGTATTATAATATTATATCGATGTAATAAATAAGTAATACGACCCACCGACGTGTTATGCAAAACTTATTATTATTATATATTATTATTAAACCGCTGTTATGCGACGTGCGTTGGAACTGATAAATTGCGCGTTGTCGTCAATACGATTTTCGGAAATGAGTTTCATTTCGGCGCCGAGTAATATTAATAACGAGAATGGATAAAATCCATTACGCGCGCGTCGCGTTCGTCTATATTAGGTACGCACACTCTTATAGTCTCTGTTGACGCCACAATCTACGTGTACACCTGCCCGCCGTGCCCACCAACAAAGGCCGATAAGCTATCTGTCGGCCGACCGGTCACAGCGGCAGTGAACCGTATACGCTTCACCAGTACCGGTGAATTAGCCGCGACGACCATTGCGTGTCGTCCGTTGCCGCTTTAATTTTACCGTACAAAATTCGTCGTACGTAAACGCCCGTCCCTCGTCGCAGTGCGAAATTTTATATTATCATCGCCCGTCCCTCGTCGCAGTGCGAAATTTTATATTATCATCGCTCGTCCGCAAAGTGCGCACCGCGAATCCGTTTTATTAGCAATTTATTATAACGCGTGCGTGAACTGCTGGCGATTATTATTATTATTATTATTATTATTATCAGTGGTTACGTAACGTTACGATTACTGTTGGTAATCTCCCATAGCAATATTTGCTCGGGCGTACCAACCCAAACAGTCTCATATGATTATTCATCCGATCGTCTCCTATCGCGCGCGATGAATCGCAAAGTCGTTCGTTATAGTGTTGGTAATGCGGATTTGGCGCAGCTTAAATAACATCCGCGGCGGATGGAACTACATGTTATACGTATCTTGGGTCCACACTAGTAAAAATGTACGCTGTGCGTCCAGTGGCGCGACTGGGCTAAATTGTGCCCTATAATTGATGTTTTTCACAATAATATACATATACAATAGTGTTCATTCATGAACATTATTTTTTTCGAGTCGTGCTCATAATAAGTATTCGGCAATCGCTATATTCACACACATTATAATTATTAATTAATAACGACGAGTTATCGTAGCACTACGGGCGGCGCGAATCACGCGAACGGCGTACCGCGCGGCACTTGAATTTTTGCACGCGTTGCAGCGTGAATGTTCCGCCGCCGTGGCCGTGTGGTCGCGTGGCCGCCGTGATGGGACGACGACGACGTGGCCGCGCGCTGCGGACAGAACTCTGGATACCGCGGTCGCTGCCGTCCTCTGGAGGTCGTTTAACAAAACGACCGTTAAAAAAATATTACTTTCCAAGAATTCGTAAATGATTATCATTGGCTGTTCGTTTTTTTAACCGTTTCTGCCGACGCGGGGCGAGTGGTTTTCCCTTCCGTTTCAGTCTTCGTCGGTTCGCGCTATTGTCTGTAGGCTCTCCGAACGTGTCCGTGTTTCGAGAATTTCGTGCCGACCGCCATCGAATCTCGTTTCTCGGTTTCAAAACTTCCTTTCACAGCGATGGTAATAGTATTTATCGACGAATAATCGCACGTCTCACGGCGGTCGCGTGGGCGCAACCAAATTATTTCGTCGCTAAAATACTACCGTACCGTCGATATCCGGTTTTTAACGTATTTTTCCTATCGTATCGCCGCCGCCGCCGCGTCCGGTGCGCGCGATCCATTACGCGAGTGTAATGACCGTCGCCTTCGGATTTTCAACGATTCCGTCGAGGCTCGGACGACGTCTAATCCAAGCCGGTAAAGGCTTCGAGTTTGCGTTTTTTGACGTCGTCGTTTCGTATCGTATCGCCGCCGCCGCCGCGTCCGGTGCGCGCGATCCATTACGCGAGTGTAATGGCCGTCGCCTTCGGAGTTTCAACGATTCCGTCGAGGCTCGGACGACGTCTAATCCAAGCCGGTAAAGGCTTCGAGTGTGCGTTTTTTGACGTCGTCGTTTCGTATCGTATTCGCCGTGGTCGATGCGATCGCCGCCGTTTGTACTATCGCGATATTCGGTGTATTTTCCATATCGGTCGCGTTCGCGGTGCGCCGCCGCCGTTCGCCAAAACAGCTTGCGCATTTTACCGTCCGCCAAAAACAAACGTATCATATAGTAATATCGTGGTTCGCGCGAGTAGTGAATAATCGTTCCGTGGTGTGTTTGCCCGCGTCGTGGTGTTTTTATTTGAGTGTACCAGCACGAAATACGTCGTGAAATGTTTTGGACCCGCTGAATGAAAACGGTCGTCAATGCAGTCAATGGCGGCCCGAGGTTAGTGATAATGTATTATAATATTATATCGATGTAATAAATAAGTTATACGACGTGTTATGCAAAACTTATTATTATTATATATTATTATTAAACCGCTGTTATGCGACGCGCGTTGGAACTGATAAATTGCGCGTTGTCGTCAATACGATTTTCGGAAATGAGTTTCATTTCGGTGCCGAGTTTTATTAATAACGAGAATGGATAAAATCCATTACGCGCGCGTCGCGTTCGTCTATATTAGGTACGCACACTCTTATAGTGTCATATGTTTATTCATCCGATCGTCTCCTATCGCGCGCGATGAATCGCAAAGTCGTTCGTTATAGTATGGGTAATGCGGATTTGGCGCAGCTTAAATAACATCCGCGGCGGATGGAACTACATGTTATACGTATCTTGGGTCCACACTAGTAAAAATGTACGCTGTGCGTCCAGTGGCGCGACTGGGCTAAATTGTTAATTAATAACGACGAGTTATCGTAACACTACGGGCGGCGCGAATCACGCGAACGGCGTACCGCGCGGCACTTGAATTTTTGCACGCGTTGCAGCGTGAATGTTCCGCCGCCGTGGCCGTGTGGTCGCGTGGCCGCCGTGATGGGACGACGACGACGTGGCCGCGCGCTGCGGACAGAACTCTGGATACCGCGGTCGCTGCCGTCCTCTGGAGGTCGTTTAACAAAACGACCGTTAAAAAAATATTACTTTCCAAGAATTCGTAAATGATTATCATTGGCTGTTCGTTTTTTTAACCGTTTCTGCCGACGCGGGGCGAGTGGTTTTCCCTTCCGTTTCAGTCTTCGTCGGTTCGCGCTATTGTCTGTAGGCTCTCCGAACGTGTCCGTGTTTCGAGAATTTCGTACCGACCGCCATCGAATCTCGTTTCTCGGTTTCAAAACTTCCTTTCGCAGCGATGGTAATAGTATTTATCGACGAATAATCGCACGTCTCACGGCGGTCGCGTGGGCGCAACCAAATTATTTCGTCGCTAAAATACTACCGTACCGTCGATATCCGGTTTTTAACGTATTTTTCCTATCGTATCGCCGCCGCCGCCGCGTCCGGTGCGCGCGATCCATTACGCGAGTGTAATGACCGTCGCCTTCGGATTTTCAACGATTCCGTCGAGGCTCGGACGACGTCTAATCCAAGCCGGTAAAGGCTTCGAGTTTGCGTTTTTTGACGTCGTCGTTTCGTATCGTATCGCCGCCGCCGCCGCGTCCGGTGCGCGCGATCCATTACGCGAGTGTAATGGCCGTCGCCTTCGGAGTTTCAACGATTCCGTCGAGGCTCGGACGACGTCTAATCCAAGCCGGTAAAGGCTTCGAGTGTGCGTTTTTTGACGTCGTCGTTTCGTATCGTATTCGCCGTGGTCGATGCGATCGCCGCCGTTTGTACTATCGCGATATTCGGTGTATTTTCCATATCGGTCGCGTTCGCGGTGCGCCGCCGCCGTTCGCCAAAACAGCTTGCGCATTTTACCGTCCGCCAAAAACAAACGTATCATATAGTAATATCGTGGTTCGCGCGAGTAGTGAATAATCGTTCCGTGGTGTGTTTGCCCGCGTCGTGGTGTTTTTATTTGAGTGTACCAGCACGAAATACGTCGTGAAATGTTTTGGACCCGCTGAATGAAAACGGTCGTCAATGCAGTCAATGGCGGCCCGAGGTTAGTGATAATGTATTATAATATTATATCGATGTAATAAATAAGTTATACGACGTGTTATGCAAAACTTATTATTATTATATATTATTATTAAACCGCTGTTATGCGACGCGCGTTGGAACTGATAAATTGCGCGTTGTCGTCAATACGATTTTCGGAAATGAGTTTCATTTCGGTGCCGAGTTTTATTAATAACGAGAATGGATAAAATCCATTACGCGCGCGTCGCGTTCGTCTATATTAGGTACGCACACTCTTATAGTGTCATATGTTTATTCATCCGATCGTCTCCTATCGCGCGCGATGAATCGCAAAGTCGTTCGTTATAGTATGGGTAATGCGGATTTGGCGCAGCTTAAATAACATCCGCGGCGGATGGAACTACATGTTATACGTATCTTGGGTCCACACTAGTAAAAATGTACGCTGTGCGTCCAGTGGCGCGACTGGGCTAAATTGTTAATTAATAACGACGAGTTATCGTAACACTACGGGCGGCGCGAATCACGCGAACGGCGTACCGCGCGGCACTTGAATTTTTGCACGCGTTGCAGCGTGAATGTTCCGCCGCCGTGGCCGTGTGGTCGCGTGGCCGCCGTGATGGGACGACGACGACGTGGCCGCGCGCTGCGGACAGAACTCTGGATACCGCGGTCGCTGCCGTCCTCTGGAGGTCGTTTAACAAAACGACCGTTAAAAAAATATTACTTTCCAAGAATTCGTAAATGATTATCATTGGCTGTTCGTTTTTTTAACCGTTTCTGCCGACGCGGGGCGAGTGGTTTTCCCTTCCGTTTCAGTCTTCGTCGGTTCGCGCTATTGTCTGTAGGCTCTCCGAACGTGTCCGTGTTTCGAGAATTTCGTACCGACCGCCATCGAATCTCGTTTCTCGGTTTCAAAACTTCCTTTCGCAGCGATGGTAATAGTATTTATCGACGAATAATCGCACGTCTCACGGCGGTCGCGTGGGCGCAACCAAATTATTTCGTCGCTAAAATACTACCGTACCGTCGATATCCGGTTTTTAACGTATTTTTCCTATCGTATCGCCGCCGCCGCCGCGTCCGGTGCGCGCGATCCATTACGCGAGTGTAATGACCGTCGCCTTCGGATTTTCAACGATTCCGTCGAGGCTCGGACGACGTCTAATCCAAGCCGGTAAAGGCTTCGAGTTTGCGTTTTTTGACGTCGTCGTTTCGTATCGTATCGCCGCCGCCGCCGCGTCCGGTGCGCGCGATCCATTACGCGAGTGTAATGGCCGTCGCCTTCGGAGTTTCAACGATTCCGTCGAGGCTCGGACGACGTCTAATCCAAGCCGGTAAAGGCTTCGAGTGTGCGTTTTTTGACGTCGTCGTTTCGTATCGTATTCGCCGTGGTCGATGCGATCGCCGCCGTTTGTACTATCGCGATATTCGGTGTATTTTCCATATCGGTCGCGTTCGCGGTGCGCCGCCGCCGTTCGCCAAAACAGCTTGCGCATTTTACCGTCCGCCAAAAACAAACGTATCATATAGTAATATCGTGGTTCGCGCGAGTAGTGAATAATCGTTCCGTGGTGTGTTTGCCCGCGTCGTGGTGTTTTTATTTGAGTGTACCAGCACGAAATACGTCGTGAAATGTTTTGGACCCGCTGAATGAAAACGGTCGTCAATGCAGTCAATGGCGGCCCGAGGTTAGTGATAATGTATTATAATATTATATCGATGTAATAAATAAGTTATACGACGTGTTATGCAAAACTTATTATTATTATATATTATTATTAAACCGCTGTTATGCGACGCGCGTTGGAACTGATAAATTGCGCGTTGTCGTCAATACGATTTTCGGAAATGAGTTTCATTTCGGTGCCGAGTTTTATTAATAACGAGAATGGATAAAATCCATTACGCGCGCGTCGCGTTCGTCTATATTAGGTACGCACACTCTTATAGTGTCATATGTTTATTCATCCGATCGTCTCCTATCGCGCGCGATGAATCGCAAAGTCGTTCGTTATAGTATGGGTAATGCGGATTTGGCGCAGCTTAAATAACATCCGCGGCGGATGGAACTACATGTTATACGTATCTTGGGTCCACACTAGTAAAAATGTACGCTGTGCGTCCAGTGGCGCGACTGGGCTAAATTGTTAATTAATAACGACGAGTTATCGTAACACTACGGGCGGCGCGAATCACGCGAACGGCGTACCGCGCGGCACTTGAATTTTTGCACGCGTTGCAGCGTGAATGTTCCGCCGCCGTGGCCGTGTGGTCGCGTGGCCGCCGTGATGGGACGACGACGACGTGGCCGCGCGCTGCGGACAGAACTCTGGATACCGCGGTCGCTGCCGTCCTCTGGAGGTCGTTTAACAAAACGACCGTTAAAAAAATATTACTTTCCAAGAATTCGTAAATGATTATCATTGGCTGTTCGTTTTTTTAACCGTTTCTGCCGACGCGGGGCGAGTGGTTTTCCCTTCCGTTTCAGTCTTCGTCGGTTCGCGCTATTGTCTGTAGGCTCTCCGAACGTGTTCGAGAATTTCGTGCCGTCCGCCATCGAATCTCGTTTCTCGGTTTCAAAACTTCCTTTCGCAGCGATGGTAATAGTATTTATCGACGAATAATCGCACGTCTCACGGCGGTCGCGTGGGCGCAACCAAATTATTTCGTCGCTTAATAACTACCGTACCGTCGATGTTTAGCGTATTTTCCGTCTCGGTCGCGTTCGCGCCGCGCCGCCGCCGTTCGCCAAAACGGCTCGTGAATTTTACCGTCCGCCAAAAAAAAACGAATTATGATAATATCGTGGTTCGCGCGAGTAGTGAATAATCGTTCCGCGGTGTTTTTATTCGAGTGTGTACCAGCACGAAATACGTTGTGAAATGTTTCGGTCCCCCGCCGGCGGCCGCCATATGAAAACGGTCGTCAATGGATTCGATGACGGCCCGAGGTTAGTGATAATATTATATCGATGTAATGAACAAGTAGCACCCACCGACGCGTTATGCAGAACTTATTGTTATTATATATTACGTATTATTAAACCGCTGTTACACGACGCGCGTTGGAACTGATAAATTGCGCGTTGTCGTCAATACGATTTTCGGAAATGAGTTTCATTTCGGCGCCGAGTAATATTAATAACGAGAACGGATAAAATCCGTTACGCGCGTCGCGTTCGTCGCCAAGTCATCTACATTACGCCGCGCTCATATTATAGTCTTATGCGATCGCACACAAGTCATATGTTTATTTATCTGATCGTCTCCTATCGCCGTTTGAATTTTCCGTTTCGACGCGCGCATGGTGTGAATTTTGCGTGGCCGCGTGGACGGAACTCCGAATACCGCAGTTGCGGTCGACGGTCGGTTATTTCGGTTTAAAAATCGACCGTTACAAAAAGAATCACTTTCCATGAATTCGTCAATAATTCTCATTGGCTTGTTCGTTTCAGCTGACGCTACCGACGCGGGGAGGTTGGGTTTTCCATTCCGTTGTTTCAGTCGTCGTCGGTTAGCGCTTTCGTTTCGTTCGGGTCCGTGTTTCGAGAATTTTATACCGTCCGCCATTGTCTCGTTTCTCGGTTTCAAAATTTCCTTCGTGACGATGGTAATAGTATTTATCGACGATAATCGCACGTCTCACGACGGTCGCGTGGGCATAACCAAATTATTCGCCGCTTAAATACTACCGTACCATCGATATCCGATGTTTAGCGTGTTTTTCGTATCGTATCGCCGCCGCCGCGTCCGGTACGCGTACCATTACGTGAGTGTAATGGCCGTCGCCTCCGGATTTCCAACGATTCCGTTGAGGCTCGGACGACGACGTCTATTCCAAGCCGGTTAAGGCTCCGAGTGTGCGTTTCTTGACGTCGTCGTTTCGTATCGTATCCGCCGTGGCCGGTGCGATCGCCGCCATTTGTACTATCGATATTCGGTGTTTGGCATATTTTTCGTCTCGGTCACGTTCGCGGTGCGCCACCGCCGTTCGCCAAAGCGGCTTGTGAACTTTACGTCCGCCAAAAATAAACAAGTTATGGTAATATCGTGGTTCGCGGGAGTAGTGAATAATCGTTCCGTCGTGTGTTTGCCCGCGTCGTGGTGTTTTTATTCGAGTGTATCAGCACGAATTACGTTGGGAAATGTTTCGGACCCGCCGAATGAAAACGGTCGTCAATGGATTCGACGACGGCCCGAGGTTAGTGATAATATACTATAATATTATATAGATATAATTAATAAGTACGACCCACCGACGCGTTATGCAAAACTTATTATTATTATATATTATTATTAAACCACTGTCATATAACGCGCGTTGTCGTCAATACGATTTTCGGAAATGAGTTTCATTTCGGCGCCGAGTAATATTAATAACGAGAACGGATAAAATCCATTACGCACGTCGCGTTCATCGCCAAGTCGTCTATATTAGGTACGCACACTCTTCTGGTCATATGTTTATTTATCCGATCGTCTCCTATCGCGCGCGCTGAATCGCAAAGTCGTTCGTTATAGTGTTGGTAATGCGGATTTCGCACAGCTTAAATAACATCCGCGGCGGATGGAACTACGTCATGTTATACGTATCTTGGTCCACACAAGTAAAAACTTCCGCTGTTCGTCCAGTGGCGCGACTGGGCTAAATTGGGCCCTAGTATAGTTTTAAAGGGAGGGCCCTATAATTTATGTTTTTTACAATAATATTATACATATACTATTATACAATAGTGTTCGTTCGAAAACATTATTGAGTAGCAAATCTAGTCGCTTTTCAGGTGAAAAACAATAATATATGGTCTATAAAGGTGTCCATATGATAAAATACATCTTTTAATAAATATAGATTGCTCTTACTATTTCCTTCGAAATGTATTCTGTCAGATGGATACTTATCATGCATATTAAAACCTAATCATAAGAAGTAAAAAATAATCAATCATCAATATAATAGGTACTTATATATTAAAATAGATACCTATTAATTTACTATTCAATATAACCAAATATATAATTAGTAATAACATTATACTTTTTACAGTTTATTAATAATGCTATCTAACCCAGCCTATATTTATTTAATCCAGACTTGCACTTTGCACTTATGTAAAAATTGATGGTCAGTAGGTAATATAAACATAATATAATCTACGATAAATTAATATTATTTTATATAGTAAAAAGAAAAAACAAAAACATTATCATAAGTAAATAGAAACTCATAAATGAATAATAAATATAATAATTTAATATATTAAGTATTTAATTAAATTAAAAACAATCTATTGTATTTAAAATTAACAATGTATGAACAATATATATGTAATTAAATAAAAACTTGGCTTGAAGTATAAGTCTTGGTTTGTAATATACTGTAAATTGTATAATACATGGTTTCTATTTCAATAATTATTGTTTTATTATGTATTTATTTTACATTGTTAATTGTGTATATATTAGCCAGTTGTATTTAATATATATTTTACTAAATGGTTGTATATCAACAACATAGAAAAATGTTTAATTTTAATTTACCTGAAGTAGAATCATGTATAATGTATATCAAATAAATTATAAATTTGAATCCCAGGTTTAGGTATCAGGGGTAATCCATCATTTTAAACATTTAATTCTGAATCTTATTTATTTATTATAATTATATAATCTTATTTAGTTATTATTATAATTTTACGTCATGTAAATTTGAAAGTATTTAATGTTTGTTGCCAGAAATATTTTTAAAGGTTTATGGATTTCAGTTCTCTATAAATTAAAATATTTAATAGTATTGCAAAATCCTTGCTAGTTACCGTTAAAGTGTTAACTATGAAAAATAGTAGAAAAAGTCATTTGCTGCTTTTGATTTTAAAAGAGAAAAAGGTGGTTTTTAAACAATATGAAGGAGAATTATGAGGGTGTAGGGAAATTGTGCCTATATGTCAAGAACTTTAACAATTCCAAGTTGTTGCCTCCCCAAAAATGTAATGCCAGAACCGCTACTGGTATTAGTAAGTTAATTGAAAGCATATCGTCAAAAATATATTAATAATAATAATAAAGTATTATTAAATATACAAAATAAATTATTCAAACTATTAAATATATGAATAATTTTAATAAAATTAAAAAATAAGTCTTGCCTGGAGTATTATGTAAAAGAAAAGTTCTTAAATATTTACTACTCCAGTCAAGACCTATTTTTTATTTTTCATTATAATCGATATCAATTTTATAAGGAAACAGATTTTATTTTATCATTATGAGTGTTTATTTCATTTTAAAAATATGAACAAAATATTATTAAATATCTATATATTATAATTATTTTAATACAAAATATGAAATATATTTAAACAATAATAAAATAAAATAAAGGTCTTGCCTTGAGTATTATAATTAAGAGTGCAAAAAAGTCACCAGATGATGATTTTTAATCGAAACCGGTCATGACGTTTTTACATATATTTAACGTTCATTTATGAGTATTAACCATTAAATATATTAAATTAATATAATTACTTTGTTTATTTATTTTCTATTTTTATTTAAAAATATAATATATTGAAATATAAACACGAAGTTTTGAATTACTTGGTTTTTTTTATTTATTTCATTATAATTGATCAATTTTATAAGGAAACAGATTTTTTTTATCCAAAAAATATTATTTATATTAATTAAAATATTATTAATAATAATTATTATTATATTAAATTATTAGTACACTTACAACTCATTTACCTCACTACAAGCTATGCTTATGGGATAAATTAAATAATAATACATTGTTATACTTATTTAAAATTATTTTTAACAAATAAAATGTCAAAAAAAAAAAATGTATTTGTTCAATATCTGGTGCTATGATATTAAATATTTTGAATCGGAGAAATATTTGCTGAAATAGTTCCAAGTGAAGGACAATAATTCGTTGGACGAGTCATTATTATTAATTATCAGGAGTCTCATTAATCTTTCTAAGCTGAAGAGTTATTTAACTATTAGTGTCAGCTTATGTATTTTTAATGGGTCTGAATTCAAATGATGGAATGGATGGAATGGTAATGGATTAATTATTATTTTTTTTTGGTACTTAAACGGAGAATGGCTGAGAAACAGACTGATGACAAAATATTATTAAATATATAAAATTATTTTAATACTATTTAATAACTATTAAATATATTTAAACGATAATAAAATAAAATAAAATAGTTAACATTAGTTAACAGTGTGCTCTTTACACAGTTTGATGATTTTTAATCGAAACCGGTTGTGACTTTTTTGCACTCTTACTTAAAATACTTAAGACTTTTACTTTTATTTTATTTTATTATCGTTTAAATATATTTAATAATTTGTATTTAAATGATTTTATAACGACGCTCAGTTTATTATACCATTGAAATAGCACTGGGGACCGAAAGGGTTAAGACTGAGCGTCGGCAGTGTCGCTTTCCGCTGCACGGCTACTAGCTATTTATGATGTTTAGTATTCACCATTATTTGTCTAAATTCTATAGTTTCAAATTAAAAAAAAACTATAACATATTGCATACAAGTTTGCAATGAAGTAACACATTTTATGTCTTTAAAATTGGGGGGGGGGTGGACTTTGTTGGGGGGGTTCCCTAAAAGTCTGTGGAATTGGTTTGGGAGCTGTAGGACCTTTGGTTGTGGAGTTATTGAGGTTTTAATTTTAAGGGGGGGGAAATTTTTGGGGGGTGGTGGGGCTTGGGTCCCTGAGTGTAGGGGAGGTGGTCCGGTGACTAAGTCCCTAACGGTTGGCGCGCGGCGGCGTTTTCCGTGGGAGCACTCGCACTTTCGGTTTCCCTTAGTGACGCTGTAACGCTTTTCGGTAACGCTTTTCGATTCTATGTGCCAAAGAAAAGACATAAAATGTCAAAAAACAACTAGTAGCTCGCAAAATATATGTTCACTACTTAGGTACATAACTATCTCCCGAGAATTTATTGCTTCGCAAAACAATATTCCCGAGGAACTTTATCGAACTCGCGATAATCAATAAGTAAGCCTTTTGTTCGATTTAGAGAAAAATAACGCGAATATGCTTATCATTGTTTACGCCTTCTTTGTGGCGGTCAAACGCAACCGCATCAAAATTACATAACAATCTTTCCGATAGACCGATGGACGATCGATAACTTCTCATTATCATGACGCGGTGTCTATGGTCACACAGAAAAGAACGATACACTCTCTGCGATCATTCGTGGATTTCATTATCGGTGGCTCAAGACGTGCCCGCAGATAAACTCGGATTTAAAATGTCGACATTCGCTCCAATCACTACGTATACTATAGTCCAGGGGTCGCCAACCTTTTCAAACAAGTGAGCTACATTTGAATTTTTTAGTCCCAGGTGATCGACATCCAGGAGAATTTAGGTTTTTAGGAAGAGATTTGTTTTATGAGCAAAAAAAAAAGGTCTAAGCTCCAAAGAATAAATATTTATTGTTTCTTCATAATAATAATAATAATAATGTAATATTTTAATACACGAGAAAAAGTAAAAAAAATTTTATATAAATCTGATATTGTTACCTATTTAATTAATGTGATTTTATTTTATTTTATTAATGTGATAACTGGCATTGGTTTTCTGCAAGTTTTGAGAATTGTGGTATATAATTAGAAACAGCTGCTCTTAAACTTGAATCCAAATTACTGTCTGTAATTCTTGACCGATATTTGTTCTTTAAATATTTCATACTCGAAAATGTTGACTCGCATAACCAAGTTGAACCAAAAAATGAAGTTATACGAAGGGCAATGCTTCGTAGATTTGGGTATTTTTGAGTACTTGCGTGTATCCAAAACTCCGAGGTAATCTTAAGTATTGAATCATTTTGTAACGTTATTATTTCCATTTCCAAAACTGTTTTATCAAGATTAAACAAATTTCCAATTTCATTTGCTTTTGTCTCAACATCCCCAGCAAATGGATTTGATATAAACTGCGCAACTGGCTCAAGTATTTTAAAGTCGTTGAATCTTCTTTTTAATGCCTTACCTCTGATGCTGTTTACAATTTTCACTACAAGTTCCATAACATTGTTTATATTTATAACTGTACCACATAATGCTTGTTGATGAATTATCGACCGATAGTGGTAAATTCTTAGAATACAATATAGCAATCCGCATTATCCGATTATTTATTACGCGATCGACCGATAGTGGTAAAATTAATTTTTATAACGATCGACCTATATTCCTAGAAAGATCGACCAGTCGATCGCGATCGACTGGTTGGCGACCCCTGCTATAGTCAATAGCAAATAGCAATAATGTACGCGCCGTGTATACCGTGAACCGACGAGATCCGATGGCGCACGGCTTGCTTAGGCCCGAGACTTTTGGTAGAGGGAGAAAAACCAGTCTACATGGGCCGCCGTGTGCGTTCTTTTGTAGCAGTTTTATAGTGTAAATTGTCGACAAAGTAGTGTGCATGTATATATAGTAAAATTATCGATAATTTCGAGGGGTTCGTTGAGATTACAGTTTCGGTGAGAACAGCGCGCCACGCCACAGAATAACAATATACTATTAAAATTTGTACTGTCTATTATATTTTAATCTCTGGCCAGTGTTGCCAGACGGCGGCGGTCCGACGCGTCTACGACGGCCGACCGCTACCCACACCTCTCTTCCCTCCACCGTCACCGCCGTTCAAGGACTTGCCAAGACGGTGGTTTCTACACCGCCGCCGCCCGTCACGACTACCAGTTGTCCAGTTTACCCGAAGCGTCTGCCCGTGCCGGTTTCCGTTTGTTTGTGCGTGTACGCGCCGCCCGCTCACTAGGTTTTCACTTGGAATTCTCGCCGTCTCGCATCATTCGTTGGTAAGTATTTACATTGATTATAAACTGACCATATTGACTTAATAATAATACGAATATACATCAGTGCTTTCGGACGACGACGACGGTCCAACTCGTCGACCGCGCTACCGACACCTCTCGTCGCCGCCGTTCAAGGATCTGCTCAAACTACCAGTTTATCCGAAGCGTCTGCCCGTGCCGGTTTCCGTGTGCGTGTACGTGTCCCCGTTCACGAGGTTTTTACATTGGAATTCTCGCCGTCTCGCGTCGTTCGTTGGTGCCGTCGGTAAGTATTTACATACATTGATTATAAATTGACCATATTGACTACTGCTATACCCCCCCCCACCGTTCAAGGTCCTGCTAAAATACGGTGGCTTCGACGCCGCCGCCGTCCGACGCATCTGCCTTTTTATCCGAAACGTTTGTTCAAACCGATTCCCGTGTGTGTGTGTGTGTACGTGACGTCACGAGGTATTTACATTGGAATTCTCGCCGCCGCCCGCCAGGCGCCTTCCATTGCTGCCTATCGACGGTCCGACTACCCCCCACACCTCTCGTCCACCATCCCCTCCGTTTAAATCCTGTAGGCTTCGAGACCGGCCGTCCTGCACAACTGCTGTTTCTTTTTCCGAACCGATTCCCGTGTGTGTGTGTGTGTGTGAGTACGTGCCCGCTCACGCCGGCGACGTCTATCGCCCCCTTCCCCCTCCGCCGTTCGAGGTCCTGCTGAGACAGTGGTTTCGACGCCGCCGCCGCCGCCGCCGCCGCCGCCGCCGCCGCCGTTTCGCGTCATTCGTTCGTGCCGTTGGTAAGTATTTTCGTTGATTATAAAATATATCACATTGATTTTCATAATAATACGTATTTATAATCGATGTGTATTTAGTAATCGGCTGCGTGATTCGCGTCGGACCGTTGTTGTGTTTCGCTCGGTTTCGGATTTAATCGAGAGCCAACGCTACATTCCACGAGTGGGGTCCATCTCCCTCCGCCGCCGCCGCCTGCGCGGCGCCAGAATGCATCGGTGCTCGGCGGCTTCTCCGCTTATCGTCGCCGTCGGAATAATTCACACGCGATTAGTGTTCGGTGTTTGACCACCCCGGGTCTTTGAAAAAAAAAAAATATTTATATATTGTTTTTTTTTCCGTTGTTTTTCGCGCGAGTCGACGTTTCACCGTGTCGTCCGATACAAGTGAAAAGATGCACTCGATCATTCTCGGCGGCCATTATTTCTCCTGAAGTTTTCAGGGAGACTGTCATGCCGTCTGAGCCGCAGGACGACCAGTTGGCGTGCAGCCGAATGGTCAACCGTGGTCGAACCAGGGTCCATGATCAGCCAATAGACCAAAAGACGTGCTTCAGTGTTCGTGTTGATGTCGAAACCAAGTAAGTGCAATGCCCGCGAAATGCGACGCGATCGCCATTTGCTTTGTTTTTGCCTCGAAAAAAATCGAAATTTGAATGAGTTAATAATAAAAAAATATTTTTGGTTATACTTAAATATTTGAATGATGAATAAGTACCATAGGTAAGCCTAGCTAAAGCCTTAATTTCCTGTTTCCTGTAGATAAATGAAATAGAACATGTAGGACATAAACACATGGCGAGTGATTAAGATTAAACAATTTGTTTCTTTTACCTAGATTAATTTAAACACTATTTTTACAAACCAACTATTCTTTAATAAGTTCAATTAAAATTAATAATATCTACACAAAACAACACAACACTACACAATAAGCTCATATAGATAACAATGACTATTGACTGCATATTTAATTGTTAAAACCGTTGACAGCAAATGCATTTTTTTGTATTTAATTGTAGTTTGTGAACAGAACACTTTATTTATAAGATTATCATGTTCAATCCAAGGGTACAATTTTTTCCATTTTTCTCGATAAGTTCTTCCTTTTTCCGGTGGTAATTGAACCTTTCGCTGTCAATAAATAAATAGTCAATATTTTAATACACAATAGTCAATAGTTAATAGTTATTTATCTCTTGCCTCAATTTCAGTTTCTTTTTTAGACGTTATTGTTTATTATTATAAATATCTTTACTTTTTTTCATGAAAAATGACACAATAATGTATTTTTTAACGCTTCATGATTACTATTTATTTAAAAAGTATAATACGAGGTGTGACAATAAATAGAATAACGAGACTTTTTAAAAAAAAGTTATTTATTTTTAAAATTTTATATAATTTAATGATTATCACCTTCAAAGTACCCTTCCCTCAGCATCAATACACTCCGAATACTGAAAACAGTGTTGCCATTTTATTTTTTACATCATCAACTATTTGAAAATGGGCTCCTTTTAATAAACTTTTAATTTTTGGGAATAAGAAGAAGTCACAAGGGGCAATAAGTCACACGTAATAATATTATTTATAAAAAATGGATCGTCTTTGATGATTTTTAAGGTGTCTGAACAAATTTCCATGAGATTTTCAAATTTTTAGGGACCACATTAGCACACACTTTTTTCATATTTACATTTTCTACTAAAATTTTACGAACACTTTCTCCATCAATATTTACCATCTCTGCTGCAGTTGTAACAATAATTTTGTCGATTTCTTCGTTTTCGACGTCCTCTCTTCCACTACGAAACCGTTTGTGCCATTAAAAAACGCGAGCTCTTGATAAACATTCTTCACCATAAACTTCACATGACATACGAAACGATTTCGCGGCAGTTCCGATATAATTGTAACTTTTATTAACAACTGACTTTTCCAAGTCCAAATAATTAATTAATTTACAACACAAAAATAAAATAAACTGTCGCGAAGATGCTCAACTATGCTGGGTGCTCGTCTGATTGCTCCTCCTTCTGGGTCCCTTATATATCCACGGGGTGTTTCTGACAAATATAATATTGATACAATTTCGTTTACATTATTATACGTATTGTAGCTAATCTTATATTTTATCACACGATTTCCACGGGTGTGGTTGATTGTCATTATTCTATTTATACGTTTTAAAATAGTTTATTTCATTTAATTATCGCGTATTAGGGATGTGGCCCGTACATGAAATGTGACCAGTGTTATTCATATCTCGACAAGTGGTGGCCCACAGCACTATTGTTTAGCCACAATATGGTAGTCATGCGTAGTCAATACATAACAAATAACAAAAATACATGGTTGTTTGATACAACTTTTATGATTTGATTCACTTCAATTTTGAATTCTTTCTGCGCCAGTCGCCCAAATTCTTATCAATAAAATAACGAAACGAACTATTATAATATCAATTATTGTAGACCGACTGACGTTTAATTTATTGTCACTTAATACGTATATGTAAGTATATAGTAATAAAAATTCAATTTTAAATTTAAAAAAAAAACTCGTACATTTTAATAAAATTGATTTATTCGAGAAAATCACAAATAATAGAAATAATTCCCGCGGTAAACGTCCTTTTTACATTTTGTGTTTGAATATTTTCATCTTGAGGCGTTTGGATTTCTTATAACCATACAATACAGAGAATAATTCTCAATATTTGTATTTACCTTATTTTTATAGATTATGCGCCTTTTTTTTTCTTCTGATAATGTCAATACCACACGCCCATTTTTCGATTTTTTGTAATTTTTGATTTAGCTTTTAAAATGTGATAGGTAAACAAAAGAGTTGATAACATTGTGATAGGTATTAGGTATAACAATATTTAATTAAAAGAATAAGGTACTAAATAAATAATATAAAAGTACCTATTTTATTTTTTAATATTTGTCTCCACTATTCTTGCTTGGTAATAAATAGAGGTATCGTTTTATGTGCAAACAATTAAAAATATCTAAAATGTACATTATTTGTCTGTAAACACCCATGTCGTGCTACCTTATAGTTTAATTTTATATAAATTACTAAAAAATTATTAATACCTGCAATTTTTATTGGTATCTATATTTGATTGCAGAAACGTCACGAGTCGCATATTTGATGAAATTTAGATATTAGTAAAAACACTATTTACTAGTTGTGTGTTTCTAATGTTTCTATGTGTTGAGTGTAAAAAACGTCTCTGGTCATAATTAATTAGTATATGATATGTTTTAATACTTGTATTCATTCTTATATTAATTTTTTTTTTTCAAAATCATTGTGATCATACAGATTTTACATCAATTATCCAAAAGTTTTAAATAATTGACTCTTGACGTTTCTGCAATCATCAATATTTTAAAGTCGCTGTGAATTACTTTTCTTACATATACCTAAAAGTACCTTTCTATTTTTTATTTAATAATGGATAGATATTAATTTTATGTCTGTTAATTGTATTATAGATTTTTACGGATAATGCCTTTGCCATCGACTTTGCTTGACAACTCAAATATGTCAACAGTTTCTGATGAGAAAAAACGAGGTCTTCCTCAAAGCTCTATGTCAGTAAAACGGCATAAACCCAATCCAGCAATTGATGGTTTTCGTTTGCCGGTGCCCGAACACGATTATGAAAGGAAGATACGACGAGAATTATTTGATAAATCTAAATTATATAAATTAGATTTAATTAAAGATAAATTGTTGAAAGAAGTTGACGGTTTTTTACCAAAGACTGGTAAAGATTCAAATCTACAGAATACAAAGAGTCCAACTAAGATAAATTGTTATAACAATGAAAATAATACAAATAATGCATTCTTAGTGAAAATGCATTCGAATGGCCTAGTAAAAGCTGACTATACTAAAGACTTTCAGCATAATGCAACGTAATTTGTTTTTGTATTAATAATTAATATAAAGAAATTAATTAATTGAGAATTTACATTTTACTGATAATATAACAAAATTTAGTTTCTAGCTTGTTCAAATACTCGTTTTAACTATTTATTTCTCATTTTTCAGGAGTGTGAATATAGCAGTTCAAAGTGAGAATGAATTTGACCCCAATTTCGTAAACGCCTTAACTCAGAATTTACTTGATTTCGTTAAAACATGGGTTTGTTTCTTTTAATGTATTTGTGTACTTTTTCAAAATTAATATAATATTAATTATATATAATATGAATCAACAGCATGGTCAAAAAATATCAAATCAAATGCCGAACGAAGCAACATTATCAAATCAACAGACTAATCAAATGACTAATTCATCTGTAAGTGTGTTAAACTTGTTATAAAAAATTTAAAAAGTATTAATGTACTTTTTCAAAATTAATTTAATATTAATTATATATAATATGAATCAACAGCATGGTCAAAAAATATCAAATCTAATGCCTAACGAAGCAACATTATCAAATCAAATGCCTAACAAAGCAACATTATCAAAGCAAATGCCCAACGAAGCAACATTATACAATCAACAGACTAATCAAATGACTAATTCATCTGTAAGTGTGTTAAACTTGTTATAAAAAATTTAAAAAGTATTAATGTACCTTTTCAAAATTAATTTAATATTAATTATATATAATATAAATCAACAGCATGGTCAAAAAATATCAAATCTAATGCCTAACGAAGCAACATTATCAAATCAAATGCCTAACAAAGCAACATTATCAAAGCAAATGCCCAACAAAGCAACATTATACAATCAACAGACTAATCAAATGACTAATTCATCTGTAAGTGTGTTAAACTTGTTTTAAAAACTTTTAAAAGTATTAATGGTAACAATTTTATTAGCTTGCAAGTAATCCTCAATCTTCAATACCAAAAGTTAACAAATGTATTACGTGTGGCTATGATTTATCAAAAGGTATTTGCTTATATTGTGTGGCACAACATTCTGGAAATACATTAAGAACAACTGACAATTCTGGTATTTAGAATTTACTATAACAATATAAAACAACATTAATAAATATTATTTTTATATATCTTAGATAATAATACCACGGATATTATGATCATTAGTAGTGATAGTGAAGATGAGGAAACTAATGAAAAAATCATAACTGCTGATGACACTTTCATTATAGATGTACTAAATGCAGATGAAATGAATAACTTTATTGAACAAATACACTGTAAGTATTAAATTATTAAGTAATATTATTATAAATAATATATATGTAATAAAAATGTAATTATTAAGTTCATGCAACAATCTGGTGCACCCTCAGATATTTTCATAGTACCTACAATATTAGATAGAAGAGGGTTGTGGTTACTTATGATACGAGTATGGATTTTACTCTTGAAATACTACATCTCTTACTTAATATTATAAAATAAGAAATAAATGGGTAATCATAAAAGTAATTTATTAATTCCTTATTGCACGACTAGTCATGGCCTGTTTAAATGTTATTAAACTGTAAACTATTTCAAAAACTAATAATTATCAATGTTATTTTATTGTTTGGATTACATTCTGCAGCAGTCAGTAATTATCACATCACATTTGTTGTGTATGTATCAACCTATACTCTCCTAGTATCTATATGAAACAATAATAATTGTACATTTTCGTTTTCTTTGACTCATTGATATTAATAGGGGGTACAATCGTTCTGTCCAAACCACAACCCACCTCTGGTTTTTCTGTCCAAAATTTTAATAATTAAAATTTCATTGAAATATTTAACCATAAAAATAAAACCTCTCTAAGTGTTAAAGTATTTTTGTATTAAAATGTATTTAATGAAAAATATAATATATATATATATATATATATATATAAGTTTCTTCTAAAGTTACAATGGATTGTAGTCTGTAAATAATAATTCATATTAATTTTTTTTTACAGCAAATAAAGATCTTTTACAAAAAATTGCGAGGTATTCAATGGATGGGGTAAGTTTAAATTTTTATATTCGAGTATTATATTGTATTAGATACACAATTTTTACATTTTAAAATAAATATCATAAACACGTGGGTTTATAATGACGTTTGGGAATTATAGTTGTTTGGCGACATCGACTACTAAAAAAAGAAAAAAAAATTAGTCTTTATACATTATAATACAATAAGCAAATCGTCTAATAATGTGCAAGGCACGGTGGTGGCACGGTAGAAGGTGATATCAATTGATACCACTTCAAAATAAGTTTCTCTTTTAATTTTATTCTTTTATTTAGTTTCGCTAGTAAATATAAGTAAATCACGTGACCAGTAGTTGTTAGGTTTGATTGTCAGTAATAGTAGCCGAGGAAAGATTAGAGATTAATAACTTAGGGTGTGTGTGTGTGTGTGTATGGAAGTTAGAATAGTCGTAACGTTAGCCTTAGTTATTTGTCTTGGGTCGATTGACTGAAAACATTTTGTTGTTGGATGCCATAATATGTCATAGCAGGGCGAATAATTTGTTTATTAATAAGTAAATTTTTTTGTCGAGGGCAATTTTTAACCGAAGAAGATGTGCAAGTACCCCCCCCTCCTTTAAGGGGGTTGAAAGGGGTAAAAATGGGAAAAAAAAACGCCTAGCCAAGCCACCGTCGTAATAGGCAATTATCTAATAAACGTTTTTTTTTCTACGTAACGAATTTCAATAGTATCGTCATGTCAATAGTATAAGCCAGCGGTTCTCAAAGTTTTTTGTTCGCGGAGCCCTTATGTTCCTAAAAAAAGAAATGTCTATTTGAGACAACAATAATTCATAAAATATGATGTCAATTGTAAATGATTAATGCTTTTTATTTAAAAAATTAACTAAATTATCGTACAATATGTCAAATGATCGAAAAACCCGACTTTTATCTGATCTCATTTTAACATAATAATATAATATGTGTATTTATAAATTAAGTTTAAACGTTTAAAATAACACATATCGGTACTGTCCAAATAATATTAAATATAATTAATATAAAAATTAAAAATTTAACTAAGAAATATAATAATAATTTAATAATTTGAATTTAATTAATACAAATATGCCCAGGGAGCCACGGAGCCCCTAGAATACTCTTGTGGAGCACAGTTTGAGAACCGCTGGTATAAGCAAACACGATTAGTTATAGCGAGATTCAAAGGGAAAATCAATATCTTAATCAACACGCTACTTAATACAATTTAATAACATAATATTATGTTTGACAACGCTGCATAACGAAAGCCATATCCATCCATATGTATGCATTATGATATTATTATATACAATAATAAAATACATAATTTAATGTCGATACGATAATATGATGTGTAATATACGTACGTATCTCCTAAATAATATGATCGAAACTATGAATAATTGAGCTCACGCAATCGGGGACAACCTTAAATCCACAAACAATCGAGACACTTCGAATTAATACGTATACTGGTAACTGTTGTTCTGGTTGGCCATACTGATGACGGTGGAGTTCTGGACGACCTTGCTTGCCTCTCACACCACGCCCTCCGACGACGTGCATTGACTGTATCATAAGATAGAGGAACACAAAACAAAATTAAACTCACGTGCACACGAAAGGTGACGAATAATTCAAGATTGCGTACAGATGGCCTATAATTATTGTTGATGGTTTATCGCAGCATAACGTTTAATAATAATAATAATAATCATAAATAACGACAAAAACACGTCAGTATACGATAATAATAATAATAATAATAATGAAAACTGAAGTATAAGTGTGTTTATGGCCTCGATGGCGCGCAACAACAAAGAAAAACGAAAAAATGTGTAACCGATGTGAACACAACGACACGATATAAAAAGAAAAACTCGCACACATTACGCGTGAGCAAATGGCAAACAAAATAAATAAAAATTGTACACATAATGTCATAGGAATTATGGGCCCAGATAAGGAGTGCCCCACTCGTCGTCGTCGTCAAGCTCATTAGTCATTACTCATTACTCATTAGCAATGAGAAAAATAGTAATTTATGCAAAGCAGCGCGAATAACAATGTCGAAGAAATCTTTATTATTTTATTTATCTTTTGTATTTGTATTTTAATTTTAGTAGTTTTAGACTTTAGTAGTTCGTTTAACTTTGGTTATCACCACAGTAAAATATAATATTTTACATTAAGATTATTACATTCTAACGAAATTTAAGGACGTCTTGTGATTAGTCGTGCCTAGGATAATTTAATTTAACATTTAATGTTCAGATGTATATTATACCTATTGTGATATTTTATAATAATTATAAGCTATATAATATATTAATTATTTTTTTATTTGAACGTGTAGAGTATAAATCAATCTGAGATACAAGGTGAAGATAAATATAATTTGAATTCCAAGTAAGTTTAACATTTTACCTGTTGATAATTTTCTGTAATGATTATTTTTGTTTCAAAATTAAACACCATGTATAATTATTTTTAGGTTGGTTACTTATAAATTTTATAATGCAAATCAGAGTCTTAAGATTGGTGACTATTATTCATTGAAAAGTTCAGTACATTTGAACGAATCTATTATTGAGTATGGTCTATAGTGAGTGCAATTTTAATTTAAACTTTATGTCTAATTGAAATAATATGATAAAAATTGTATTATAATTTTAGTCGTTGCTATGAAGATCTTACTGTAGATGATCAAAAACGCACTCTTGTCTTTAATACATTTTTTCATCAAGCGATAGAGAATTCTTCTAACACTGACCATAAGAGAAATGATAAAACGTTAAATAAATTCACCGAAGGTATCAATATATTTGAGAAAGACTTTATTTTTATACCCATAAATGAAAGGTAAGCATTAGTTAAAATTTTTTAAATCGTTTTATTAGAATATCATTTTTATTTATAGAGAACACTGGTATTTCATAGTGATATGTTTCCTCAGTCTGAGTGGTCCAGTTGATTTTGTCAAAAATACACCTTTACACAAAACACGACGACACAGTAAGTATACATTTATAATATGATCTTTGATAGTTGAATGCACTAATAGTTAGATAAATTATTGATGCACTTCCCTTTTTGATGATGAGGGCATGCACTCTACTCGTAACATGGCAAATGCAATATGTACTCTATACCCATTTTAAATCGCGCACAACCTCTGACCTATTGAAATAGTAACAAAAATTTGCTTAAAAAAAAAAAAAAGTCAGTAAAAAACTAAACTCATATCATATCACTATATAAAGCATTGAATGTGTCAGTTTCATATCCTTCCCAAAAACATTAAAATACGATTTTGGTTACAGTTATATTTCTATTTCGGAAGCAATACTCGAGTTGTAACCACACACATTTTTAAAAACTTAAGCTCGAAGGTTTCTACTGACTTCTTATTCATTGAGTTTCTCTATGTAACTAAATCAATGAAGTTCATAATTCATAAACCATATAACCATTTTTTCATCGCTTTTGTTTCTACCTATAAAATACACAGAGATAATGATAATCTTGTCAATTAATTATACATGCAACATGCAGTAAATCACAATTGTATGTAGTAAGTCACATATGATTTATGAATTTTTTTTTCAATTGAAATTTACTCCTTCCTTCTCCACTGTATGAGTGCATAGAGATTGGTATTAGGTTATTAAATTACTTATCACTAATAAAAAAAAAATAAATAAATAAAATAGTTGATAATATGTATTTTTGAATATTCTACGTGTAGAAATGTGTAAAGATTCTATGATAGAAAAAAAAACTATTTTGGGAATTTAAAATCAAGGTTTTAAATTATATTATGAGGTAGGAATGAAGACAGTTATGTTTTTTGAACTAAATTGTTGATATTATTTTAAAATGTGTGTAGGTAGAAATAGGTAATTTAATTTTTCTCATACCTGATAAATTCCAGCTATACAAAATAATTTAAAATCCCGTTTAATTGTTCCAGCTAAAAATGAGAATCAATATGAGGCTGTAACAAACAAACGTTATTACTGCGCATCGGTATGTAATTTAATACATTGGTATTTGTCGGTTTCGAGTTTACTGACGATTTTTAGTTATCGTTATTTGATTATAACGACTGCCGACGATAGTCGAAATAGTAATAATATTAATAAAATAAAATATAATATCGATGTAAAACATTTGATATAGACACTATAGCAGGGGTGGCCACAACGAGGCTCGCGAGCCGCATGCGGCTCTTGAACCAAATTTAGACTAAAACTAATAAAATTCTGTTAGAATCGTTAGAAACGTTAGATAGTGTGTTATTGCCACCGGTTTCGTTATTCGTTTAAATTAATTAAATCTAAATATCGATCTATCTGATGAACATTTAAGTGAACTTGTGCGAACTGCGCTTACAAATTATCAGCCAGATTTCAATAAACTTACAGAAAAAGCACTTCTCGTGAGTAAAACAACAATAATGTTAATGTTCATAATGTCAATAATGATCATTTTTTTGTGTAGTGTAAAAAATAATAAATGTTCCTTTATTTGATTTAAAATGAAAAACGTGTCTTCATTAATATCGCTTTACAATGTGGCTCGCCTCGAATTACTTTTATAAATTTGCGGCTCCCTAAGTTAAGGTTAGTGGCCACCCCTGCACTATAGATTCTATTTTCATGTGAGGGGTTGCATTTCATGTTCACAACACCCCAACTTTAAAAGATTCATTGTAATTCAAAGTTTGCCGCACAAACGCTAAAAACCGGGCACAAACTTGGCACAAAAAATAGCTCTGTGAAAATTTTGCGGGGGGGGGGGGCTAGGGAAATGCATCTCATCAGTTTCAGGCATATTCAAAAACGATTTATTTTGTCTTTCACATTCTTTATTTTTTTCGTTATATTTGTACATTAATTAAATCTTGCCTCCATGGTGGATAGAAGAGTAGACGACAATTTGGTATTGTTTTAAAAGTTCGATGAACGGAAGCATTGTTACCAAAAAGCAGCAAGATAAGCATCTGCTCTGCTCTCCCAATAAAATTTTAAAGTTATAACTTGTGTAACCGTTCAAAGTCTTGATTATGTATTTATTTAAAGCTCAATGTACTGCAAACGATTTCACCATAAGTCTTTTATTTTTAGAAGAATTCGAATAATAGCACTAGACCTGTGAAACAGTAAGTATTAGATCATTTACATAGTTATTTTATATATTTTATGAAATTAAATTAATTTGATTTTTTTTTAGGCCTTGTATTTTGATGATGAATTCCATTTGTACACATGCTAAGGATCAGACATTCGTAGACAAATTACGTAATTGGTTAAATAATGAATATGGGTATATACATCAGTATAAAAAAACAAGGGATTTTTCAGACAAATTTTTGAAATACGATAATGTTGTCCTACCACAGCAAGGCAAAACTCATGATTGTGGTCTCTTTGCGATGCAATATTTTGAACATTTTTTTTCGGTAAATCAAGTATATTTTACCATTATATTTAATTATGCCTATATTATATCTTGTGAAAATTTTAGGATCCAATTACGGATTATACGATTCCGATTTCAAATTTGAAAAACTGGTTTGAACCCTATAAAACAGTAATAAAAAAACGTGTAAAAAGGATATCTGTAGAAAAATCTATTCTAAAAACATTTGCAACAACAAGAGTTACCATGGATAACTATAATATTTTTATTCGTCCTATTAATGGTCCGAATTCGAATCAAAATATTTTGGAAAATGAAAATGAACAACACATTGATAACGCCAATGATAATGCCAATGATAATGCCAATGATAATGCTTATGGTAATGGCATAGGGAACGGATATATTCAACCAGAGTAAGTACCTAGAAATGTATATTACAATATTAACAATTAAAGAATTAAGATATTTACTTCTTCTAAAAACGAACGCTTTCTTGTAATAAAAGAATAATATTTTTCGTTAAATGAGCTATTTATTAACATTTAAACATCAGCGAGTGTGTGCATTATAAATTATTTGAAACATTTTTATGAATCCGTCTATGAGAAACCGATAATACTGAAATTATCGAAGTGTTTTAATGTTCTATTTACATATTTGAAATACAAGGAAAATTATTAAACAAAGAAAATAATAGATTTATTATACCTAAGTCATTTAATGAGCTATAAAACAAAACACAATTTTTTTTTTTTCGTTTCGTGACCCTTTAAGTAAATACATGTGAAATACGAGTAGATATATTCGTTAGTTTAATAGTTCCAAATTACTGGTTGTCTCTCATATTTTTGTAACATCCAATTCTCCAGATATTTCATAATTTTTTGTTTCGATTTCGGTGACTGGGTAATAAAAAAAAGTACCACAACGATTTTATGATAACCAACATTTCTCGTCAGTAATTATTACAATGCGTTTAATTATGTTTTCAATATTTTTTAAACTCGTCTATCAATATTAAATGGGTAATTTGATACGAAAAAAATCTCATAGTAACAAGTCGGGAAAGAAGCCCACCACTTTGCGAGTATCGGTTGAATCGCTGGTTCTTAAATAATGTATTTTAAATATTAAATTATAATGCCGTATGAAATTTAAACATAATTTGGTAACTATGAATTATAGTGATTACTTATAGAAACCCGAATTAATTGAATAATGTTATCTTAATATCACAATAATCCCAACTAACCGGGTCGACAGATTAAAATGGAAATATTAAGGGTACTCAACACATATTATTATGTTTGAAAAAAACCTACAAATTAAATATCTCACCCCCTCGTTAATAACGACATGAATTAATATCATATTTCGTACGGCACCAGAAATGGCTTTAAACGTTATTATAATGGTTAAAACGGTCGCTAAAAAAATATTTCATAATTACTCATGTATCCATACGTACGTATCTTGTATATTATACAATTTCTCCGCATATATTTCGGGCGACGTACTTTTATTAATATGAATAATAACACAAACGTATTCAGTAGTCCTTTGTTAAACTGAAGTGTAAAACGACAGTGATGACATTATGATTATTGACATAGAGTGCAAGACACCATCAACCGGCGGACAGTCCTCACCGATGGTGTATTATGACTAAAGTCCGGATTTGTATGCACTCAAAAAGGCCAAAATAATATGCATTTATGCATCAAAAAACTTCAAAATATGCACTTGATATGCTCTTATTTTTTTTTCATAATATGCAAAAATATGCTTTTATACCCAAAATAAGCATGCATTTTAATATTTATTTTTTTAATTTCTTCCATAAATAATAATTCGACGTTGTTGAAAATCTTAATTTTTTAATTCTAGACATCGACTTTAAACATTTATTAAACAACTACTAAATATTTAAAAATATATTCAACAAATAAAACAAATACTTTACAAAATATAAATCTAATAATAAAACCAATCAGCATTGTTGCCGATGACCGTGTTGCGACTTTTGCGATAAACGAGATATAATTTTAACATAAACTGTCCAAAAATATAACATACGGAGAATAACATTTTTATTTCCCAACAATACGTAATGAACTATAATAATTTCTACGATGAAATTGAAACAAAATAATAGGCTTGATAAACTTTTATACAAAATATGCTTGAATATGCAAAAATGTTCAAATATGCAGTCATCTCTAAAATATGCATTTATATGCAAAATAAACTTTTTTCTATGCATTATCTGTGACACAAATCGTCCACATTTCTTACTCCCATCGAAATGCGTACACTCATTACAAAAATATGAAAATGCATACAAATCCGGACTCTAATTATGACACTGTTAAATGATGACTAATATTGTTACATAGAATATTCCACATGGATGCTTAATGTATAACACCGACGATTAGTCGACCCGGAGGATTCAAGCGGGCAATGTGAATAATTGCAAATGCTCTGCATTTATATCGAATAGTATTTATACTACCCCGCCCCCCCCCCCCCCGAAACGAGATACGGAAAATGTATTAGGATATACAACAATTTGGGTATTTAAAAATTGTATTTTTATCAAAAAAGTCGATGAACATGAAAATAATGATCGCGTTATTTTGTATTAAAAGAGAGAGGGGGGAGGGGGAGGTACATTGTCTCGGCTCTTTGCGCGTAATCGATTTTACTCTGTGCGAAGACAACTTTTTGGATAATTCCGGCAAGAAGTTTCACAGCTCTCCTTGAGCAAAGGATTAATTAGATGTGAAAAAACGTATGCGACGCACCGACGCAAATGTCGAGCTAAACAAGACGACGTGTTGTTGTTGTGTAATTCCGGGTGTCGTAATATGGCTAGGCTCGGGGCCCCTGCACTAATAAATAAATAGTATAATTTGCGTGCGAAAAAAGTCAATTGATAAATTCAATTCGATTTTTTTACTATTATAGTAATAAAATAGTTATGTTTTGTGCTTTTACCGACGATAATGGTTGTATATTCTAAGATTATTTCCAAGATATTTCTATAAGATTGCCCGCATCTCGTTTGTAAATGCCCCCCCAACTACAATAATAGTCTCGAGTTTTACTGTATAATTTTGTAAAACCCAAGTTTGACCCCGAATGAAAATAATTTCACATATTTTTAATCTTAAATTTTTTTTTGTTGCATATAATAATATATACGTTTGGTTAGGTTAGCTTAATTGATTTCTTGGAAAAAGAGCCGAAGCAAAATTACTGTCTATAATATAAGTGGACTTAGTTCTTACCACTTGGGACGTCTTACTAAATATTATAATTAATGGCAAATGTTTTTATTCTTTGTTTAATAGTATAATAATTAATATCATACATAGTACTCATAGTACCTGTTATTATCTATAATAAGTTAATAGTAATGAACATTAATGACCAAACAAAATTCTTATGAAATTCTACTTTACATGCTACTGACAATTATTTCGAGGCAATGCGAATAATGTACAATATATATAATTTTATTTCAAGCATTACCTAGACATTTTACAAAATTATTTGGAATTATATGAGCTACCTCATTTGCTACAGGCAAAGTAAGAAATTCGATTTATTCGTTATAAACAGGTAAAAATTATTCATCGGTTCGTTATTATTAGTCATTAAAACGCTTTATTGTGCTCTATTATACTTAATTATTATATGTAGTAATTATAATATTACTTTGTCTCTTCTTTTGACACGATTGACGCGTAACATTTTTAAATGCATTTATGTATTAGCAATAATTGCATAAATCTACATTATATTATATTATGCTTTGTATATAGATAAACTGTTTTATTAATTATACCACATAGCCTTCACTGCGTTTGATATTGTATGTAATACCCCTCTAAAAGTAAACAAGAATTATGCACATTGACTAGTAGTTATTTTAGTCATTTTGTTCACCTTTTTATTGTACGTATGTGAGTAGCATAATAATGCCCCACAGTATTGGCTCACTTTCTTCATCTAATAGAGTAGTATTATTTAATTTTTTTTTCAAATTTTCTAAAATGAAATCATTACAATTATTTATCATCGGGGTCGCTATACTTTAATTAGAAAAAGTAGTTTCAAAATCCGTTTTCCCCCGCTGGTTTGACCGTGTTATGATGTTTTGTTTGATAATAACATAGAATTTGTTTTCGAAACGATTTTTGTCTCAATTGTGAATATATAATATTGTATAATATACCTGTGTATACCATTTTTAAACGTTATGTATTGTTTTTTTGATTGTAGAAATCTTGACTTTTGTGCAGAGGTAGAAATACCTTATTACAACGGGACAGAAACGCCTCAACCAAGTACTTCGGGATGTTATAGCGGATTTCCCGCGGATGACGCCCTTGCAAGGTATAAATATCCATATGAATATGTATGTTTCGATATATTGAAACCAATCGATTTACAAATCTTAACAAGTCTAGAAAAAGAAAAACATAATACAAAATAATGTTGTTCGCGACAAACAATACTCGAGTTTTACTGTATCATTTTGTAAAACCCAAGTTTGACCCCGAATTAAAATTTACCTTATTTTTAATCATAATTTTTCAATCGTTGAGCTAATATTATTAAAATAATATGGCTTCATAACCTATGCGTGTTAGATTCTGAGTGAAACGATTTTATTATTTATAAACGTATAGTTAAAAATCAAAATTATAAACCGAAAATTAATATTAATAATTTTGTTTGATCACACGTGAAATGTGTAACTTTTTAAAAACGTGCGCTGCTTATATTTGTCTGCGGGAAATATATAATATATAATTGCATATACCTGTGTATATACTACCATCTGTTAACGTTATGTATTGTTTTTTTGATTGTAGAAATCTTGACGTTTGTGCAGAGGTAAAAATACCTTATGACGACTACAGTACAGAAACGCCTCAACCAAGTACTTCGGGATGTCATAGCGGATTTCCCGCGGATGCCGCCCTTGCAAGGTATAAATATCCATATGAATATGTATGTTTCGATACATTGAAACCAATCGATTTACAAATCTTAACAAGTCTAGAAAAAGAAAAACATAATACAAAATAATGTTGTTCGCGACAAACAATACTCGAGTTTTAGTCAGAGCGTATATTATTAAAATAATATGGCATAACCTATGCGTGTTAGATTCTGAGTGAAGTGATTTTATTATTTATAAACGTCTGAAAAGTACTAAACATATAATATCCGAGGTGTGCGTGTAGTGTACCCACTTCTATACAAACGTATAGTTAAAAATCAAAATTATAAACCGAAAATTAATATTAATAATTTTGTTTGATCACACGTGAAATGTGTAACTTTTAAAAACGTGCGCTGCTTATATTTGTCTGCGGGAAATATTATATAATAATTATAAAATCGAATCCGTTTTCCCCACTGGTCTGACCGTGTTATGATGTTTTGTTTGATAATAATATACAATTTTCGTCTCAAAATTGTAAATATAATATATAATTGCATATACTACCATTTGTTAACGTTATGTATTGTTTTTTTGATTGTAGAAATCTTGACGTTTGTGCAGAGGTAAAAATACCTTATGACGACTACGGTACAGAAACGCCTCAACCAAGTACTTCGGGATGTCATAGCGGATTTCCCGCGGATGCCGCCCTTGCAAGGTATAAATATCGATATGAATATGTATGTTTCGATATATTGAAACCAATCGATTTACAAATCTTAACAAGTCTTTGTTTGATAATAAATAGGGCTCGGAAGTTGTTGCATATGCAACTTTTTTTCCATTGCTTGGATTTATTGCTAAGTAGGTTTTAAATTCATTTAATGGGAGGACGAATTTAAAACTAAAAGTTTTTAGTGCAACGTTTTGCGATTTTAGCTATTTTTTCAATTTGACTGCAATTTTGTTGTTTTTTCTCATTTTTGTACAATTTTATATACTTGTAAATTGTGAATAACATAATTTTATTTTATTTTGAAAGTAAGAGGTATGTTAAAATATATATATATATTTATATATACAATTATTATACAATGTATAAATATACAATTTTCGTCTCAAAATTGTAAATATAATATATAATTGCATTTATACATGTGTATATACTACCATCTGTTAACGTTATGTATTGTTTTTTTAATTTTAGAAATCTTGACGTTTGTGCAGAGGTAAAAATACCTTATGACCACTACAGTACAGAAACGCCTCAACCAAGTACTTCGGGATGTCATAGCGGATTTCCCGCGGATGCCGCCCTTGCAAGGTATAAATATCGATATGAATATGTATGTTTCGATATATTGAAACCAATCGATTTACAAATCTTAACAAGTCTTTGTTTGATAATAAATAGGGCTCGGAAGTTGTTGCATATGCAACTTTTTTTCCATTGCTTGGATTTATTGCTAAGTAGGTTTTAAATTCATTTCATGGGAGGACGAATTTAAAAATAAAAGTTTATAGTGCAACGTTTTGCGATTTTAGCTATTTTTTCAATTTGACTGCAATTTTGTTGTTTTTTCTCATTTTTGTACAATTTTATATACTTGTAAATTGTGAATAACATAATTTAATTTTTTTTGAAAGTAAGAGGTATGTTAAAATATATATATATATTTATATATACAATTATTATACAATGTATAAATATACAATTTTCGTCTCAAAATTGTAAATATAATATATAATTGCATTTATACATGTGTATATACTACCATCTGTTAACGTTATGTATTGTTTTTTTAATTTTAGAAATCTTGACGTTTGTGCAGAGGTAAAAATACCTTATGACCACTACAGTACAGAAACGCCTCAACCAAGTACTTCGGGATATTATAGCGGATTTCCCGCGGATGCCGCCCTTGCAAGGTATAAATATCCATATGAATATGTATGTTTCGATATATTGAAACCAATCGATTTACAAATCTTAACAAGTCTAGAAAAAGAAAAACATAATACAAAATAATGTTGTTCGCGACAAACAATACTCGCGAGTTTTACTGTATAATTTTGTAAAACCCAAGTTTGACCCCAAATTAAAATTTACCTTATTTTTAATCATAATTTTTCAATCGTTGAGCGTATATTATTAAAATAATATGGCATCATAACCTATGCGTGTTAGATTCTGAGTGAAACGATTTTATTATTTATAAACGTATAGTTAAAAATCAAAATTATAAACCGAAAATTAATATTAATAATTTTGTTTGATCACACGTGAAATGTGTAACTTTTTAAAAACGTGCGCTGCTTATATTTGTCTGCGGGAAATATATAATATATAATTGCATATACCTGTGTATATACTACCATCTGTTAACGTTATGTATTGTTTTTTTGATTGTAGAAATCTTGACGTTTGTGCAGAGGTAAAAATACCTTATGACGACTACAGTACAGAAACGCCTCAACCAAGTACTTCGGGATGTCATAGCGGATTTCCCGCGGATGCCGCCCTTGCAAGGTATAAATATCCATATGAATATGTATGTTTCGATACATTGAAACCAATCGATTTACAAATCTTAACAAGTCTAGAAAAAGAAAAACATAATACAAAATAATGTTGTTCGCGACAAACAATACTCGAGTTTTAGTCAGAGCGTATATTATTAAAATAATATGGCATCATAACCTATGCGTGTTAGATTCTGAGTGAAACGATTTTATTATTTATAAACTTATAGTTAAAAATCAAAATTATAAACCGAAAATTAATATTAATAATTTTGTTTGATCACACGTGAAATGCGTAACTTTTTAAAAACGTGCGCTGCTTATATTTTTCTGCGGGAAATATTATATAATATATAATTGCATATACCTGTGTATATACTACCATTTGTTAACGTTATGTATTGTTTTTTTGATTGTAGAAATCTTAACTACGACTACGGTACAGAAACGCCTCAACCAAGTACTTCGGGATGTTATAGCGGGTATGTTCCATATGATTATGAATATTTCGATACATTGAATCCAATCGATTTACAAATCTTAACAAGTCTAGAAAAAGAAAAACATAATACAAAATAATGTTCTTTGCGACAAACAATACTCGAGTTTTAGTCAGAGCGTATATTATTAAAATAATATGGCATCATAACCCATGCGTGTTAGATTCTGAGTGAAACGATTTTATTATTTATAAACGTCTGAAAAGTACTAAACATATAATATCCGAGGTGTGCGTGTAGTGTACCCACTTCTTTACAAACGTATAGTTAAAAATCAAAATTATAAACCGAAAATTAATATTAATAATTTTGTTTGATCACACGTGAAATGCGTAACTTTTTAAAAACGTGCGCTGCTTATATTTGTCTGCGGGACATATTATATAATATTATATAATAATTATAAAATCGAATCCGTTTTCCCCACTGGTCCGACCGTGTTATGATGTTTTGTTTGATAATAATATACAATTTTCGTCTCAAAATTGTAAATATAATATATAATTGCATATACTACCATTTGTTAACGTTATGTATTGTTTTTTTGATTGTAGAAATCTTGACTACGACTACGGTACAGAAACGCCTCAACCAAGTACTTCGGGATGTTATAGCGGGTATGATCCATATGATTATTATGCATATTTTGATACATTGAATCCAATCGATTTACAAATCTTAACAAGTCTAGAAAAAGAAAAACATAATACAAAATAATGTTGTTCGCGACAAACAATACTCGAGTTTTAGTCAGAGCGTATATTATTAAAATAATATGGCATCATAACCTATGCGTGTTAGATTCTGAGTGAAACGATTTTATTATTTACAAACGTATAGTTAAAAATCAAAATTATAAACCGAAAATTAATATTAATAATTATAAAATGATTATAAAATCGAATCTGTTTTTCCCACTGGTCTCGCCGTGTTATGATGTTTTGTTTGATAATATACAATTTTCGTCTCAAAATTGTAAATATAATATATAATTGCATATACTACCATTTGTTAATGTTATGTATTGTTTTTTTGATTGTAGAAATCTTGACGTTTGTGCAGAGGTAAAAATACCTTATGACGACTACGGTACAGAAACGCCTCAACCAAGTACTTCGGGATGTTATAGCGGATTTCCCGCGGATGCCGCCCTTGCAAGGTATAATTTTGGTGACCAGATATTAAAAAAAAAAAGAAGTACATCGGTATAATATGTATAATCTCTTATATATAAATGGATAAAAATTATAATAGAACATAAATTTAAACTCCTTTATTACTTTATTTTAATACTTACATAAAGCATCATAGATTTTTTATCTAACAGTTAAAAATAAAATATATATATATTATAAAACTTAAACCATGTGACTAGCATAAAAAACAAAACTTAATGACAAACTCTTAACAACAACAAAAAAAACAACTGGTTATTACTTTAATATTTTTGACATATTTTAACTCAACACATTAAATTTACTTAATATCAAACTAAGTTTAATATATTAACAAGCAATTAATTTAAAAAGTAACAAATATCACTATTTTTAAATATATTTGAGATCCATGAATTTCTTTGAGTATTTTTTGATCTGTTTTCAGTAAAATGTTTACAAGTAAAAATACTGAAATGGTGATATGACAGTGCCTCCACTGTGGCGGTAAAAACAAAAAAAATGCAACTCTTATTATTCGTTCTTTATCTTTTACAACATTTTATTTTAATTTTACTTTTTTATTCGACCATTTTGACGAATTTGGGTAAATTTAACATTATTTCATTTACAGTTATTACATCATTACAAAGAAGTACATTTTAGTGTACTTTATCAATTTACGTAGGACAGTAGGACAAGTATTTAAAAATCAGTACTGTCCTTATAAAATAAGTACGTCTGGTCACCATAGGTATAATCCATATGAATATGTATGTTTCGATATATTGAAACCAATCGATTTACAAATCTTAACAAGTCTTTGTTTGATAATAAATAGGGCTCGGAAGTTGTTGCATATGCAACTTTTTTTCCATTGCTTGGATTTATTGCTAAGTAGGTTTTAAATTCATTTCATGGGAGGACGAATTTAAATCTAAAAGTTTTTAGTGCAACGTTTTGCGAATTTAGCTATTTTTTCAATTTGGTTCCAATTTTGAGACAATTTTTTCAATTTGACTGCAATTTTGTTGTTTTTTTCTCATTTTTGTACAATTTTATATACTTGTAAATTGTGAATAACATAATTTAATTTTTTTTGAAAGTAAGAGGTATGTTAAAATATATATATATCTTTATATATACAATTATTATACAATGTATTAATATACAATTTTCGTCTCAAAATTGTAAATATAATATATAATTGCATTTATACCTGTGTATATACTACCATTTGTTAACGTTATGTATTGTTTTTTTGATTGTAGAAATCTTGACTACGACTACGGTACAGAAACGCCTCAACCAAGTACTTCGGGATGTTATAGCGGGTATGTTCCATATGATTATGAATATTTCGATACATTGAATCCAATCGATTTACAAATCTTAACAAGTCTAGAAAAAGAAAAACATAATACAAAATAATGTTGTTCGCGACAAACAATACTCGAGTTTTAGTCAGAGCGTATATTATTAAAATAATATGGCATCATAACCTATGCGTGTTAGATTCTGAGTGAAACGATTTTATTATTTATAAACTTATAGTTAAAAATCAAAATTATAAACCGAAAATTAATATTAATAATTTTGTTTGATCACACGTGAAATGCGTAACTTTTTAAAAACGTGCGCTGCTTATATTTTTCTGCGGGAAATATTATATAATATATAATTGCATATACCTGTGTATATACTACCATTTGTTAACGTTATGTATTGTTTTTTTGATTGTAGAAATCTTAACTACGACTACGGTACAGAAACGCCTCAACCAAGTACTTCGGGATGTTATAGCGGGTATGTTCCATATGATTATGAATATTTCGATACATTGAATCCAATCGATTTACAAATCTTAACAAGTCTAGAAAAAGAAAAACATAATACAAAATAATGTTCTTTGCGACAAACAATACTCGAGTTTTAGTCAGAGCGTATATTATTAAAATAATATGGCATCATAACCCATGCGTGTTAGATTCTGAGTGAAACGATTTTATTATTTATAAACGTCTGAAAAGTACTAAACATATAATATCCGAGGTGTGCGTGTAGTGTACCCACTTCTTTACAAACGTATAGTTAAAAATCAAAATTATAAACCGAAAATTAATATTAATAATTTTGTTTGATCACACGTGAAATGCGTAACTTTTTAAAAACGTGCGCTGCTTATATTTGTCTGCGGGACATATTATATAATATTATATAATAATTATAAAATCGAATCCGTTTTCCCCACTGGTCCGACCGTGTTATGATGTTTTGTTTGATAATAATATACAATTTTCGTCTCAAAATTGTAAATATAATATATAATTGCATATACTACCATTTGTTAACGTTATGTATTGTTTTTTTGATTGTAGAAATCTTGACTACGACTACGGTACAGAAACGCCTCAACCAAGTACTTCGGGATGTTATAGCGGGTATGATCCATATGATTATTATGCATATTTCGATACATTGAATCCAATCGATTTACAAATCTTAACAAGTCTAGAAAAAGAAAAACATAATACAAAATAATGTTGTTCGCGACAAACAATACTCGAGTTTTAGTCAGAGCGTATATTATTAAAATAATATGGCATCATAACCTATGCGTGTTAGATTCTGAGTGAAACGATTTTATTATTTACAAACGTATAGTTAAAAATCAAAATTTTAAACCGAAAATTAATATTAATAATTATAAAATGATTATAAAATCGAATCCGTTTTCCCCACTGGTCTGACCGTGTTATGATGTTTTGTTTGATAATAATATACAATTTTCGTCTCAAAATTGTAAATATAATATATAATTGCATATACTACCATTTGTTAATGTTATGTATTGTTTTTTTGATTGTAGAAATCTTGACGTTTGTGCAGAGGTAAAAATACCTTATGACGACTACGGTACAGAAACGCCTCAACCAAGTACTTCGGGTTGTTATAGCGGGTATAGTCCATATGATTATGCATGTTTCGATAGATTGAATCCAATCGTTTTAGAAATGTTAGCAAGTCTAGAAAATGAATTACAAAATAATGTTCTTCGCGACGAACGGACGGATGACAACAGTTGATGATTATGATGTTCTCCTTGGTTTTTTTTTTTTTTTTTGCGTGATTAACACGTTAAATATGTTATGTATATAATTGAAAAATTAAAATTTACTTACTTCAATACTAATACAATACTTATTTTTTATTAAAAAATCTATACCCCGGCGGACAATATATATATCGGTGAACGACAACGTCCGCCGCCGTTCAGAGGTCTCTCGCTGTACATAATAATTAATAATATGACTTGTCAAGTAAAATAATTTTAAATATTATCATGTGTTCTACGTGAGTAAAAATAAAAATACGATATATAACAATAATATTATAATATGATGACGTACACATACATAATATATATATTATTATTGATTATTGTATTTTTTTTATATAATAATTATAATGGTTACAGTGAAACATTCGCATGCTGAAAAGTTAATTAATTCTATTTACATAATTTTCGATTTTTATTTAAAAGTCATACTATCAGAGTCTTAATTAATTTACTATATACTCGTATGTGTACTTCTCATTTCATCATTATCATTTGTAAAGGTCGCGTTTTTCTCTGCTTAAATAACATTTTAAGATTGTATTTTAAGTTCACAACAAATAATTATGCATTTTTTACTTTTTAGTTTTAGTTTTTACTTTTAGTTTTAGAATCTGCACGTTTAATGTATATTTTATCATAAGTTATGATAGTTATAATAACTTATTACTGTACTGTTTTATTATTATTATTTAATTATAATATGTATAACTATTATTATAAAGTAGAATAAGATGTAAATATATTATATAATGTTATTACTAGGGCTCGGAAGTGGATGACCTAAAAAATCATTAAAATATGACTTTAAAAAATATGAATAAATTATCTAAAAATTATGGAAAATGCCACAACAATTTTATTATTGTCAAATGATGAAATGAAATAGCTTGGGCTACAAAATAAAATGTAAAACAGTGACTTCTCTATTTTTATTGTTTGCAATAAATTTATGACTTGTAAAATAATAAAATAATTTCTTGATTATTTACAAATGTCCAAAAGATTTTGAGGGAGAATATTATTTTTAAAATCTCTTTTGTATAATATTTATGATGTTATTAAATTTATTTTTCCCAACTTCGTTATGTATATTATTTAATATTATATTCATTATGTGTGTATATTATTCTTCCAAATTTATAGAAATATGTTTTGATTATTTAATATTTCCTTAATTTTATATCAAAACCGAGTTTAACATGTTTATTTTCTAAAACGTTATTTTGCAAATATCGAATTCGGGGCAACCTTTTTTTTTTAAAATTTAATTTCAGAAATATGTTATCTTTATATTATTATCCAGTTTGGAAATCTCTATTTGTTTTGTCAATTTGAAATTTATTACAACTACATTTAAGTGTATAATATACCTCGCGGCATTATTAAAGATAAAGAGGTTATTTTTAAGAAGTTTTTAGCTCTAAAATATGTATTTGTTTTATTCAATTATCATTCGCTATTTTTATATTTGTATTATTATTTAAAATCGTAGCGTATTTAATCAGTGATCTCAAATTTAAATTATCCCAAAGTGTGTCCTCTTTTTTTATACTACTTATACGCTAAAAATTGTGTTTATGATGAATTTTTTGTTAAAAATGTATTTTTATCGCGTACGTTTGAGGAGATCACTGCTCTAAATACGTAATATTAACGTGTCGTCTACATAATATCTAATATTATATACGCTTTTGTGTGTGAATTGTAAATTTTGTTATCGATGTTAAAATATTGGTCGTTTTAACATATCGAAACAAACTCTTTTATCCGAAATATTATACGCGCAACATTTTTTCATATACAATTACGACGGTTTGAAATCGGTCAAAACGGCGCGATCTAGTGTGCAACCGTCCGAAACGGCATTTCACAGCTTGCGGTTCATACACTTTCCGGCAGATGGGACCAGCGAGAATATTTCGGCTGAAAACGTTTCGTTAACATTCCAAACAAAATAGGTTAGTGTTGCAATATTAATATTATACATTATGTTTTTTCAAATATCGCACGCGAAATACGATTGTTTTATTTTCGATAGACGTTGAAACGGAGAAAATATACTCGTGTTTGCTCGTTTCTGGAGAATACGAAATCCACGTCGTCGGCAAATTTCAAAACACGACGAGTTTTTAGAAAACATACTTGGACAATAAATATTGTTTCAAAGACGGTAATTTACGCTGTACATAATAACACTATTATTAGTATGTCGGAGGCAAACGTCCGGAAGAAACGTCTGCACTCTGATTAGTTTCTCTATTGTATCAGTCTAATAACGTAATTATTATTATTCCGAATCTGTCTGTTGTCCGAGACGCGCGTAATTAATTCATATTCGTTTTCCGAGCGTCTACTGTGCCAGGAAAACGTATTTCGTATTATTATCAGCTATAGAACTCGTCGACGAGTTAATAAATTCATAACTAGCTCTAGGATTTCGGTGACTTGCATTTTTTTTCTTTAAGTGCTATACAATTCTAACCAAAAACTAAATTTGTTTCGTGATATAACAATGTAGAATATGTAATTTTTATTTTGCATTTTTTGTGTTAAATGCATTTTGTTGCATTTTTAAGGTCATTTTTACGTAATATTACAAATATTACGTTCATTTTGTGTATTTTAACTAATTTTTGTTTATTTTAAGCATTTTTTAAGTTCATTTTTTAGAGTTTTTTTGGTCATTTTTGCATTTTTTTTAGTGCATTTTTGTGAATTAAAATCCTATAGCTCTATTCATAACGATCGAGCGACGCGCGCGACACTAAATCGTCTTGGTGAATTATATTCCGGCTTCGCTCGTGAAAACGAATCTTTCTATTAGTTATTTAAATAGATACGTCGATTTCCGTCGCGTATTTTCGTGTAGAAAATTAGAAGAAAAAAAAGTCGGATCGAACGTTTCAATAGCTTTATCACGACGAATCACAAAAATGTAATAAATGAAAAAAAAAAAGAACGAAAACATATTATTACGATCGTATTATAATAATAATATGACGTGTGTAGCGACCGCAAGAAATCTATAAATGATCGGGAAAAAAAAAAACCCAAATGTATATTGTATTTTCCCTTTTATTCCCGCCGACTGCACGCTTGTGTTCGGTGGTCCTCGGAATAATATTATGTAAACATTGGGTCCGTTGTGATTTTAACGCGCGCGAGTACTGACGTCGTCGTCACGGCCTTTTTTTCGTCGAATTATGCCTAGAAAAAAGTGTCGCGAAAACGCCGAAAAGCCGATCGACGACGAGAGGAAACGCGAAACGTATACTCCGGATTCGGAAACCGACGCGCAATAGTCGGATTCCGATCATATCGTCGCCCTCATGCCAAAAGTGACCAAGTGAAAAAAATGTTTAAGATGTCTTATTTTGGTCCTATGAAAATACGTAAAAAGTTTCCAAGTGATATCTTTATTAGTTTAGGAACCACCGAATACTTAATTTTGACCAACCAACATTTCAATATAATTCTTACGTTTAAAAATTGACTAAGTCACTTGGTCATTTCTTAATAAGGTCATTATTATATTTCATAGTTTAAAAATAATAAAAAAAATAATAATTTATGATGTTTTCAAATAAAATGAACAAGTTTGTTGTTTGAATAATGTTTTTGTATAAAAATGATTGTAATATTAATGCATTACCCATATAAAACATAATACAAAAATAATGACCAAGTGAATTATACTTATGACTTAGTCACTTTTTAAATGACCAAGAAAAACCGTTTTCACTTGGTCACTTTTTACCATAAAATTTATTTAGTAATTCATAATTTAGTAATCATAGTAATAAATATTGAGTAAAACTAGTATACTGTAGTGTAAAGTATACTATTGCGGTTTCATTGGTACCAAGTTTATAAAACATCAGTTAAATTCTCGATTTTTAAAGAAGTGCTCAACTTTTAAACTGACATTACTCAAAACTTTAAAAAACCAGTTGGTCACTTTTGGCACGAGGGCGACGATATATTTTGTACTGTTCAATATTAATATTGCGATATCGCTAATGCACGTGGTCGTCGCGAGAACCGTACCGCCGCGCGACTGCAACAACACTATCCGGTGCATCGCGAGCATATTTCATAAATCATGTAATTTCACTTGTAGTGAACCCAAATGCATTAACGTCGTCATAGCCGCGGCTGTTTATGTGCGTGTATGTAATACGCACGTGTAATGAACGTTGTCGCGTCGGTATTGGTACACCAAATAATGTGCGATCGCGCTAATGGAAACGTCGCGATAATTAATACCGGCGCGGCGGCGGCGCGCGCAAATAATAAATGGTATTGCGTTATTACTGCAGTTTTTATCGAACGTCAATGTAGAAAACACGATAATTCAAGTCTGCAGTCGCGATGGCGTACCAGCGCTGCTTTTGCCGGCGAGATACGTACATCGCGGAACGATCGTATATTGTTATAGAAATCGCACTGCCAGAACAAGACTGGCCCACAACTCGAAATTTATAGTTTTGAGAAAAATCGATTTCAAGTTTGGACCTAGGATATTTTGATGAGTTTTTTTACTTATGCGATTGAAATTTAACACTTAAATACTTACAATATTATTATTATTCAAATATTATGAAATTCACTCTTAAACCCAAACATTTATAGACTTGTGGCCATTTACAATTTTTAGCAAGCAAATGCAAGACTGCCATATTTTGAGATGTCACTGTATTGTGTAATAAAAAGAAGTATACCTTTATATAACCTTTTCCTTATGGCAGGAAGAAACGTTATATTATAAGTATTTATGTATTTCCACTTACCTTATGCTTGATCCCAATGTACTCACGTTTAAGTAAAGAATTTTGGTTAAATAAAATATATAGTTTGGTTAGACTTTTTTCACGAACAATAAATGGAGACGCACGACACGACACGTATGGACACTGTAGGAGAAGTCCCTGGTGTGGAGCCTCTCCTTTGCCTTTTTATGTATGATATTGTTGTTGTTGCAGTGCGTCTCCTTTATCTTTTATTATTATTTAATGATGATATTTACAATATTATTTAATGAAAATATAATTAAATAATGATCCTCATTGTTATTTCTATTTTGTAAGATTATGTGATATTATTAATACATTATAGATTATTATTCTTAATATTAAAATATACTATTAAAGTAAGCAAACATATTATTTATATTTTTATATGACTAATTTTATGTTATGACACATAACATATATTATTACAATTGCATACGGAAATTGATTTTTAGATGGCCACTTTATAGTCATATTTCGTGTTGTGGCTGCACCATCACAAATTATTATAAAATGCAATAATACACTGCGTAGTATTTCGTGCGTCGATTTTGGAAAAGTCGCGGAAAAAAAAAATTGTAAAAACGTCAATAATTATTGTATTTCGAGGCGTTCGCGTAAGAAACCTGCAGCCGCGAAATCTCCGACCGGCTTTGGATCATCGCGAGTAGACTCCGCGATCCGTTTCGAAAGCTCTCGTTATCCTCCGCGACGCGAACGACGACGCTAAATCCGCCGAGCGTTTACGTCACTCGCCGCGCGTCGCGCACGGTGGAATATTTTCATAAAAACCCGGCCACCGAAATTAGAAATTTCAAAATGAATTCGCAATGATAATAATAATATTATTATTGTCGATAGTTTATATAGTAGAGATAACATTAAAGCAATTAGTTTTTATTAATTAACGTCTATAATAATAGCGTTAGTTTTGTTGCAATAATGCCTTAAAGTGGATAATATACGAAGAGAAAAGAATAGTTTTGGAAAATAAAATTAAGAATTCGAGAAGATTTCGGGACTAAATTGGGACGTGCATGGTCAAAATGACGTCGAAATGGTATCATTTGGAAAAACACGTACAACAACAACGACAAAAACGTATCGAATTTTTATTTAATATACGATAAACGTTGATTTTAATTAGTTTCTTAATTTACAAAGAAACCGACGCTCATTAAAATATATGCATAGGACGGTCGTTTTCTTTCTCTCGTCACCTCCCCGCAGTTCAGGCATATCTCAATGATAATTTGCAGGTTAAGTCGATTTTAAAAACGCGACTTTATGACATGTTATATTCAATCGATCGAAAAAAAAAAAAAACCACGCATTAATAATATTATAGTTATTAGTTATAACTATAATATTATTAACTAATAAGTGTAAAATCTACTACTATGTGCACGACTCTCAACCACCACCACCGTACCTCACATTTATTTTTTTATTTTTTTCAAACGAGACGCTTCTTCAAAAATATGTAAACGGCTCGTTTCAACTTTTTTCGAACACATCTTACTACGACAATGTTTTTATTCTATTTTTTTTTACTTATATTTAGTGTTTTTATTATTATTATTATTATTTTTATCATAATTATTATTGTTGCTTTTTCTTTTCTTTTTTTTTCAACATTTTTTACATGACTTGTCCGCTTTGTGGTCTCGTACTTTAATAATAACTGTTATAGTATAATACAGGTAAAACTTGTCCGAAATTACGCGAATAAAAACTTTTCTCTTCGTGCCATGAATATTACAACAGCTTTAAGTTTTGAAAACAAATGTTGTAAAGGGGGAGGGGGGGGGAAAATCACATTCGCAGACTGCGACAGACAAAAATGGTACGATATAATATTTCGTTCGAAGACGTTTCGACGCAGCACCGGCGATAATAAAAATATAAATAAAATACAACGAAACTGGGCGAGAGATAATTATTATTATCATCGACCCGGGTTGTACTGTTCCAATACCGCGGCGAGCATATTATTATTATATTTCTTTCGAGTAGGTCATAGGTATATACCCGAACATCAAACACTCGATCGCCGTCCGTCCAACGCGACGGATACTCCGAACAATGGCGTTTTAATTGTGAGAGCAAAGGTAAACCGATTTTACGGCGAGATTAATTTTTATATTATATTATTAATTTTTAAAAACTAAAATTTCAGGCATTAGATGTGTACCAGCATTTGATCACGATGATAATTTTACTGGGAAAAAAGCTTGGAGAGTGTCCCGTTTTTGACTTGCGCGGTGATTTTTCGACGAAACGAAACTGATCGAGAAAAAAAAAAACGACCGAACAAAGACTTTAGTTTTTCACGTATGACTTGTCGGGAAATTCGAAAAACGACTTCTCTGAAGTACCGACGATTTTCTACCGGAAACTTATACTGAAGTAGAACTTATACTTAATCTATTAATAATTTCAATACAAATACTATATATCGTATCTTTGAGGTTCGAATACCATTCTATCTCGTCGTCGTCTCGACGATTTATTACAAACGTCGTCGAAGAAATTGTTGAAATAATTTTCCCCTGCAATATGACACGGGGTGAAAATATTTACGACTAGCCTTGAAAACAAATGCCGAAAAAATACGAAGACAGGACAAACAGATAATTTAACTTTTATTAAATCGAAAAATTATATACATGTATTAAAAATGGAGGAAAATTCATCGGTTGAATCGAGAAACCAAGTTTATGCCGGTAATTTCAGCCGATTTTTCTGTATTTTTATACATTTTTCAGCGCAAACGCAGCAAACGGACGCGATTTCCGCTAAACCGAGTAAAAACGTGTCGTCGTCGTCGTCGTCGTCGTCGTTGTCGTTTGCCCGACACGTGTGTCTGTCACGACGTCGCGACGTAATAAAATACTCGAAACGAATCTGCTCGCGAAACGAACTATCGTCAGACGGCCCCCGTCGCGCGTCGTCGTCGCTGTTTTTTCTGCCGCCTCTTTTTCTTTTCGCCAGAGTTAATAAAACGAAAAAAAAAAAAACGCGATATTGACCTTTGAATTCCACATATTATTCCGCGCTTGTTTAACCTTTTTTGACACAAAATCGTTAGCGTAAAATGCCCGTACGTTCGTTTATACGCACACGCGCGCGCACGTCCCGCGAACACAACACGCGAGCAGCAGCAGCATCGACGCGCGATAATAATAAACCGCCGTATATTATGATACGTTACATTAACGCGACGGTTTTTTTTTTTTTATTCCACCCTCGAAAATCGCGAACGGCCGTCGTCGTCGTCGTCGGGAAAAAGCCTACAGGGGTGCAGTTGGGCACAAACGAATTCCTGCGCGAGAGTAGAGAGTTTTATTTTATTTTTTTATCCTCGCTCTCTCCTCCCCCCCATCCTTTACTGCGATAGCGAGCGAAATACTACGCTCAAACGCGTCGACGGATATATATCGATATAATATGACGCGCGCACGCACGATCGGGTTACAAACGATATATTCTCACGTGTCCGTCTGATTGAAATATAAAATGCTAATTATACGTGGCGACGCGTTTTGCACTCGACGCGTTTTCGGCAATAAAACGGTCGTTTTATCGGATTCGTGTCGGCGTTATACGAAATATCGGTCAAAGCGCGCCGCCGCGGGTTTTTAACTTTTTTTCGTTGTTTTTTTTTTTCTTCTGTCAGACATACGGTTTTTAAATCTACAACGTTATTGACGATCGCGTCGTATACGCACGCCTGTAGAATCGCAAAAGACGTGTTGGAAAATTAAGCGACAGTTTGCCGAACCCACAACACACACACGTTTTGTTATTTTAAGGTCGTTTAATACTTTGATCCATTATCGCGGCAGGCGAGTATAACGCGAGGTGTTAAGCGCAAACACAAACGCGAGAAAAAACAATAATTCCGACGGAATTTGATTGGCTCAGACTGAAAAAGAACAATTTCGACTACGGATTTTCACGATGCGTTTTGAATTTTGTAACATTGATTTTCAAAAAAACGAAAAAAAAAGTCACCGTTTCTATATTATAACGAGTATATTTGACACACAAACTTCTTCTTTTCCCCTCCCCCCCCCCATTTTTCGTTAGTTTTATTAAATTATTAGAAAAATTCCAAGGGAAATTCAACAGATGAGACTCTCCGACGAACCGAATAAACAAAATGTGCCACCGGAAACCCCATCCGTGAAGTTGGAAAATCAGATCAAGACGGTCGAAACCGTTGCAGACGATACTAAAAATAAATAAAAAAACAATCGTGGTAAAGTCAATACGTGTTATTCGAGCTTCACTAAGAATCTAAAATATACTTATATTATGTGCTTATATTTACATTTTAAGACCTCCAGAAACAAAAAAAAAAAAAATGATTTTTAACGCTACCAATTCGATTTGATCTTTTTCACGTTATTGACAATGACATAATAGGCATAGACTTTCATTAAACGTTCGAGTCATTAAAGACGAAATTCAATAATTCGTTCGTAGAGACGAATATCGTCGGATATCAACGTAAACTCCTCGTTTGCTCGAAAACCCGAACTTTTTCAAAGTTTTATTTCCACTTTTTTCGCTTCCACTTGAGGAAAAAAAATATTGAAAAAAAAAAAAATCGAACGCCTCTTTTAAGTACTTTCCGCTACTAGAAGTTTACTACCCGAAAAAAAAAAAAAAAAAAAATGTTTAAAGAACCGAAGAAAAACGTCCCTACAAAACCAATTACTTTCTTCCCTTCGCTCGAATCTAAAATATAATATGTATATATGCATGCATTCATACGTACGAGTATGGCGAGAATAGTCGAACGGCGGCGGTAAAATCTTAAAGCCGACGTTTAACGTGTTCTCGTGTCGCAGATGTTTATAAATCACATTTTTACAACGCGGTTTCTATAATATTATCATTTGATCCGGTCGAAAACGCGAAACACGACGAAACGTTTCCACATTTTTTCGGGAAAAACAAACGGTTTTTCACCAAAAGCGCCGCGCGCGCGTTTGACAAATATTTACCGCCGCCGGTAGGTTAGGCTATATTACGCTAATCGCCCCGCGCCGCCGACCAAACGAAAACTGGGTAAAAGAGATACAAATCGAAAACTTTTCTTTTTTTTTTTGTTCCGATTTTTTTTTGAAATTAAGAATACATCTTTATTTTGTGAAATTCAAATTCCCAAGTGGGTTAAATGGGGTAAAAAGGGTGAGACTAGAAAAATTCGCCCGGCCGGAACCGCTGGACTCTGTTCCCGTTTTTTTACGCCATACACGTTTTTTTTATTACTTAAACCCGGCAAAGACGGGTAGATTCAGAGCCAGTATAACATACATGATAATATTATGTACGATATTATCGTTTCGATTTTCAAACGAATCGGCGCGCGCGCACTGCGATCGTCGGAGGTACACGTAAAAATATCCGACCGGAAATTCGAGGTTGATTAACCTCCGCGCGGGCGTCTCAAAGGAATCGCGAGGGGTTCGACTAATAGTTCCACGTCGGGTATTTAAATCGCATCCGAAATCGGTTTTTTCCTCTCTCTCTCTCTCTCTCTCTCTCTCTCTCTCTCTCTACAACGTTGCCAAAGTCAACCTATATGTGCACATATAGGTTGACTTTGTAATTCAAAAATTTCGTCGTCGTCTCGTGGGTCTGTGAGAATTTTTCTCCTCCGGTAGACTTTCCGCGTCTAACATATTGATATTACACACGCACACACACTCGAAGACGCGCGCATACATTTCTTCTTCATTTTCATCCCTTGGGGCAGGTCGACCTGAGAATATAATAAGTCTATACAAAACCGTTTTATGAATATTTCATAGTACTCGAGCGCGCGTGGTGCCGGGAGAGGGAGATAGCAGTAGTGGGTACCTATAGCAGTAAGAAACAAACTTCCTCAAAGGAAATAAAAATAAAAGAAATAGAAAACGGGAGAAAGAACGTCGGTGGCGAGGCGGGCGCGCGAGGGGCGACGGGGGTGGCGCGGGAAAATGCGCTGCTGCTGCTGCTGCTGCTGCAGCAGCGGTTTATATAAATATGTACGAGTATATGTACATATGTGTATATAATATATATGGTAGTAACGATATAATTTTATTGAGATTTCGGAACGCGGGACTCGAGTGTGTGGCGCCGGTGGCGGGAAAGCGGTGGCCAAACGGATGAGAGAACGGATATATACCAATAATATATATAATATCCTTGTAAACTACTACAATAGCCGTTACGTGTAGAGCATGGTTTTAAAGTTATGCCCATCGGATTACACGTCACGTGCCAATCGTAACTTTTGATGTAATCGGAACGACATTAATATTCGATGATTACTGGGATGCGTGTGTGCGCCGCGCGGCGAGACCGGTATGAACGTTACGGCGTGTGTAACGCGGGCCGGGGGGGGGGCCAACGACGACGATTTATATCGTTTCGTTGCCGTTTTATTTTTTTTTTATTATTTTTTCTCTTTTCTTCTTCTCTTCCGTACGCAAAACACAGTGCACATAATATTATATCGCGGAAATGTGTACGATATGTGTGTGTGTGTGTGGGGGCCGAAAAAAATACATACCGTTCGGAGACGAACCGAATGGTTCGTACTCGACTGCGACGTGCTCCGTTCGAGTTTTTCAAAACCGACGACGACGCCAACATATTTTTTATCGGCTCGATGATTTTTCTCTGCGTCCTACACGCGCGTGTACGCGTGTTATTCGGTGAAAGGTCGCACTCGTTAATAATTCGATAAATTAAAATCGACGACTTTTTCTCTCTCGTTTGCTCGTCTCTGCAAACGATACAATAGGCGGCACCCTTGTCCAAGCTTCGCTCGAGACATACGGTAAAATTAAAACTAAGATCGCGAGCGAAGGGGTTTTTTTTCTAGTTATTTATTTAAAATCATCATTGATTACGATAAAAATTTAAAATAACAATAGTATCTATCTCTTTGAGCAAAGCTCCCCTACGCCTATGATTGAGATAATATTATGTAATTTTGTCGTAACCAATTTTCGCCCTCGAAAAGTGTTGACTATACTACGAGTATAATATTATGTTTTAAATTAAATAATTAGTCGGGGGGGGGGGGGGGGAAAGAAGCGAATCGGCGTGTGCGATCGCACAAAAAAGTTCGACCGATGCTGATGACGACGGACGAATCTTCGAACAAAGTTTTCATATCGATACGGTAAACGGGAAAAAAAATAATTTTAGCTAGAATTAATAAGATTACGTAGGCTTTATTATAAACTTGATCAAAGTAGTTGCACTGCTAAAATAATGGTTTTCAAAACTTAAGACGTGTCCCTCTGAGTCTGAAGTTTCTAATTATTTGTTTCGAAAGCAGGTACCTATTGTTTTCAACGAGTCGGTGAAAAAAAAAAAAAAAATAAAAAGTCAAACGATGAGCAATAATATTATACATCCACGGAGTAAACGGCAATATGATTTTGAAAACAAACCGCGTGGTCGATTGAAAACGTTCGTATAATATTATTAAATAACACTGTGAGGCATAGCGAGGCATGCAAAACAACGAAATATTTGGTGACGACGAAAATATATTAATGGGTTTTTCTTTATTCCATTTTGATATCGAAGAGCGAAACGGAAGAAAACGGATTCGATCGAAGCCACCGCCGGAAGCGCTAATCCTATGATTTTCATATAGGGGACCCTATCGACGTTGTTGTTAATTTTACACTAAACTAATGTTTAAGCGCCCGTATATTTTTCCCGCAAAGTCTGCAAAGGGAAATTTAACTGAAATTTTTTTAATCTCGACATGTATCGTTTGAAAAAAAAAACGTTAAATAATACAATTAAGCGCTCGTAATGCGATCATAAACGGACCGACAGTTGATATAGTGCGTATTTATTGTGAAAAAAAAATTGATATTTTTAAAATATAAAATACTCTGCCGTTAGAATTACCACTCGCTTAAAAATATTTTTTTCAATATATTAATATTTTTCACCGTCGTCGGTAAAACAATATATTATTATTTAAAAAAAAAAAAAACGAAACGGAGATTGCAATGTAATGAAATATTATACGTAAATGATTATTTCAGTGATTTCAGACCGGAATTAGATTGGACAATAATTGGCCACACGCAGGTTAACTTTCGAAAAATCCGTCGTAAACAGTAGGATTTTTACCAGCACACGATTTTATATCGTCCTTTGCAAATCATCGCGTCTGGCCGCCTATACATATACTTGAAAATCGTATATTGGACAATTATTATTTTTGTACGACAGAGTATACGGACGTAGCGCGGTTCATCCGAAACGCCTACAGCTCGGAGCGATCGATATACGTACGTACGTATATTTTTAGATTTTTTTTTTTTTAGACATCCAGCGCGGTGAGATGATATATATTCGTGGCGGTTCGACACGCGTTGTTATACGTGTACGAAGTATACACACCGTGCACATGGTATCGGATCGCAGCCGAGCGATTCGCCAAGTATCTCCCCCGTCGTCGTCGCAGTTGACATTATTATTATTATTATGACTACGACGGCGGCGGAAGTGTGTGTATTGATGTCGCCGTGTTGCTGCGAGCTCCGCGTTCAGATGTAATATTGCGCCGTCGTGTCGGCGGAAGATTCGTGATGATATTATTGTGTTTTGTGTGCGAGTGGTTTGTGTACACGACAAGGCCAATAACGTAAACACACACACACAAACATTTATATACACATATATAATACGGATAATGTGTCGATATATTTCGCATGCAATGGAGTGTGTGGCACATGTGCCCTTTTCTCAGCCCGCGCCGTCTGGGACGGGCTTTTTCTATTGTACATACCGTTATGTCATCGCTACACGGTTATTGTGTAGTCGTCGCCGTATAGTATCATCGTAGACGTTTTCGAAAAGGTGACTACGGCGGAATCTCTGACGCGAAACGACGCGACGACCAGACGTATTTCGTACGATCATTTCTATATATCGCGAATCCTAGAATATTCGAGTACCCCGCGAAACGTATACGAGTCTATATTATTATAGTCTATTAAACGGTCGTATTTTTTTCGGATAAATAAACAACTATTTTTTTTATTATTTTTTTTATTTAGAAATCAAAATAAATGGTTACAAATTAAACAAATTTAACAATTAAGGGCATTGAAAGCAACGTCAATTTTTCGTCAAAGAGACCTTTACGACTTCCAAAAAAAACGGTACTTGTAATAATCTTAGAAAAATTTTGAAAACAGTTTTGGAAAGCTTAACACTTCTACTGTGCATCGGTCGGAGCACTTTTTTAAATTTTGCATTTTTTTCACGATAAAAAAATGTTTGAAAATTACAAAATTAGGTACAGTTTTGATTACCTACCTCCTGTAAGCTAATAGATAGCTTGTGTTGGAGGTAGGGAGTTATTACATTTACCAATAAAATAAAAGTAATTAGGTAATTTCTTATAATATTACGTACATTGACTTATGAATATTATGAACACTTTAAAAAAAATATAATAATAATAGAGAAGAAAAGACAAAGTGATGTAAAGTTTTAACATAAATAAATTAGTAATATATTTAGTTGATACAGCATTATAGCAATCAAAATATACTGTTATATATATATAAATAAGATACAATTTAGCAATAATTTACAATAAAGAATAAAACTATAACAGTAATGATAATAATATGTTTCGTACGCGAATATTACAACGTACACAACAATAATTATTAATATGGAACGGAAGTTTTAAATAATTAAATAATGTTTTGTACGACGATTGTTTTGCTGTTGTTGTGTTTGTTATTGTCAGGAGAAGGATTTTACGGGAAAAAAAAAAATTAAGAAAATTAACCCTGAGGGAGTCAAAAAGGGGTGAAAATGGAAAAAATCCGGAGCCACTGGACCTCTGTGATGTTAAATTTGGTCAACGGTTTCGTTTTATATAGCAGAGGGCCCAGGATTTTCCAAAATTCCAACCCCTAAGGGGGTTAAAGGGGTTGAAAATGAACGTTATTTCTCCCTCGTTCCGGGAAAAACGTTTCACGGGCTAGATTTTGAGATGCAACGGTCGGCGCGGCGGCGAGCGCGTGGAAATTTGCATTTTATGATGTAACTAGATTATTATGTCATCGAAAATCCCGACGATCTTTACCAACAGGCATCGATTTTGCAATATCATATTATTACATAACTTTTACCGACATCGCGTGCGTGCGATAGAACGAATACAATGGCAATTTTTTTTCATTTACTATCGCAGGCGAATCCATTGTCATTGGTCGATAAGCTCGATACACCGTGTGTAGCACGTCGTTTCCCGAATAATTGTATTGTTTTTATCCTATATTCGTCTAAAGATTGTTTTATTATTTTATATACACTTTATATTACACATTGTTTATCGTGTTTTTCATTTCACCCAGGTACCATGAGATCGGAAAGAGATTTTCTACAAAATGTCTTCGTATCGACTTCTCGCGTGACAAATACTGTTCGATTCAGGTTTTGGTATGTTGGAATATTATTTAATTAATGAAATATTATTAATCTAATGTTTTTCATGGGTCTAATATCGCGATATTTTATACTAGACGGTGATAATTAGGGCTAGGACGATGGCGAATCGGTGACTTATTTTTCGTCGTCTTAGACGACGTTGCGCCGCGCCGTGTGAATTATAATATTTTTCACATAACACATTTTAATATGCGTTTAAATAATTAACTTTTACATTGCACTTTTTTAATTTTTCAAAGAATTTGTTTAACACGTTGACTTCGGCCAAATTCTTGGAAATGTATACTTCTATGCGTAATGTTTTTTTTTTCATTTAATAGGTTAATATTATTACTTAATGATTACGATACATTATTATAAGTTCATTTCATAAGTTTTAATGAAAAACAATCGGAAACTCGAAACGGTACGTATTATAAAACACTGAACGCGTACACTTGAGCGGAGGCTTGAAATAGAATGTTTATTTCAAACCCGGTGATAACTGGACAAGTTTAAACATGCACGAGAGTTGTCGACGACGCGTCGACAGCCGCACCTAGGAAGGAGATATGTTTGTCGACGACGCGTCGACAGCCGCACCTAAGAAGGAGCTAATATGTTTGTCGACGACGCGTCGACAGCCGCACCTAAGAAGGAGATATGTTTGTCGACGACGCGTCGACATCCGCAGTCAACGTGTAAACGTTCCGAGGGTTTTTTCTTTTCGTAATCTCGGGTCAGGAGAGAGTAAAAACAAATCGCGTCAACAGTTTAACACACGAAAAACAATTAAAAACTCGAATACAAGTAAATTTTTTTATGTTAAAAATATATTTGCGAGCGATAGACAATAGCGTTTTACGGAGCGGCCGCCAAACGGGAAAACTCTCGAATTCCCAGTACGTGACGTCAAGTGGCCACCACGTATGATTTCCTCGGGGCGACTTGTGTGTCGTATCTCTCGATTTCGAGACGACGAAAACGATGACACGATAGGTTAGTTGTCAATAAAAACTCACACCGTGTCGACAGACGCTCCGCGGGATCGCGTCATGGACAACGCGACGTGTTTAACGTATACCAAAGACGTCGGCGTTTTCGTCGATTCGGCAGCGAATGGGCGGCGCGGCGGGGAGGCGTCGTCGTCCGGAATACGGAAATGTGACGTTCGGCGGCGATATGATATTTAAATAATTGATTGCGAGGCCGACACCGGACCAGATTGTGTCGAGTTTACCACCTGAGCCACCACCGGCGCACGTAGACGCGGAGAGGATTTTTTTGTTGTCGTTGTCGTTGTATTTTTTTCCCCGCAAAAGTCTCGATACGCAGTCACGCGTCGTCGTACGCGGTGGCACGTGGAATGACAGTGATATGGACCGCAAATACTCACCGCACGAGTATTCGTGTGGCTCGTGAGCGCCGCGCCGTCGCGTCCGATTGAAAAATCGTGATTTTAAAAATTCGCCACGATCGCGCATCATAATAATATACGATTTTCCACGACGACGCGTCCAAACTATACGTATATAATTCGATCGTCGTCGCGTCGAAATTTAATATATTATTTCTTCCATATCATCGTGTGAGTGCGCGCGAAACTCACATAATATAACGAACGTCCATCACCGCCGATTAAGTGGGTAATATGACGACATTGCGACAATAATATTAATTCGCTGACCAAGGATCGCCGGGCGCGATATACAATACGGAGTAGTAGGACGACGAAGGAGGACACGCGGGCAGCGGTGTGCGAGGCGGCGGCGTGGAGACGGCCCGAACAACGTTCCAAGTCTCCGACCAAAGTCACCCGCGGTTTTCGACTGTAATATAATCTCATTCTTCACGTCGTCGTATCGACCGATATAACGTTTGTATTTTATGTGAAAAACAACCTCGTGGTGAAAATAAACACAAGGTAAACCGAACGGTTTAGTCCAGGCCGCCGCGCGCCGACGTCACACGGTCTGAAAACAATCTCTGTCTACTATACTGCCGTTCGAAACACACCGTCCGTATAATTTATTTATTTATTTATTTATTTATTTATTTATTGGAATTAACGCCGTTAGGCTCAAGTACAGTAATTTGATATTTACATATTTAATTAATATATACACAAACAACATAAAAACTTATTTTAAACACATAATAATAACAATAAAAAATGGCAAATAATTACATTAACACGGAGACTTAGCGTCTAACTCTTACAGGTAGCAAATAAATCCACATTTGCCAGTTCATTACACACACGCGCCATTCTATCCAAAGGATTATTATAACCATATGAGGTACGGTGGTAATGCACTGAAAAAGTGGGATGATGCCGGCAAGATATAACGCCAGTTATCAATTTAGACATAAAACGAATATCAATTAATTTACGTCTCGTATCAAGAGATTAAAGATTAATACTATCTTGAATCGTTGATAGAGGCGTAAATTCAGATGGATTAACATCACCACGTAATTTTCTTTTATAACCAATATAACGTATACATTTTCTTTGTACCCTATAATTATAGGTTTACGCACACGTTTTACGAGATTTTAGATTTCCAAAGTTATTTTACCGGTGAAATTTACTGGACGCGTTCGGAAAACACTCACGTCATTCTATACGTCGCTATTATTGTTCGGCCATAGCCTCGGCCGCATTGACGAAGTCGACGTCAAGAAATATCCAATCTGACGTTTTTACGCGATACGCTCCGCGGGAGTTAATCTCGCCGCCTTGTTCTCGTGTGTAATTTTCATTCAACTCAACGACGACGACGTGAACATTGTTCACGAAAATGCATCGATTTTCCAGCCCCGAGTATATTATAATCGCAAAATACGGGCGTAATAATTTTAAGAAATCGGCCGATATCGATTATGGATTTCACTGCCCATTCAAATATTTCAAAAATATTTCACTTTTCGTCACCATTTCCCCCCCCCCCCCCGGTTTGATTCTATTACGATCATTTTTTTCGTAGAAATGGAACTGGTTCGTTGAAAACAATACAAAAACCCCGTGAATTCGTATATTGCACGAAAAACCCTACACTACACGCCGACTTGCCGCGCGCGCGCGTTTTTATTTCAATTATTTCGCGAACGTTGTGGAAACGGAAAAATTTAACTAGAAATATTAAATTATTCAAATAGAGGGGGGGAGGGGGTAATACGTCAGTCGATTTCTGTACTGTAACGTTTTAGACGTTGTCGCTGGGGCAAGACAGTGGTTCGGTCGTTCTCTTCGTTTTTTTTTTTTGTCCTTTTTCATTTTGTCGCGCGTAAAACAAATATCCCGTCGTCGTCTCCCGCGCGACTAATCTCGGCGAGGATAAAAATTCCCGTCCCTAGAGCGCTTGAAATATTGAATTTTTAATTGGAAAATTATTTTTGAAATATGAATGTTATTTCCGGTGAAAATACAGAGAGAGAGAGAGAGATAGAGGAGACATTGTGGATCGGGCGGGGGGTTAAAGCGAGCCGGAATAACTTTATATATAATATACATTTTACGGGCCGAATTATTTTCTAACTAAACGCGCGCGTATACCTCCTAATAATATAACTGTTGTTGCCCAACATAAATTTTCAATGAAACAAACGCGTCAATTATTCAATTTCCGTGACACTTAAACCGAAAACTTTCCCCCGTCGTCGCGTTTCGTTTCCTCGGGAAAATATGATGCGGTTATTGGGCGTTTGTGCGCGGCGGCGGCGCTGTTACGACCGATTTGCTTTATCGGTTTTCGCAATATTAAAAATCGGAAAAATTATAATCGCTCGGTCGAGGAGGTGGCTATAGCGCGTTCATTTAATACGCGTTCATTAGGGTAAATCCACGCGCAGACGCCCGAAAGCGCGCGTACCAGGTGTTTCCGAACGCGATTTATTATGCAAGCGCGGCGGCGACGAGAACTTGGTGACTTTTCGCCCGTATTTTTCGACTAAAGTATTAACAATTCATTCCGTTTACCAAACGAATCCATACTCTCCTCTCGGCGGGGATTTTTGTCGAATCCTATTGGCACGGCGGCGGCGGATCCGAGCCCGGCCCAAACGCATTCCGGAAAAACGTCCGTTTCTTTCGTTATTCTGACGATTTCAAATCGCGAGAAAAATTCAATCTACCCGCTGGATAACATAAACTCGCATAAACGTCTGTTTTATTTCGTCACTGCAGAGAATCAATTTAATAAAATCCTCTCGGCGTGATTTTTAAAATATCAAAATTACACTTTAATTTGGTACGATACGCGAAACACATCGGTCACTCAGTGCACGTGCAATTTCTTTTTCATTTTTTTTTTTTTTTAGACAGGATTTCTTTTATGAAAAGTCACGTGTCTCGAGCACTATGACAATAGTGTTATTATTATAATATTATAATCGTTCCATATGACGAGGCTTATCGAACGGAGACGCGAAACGGTTTTACCAAATACGTATTTTTAACTCGTAAGTGAAAAAAAACGATAACATACGTGTGACTAATGAGTCGGTTAGATTTTTTTTAAGTACTCGTACTTACTTGTACTTACGCCGCCGTAGGCGTAAGTAATTATATATACTGTAATAGAGACGTGCCGTGCCGTCTAGAAACGAATGCGTTCGACGTGAATACAATATTTCGAGCACTGTTCGTTAGCCGCCGCGTTTATAGTGACAAAATAAATTACGCAAATCATAAGCAGCGAGTTGCGGCGGAGTGTCGACTCGGAGGATCCATTCGAAACGGAACGAATAATAACAACGCGATGAGACGAGATCGCGTACGGATCCACTTCGTAAATCAAACAACGGCTAACAGCGCGGGGGTGGGGGGGGGCAGCGTGAAAAGATATTTATTTATTTTTTTTTGTTTAGCACCCAATTTATACGCGAGACTCCGCGCGACAAGCCAACGCGACGCGGGAATACACACTCGTTTTTACGTTATTTACACGGCGACGTTGGTGTGTTTCGCACTCCGCTTCGCGCAACAACAATAATATAATAATATCACAAAACCTAATGCGAACGATATTCAAACACGGATGATAGCGATGTTTTACAGGACAGTAACATTTTATTACGCGATAGGTAATACCTCCGAGATCACCGCGATATTTCATAGAACGCGCGGATTTCGCAAACACAATACGTAATAATATCGTACGTATAACGCCGCGTAGTTGAAATTTTCAAACACAATATTAAAATTGTAGTGTATTTCACGACGTAAAATATTATACTGTTATATCGAATTTACTTTTCTACTAGCGATTTTCGTAAAAATAATTCGCACCGAAAAATAATCGCGTGCGATTTTATAGAAACGAACGATATTCAAACGTTATTTTTCTCGGATAATAGAGTGGAAAATACAAATTTCACTGGGAAAAAGGAGGTTACAGCGAAAATATTTAAAGAAAAATTAACATTTAAGGAGATGTTTTCAACGGAATAGAACAACGACGGTATGTAATATAGTTTACACACACACACACACACACAATATAAAGGATAAAGAATTATTATATTTATTACACACAATCAATCTCGTCTGATTTTGTTTATACGATTTCAGACAATCACTTTGAGAACACGGTCTCGTTAAGTACGCTGATCAGCAGAAAACACGTTTTCGTCGGAATATACAAATCAGCGTGATCATCTTTTTGTTTTCGGAAAATCTGTTCGACAACAATGCCGTTTCACAGTTGACGGATTATGTTTATTTCCACTCGCAGACGCCGCGTTATTAGTGTATTGTTGTTTTGTAGATGTTTTATGCAATATAATATTGTGTTTGCATAGACTCGCTGTGAAATATTATGTTGATCTCATAAAAACCGCACGTGTGTGGTATGCGCAACAGAAATGTTACTGTACTCTAAACATTCTCAAATCCACTTTCGTCGCGGGCTCCCTTAAAGCTGCTGCTGCGACAACGTAATCAATTTTGGTTTTTTTTTTTTTTTTATTATATTTACATCGACGTTTCACGTTTGCCCGCGGACTTTCATATTAAAATATGATGTGCATGTGGGTTTTCTAAATCATAAACGTATATTATAATATTTAGCACGATATTACAAAGCAAAATATGTGTACTTGAATTGTATTTGAAATAATTTGCTGCGCGTCGGTATTTAAAATTCAAATACTCTTTGACGGGTATTTACGTACTTTGAAAACGTAATCAAATCGAGTTCGTTTTTAGATTCTGAGCGAAACGACGACGACGCAAACGTCGCCCTTTCGGACACCGTGACGAGACGCGCGCGGGGCGAGTACGATAACCAGACGAGCGCAGATGGAATTTTTTTCTCGGAGGAGGCTGTTGTTTAAGAGTCAATCACAGGTCAATATTCAAACAAGTTATTTTATGAATTTTAATTTGTACACAATCAAGGCCGTATCCAGAAATATTTTTCGGAGGGAAATATGTTTATTGTAATTTTACTGAATTAAGGTTTTAAAATTTGATTAAAAATAAGACCAAAAAAGTTTTAATCTTCTTTTAATAAAATATAATATGATTAAATAAACAAAATTCTAAAATTAAGTATTATAATATGAATTAACGCTTCGGTTAATAAATTATTAATATAATATTATAAACATAATACATAAAACAATATAACGTAGATACCTTTGAAAGTTTAGAAAAATAATTGAATAGAACATTTTTCTTTGTTTTCACGTTTACTCATTATGATGAATTTAAATACTTTTCGACGTATTTGTCACAGTACGGCGGACGACGCGACGGTATGTCGGTATATTAAAATTATTATTAAAGTAATATTTTTAATGTACACAAGATTATTATCCGGCGACGACGATAGCGGTCTTTTCCTTCGTCTATCGATATAATAATCTATTATTAGACGAAGTAATAATATTTGCATATGATGATACGTATTATGATTCATATTAGTCAACAGTTAATTTAAAATTAGAGTTTAAGCCATTTATAACTGAAAGTATATATTATGTTTGTATTAAAAATAAAATAGTTATTTTAAAAATTTGTAAAATACTATAGAAATTTCGGGGGGGGGGTCCGGACCCCTTGGACCCCCCCTCAGATACGGCCTTGTACGTAATATAATATTGTCATGTATATTTTATAATATTTATATTGAAAATATCATTTTATTACGTAATAATTATTAAATATCATTAAAAAAACCAAAAATATCTCGCGGGGAGGGGGTGGAAACCCCTTACACCCCCCGTAACTACGTCACTGACGATAAAGTAGTACAAGAATATCGCGCGACTCGGCGGCGGTGGCGTTCACGCGTCCCGGTGGACAAGGATGCGGCATATCAATATGGAGAGCGCGTCGCGTTCTTTATATTTACGGGCGGCGGCGGAGGCTATACTTACACGTATGCAAATATGACATGACGTATAGTGACTGACGACGACCGGGTAGTTTTCGGTTAACGATAAACACGCTAATAACAATAATTCGCATTTTCGCCACGCACATATTATTATTATTATAACGATCTTTCGGGACCATCTGCGTCGCCGCCGCGCCGGGAGGAAAAGAACTCCGCTCAGACTCGTGGGGGGGGGGGGGGGAAATAAAAACGTATTATTATAATATCGCGTACGGTGTTTTATTTATGGCCCTTCGAATATATTATATAATAATGTACGACGCCGTTTTCGTAAAGTTCGAACTCTCGTGTCACGCGCGCAACTACTTGTAATCGTCTCGAAAAAAAAGCGCTTGAAAATGTTTAAAATCCAAACAAAACCAATATAAACACGGGTTTTTTTTTTTTTGAATAAAATATTATGTTATTTTCTACCGAATCGAATCGAATTGTTTTTCGACATTACAATGATATTACAGCGCGTTACCGCGTTATTATATCCGACCCGACAAGTAGATATAAGCGAGGAAATATAGTATAATTCGAAGGGAGAAAATATTAATTTTAGCTTTCGATGTACCGTCAACACACAAAACACACTACGAGTTTTAAATTTTCGTCGGTGGCCCGTGTTATAATCGAGTAGAGAAAAGCAAAAATAAGCAAAAGAACATCGAAATAGGCTAGAAAAAAAAAAAAAATGAAAAGGACTTTCAAAATTTATATTCGAGATCATTGAAACGTGACATGAGTTTTCATAGCACTCTGTTGTGCTTTTTGTTTGTCTCATAATATTATTCGATTGTTTGAAGATCGCGTAACATATCAGGTGATAGAACCGTACAAAACGAGTGTGCGAGTCGTTTCGCTCGGCAATTGGTAAATATTACCATTCGCCCCGTCCAAATATTTTCGTTTTTTTTTTTAATATTGTTTTTTAAGAACGCGCCCCTACTTGCTAATATTGGACCGAAGCACACCTGAAGTTCAAGTTCAAGTGACTTCTGGTTCAATCGAACAAATCACACCGAATTCCATCGTGAAAAATAACTTTCATAAAAAACGTGCATAGTCGAAGCAAACTTTTTCACCGACGCGATGGACGCGATGGACGCGTATACGCATTACGAAAAAACACCCTGTAACCGTACATCCATGGCTGCAGTAAACGTCGTAACTGAACATTTCTCTAGAACGGATTGAAGAAGAAAACGACTCTTAATTAGCATAATATTGCGAACTGTGTGCATGTGTAGCGTGTTACTCGTGTCGATCACTGTTCGCGAAAACACAATATAATTTCGCGTTTCTTGTAAAGTTTAGTTTATCGAATGTTGGTTTTGAAATAATAATAATATATACTTTAATTTTAACTTTCGAGACGACACAATTTCCCGGGAAAACGGCTGAGAGTACGCGGAGGAAATATATTTTACAAGATACCGCCAACAACAATATTTATAAGTCCGATGGACTGTTGATGCAAATGTTTTTAAATTTGAAACCAATCGATAAATCATCATTGCGTCGTCGTCGTAACAGCGCGATTCTAAGTGCCGTTCGGTTCACTACTTATATATGGTATTTACACAGTATAAGTGCTCGTAAACAAAATTATAAATTAAGACTTTCGAAACATTTTACATTTTTAAAACACAACTGAATAAATATTGTAAATTAATATAACAATAATAACAAATACGTATATATACATATTATATGAATAATTAAAACTCCGAGTAGGTGGTATTATGAAAGAAAATCAAAAAAAAAAAAAAACGTTATCGAAGAACAATTAATTAACTCTTCAAAATGTAAAATCCTGCATAGGATCAAGTACACACGACCTGTAATATGATTTAATAAATATAGACGAAATAAACTTAATATAATATTTTACGTTTGAAAAAAAAAAAAATGTTTTGGAAACGTTATCTTATTTTTATTATATTATCTTATATTTTTCTCTGATTTATTATTCATACGTGTGTATGCGTTTTAATAATATTACATATTTTTTTTACTTGATAATTGCATTTCGTTGCATTAAAAACACACACCATTGGCGTGGGAGTTTACGTGGCCGTTTTATCGTCGTGAAACGAGCAATCTTATCGTAACTGTATCGAAACATACACCTATTGTTATTGTTCGGCAACCGGCACGCGTGCACGTGTACCTCCTCCGCCGCCGCCGCCGGATGACGCGTATCAATATTGTAAAGCGAACTCGGCAGCGATAGGTCACAGTCGTGCCGGAGACGTCGAACGGTTAGACGGTTTGTTCAACGGGCAATTTGTTCGCGTGTCCTCGAACGATACGTCATTTTCGTGCGTTTCACTGGGAATCACCGACTGTGTGTTTAAGATTTTGAAACGTTCGTCGGGCAATGGATGCAGATAGTCCATACATACGATTTAAAAACAGACGACATCGAACGAAAATTCCAGGCGAACGCGTTGTTTTCCAGTAATTATTATTAATCTTCAAAATATAATATGTCCGGCATAATATTACGGACGTATTTCTCCTGAGAGATCCTGTATTTGGAAACCGACAACGTTATTTAGTTGCGACTCGATGGCGTTTCATTTTATTCTGATCGTCGTCGGTCGATGAAACATACGCGAGCCGGTGTGCAGGTACGCGACGGACGTTTTTATTTTATAATCGTGTTTTTATAATCAACACGCTCAAGAGAGGAGGTGTGTTTACTATATATTGCATAATAAAGTGTACGTGATTCGAATGCGACGAAATAGATTATACATCGTATAGTTTAAAACGCGGTTCAAAGTCGGGAAGGAAAAGTTTCGCGGACAACACTATCGTTATTCTATCGAAAAATGTCGAAAATAATATTTCTAACGAAACGATATCTATCGCGAGACGACCAAATCGACACGAAGCGAAGTAAAAAAAAAAACGCGATATTTCGAGAGCCTAAACCTGTTGACCAGGTGTAATATCTCGAGAGTTTAGAATGTTTAGATCGACGTTACGGTACGGCTCGAGGGGTCTATTGTTTATCTTGTTCGGCCGGCGGCGCCCAAGTCACTTCGGAGGCGGTTTTTTTCTCTCTCTCAATAACAAACACCGCGAGTTATTCGTATTCACGCGCCACAATGGCGCGGTTGACTTTTGTTTGGAAACAAAAAGGTTACGACAAAAATATTACGCGATATCGTTATACAGCGCGCGGTGGTTGCTGTGGAATATATCATCTCGCCGATCGGTTTACGCGCCCGATATTCGTATGAAGTGTGACGCTCTCGTCAAACGCACGCGCGCGTGTTTATAAATGGAAACGTCCCGCCGCCGAAACAGTCGTTTCCACGACCGATTATCGCGTGCGAAAACGAGTTTGGCAAAGTATAAATAATAAACGACGCGTCGCATCGATTCTAAGGCGTTCTCGATTGAACGAAAACTTTGTTTTTAACACGGCACAGCGAGGAATGCCGCCGGAATACCATATCAACGGGGGGAGGAAACGAGCGAAAAATAATTAAAATAACAACCCGACGCGATTTAAGTTGGACGTTTAAGTCTCGGGCGAACAACGCGCGAGTGCAGATTGTGCACTCTGATCGAAACGTTTGCTCGACGCGATTACGCGTTGTAAAATTGTCGTGATATTTCATAAAATCAATGGAAAATCGAGTTTGCAAGCGTATAATACGTCATAACAATGATATGTGTTATATATCGATTGTTCTGTTAATTAACACGATACTAAAACATCGTGTTTATTGTGGACACAAAATCCTCTCTCGGGTGGAATAAACAAATCGGCCCATCAGCAACGGACGGAAGTGACTATACAGAGTAAACAATAAATACGTGTTTTTTCATTACGAGTTCGATAATATTATATTTTTCTACAAATCTATAATGAAATCAAACCGACATATTTTGTATTCGTTCGTTTTAATTAATTGCCGGCGTATACAAATTATCCATTCAAATGTTAATATGATCAAAAACACGAACGGCAGTTGAAATATAATAATTTTTATTTATAATAATTCATATTATTATGATATCAAAAGTCAAGTGGACGAACCTTTATTATATTATCAGTACGTCGTCGTATTACGTGTAAAATCGAGAGCGTGCGATTTGTCCGACGACGGAATCGAACATCCACGAACGTCGTCCTGGGCATCCTTCGTCGTTTCGAGACGCGGTGAAGAAAACGCGGTGTCGCGCCACCAAGGATGACCGGGTACAAAAAAAAAGAGAGAAAAGAAAAGAAGAAACGCGTGGCGAGAAATGGTTTTGGCCGGTCGTTTGTGCGCTTATATAAGCTCGTGTATTTACAATGCCAGGTCTTGAGTAATATGCGGAGGGCGAGTGAGGGAGAGAGAGAGGAGATGGCGGGCGGTGGAAAAAACAAATGAGATTATATTATTATGCCTAGCCGCAGCATAAACGAAAGTTTTAAAATGATTTATCGGCGACGTCGGAACAGTATGCACTGCAACTTAAAACTCTCTCTGCCGCTCTCCCCGGCCGCCGTGCCGTCGACGCGGCGGCGTCGGTGTTCTTATGCTCTCGCGCCGCCGTATTCAAAAGGAGCTGGATTATGTTTTTATTGATGTCTGCAATTTATATCCGCGGCGGCCGTTTTACCCCTGTCCGGAATGCGTATAAATGCCCCTCTATTCACTAATAACAATAACGAGTCTGGGCGTGGGCTATGCGAGTGCACCACGCGCGCGGCGGCGGCGGCGGCGGCGTTTCGTAATATCTGTCATTAGTCATCCGCCGAAGAAAATCATATCGAAAACGTTGTTTCCGGTCGGTTTTTTCCATACTATTATTATAGTAGCGCGTAAACGATTCGAATTGCATATTTATTAATAAAATAAAACGAGAATCACGAGAATATTCTTGACGAAATTGCCGAGAGAAGTCTGCAAAATGAAGAAAGCGACGACGACGACGTTCAAACCGTCAAAGTTACAACGAGAGAAGCAGATCGAAGTGCATTGATCAGTTGAGTCAGTGCGACGAAAAGTGTAACGGCTTTGTTTTCAAGCCGTTTTACATAAATAACAAAGTGGATTTTTATGTTTATTCAAACGGTGAAACAGTCATATAGGTGACTCGTTGGATATACGTTCGATCGTTATGTTGGCGAAATTTCGAGAAAAACGCACTCGCCGTGGCCGTCGCAGATTTGAAAAATAATTAATAATAATTATTTAAACGCGAGTTTTCGCGTTATTGAAAACGTAATATTATTATAATATAGAGTTTCAGCCCGTGGCCGCACAGAGTTCGAATAATAAACGCGGCCCAAAATGAAAACGATTCGATGAAAAAAAAAAATGAAAATGAATTATGTAATCGAAATATCATTTAGACTCGTGTTTTTGAAATATCGAAAATTAATTTCCACTGCAAATACCCGAATTCCACCGTCCCCGCGGTGTATTTCGACTCGTAATATGATTGTTGTACCTACGCTTAATTAAAAAACAATCAGAGGCAATAAACACGCGTGTGTGCCATAACGATGTTATCATATTATATAAACAATATTTATGGCGGCGGCGGAGCGTTACGGAGATACGCGCAACCTTTTTTTTTTTACCGTCCGTGTTTTTATTTGTTTTTCGATTTTTCGTCGAGGGCCGCGGATTAATAATGAAAATAAAATTCGATATAATACTAATAATGACCGTGTGATATTTTTATAATTGTTTTACACGGAAATATGAGTAAAAAACAACGCGAGTTTTACGGGAAAAAAACGAGTTTTTCGACACTTCGAGACTCGCAATACGACGACGACGTTTATTTTTTCTGTACTTGAAAATCGAAAAAACGCGAAATCTTTGCGCGGGCCACGAGAATTCGTGTGGGTCGCCAACCCCCGGCATCGTTGGAAACGATGGTAAGTTTTAAAGTTTAATTTTTTCATCTCAAATACAATCTAAATTCGTAAGACCTTTGGTAATATATGAGAATCGAAAATATTCGTGTCGAATTCGGAAATTATTTTTCATTTTATTATAATCTCTTGATCTCTCTCTCTCTCTCTCTCTATAGGAATTAAATTTCCAAACTTATAATTTGTCGATGGACTCTTTTCTTTAACGAATAATAACGATTAAACGACGAAATTACATTTTTTATATAAGTTTTACAACGTATTTTTAGTTTTGATTGTCGTCATAAATTTCGGAATTTTTACGGTGTTTTTCATTTTAATTTGTTTCACATTACTATATTAGGTATAATAATAACCCATTATAATAGGTTATTTTTACTCTACTTTATTCATATTTAGACTGATTTTTGATAATTTTTCGTTTTTTTCCTAAAATAAACTATTGTCGACACGTAGTCGACACCCGCATCAGATAAGTTACATTGTTTGTCAGTGCGGTTGTCGACTGCGCGTCGACAATATTTTTTATGATGTATTTCGAGATAATATTTAATTTATAATATTTATTAACATTTAAACCGATTGATTATTTATAATTAAAAACCGTTTTTCGAAAATAGAATACAACATGTTTTGCCTGTGATGTTGATGGTCCAGGTGAATTGTTATATTCTGTAGATGAATCACTGTTGTCTAAATCTTTAATAGAACCGTGTCGTTTCGTCGCTTTTTCACTCATATCGAGATTTTATTGAAGTTTTATGCTTTATATAATTCCACATCGTAATGATTACGATAAGTTCATTTCATAAGTTTTAACGAAAAATAATTTCGGAAACTCGAAACGGTTCGTATTACAAAACACTGAACGCATACACTTGAGCGGAGGCCTGAAATAGAATGTTTATTTCAAACCCGGTGATAACTGGACAAGTTTAAACGTGCACGAGAGTTGTCGACGACGCGTCGACAGCCGCGCCTAAGAAGGGGCTTTGCTTGTCGACGACGCGTCGACAGCCGCACCTAAGAAGGTGATACGCTTGTCGACGACGCGTCGACAGCCGCACCTAAGAAGGGGATACGCTTGTCGACGACGCACAGTGGTCTGAAATACAATTCTAGATGGAAAAAACACAATTTTATAATGTCATTAAATTGCAATATTATGATTTTATACGAATATATATGTACTATAGATTGTAAAAATAATACCCATTTTAACAATGAGTTCGATATTCGATAAGAATATTGCGATAATATGTAAAGAAAACATATAAATTATTGAATTTTCGATAAACCGACTCATTTAGCGTTTTGTGTTCATTCTTTGTGAATTAAAAATAAAACTTAACTTAAACTTAATTTTATATTTTCAACATGGATTTCGAAAATTTTGGGAAGTATTATATTTGAAATATTTTAAAACTTCATGCTATAAGTATAATTAAAATATCAGAAAAATCGTAAAAACAAAAAGTACTAATCTTTCATAGTGAATATATATTAATTAATTAATATTAATCATTAAATATTACATAGATTATATAGTACTTATTCTACTTAATGATATTTTCAAAGTTTGGTTTGCGTCCACTTGCGTCTGTAATTTTAATAATTTTTTTTCTAGCGAGTTCTAGCGGCAACGCTGAACCACAAAATGATACAGAAATTGACGATCATTTAAAAAAATATAAACTATAACAACTTTGAATATATTTTAAAATTAAAAAAAATTATCCCCTTAATATAAGTTGTAACATTGAGAGAGGACTTAGTTAGAAATTATTTCGAAACTAATGCAATATTTTAATTTAGCAATTTTAAAATTATACGAGTTGATGTAAAATACACACATTTTGAAACATGTAAAAATGACCCCTAGACACCTCCCCTGGGGGCTATCTTCAAAACTGATGTGATATTTGAATTAAGCAGCCTTAAAAACATATAATATGATGTAAAATACATACTTTTTATTACTCTTAAAAAAATACCCCTAGCCCCTCCCTCCCCCTTGTGACGAAAATCAAAACTGATTCATAATTTGAAACAACCGATCTCAAATCATGTAATTTTGATTTATTGCATAACTAATTATACTAAAAATTAAAAGAAATTAATTTTTTCCATCTAGAATTGTATTTCAGACCACTGTGCGACGGACGCGTCGACATCCGCAGTCAACGTGTTAATTCGTTTCAGATTACTATTTCAGTTACTAATTTGTTACTATCGGTAAAATATTTTGAACTCTTACTCGTATTTGTGAAATTCGTCAAAGGTGTAACAGTCAAATTAAAAGCGTGTCCCCTAAAACTAACTAAAATTAAAATAAATAAATATTACATAATACGATTCGATGTTTTTTTCAACATCTTTTATTTTTTTGTTAGATTTCAAAGTCGACCTGGCCAAGGTGGGCGCGTTTGGGAAAAAATACGTCCTCGTCTTCGAACGCGCGATTACATATTCGCTTTTATTCTCATCGGCAAGACGAGAAATCGTCGTCGTCGTCGTCGTCGCACTCGCGACGTTGTTGTTTACGGTTAGCTGTACACGACCGATCGGGGTGTATATGATAAGAGATCTCCGTTCTAAACATAGTGCGAGTGTGATCAGACGTCAAACGTCGTCGTCGTCGGCGCGGCGGCGGCTCAGCGGGGACCGCCACCGGTGAAAATTCCCAGCTTTATGCTCGACTACAGCCCGAGGCGGCGCGCGAAATAACGCTTTCGCCAAAGCGAAAAGTTTTCAACGAACGTTCGCCGCCGCGCGCCGTCGCCGAATACGGATGTTGTAAATATTGTAATGTTTGCAGCAAATATAATATTATTATAACGGCCTCCGCCGCCGCCGTTGGTCGGACGGATTTATAAATAATAATAATACGTACATAACACAAATACGGTATATATCGGACAATAATTTGACCGGTGTCGACGACGACGACGACGTACGCCGCGCGCCGCCGCCGCCGCCGCCGCCGGCTACACGGGTCTGTTGATTTTAGCGAAAAAATAACTTTGTATAATGATGTTTTTCATGCGAACAAGAACGTCGCAGATAACGCGGGAAAACTCGGGTGTTTTTATTTTTATTTATTTGTTTATTTATTCGTTCGCCGGGCAAAACGTACGGATTCGAAATCGAAAAATGGCTGTTGTTTTATTCGCCGCCAATTGTTTATCCACACGTATTTTTCACCCTCCGAGAACGCCGGGCAGCCGATTCCGCTCGCCGACCGTATAATATACATTTAAATAATCGTTATAATAATAATAATCATTTTTCGCAAACGAAATAACAATATAAAAACGAGATAACAATATCGGCGAACAAACGACGTGATAAACAGTAGTTTAAAGAACACCAAACTTCAAATAACTGCCTTTTCCTCTTTTTTTACGATGTGTTTCTTTATTTACAAAATAAAAAATTATTAAAACTTAAATATTTTCACAGGGACTTGAACGACTAGTTTGGCGATTAGATGGTAAAACTTTCACGTATAGTCGGTCAAACCGGCCAAACCCATATTATAAAACGCCGATCTGTAGGTGTGCCATAGTTCTTTCGATAATTTTTCCCGTCATTTAGATACGAAATCAACATTTTTCACACGCCGTCTCGATTTTTATTGGATACCGATCGCGCGATAACTCTAAATAATTCGCATCTCGTTCGATATGATATATCGTATTCCAAGCAACACTTTCGTAGTTGTAAGGACGTCATTTCATTAACACGATTCCGGACGATTACTTCATATTCGTATGGTAAAAAAACTACGTCGCGAAGTATTTTGACTTTTTTCGTGGCTTTTAATAATATTGTCATTACAAAACGATAACTATAATAATGTATTATGATACAATAATCGGCCGAGAAAGTAGAGGACGAGCGCAGTGTTGTGTCTTGACATTTTCACAATGTTTTCGGCGATGACTGACAACGGTTTTTTCTATTTTATTTCACGGTGCCGGATCACACATCGGAGATGACCTAAATATTTATTAGATCAAACACGCGCGCCGTCGATATGTGCGACGACGTTCTCCCGTTACACGAATAAAAAAAAAAACGCGAACGCGAACGCGCACGGTATACGTACATCGGAAGTCGCGTCAGAAAAATAAAGACACGAGAATCGCTAGAAAAAGAGCGGGTATACATAATATTATAATAGTATATCGAGTTTTGTACGTATAGTTTTTCTTCTTCTTCTTCTTCTTCTGTTTTTGAATAGTGTACGAAAATTATTGCGCTCTTCTTGGTTTTTTCTTCTTTTTTTTTTGTCGCGCGCAACGTGCGCGAGCTAAGCGTCTGGTGGTGTAAATTTCACCGCGCTGTATTAATATTAGTCAAGCATTTTCATCACGTGTCTCGTGGCGACAATATATTTACATTTCACAATAACGTGCGTGGTGTACGAGAGACCGTGATGGCGGTATCGTTCCGGGCCGGTGTAGTTTTCAAACTAATAATAATACGACGACGTCGACGACGGCACGACGATTTCCACCACTTAGGGCAGATAACAGAGAGAGAGAGAGATGGTGGGGGAGAGTGTCGGACTTTTCGCGAAAGTTTTCCGTCCGACTAAAAAAACCGACCCGAAAAATTGTATTAAAAATCGACGGCACGCCCGGTTTCGCTGATCGATCGACGACGTGAAATCGGAACTTAATAGTGGCTATTAAGAAAAAAAAGAACCGAGTTTCCACCGCGGTAAAAACAACAGCTAGTGTACGAAGATTTCGTTCACAGCGTTCTCGAAAACAATCGAACGGCTTAAAATCGGTTGTAATTTTTAAAAATTTACGGCTTACCGTCTCTCCTACATCACCGCGGCGCGGCGTTAACGTCAGGCGTGCGAAGGATTTAAATACGAATTCGTCGGGTGAAAAAAAGGCGATTGATATCCATAATATTAATTTAACAAATTTATCGTCGAACTCCGCGATTCCTTTTGGAATATTTTCACATCGCGAGTTTATACAACGTTTTGCAATGACTTTTGTGCGATGTTAGAAAACGTGTATTTTTTTTCATGCCTATTCGTTTTATTATTATTATGTCTGTCGCGTATAACATTTTTTTGTACCATCAATTCCACGTGACTTTTCTCAAAATTAGTATTCGATTAAATAGCTTATCATATAACGTTAATTTTCCGCGACGCCAGTCATCTCGAATCTTAAATAAATCGGTCGCGACGCGTTACGACTTTTTCGGTACGCAACGATTAAATTTTCATAATGCGGTCGTTTCAAACGAAATCGATCGCGCGCGTGTAATTGAACGTTTATTACACGTTTATTACGTTCACGTGTGTTTAGTCGAATATATTCTTTATCGTCTGCCAGTACACTGCCGCGTGTTCGGCGATAAACGTTACGGTGTCGCCCCTCAGATCCGATTGTAAAAAAACACATCGAACTCGTCGAAAAACAAAACCACCGCGCCGCCGTGGTCCCGCGGATCTACTCGTCGGTGCCGTTTCCAAAACACAGTCTAAATTTACCGCGAATTTCAATCGTCCGACAAAAAAAGGTTTTTTACGATATTTCGTATTGGCTAATGATAATTTTTCTCGTGCCGTTTCCGCCGTTGTATTTATTTACACCGTCTCGTTTATCAACACCTTTATTATAATATATTATATAATGCGAGTTGGCACCGAACATGGGGCGGTATACGATTCCGCGCGAATCGCACGTTACGATATTATTAATAATTATGTTAATTAAACCCGAACAACAACCGTAATTATTATCGTCGCAACACTCCCCGAGCAGTTTGTCGTCAGTATACACTCGTGTGCGATATTTTTCGTAAACGCATCGCATTCGTACGATTATCGAGAGATGACAAGCGCGCGCCGATAGTCGTTGTTTATTCGGAATTGTTAATTTTTCTCTGGTGATTTGACGAACGTCGATTAAAATACCATAACCCGTACAAAACACGCTGCCGATATTTTGTTAAATATCAATCCAATTACTTTGGTTATTTATTTTCTATTTTTTTCATGAATAATATGAATACGCGTGTACATTGTTTGAGGGGAAGTGACGTATAGCGAAATGATTTTACGGAAACGGATCGAGAGAAACCGCGCGCGAACCTTCCTTGGCTTGGCGGATCGACGCGATAAATAATTCAAAACATCACGAAGTTTTTCTCGAAGCGCTAAAACCAAAATTATTTTATCACCTACGTCGTGACGAAACGATCACGAGTACGACCGCCAGAGTGGAATATATACGAGTTCGTCGTCGTCACCAACACTGTTCGAACGGAGTTTTTTCATAATATGTTTCAACAGCGGAACGAGGCGATTTCAAATAAGGTACAGCGAGATTCAAGACTCGATTTCCGACGGTTTAATTGTGCGGAGGAAAGGTGTAGTGACTTGTGACTTACTACTGCTACGCCGCGCCGCGCCGCCACGGTTGGTACATACGAGGAATTAAAATTATTCGATTGTTATTGGCGCGCGGGGTACAAAGTATTATTTAATGCGGCGGGGCGCGCTTATTATATTGTGTAAATAATTCATTAACTACGACGCGTTTTGATATAAAATTATACTTTGGGATTGAATAAGTGCTATTCGCATATTATTACCCGAGTATAATACAGTATTAACGCGCTCGAAGCAGTCGAGTGCCGGCGCGGCGGCGCAGTAATAGTAATTTTATAAATAATGAGCACGGCTTTTTCCGAGACCGAGACCAAGACCTGGGGAGGTGCTTTCGTTTTTTCTTCTTCTTTATTCTCGTTTACTTAACTATCGAAATTTCCACACCGCTCGGAATTATTATTCGTACGTATTGTTTGCTCGCGCTCGCTGAAAATATGTTACGTTTAACCCGTCATGACTCGCGAGTATAATAATTTGAACGCCGTTACTCGCGCGTAGAGAGAGATTCGCTCACCTTGTATATTTTATCATAAATGTAATATATATTTTAAGAACAAATAATTAATAAATCATAAAATAAACTGATTTTGAATGTTTTTTTTATAAATATATTGAAAAAAATGAAATAAATGATATGAAAAATTATTAGAAAAATGTAATTTTATGAACTCAATATTTCGTTCTCCGGTTATTGTATTGTCATCATTTTCACTATCATCACTACGCGAATCATTTAGTGATTCTATATCTTTTTATTTAACCACGAAATAATTGCCTCACTCATACTTTTGAAGTAAAATATCGAATAAAAAATAACAACAATTAAAAACGAAAATATGAACGCGAAATTCAAACGCTATTATATACTCGCGCGTAGAGGAAATCGCTCACAAAACACGACTAGCTGATTTCAGAATGCAATAGGTTTCCTCATCGGAACGATCAAGTACCCCTCAAATGATAAATATATTTTTAAATATTTCGTCTCATAAGGTACTATGAATTTGGGAAAAATATAACAACAAACAAGCCAGTGGTCACCAACTTAAAAACAATGTGAGGGAAATTCTCACACGCGAGCAATGACGGGTTGATAATAATTATACCGTATATTATCTACGACACGCAAATAATATTATTATAATATCGTCGGCTCGAGCGGTCTTCTTATATACTCCGACAGACTTTGAATAACGAACGGTTTTTTTTATTATTATACTGATATTAAACGTGCTTTTTTCTTCTTTTGAATAGATTAAACGATCGTTTTCAACACTACCGGCGAAACGAATCCGCGATCGAAAACGTGACTGGAAACCCGCGCGGAGCCCGACGACAGGTACCACGATAATACAACGTCATAATTTATGCACGTTTGCGAAATCACCGCGCGCGGTCGATTTTCACGGCGAACTTTGAATCCCCAAAACGCGAACTAGAGGACTAGATGTACCCTACGGTACAATAACGGTCTAGCGCGGATAAATCCGTTCGTGCCACTTTCGCGCCGCATTAAAAATGCAGATTTCTATAGACTTGCAAATTCGACTTTCGATCTCGGTGCTCCGTGAGACGACTTGTACGGATTTCGATCGCGCGCGCCGCCGTTGCGCGGTTAGCGCGCAAAGTGGCCGCCGCACGCTGGTCTACCGAGTCCAAAAGTCGATATTCGGGGACAATATATTCAAATGGCATTTAATTTTATACGATAAAGCCGAGAGTGGGATGGACGCGTCGTCGTCGAAATTAAACGATTTCTTTCCCGAGAGCGCGCAAAACAGTATTTTCAGAGTATAAAACGACGACGACGACGGTTTGTCGGTCACGTCGATTCGAGTGGTCTTTCGTAAAAGTCGGTTTGAATTTAAGAGGTTTTGAGGAACGTTCGCGCGCAAGAGGCTATTTTGTTAAAAATTGAATCTACTGCACCGGCACGGCGGCGGTATTCGTAGAATTACAAAATACACGGGCCAGACAATGGGTCGATGAAAATCTGAAATTCGAAACGATAACATTTAAAATATAATATATATCTGGTAAATCGTATTGAAATAATGCAGCACGTCCATTGCACGCGTAATGTCGACGAATGAATTACATAACAGAGTAAAACGAGAACAAAACAATATTATTATAATATCGACGACGATTTTATTACGAATCCCCGAGCTCGTGGCGGCACGACCAGGATTCGTTTTCGAATAATAATTCGGCAGGATGTTTTCAAATACACGAGGAGTACGATATTATTTTAAAATAATTAATTTAATTTTTTCACTTTCTGCCCCTGAATTCTAGAACCTAGAAGATTTACTATCAATATCATTCAATCAATTCTGAAAAATATATTGTCATTTCTTTGAGCACTGTGGTATATATTAGTCCTTTAACACAATAGATACCACTCATACCAGTGTTAGGTATGACGTTCAAATAGGCTATTCGATCATTTTTTAAAGCGGAAGTATTAGTGTTACGTGCGCTGTAACTGTTATCGTTCAATGAAAAATCCTCATCTTAAAAAGACTCCCGACGCGTATTAAGTCAATAGGCACGTTGCCGAATAGACGAGACACGTGTGTCGTACAAGCTCGCCGTTCGCGGTATGGTGTGAGAAATTTCAGTGAAAATCACGCGGCCACGGATTAAACATTTGTTTTAAAGCACTCAATGTACAAACGTCATAATTTCGGGACGGGTCGCGACGACTCTCGACCTGCCCCCTCCATCCGCAGTTAATCGACCCGAACGTCGAATAATTCGTTTGCGTGGGTGTAATGTAATATTTTGCGCTTTTTAGCGAAATGCCGGACGCGTCGATAGTCGCCAATGTTGAATTCCGCGCGAGCACAGCGAAACAAACAAGGACAAAAACAAGGCGTCATCCGTGTCAGAGTAGGCCCCGTACCCTACTCCTTTATATTATTATCATCTGACCGGGCGGATTTTCTTTCTCCGCGTCATATTCATTTCGACTGTCAAACCAACGTCGAGCCGGCGAGTAGGCGGCCTGCAAATAATATTCGTCTACTGTTTTTTACATTCGGAATGCCAACGGTTTCACGCATCTCTCTTTTACACGCGAGTGTTCTATCGATATAATATTACGTATACATTATTAGACCTTTTGCTGCGATATCGATTTAAATAACGCGGTGTGATTTTTTTTATCGGAAACGACTGTAATATACGCATATTATAACATACAAGCGAGCGTTTTATACCGACGATTCGGCAACGTATTATGCACTGAAAAAAATTAGGTTACTAGCAGATATTGATTTGTTAAAATATGATAATTATTATTAGTCGATACAACCATAAATCGATTGTAAAAACTATGCAACGGCAAGGTTGAACTATAATCACTGAATCGCCAAATATAATATGTTAAATGCAACTGCAATATTGCAACTTGCAATTGAATCGTATCTCTAATAAAATATAAGGTTGTAACCGTAACGAGAAATTTCACTTTGCGTACGACCAATAAATAAACGATTATAACAACGAAAAAGTTCTTAGATTCAACATCTCGTGCTAATAAATTCAAATAACGATGAAAACGTAAACCTAACAATACGACTTTGTAGATTATTTTTCCAATACGTTCTAATACGATTTCATATGTAAGTATATATTACCAAACCGAGTTTAGTACTAATGGCAAACGATAATGCGTTATAATAACAATTTTGCCGATCCAACCGGAATCGATTTGTATTTTTAACCAAAATTACCGCCGCCGCGCCGTCCCCCAGCTACTTTCCGTTGTTGCGATTACCATAATCGTATATATTCTGGTTGCAAACTTTTCTTTTTTTCAGTACGTACTCGGCAGACGATCGCGTTTCTCGTACGTCTCGTTCCCGCGCGCCGCGAAACGTATAAAAACACACCGGCCAACCACTCGAGGCGGTTTCCGTAGAGTGCACGCCGCCCCGATCGCATTCGATTAGAACGCGTCTTGCGGGCGACCACCTCTGCGCCTGACGTACGTGTCGTAACTGCTCATCGGATTTCACTGAAAATATTATTTACTTTGGGTTTTTTTTTTAAAATTTTTTTCGTAACGCGTCTGGAGAGATACAATTATTGCCGTCGGACGCGCGTCGACGTGTATCGAACACAGTGCCGCAATTATGAATTCTGAGGCCCGTGTGCAAGGATTTATTTAGAGGCCCCAAATTAATAATATATTTATTACTTGATCTTTGTATTACTACAGAAATTTTTTAGTATTTTTTAGTACTTTTAAACTTAAATATTTGACGGATTCGCGGAACCGATCAGAAGAATAAATTATGTAAATTTATAATAATTTGAGCTTCTAAATACCTCCTCTATAAATTAGTATAACGAATAATCAAAAAAATAATGAACAACTTAATTCAGTGATCCAAGTCTAGTATCCATACAATGATTATTTGAAATATTTCGCAATAACAGAGAGGGGCCCCTGCGATAATGACTATTATTCTACAAAATATTATGTCATACTTTATAATATCATTTTCGTAATTTTATTCCTATAATAATTTGTACGTTTTACTATAAAACCGAATTATTTACAGATCCAATGAAGCTTGCATGATATCAATTATCATCTACTTATGCTAATAATAAATTCATTGAAAACAATTACAAAAAAAAAATCAAAAAACTTTCGAGGTACGAGCCACGAGGAAGTAAAGAATACCAATATAGGCTAAATTCATTTTGAAACGGACAATCTTCAATTTTTAGCTTATGGTTTGGGAGGCCCCTAAGAACCGGAGGCCCGTGTGCATCGCACACCTTGCACACCCAATTGTTGCGGCACTGAATTCGAACACCTCACGAACCTTCGTCGTCGGACGGAAAACGCGTCGCGCGCCCGAGTGAAAATGATGACAAATCGAGAGCCGCGCGTTCTCGATAATAGCGACAATAATAATAATTTATCATTTATAGCGGTCGGATGGGAATCGTTTAACGCGTCTCGTCCGGAAAATAAAAAGGACGATTATAATATATACGTATAGCCGATCTATAACCTCGCACACACAATGCGCGAATAAAAACGCTCGCTAAACGTATCAGCGTCGCGCGTTTTGTCGCCATCATTTTTCAACATTTTAAACGTTGTCTTTGGGCGCGCGCGCGCGCGTATAATACGTACGTCTGTGTACGTATATGATATACACCTGAGTTTTACCGAATTTTTATATTCGGAATAACAACGGATGATAAATCGAGCGCACGTCATATTTACTGCGCGAGAACGAGCTTTTACTTGTTGTCACCGTAGTCGTCGTTTTTGTTTCGTTCGCTCTCTTTCTCTCACGCTTTCTCTTTCGTTTTTAAGACGTCGTCTACTACTACTACCACCACTACACCCTCCGGCCTCCAAAGCTGCGGCGGCGGCGGCGGCGGCGGCGGCGACACTTTTTCACGCGAGTTTATATTCTATTTGCCACCGAAAACTAAACTGTCACCCGACGTGGATATATGAAGTTCGCCGTTAACAAATACGCCGGTGAGATCAGTTTTCATATATATTATATTTGTCACGACGACGGCGGCGGCGGCGGGCCGGCCGGTCTCGTGTAGGTACGAGTATTATTATATACGTACACATCTAAAAACGGCCCGTGTACGTTTATTTATTTATTATTGTTTTTTTTTTTTTTTTTAACGCGTTCTCGTGTATTTTTACGAGCGACGGCATCTTTTGTCGTGTCTCACGTCGTCGCGCGTCGTTCGTTTTAATTTCATTTATAATGAATATTGTATAATAAAATATAAAATATTAATTTTACGCGATCGCGACGCGTGTAAAATGCATAGAAAAAGTCGTGAAGGACTCGACTATGATCGGTGATGGGTTTTTTTTGGGGCGAGGCAGGAGAATCGATAGTTGTCTCGATGGAATTTTCGGAACACTAAATATTCGATAAGTATTCGTTTCAACGATACAGCTTGAATTCGCGAGATAATTTAAGCTACGTATTTATTTATTTTTTAAATCTAGCAATTGCGAAAACTAAGTCTGTGATGATGAAATCGATTTAGTTCTGTAATAAACCAAACATAGAGAAAGAAATGGTATGATGTTGAGTAGTCCTTCCTCATATTATAATATGGGAATAGTCCGGGTTATATTTTAACGTGAGAATTCGGAATACAGTAAATTGTGTTCATTAATATACGATGGCATATTGTGCCTAATGCCTATCATTACAGTTCAAAGGTCCAAAATAAATCAATAAATCCGAAATATCCGAAATAAATCCGGATGTCACGTCACGTCACGCCGCCGCCCGTAGTAGACCCGGAAGCGGGGATAACGGAATCGATTCGGGAAAAAAATTATCGGCTTTCCGTTTTGTTAATCTTTATCGTTTCAGTCTCGTTCGAACCGTCGTCGCATACGGTCGTTGGAAATATCTCGTCGATCAGTTCGTGGCGGACGTCGTCGAAGGAATATCGTTGTCATCGCCGTCTCGACGTCAAGCGACGAAAATCATCAATTACTTCTCAAAGCGGGTAAACCTATTCCAATCTCGTCATTTTACCATATGTTAATATATTGTGCGTGTCAAAGGGAACGGGTGTTTCGACAATAATAATTCTCGTTTTAATTTGTTTTTTTTTTCTTCTATTTTTCAGCGCCGTTATTTTTACTAAAACGAGCCTTTCGCGTGGAAAATTCGAAATGTCGAATCACCGCTGATTTAATATGCTTAAAAGTCTATGACATTTTAGAGTAAATAATTCGATTTTTTTTTTTTTAATTACAAAAACACGACGTATCGCGTTATAATTTAAGTGGCGTTCAACAGAGCCACGTGAAAGGTCAACGAACACCCTCCTGTGGGATCTTGTGGTCGGTCGCCAACACCGGACGCCGCCGCCGGAGAAGATTAAAAACGACCCCGTTCGTAATATTTGTGCGCTTTATCTCGAAAAATCGTTACGGCGTATTTATCCTCGAAAAAATAAAATATTTTCAAACACTTCGGAATCCGTCATCCAAAAAAAATAAAAATAAAAGCGAAAACGAAAAAAACGATATTTCTGAAAACTGACGTTTTATCGGCCCGTAAAAATCATTCGCTCGACAGTGCGCGAGACGATCTTTAACAACTGCGACGAGGATGCGAATATCTAAGTGTTCGATTAAAAGTAAAGTCTTGTTCGTTGTAAATGTTATTTTTTTCATTCATCTCGAAACACTCTTTATTATCGACTGGTGTAAGGAATATTGAAATTAGTCGAGATAAAAATATGGTCGGTAGATGATCGTCGTGTACAATTATTATATTTTATACTATTATCAATGGGATTGTTGTGATTTTGAAGTCGTTCTATATATATGCAATATATAGGACTTTCTAAAATGGAAATCTACACTCGAAATATCAAAATGTGTATTTTATGCATACAAGTGCACACGCGGCCGTTTACTTTCTAGTGCACACAAACGTTCCGAGTTTTTTTTTTTCATAAATTAATAAATCATACGCGACAACAACCGAGAACCGCTGTCTCCGCAATGGCCGTGGAAAATATTAGAAACGCGAGACTAACGGATTTTTAAATTTACGACGACGTTTAATGTTTAGAGACGTTGCTCGTGTGCTCGAGCGGAGTAGTAGTAGTAGTAGTACGAGTAGTAGGTACGTGATTATTCTTCAACGTCAGAAATGCAGTCGCAGTGGACAAGAAGAACGTACGCATTCATGTTCCGACGTAATTGAATTCCGATAATTTCGTTCGAAACACAAACGGCTTATCTGCTCGTCGAATTTGTTATTACTACACGCGGCAAAGTCGCGCGTACGGTTTTTATGGAAAAATCATCGTCAAGAGATGGAAACAATATTCTCGACATTTCAACGGTAAACACGTATTACAAATCGATATTATGTTGTATTTAATACTCGAATAAATGTTACATTATTTTGTACGATACGGATATCGTACCTGGATCGTAACGTATAAAAAAAAACCACCACCCCGCCCCCATCCCCGTTCCTAACCCGATGCGAACGATGCAAAAGGACTTACGAGTGTAAACCAGTCCGGGGATTAGCCTACCCGCGTACGAAACGCCCAATACGTATAATTATAAGGATCAAACCGAACGCGACGGATATTATATTTTTTAACGAAGCTTTGGAACATAATATTACGTATTATTATTCGACCGCGCGGAGTACAGCGGCTGCAACGACGACGCGCGTGACGATATAAAGAAAACGCGTTGGTCTGCGAATCGTTTCTGCGCGTCTATCGATGGAAATGAGAAACGTGTATTTGTCGTTAAATTAAACGCGAACTGGAAATTCAAAAAAAGCGAGCTCTGAAGTTCGACTGCAGAGTTCTCAGAACGAATCGCAAGAGATCGATAACATTAGTCGCCGTTCAGTTTCGGTGTTAATTTTATAAAATATAATTTTTTTGTACCATACATTTACCCTTGAACACACATTTACCATTGAAGATAAATCTAATCAAAAATGTTAAGAAGACCATAAAAGTGATTGCAACAAAAAATCGTTTCTTAATAAAAAGACATTTGTTTCCAGATCGATAAATCTGTTGTAATTATTATAGCGTTCTAATTTGAAATTTTTTTTAGGATTCAAGAACTATTCAAGCCATTCTCAACTTATCAATAAAGAAATCATATTGGATTTAAAAACAGAAAAACAAGAACCAGAACAAAAGTAGGTAAAATTGCTCATAAATTTAAAATCATTCTCTTATTTGCCCTAACTTTCCAGTTACTTAGATGAAGACTACGCCAAAGAAACCTAGAAACAAGTTAGAAATGCCCACTCTGAAAAGGTGCTACATTTTTATTTGTTAGAGACATTCGTCTCGCCGAACGTCGTCGTTATTTTATGCGCACTTTCGTTTTTCACTCTGCGCGCGTGCGCGTTCACGACGACAAGAATAATAATTAGAGCTAGGACCTAAAAAATACACAAAAATGCATTAAAAAAAATGCAAAAATGACCTAAAAACTCTAAAAAATGACCTAAAAAAGCTTAAAATAAACAAAAATTAGTTAAAATACACAAAATGAACGTAATATTTGTAATATTACGTAAAAATGCAAAATAAAAATTACATATTCTACATTGTTATATCACGAAACAAATTTAGTTTTTGGTTAGAATTGTATAGCATTAAAGAAAAAAAATGCACCAAAATCCTAGCTCTAATAATAATATATAATATTTTGTATTCTGCAGTTCGTGAAAACGCAGTCGACGAAAACGCAACGCGTCCGACGCTTTTGTCGAACAGCAATTCCCAGGGCCACGCGCGAAATCTCCTCTAGACTGCTCCGAGGACGAGACTGTGCGCGCTTTCCAGTGATTTTGCGACTACGCGTCAGTTTTTCACAATATTATCGTGCGAAAACAGTGACGGTTCGCGCCGATAAAGTAGACGGAATATTATCATCATTTTTTGACACATTTAAACCGAGTATATTTTATAAACCGTTTTGGTTTTTCGATTTAATCGCACGGCGAACAACGAACGGTTTCCCGTTTTCAAAAAGAAAAGTCGATCGTCCCGTTACCGGGCTGCTGACGTCCGTCCCCGAAACGATCGAACTAGTTTAGGTGTCCATTTCGTGAAACGTAATCCGTTGGCGTGATTACGCGGAGTGGAGAAACCGCGGTTCCGTTTCGCGAAATGAACAACGCTCACGTCCATTTTGCGGACAATAACCGCGCGATATGGGCGCGACATATGCGCCGAATGTGTACCGTCTCTCGTAATAATTTGTAACTCGAGCGTGTATTGTTACGGTCACGTGTCCGACGAAGGAATTTTACAATACTCTCCTCGTGTTTGTCCAATTACTATACTAGTTTGCAAAAACGCTCGCGTTATTAAACGGCAAATGGCGCGTGAATCGAGAACTATGCTTTTTTTTCTTTTATAGATTAGAATAGTCTACGAATCGGTCGAGGAGTCGCCGCCGCCGGGAATCACTCGTTTTACCAAAATAAATACGAATAACGCTGTGTCGTCTAATGAAAAACGTAGAATTACCGTTTCTCGGTCTATCGTAAATATCGGAAAAACTAAAATCGATTCGTCGTAGGTGATATAAAACGATGTAGTATATTATGAAACTTTCGGTACGGTTTTACAACCCGAAAGTTTGATTACAGAAGAGAGAGAAAAAACCTCCGCCGCCGCCGCCGCAAGACCAATATGGTATTCCTCTTTTTACTAGATGAAAAATGACATTTTTCTGCCGATTTCGGTTTTTCAAACGCGGTTTTAACGTTCATATCGACTGAATTGGAATGCTGTTTGAAAGTGCAATCGATTACGGTCACATAATATTATGCGCAATGACCGTTTTAAATAATATGTATGCGTTTCGAGCGCAAAGGACGCGAGAAATACTATTTTAACGTTGAAAAAAAAAAAAAATTCAAGCGACGAAAATTACCTTAGGCGACGTGATTTTTTCATTTTTCATATTATACTTGAAACAACAGATGCGACGCGATGACACGCCGTCAGTGTGCTCCGCACGAAAATGACAAATCGAACGGTGGACCGTATCCGGTGGAAAAATATGACTCGTACCGCAGTGTTAGGACTTGTTTAGATAATAATTATTTATTTATCTTTCATCTCGTCTAAGATACGTTTTTACAAGTCGTCTACATTTTTGTTTCAGATATAAATATTCCGCCTGGCTAGATAAATTGTTAATTTAGATAAATTTTCGATCGATCATTCAAAAAAAAGATTATTCAATTTTCAACTTTCGATATCTTTATTTCAGGCGCGCATACGGTGTATGTTTTAACATTTAATTGTATTTTATCCTGATTATATTTATTTTTTTTATCTCTATCTCAGATAAATTGTACCTTTTTTATGTTTATCTAGATGGTTTTTTTGTCGTCTGGTCCTAACGCTGCAGTTAAACAGCAAACACAGAGGAAGGTAAAGATTTTCCCACGTTAATTAAGGTATTAAAATTTAAACAGCTAGTATTAAATAGTAGAAAATAAAAGGCCTTTTAATAATAAAAAAAAAAACCACCGACTTGTTTCTATGGTTACTTACCAATAATACGTGCACGTTATTTCTAAATAAAACAATTAGTTTACTGTATGTGTATGGATTAATACTTAAAAACAGACGGTTTATTAAATATATTTGAGTTTTGTTTCTTGAAATTCAACATAGAAATTAAAAACTAAACCTATGTATTTCAAAAACCGTCCTAGAAGCTGTCGCAGAGGCATAGCCCCCGAGGAATTTTTCCCGTGTGTGCACTTTTCCCCGATTGCGATCGTTCGATTTCGTTTGTGACGCGATCGTATTCCGCGAATCGGTAGGGGAGGTACATCGCGGCGTTTTCGAAAGTTCGATAAATCGTTTATACGTTTACTGTGCGCAGCGCACTCGGCGAACCCGTGTTCCGGCCGGACGCTAATTATTTCGGCGACCGCGCCGGAATTTACCTCCGCCGCCGCCCGCCGGTAATACTGTGGGGAAAACGCGTTTATTCAACCTGTTGACTTCTCATCCCTTAGGTTTTTTTTTTCCCCTTCTCCTTTTCTTCCATTGTTACCCTTTCTATTATCGAAATGCAGTTGAACAGACGGACGACAATGGATAGCGATCTTATTTCCCCGGGGACCGTCGTCGTACTCGAGCCCGGCCCGAGCCAATGGGGGGTTGGTTACCCGCTCCGTGACTCGCGTGCCAGTTGGTTAAGTTTTAATTTGTTTTTCGGGTGTCTTCTGGCCGGCGGAATCCACGTCAACTGTGTAAATCCACAGGCGGCGACAAAACCATTGTCGTCGTCGTCATCACGTCAAACTTTTATCTCGATCCTTGAGAGTAAAAAGGGCGAAAAAAATAGCAATAACAATAATAAAATAAAAGTCACCTAAGCTTTGTAAAATGTTTATCGATTTCGCAAAGGCAGCCGCCGCCGCCGCCTTTGTGCCGCTGCCCATTACGTTCGTCCTATCCCGCCGGTAGATATTTTAATTCCGTACATAATCTTAATTAATTACGTACACGGCTTACAGTTATTCCTACTAAACTGTATATAAAACCATTATTATTTTAGTCCAATTACCTTCACTCGTTCAAACGGAGAGTTTTATTTTTATTTATATTATATACGTAACGTACAATGTGCTACAACGTGTTTCGCTCTTTTCCGCTCTAGACCGGTGTACACGTATAAATCGTGTGGGAAAGATAAACGATGGCGGTACGACGTGCGTTGTTAACCGCTGCGGAGAAGACGCCGCGCCGCGCCGGACAGACATCGACGCACTACAATTTAGATTACCGTTAACATTTAAATGCATTCAATTATTAGAAACCTCTATTAAAGATAATAGCGTAACATATATTATATTTGCGAATAGGTATCATGTGACCGGTCGCGCGCGACCGGAGTGTTATATATTATTCAATCGCGATTATTTATTTATTTTTAATCTATTTAAAAGCTCAATAATTTCACATCGAGCTCTATAAATATTAGATGTACGGAATATATTTATGTTCGACGTCTGTTAATGCTGCTCGGTATCCGCACGGTTTTCTCGAAAATAATTAACAAACCACCGGGTACCTGCGCCTCCTGGTCCTCCGCCTACACCTACGAGAAAAAAATAAAAAAAATATACGCGTCACGAAACTTTTGTAATTAAAAATAAACAGACATATTTCAAACGGTTTTCGCAAAAACTTTTTAACCCTATTCCTATTTTTACGACGAGTCGTCGTCGAGTCACTATTAATTACTGAAATTAAAAAATAAACGCCGTCGCGGCGTCGCGCGTCGGCTCGTTTCCGTTCGATTCTATTTGTAATATTGCCGTCGAATTTTAGTCCCGACGACGCTATAACATTACAAAATATAAGAGAAGAAGAATATACGGACGAAACTCGGACAGTTTTCCCAATTTAACGATTTCCGAATGATGCATTTATGCTCGAGGAAAAACTCACATGAAAAACCTCGTAATTACAAGGGGGTGGTGTTTTTCCGTTGATAATATTTCGATAGGGGCGAATTTTCGACCGATCGAAACGGTCCGCGGCGGCGCGGCGGCGGTATAAATTCTCGTCACACGCCATACCGCAGCAAGCGCATTCCTCGGCCGTTCTTGTCACGCGTCACCGAATACGATACACAACACACACACGCGCGAAATAATAATATCGTGTACGTCATAATGTGCCGGAAAGCCTCGGCGAGCGTGTACGGCCGCCGAGGCGGATCCCTCGCAAAGCCCCGCGCGGCCGGCGATATAAATCATCTCGCGGTCGAACGGTTTTTCATTCCGGCGCCGGCCTCGGGCACGTGCCGTTATTTACGAAATCGCGTGTGCGCACGTAACGACGACACGTCGCGTCCTCCTACCTGAAGATGACGATAATATATAGTCGTCTCGTTATTATTACGGCCGCGTCTCGGCGAGACGAGTAGGGGTTTCGGCGGCGAGCGGACCGCGGATTTCCTGCCAATACCTTACAACAATAATGGCAATAACACGATCGTCCAGAGTGGTTTTTCTACTCGGCTATAGAATATTCTATAGCGAGACGCGCGCCGACGGAAATAATAACGAATAAATAGAACGCAGAGGGCGCGGGGAGAAAAAACACACAAGATTACATAAATATTCGTCGACCGCCGCCGTTTCGGACAGTGTTTTATGGGTTCGCGTTATTGTTACGGGGCGGCCCGTTTTATACGCGACGGTCGTCAGAGGTCTTTCGCCGTCGTCGTCGACAATCGTCTCTCTCTCTCTGTGTATCTCGGTTTTTGCCGCGAAAACATATTTGTCGCGTAATTTATGCGCGCGGAAAAACACCTACCGGTGCATCGCGCTAATAATAATATATACGGGCCCCCGCCTGCCTGCCTGCCTGCCTACCCGGCCAAACTTTCCCGAAGAGTTGCGAGAAGACGGCCGTTCTCTCCGCTCCGACGCCCGGCCGCCGAGGGGATTATACCGCCGCCGCGCAGGCATTCTAAACTCTCCCGGCCTCGCGTACCTGCCTCGGTCGGGATTCTCGCCGTGAAGGGGTTAACGCCGCATTACGGGAGACGGACGGACGGACGGAGAGCTCGCAATTTAATCGTTCGTCTAGAAAATCGCGTCCGCCCGCCCGCTGCCGCGCGATCGACGACGACGAAAAACCCGCGCCGCAACTCTGGTCGGCGGCGGCGAACTTTTCGTTACCGACGACGACGACGGCCAATATAAAACGTACGTTTTATTATTTTTTTTCTTTTTTTTTTTTTAATACAATTTCCCCTGTCTATCCGTGCATACGACGTGCGCGCGTCGAGCAGGCAACGTACGCAGGGGGTTGTTTTGGGTGTTCAAACACACACCCCCCGCCCCCGGAAATGTTTGGGTTTTTTTATAGTTATATATTATGCTCATTACGTTTTTGTTATGTTTGTGGAACGCCGGCGAAAGCAAAAACAAAATATCTAACAAAAAAAAAAGTATCGTGATTTTCATAATAAAACGTCGTCGTATGACAATTTTTGCGCGAGCGAAGACGGTGCCAATACGCCGTTATTGTCCGTCCAGAGTGGTCCGTTGTGTTGGATTTCCGGCGTAACGTAATGACGACGACGATGACGGTTTAGTTATAGAGAGTGAAAAGCGAAGGGGGAAAAATTCATCACTGTAAAACCGTAGACGTTCGGAGTCTCTAAAACTACACACAAAAACGTCGACTTCGAAGCGCGGGTTTTCGACATATTTGCTGTTTCAATAAAATATCGTTCGATGAATGATTTATCGCGTGTAAAGGTCATAACCCCCCCCCCCCATTATTTCGACTAAAACGGAAACATTCGTCGTAATCGCGGCGCGATGGTAAGTTGTAAAATCCAGTTCACATCGCCCCATACCGCTCCGAAATATTCTATCGAAACGTTTCAACGGGTCAGCGCGTCAGGTATTTTACGCTAAACATGTGACGTCGTCGTAATAGTGGAACAACGCGTCGTTCAGGAACAATATTAGGACGCGACGCGCCGATAATAATAATCCATCTTTTTGTGTGCACGCACAAATCATAAAAAGTTTTTTTTGAAAAAAAAAAAAAACGTCGTAAACCAAAGTACGGACCGAGTCGTAGTATGATTTACGATTTAATAGTTACAACGTAAGCTTTTATTTATGGACACGTTTTACGGTAAAGAAGTTTTATTATTATGCGTTACTCTTTGCGGAAACTAAACTAACTGATCTCGTAAATTGTAATCAACTGGATATTAATTTATCCTTATGATATAACTTTTTACTTAAATCTTAAGTATAACGGATGACAATTTAAATACAGCGTATCGTGCTGCACGCGCGCGTTTATTCACAGGTCACCGAAACTAGTTTGTACCCGCGGCGACGACCGTCTATACCGCGGGGCGAAACGTAAGACGGACACTAATTTCGCATGATTTATCGATTATTACGTATTAAATCTACGATTTTCTAAACGGCGGCGGCGATATTTTTCCAATTCGTACATTTCGATTCGGGACGACTAGAAAAATGTGACCGTTATAAATTATTTATGATTTCAGATAAGAATAGAAGTGACGAAACAATAATATTATTGTTTATATTGAAGCGAATCGCTCGGATCTGGCCTGTGACACTCGGTCGTCGTCGTCCGAACAACCGAGTTTCGCAAAAATGACAAAAGCTCTACCGAAACACCGACTAGCAGAACGAAATGTACTCTCTAGAAAAAAACAAATCATTCGGTCGACACGGCATTGTTGAAAACCGTTCTTGCACGCGCCGCCGCAGTCCGCAGCCCCGCACGTTACGAGTGGTATATTACAATAATCGAAAGTAATATTTCCCGTCGTTTTATTTGTTTCCAGCGTCTTCTGAACAGTGGCGTATATAGGATTTAATTTCGGAGGGGGCCGATTATGTGTATTTAGAGTTTAGGGAGAAATGACGGAGGAGGCACAATGACAAATATTGCTCGAACGCTAAAAGACCTTTGGACTATTTGGACTATCATCATTACTTCACCAGAGAAAAAATAAACTCATTTTTTTATTTTTTATGAAATGTATAAAAACTCTTCATTGCAGTAAACAATTTTTTCACTACAGTCACTCGAAATTAATTACATATTTTCTTACAAGAATAAACGAATATTATACATTTTAAATACGAGGTATACCAACAAATTTAATAATAATTAATAAATAAAAAAAAATAATTATAATACAAAATCAAGGTTTCTCGGCACGCTAGCAAACTTATCGAGAACTTCTTCATCGCTTACATACAGGTCTCTGTGAATGGATAATAGAGCCAAACCGTTTAATCTGGTTTCAGATGTAGTATTCCTCAGATATGTCGGAAATACTCCTCAGCCATAATAGTTATTATTCATGTCCAAAATAAAATGTTTTAATAATTTTGTTTTTCATTTCGGGGGGGGGGGGGTGCCCGGGCCCTATCGGCCCCCCCCCATATATACGCCCCTGCTTCTGAATGAAATCACTCCGATACTACTACTACTACTACTACTACTGCGCGGGGCTGTTAAAAACCAAGAGGAGTACTGATTTTAAGGCGGCCGTCGCGCGTCGTCGCGTCGTTTGTTTTCTCCGGTGTCTGCCAGCCCCGCGCGCGGTTCAAAATGTATTAGACACACGTCGTGTTTTCTGCTCGGTCGACGACGGTTTATAATAATAATATTATAAACGCTTTCGGCGAATAAACGTCTCGAGAAAAGAATTCGCCGAGTCTCGACGACGGGACGAAAACGAGTCGGAACGCGAATACGTAAACAAGTGGCGAGATGCACTCATTGACATTACACAAACACGCCCTCGCATACGTTTCACGTTGTTTATTTCACAATGCATTATTCAGAGATTCCCGGTGCATTCCGATTTAGTCGCAGTTGTCGAGAATAATTAATTAAAATATCACACACGGTCGGGTCGGGTCAGGTGGAGTTCAAAGGCAAATACGTATACTCGTATATAACTCAAGAACAAGAACAAATCGTACACCCAATACATTTTACATAATATATTATCATTATTAAGAAAAAGTGTTAAAAAGAAGAGTAGAATAGACTGATTTATAAAATCGGTTTTAAACAAGTCATTCGAACGAAACAACTCGTTTTTTTTTTTTACTACATTTATAGATCACGATCACGAGTGATCTACACTCAAATCGGCGAGTATGAAATCACTAACGCGAGAAGATTGAGTATATGATTTTTTTTTATATAAATAATGTAAAATTTAAATACGTATTAGGTATATACGTATAAACTAGTCATGGCCAAAAAAAAAAAAAAACGATATCGCGTTATGTTTATTATAATAATTGTTTGAGGATATAAGGTTTTTTTTTTTTTTTTATTTCGTTGGCGAGGTAAATATAAAACGTATACGTAATAATTGCCGACAAACCAATGAAAGTTTTTATTATTTGAAATTAAAATTAAAAGTTTAGCGAAAATTAACTGTAACAACCGTGAAAATAAAGCCGTTAAAATTTGTAATTTGCATAAAAATTACAATTATTACGTAAGTAATTATCCTGAATTAATTATACAACAAAATACATAAACGATAGTTTCGCAAACTAAAACAGTCTTTTACACTTTCAGGAAATGTTTTCACTGCTCAAGTTATTTAACTGTAATTAATTATTTAAAAAAAAGATGCATTCTTTTTTTATGTGCTTATATATACGTATATACGACTACGTACACATTGACATAATCAATTCGAAAAAACAAAGAAGCGACCCATCAACTTCCTAGTTGTATCCGTTGGCAACGTGTATAGCTCGGAAGGTAAACTTAAAAAAAAAAAAAAAAAAAAAAACCGTAAAAATAAACTCGACGACGACGACGACGACGATTATAATAACATCATAAGTATATACTGAATAAAATAGACGTTTCTCCGAAGAGGACAAAATCGTTATTCAACTACACGATTATTATTATTAATTCAAAACAAAATGAAAGCTAATAATTAAAAACGACAAATGAAAGACATTAATGAAATATATGACACGGCAATAATTAAAGCTTTTTACATTGTGTACGTACGGTGGCGGCGGCGGCGGCGGTGGCGGCGGCGGCGTACCGATTACTTTCTAAAGGGTTTGTAATAAATTTTCATTTAAACCTTTTTTCATTTTTTCCCTTTTTTCACCGGTAAAACGAAGAAAAATATAATATTATTTTTCATACGCGCGCACATTATTATACAATATTATAATGTGTATATTTTTCTATACCTACCGGTTTACTTTAACAGCGTTTTGCTTTACTCGGGCCGGTAGGTTTACCGTTTTTTTTTTTTTTTTAAAACAATTACGTATTTAACAAAACGGTTTTTTTTTTTTTTTTTTTTATTTACTAATAAACAGACGTAATACGTTTCCTTTAAAATTAATAATAATAACATAATAATATTATTATCGTTATTATTTTTCTTTTTCGTTTTGCAAATAACGCGTAGCAACGCGCGAATTGATGTTATTATAATTATTTTTATACGGTTTTTTTTGTCGTTGTATATTATACATTTTCATTTTTTTTTTTTTTAAATGGATCACAGAACATTTGCATAAAAAACCAACAAACGCAACCCGTCCTGTTATGCCATTAGTCAAGTTACGAATCTCATAAGAGAAGCTGTAACACGATGATATTACGTACGATTATGTACAACGGACAGCTCTAGAAATTATTTCGAACGCATTAAAAGCCAACGCAGTGATAATTAATATTATAGTTGATTACTTACCGAGTTTCAAAATTTTAATTAATGAGAATAATGTTTAAAAAATACACTCGTTATATAACTATACTCGTATTGTTATTTTCACAAACTAAAGTCCGATATAAATATTATTATAATAATTATAACCCTGCGAACATTTTCTTACATTATTCTGAAGACAAACTCGCGAAATCGTCTAGTTATTACCCGCAATACGCGTAATGTCATTCGTAAAGCCTAGTTTTTTTTTTTTTTTTTAAAAAGAGCCAAACACGTCGTTTATTTTCGTCGTCGATTCTCAAACTCGAGTACAGCGATACGCGATTATTATATCGATAATGCGCGCACAGGAAGTAACGCAAAACAAACTCCTGAAGTGGTTCAAATCGTTTTCGAGAACAAAATACGAGATCTTCTTCTTCTCTTATATAATATAACTGTAACGTGCTTTTTCTTGAAATCCTCCCACAGCCCAAACCGCTGGACCGATCGGGTTGAAATTTGGCACGAAGATAGCTGTTACGGCGTAGACGCGCACTGAGAAGGGATTTTTGAAAATTCCACCCCTAAGGGTGGGGTTTAAAGGGGTAAAAGGGGTGAAACTAGAAAAATTCGCCCGGCCGGAACCGCTGGAGCTTTCAGTATGAAATTTGGTCAGCAGTTTCGTTTTATATAGTGGAAGCTTCTTGAGAAAGGATTTTCCGAAATTCGACATCCAAGGGGATTTAACACGTTCACTGCCACGTGTCAACTATAGTTGACCATTGATTTGTATACGGATTTATTTGACCCGGGTTTATTCTAATAAATATTATGATGATATGGTTTTTTTTAAACAATTCTCTACGTATCGATTGGCGTATTTGGTTTTTAAATCTGACCACTAGATAGACGTTTGAAAAAACCCATGTCAACTATAGTTGACATCACTTGAAAAACATAAAAAAAACTTCAAAATGCACAAATGTGTACCATATTACCAAGATGCATACTTAAAAGTCATTTGGTATAACTAAAAAATCTTTTTTTATGTTGTGGTATTTTTAATAAAGTGTCAATTATTATTATTATTATTTGGGCAATACACATTTTTTATACTTAAACGGGTAAATTCAGCTAGTATTGTACATTATATTCAATTGTACCGATGGAAAAACACGATGAAAATAATAGTCCCGTAGTTTAAAATTATTACGCGACGCATGATGAACGCGTCTCCTAGTCGACTCACTCCGATAATCCAAACTGCGTTCAACTATTTTGTACAATATTATACGTCGTCGTACATTCGTCGCGACGGTGTTTTATCGCGCCGGATTTTAAATATTTGATACCCGGGGAAAATAATCGCAGGTTTCTTAAATGTTTAATCGTGCTCGGATAAGTGATTTTCGCGGAAGACGAGATGACCCTTATCTAAAACACTCGAGGACCTCACATTTTCCGCCGCGCCGCCGCCGCCGTCCCCGCGTCCGGTTCTACGCACCCCGCGACGAGCAGTGTTCAATCTTCTAGAATTATAGTGACGTGACGAAGTTCGAACACCACTCGACCTCGGTACGTTTCCGTCTGCTCCTGAGATATTAATGTGTATACCGAAATATATAATAAGCAGTGCGAATCCTATCCTGATTCCCCACGCCCGAATTGTTCCGAAATGTTTAATTGATAAAATACAGGTGTGCGTCGCAGTGAAAATTCGATTATTAAATATTAATTCGACGTCCGATCCTAGAAAACAATACATATTATTATGTCCAGAGTGTTTGTACGATAATATAACAATGATAACGATTCTCTGGGCACAGTGAGATATCGTTTTCACGAATAGTTTTCCAAAAATAGCGATTAAACTAAGTAGAAAACGTACATACCTACAGAAAAGTGTCGAGTAAAAAATATGCAAATATTATAAATAAGTATTATAAATTTTAAAAATCAAAATCAAAACAAGTGTGAAATCGGTAAAAATGACTTAAAATGTGGGAAAATGACCTAAAAATGTCAGAAAATGACTTATTGAGTAAAAAACACCAAAAAAATGCAAAATAAAAATTAGTTATTCAGATCCACATGCTAATGAAACACATTTGTGACCAGAAGAGCATCGTCTAAACTGTTTCAAAAAAAAAAATGCAAAATGCATCAACTTCCGAGCCCTATAGTTATTAGGTTTCTAGATTTCTCCTATATATAGCGCGGGGGCGGTCGATCGCGGACGATTTCAAAGTCGATCATGTTAGAATTTATTTCTAGGGCCACGCGCACGAAAATTACTAATTAGTAATAATTAATTTATATACGTTTTATGCGAGTATGTTTCTCAAAAACTATAGGAATTCAATAATAAAAAAAATTTTTAACCCCCCTTTACCCCCCCTTAGGGGTTGAATTTTGGAATACGAGGTAATAGAAACGTCATTGTTTTTATTACAGAGTATATGTGCGTAAAGTTTGAAAAAAATTCGACCGAGAAATAATAACGTTTTACCCCTTTCAACCCTCTTAGTGGTTAAATTTCGGGATATATCTCCCTTATTCCGGGGTCTCTCTGCTATACAAAAACGTAAACACCGACCAAAAGCTCGTAGCCGAAGCTCCGGCGGTTCCGGCTTGGGAATTTTTTCCAAATTTTATCCTTTTTTAACCCCTCTAGGAATTTCCGATTAGTTGTTGTTGTTCCGAATGTCGAGTCCGCGCGTTGCGTAATTTTGAGACGCGACGATCAGCGGCGAGCGCGTGGTAATTTGGATTTTCTATAATATTTCATAATATATAGATTGTGACGTCATTATAAGAAACCCGACGACGTTCTTTACCAAAAGATTATGCAATGTCGTATTATTGCATAACTTTTACCGAAATCGCGTGCGCGCGACAACTGCAGGCAACAGGACTACGAGAACAATAGAACTGTTTTCATTGGCCGATCGGAAGGTAAACATGCCGTCATTGGTCGGTAGTTTTTTTCGATAGTGCTCGATCGTGACGCATACAATTAACGGGAAAGTTTAGCGAATTCGTTGTGAAATCGCAATCAGTGTTTTCGCGTGGTCGCTCCGGCGATGTTCACGCTCCGAAACGGTCGGGCTCGATCGAAGTCAACGGTCGTCGTCGGTGTAAACGCGCGTGACCGCGATGATTTTTGTGGTCCCTACGCCCCGTCGACGACGACGACGTACATATTATCATTTCTAGTCGTCAAAGTGCCGGTCGAAGCGCGCAAAATCGAATGAAAATCCATACAAATCTGAAATCTCCAATAATACATAATAATTAACGGTAAGTCTCGACCACATTTTATGACATAATACTCGTATCGATATTTTTGCACAGACATTTTGTTGTTTCGTTTCGTTTAAATTAAGGACTGCTATTACACGACCTGCGGTTTTTTTTTTTTTTTTTTAAATATCCTTTCTCTACTATACATATAAAACGAAACTATTGACCGAATTTCATACTAAAAGCTCCAGCAGTTTCGGCCAGGCGATTTTTTCTAATTTTACCTTTTTTACCCCCTCAGGGGGCACATTTTCGTGACGTACTGGAACTCGTAACCTTCCCCGAGACTTGGTCGATCGATTAGTGAAGACCGTACTAAAATCCGTCGAGTACATACAAAAGAAAAAAAAGAAAAGGCTTCTATTTTATATAATACGAGTATATGTATAATAGATTTATGGTACTAAAAGTTTCGTGAAAATTTGATTATTATTGTTATTTACGTACGTAGTCGTACATTAGATAATTGCATTTTCAAATTTCAAACTTAAATTATTATCAAACGACATTGATTTCGACGACTCGGTTATAATATTTAGAAAATAAATTCTATACGATAATATTTTAATATACGAGACGAATTTTATTAGTTATTACGTTATTGTTACTTTTTTAAAAAAATTATTATGTTATTTGTATACTATACACGACGTTATTTACGGGTTTTCGTTTGAATTTGAAAAATTTTAAATTTACATTCTTCTCTTACTCTTATTACGTCTTATAGTTTACAGACTATACGAATTGAATTTACTTATTAAAGTTTTATTCCGACTACCCAAATCGAAACCGTTTCTCGTACATAAGTTTGTTTTTTTTTTTTGTTGTTATTTAAACATTTTGAAGTTTTTAAATACGGTTAGGTTGATTGCGGGGCCCCCGTAGAACTCGCGTATTATTTCTTGCCGCCGTGCAGGATCTATACGTATTGTCGGTGCGCCGTTTAACGATTGTTTGTTTTGAAACAATCTCGCTCAAACGAACGGAACATTATAACTACTGCAGCCCTACGCGCATTATTGTTAAAAGATTTCAATTCGCGAGCATCGACCGGCGGCGGATTCGTTTGTCGGTATTTCGCGAGACGAAACTACTCGAAAATCAATATTAAATCACGTTAATAACACGGTTAGAGTTCAAAGATATAGCGCTATATATATATATACGTAGGGTTGCGCGCGCGGGGTCCGTCCAATATACGCCACCGTCGTCGTCGTCGTCGTCGTAGACGTCCGACTCGATATCCGAATTGTTTAAACGATCGCAAATAAACATTTTAATTCCGTCCCGACAAGGTCCCGCGAGGTTGCTCGGAAGTTTTCACATTCGCAAAATACGTAGGTCTGTCGCGAACGGCTGGTATGCCTTGATATTACGCGCGATGTGTGCGATAATCGGCTTTCCCCGACGACGACGTGAAGAAACCCGAAAAAGCCCAAGTTTGTTCGAATTTCAAACAATATACTGCCGAAGAATTGAGTGAGTGTGTGTGTGTACTGTGTGGGTGGACATAATTTTTTTTTTAAATTTTTCTTTTACCCGACTCTCCGCGCGTCTCTCGTCGTCGTTCTCTTTGCCAGCACTCGCGTTAGGCGCGAGAATGCACTTAAACTCCCTTCGGCGTTTTATCCGATCAATTGTAAACGAAAAATCAGCTGCCTCTCGCCTCGAAACGGTAATTCTACTACGTATAGTCTACCGAGACGCAGCGTTGCCGTTTCCACGGCCAGTTAATCCCCTCCAGAGACCCAACAACTCTTTTTGTACGAGCAAATTGTGTTTCGCACATATAATATAATATAATACAATATACGTCTCCCGACGACGTCCCACCACCAGCTTAAAACAATATATATAATCAGCGGTGGTCGGCGGAGGCGAGAAAAGTTTGGCGTTGCATTTTCGGAGTAAATATAACGATCGATATATTATTATCAGTATATACTCTCCATAACCGTCTCGTCCATTTTTTTTTTTCATATCGATTTGACCGTTTAAATTTCATAAAGCGACGATAACGGCGAGAACTCATCTCGACTGCACCGAAAATCGTCTGTTTTCTTTCTCCAGTTATAGTCGTTTCATGGTCTCGTCGAAATCGTCTTTGGAAATACATTTTGTTATTTTGACGGTCGGTTTTTTCGTTTTTATACTTAACTCGACCGTCTCGTTTGTTTCAGAACATCTGATCGTCGTCGTCGTAAATCCAATTGTCATGGACATTGTTTCGTTGTAAACGTCATTTCAACGTCGTCGGAAGCCGATAAACCAACTAGATTCTCAGACCAGGTAAATTTATTAAATTAAACTTTAATGTTAATTGTTATATTATACTTTAATAGACTTTAATAATACTGTGTAAAATTAAAATAAAATACTAACAAATGTTTAACTTTTAAAAAAAAAGTATTGCGAGTATAGGCGATTTTAGTACGGTCCAGCCGTATGAAATAATCGATTGAAATCATAAAATTCCTTTGATTAGCGTGCGCTTTTTCTACCCGACGACGATATGATATATTTAACTCTATTCGAAACCGGCCCGGTCGTAAATATTTAAGCGCCGCGCGAAACGATTCGTTATTATAATAATATTATCGTCATCGGAATACGAGTAGGTACGACGACGCGATAACGTATCTGCAGGGGATACGCGGCATACGTTCGCGCGAGCCAAAAGGGCCGTGCGAATGATTAAATAAATATACCTAGACGCGGCGAGTTTTAAACGTACGATTGTGTGCGCAGAGGTTCGAGGGAAATATTAAAGATAAACATATTATTATTATAATATAGCATAAAGGATCCGTGGCGAGTCCGTTATGCGTGTTGTTGTTGTCGTCGTCGTCGTCTTCGGAGCGATAAAATAATATCGCGCGCGGGCGCTACAACAAACGAAAACTTGTCCGATTGTTCAACGCGTATTCCCAATGGTTAATAAAATGCCCCTCTACCGTACCACTACTATTGTGCCGCGTGCGTATTTCGCTCGGCGAAAACGAGATAAATACGACTGGAAACGAAACCAGCAGCAGCCGTATAACGAACGCGACGACGACGTGTTATTACGGCGGCGGCGGCGGCGTAATACTAGTCTACGGTCGATCGTTTACATCAGCGTTTCCCAAAGTGTGTTATTATATTTTTACATCATACTCGGATTATTTAATAAAAAAAATCACCTAAATAATTAGTAATTATAGTATAACGTCGTTATATAAATAGTGATCGTCGCACTCGAAATTGAATAAAATACAACAATCGTAACACTCTGATTTTAATAAATAATAATCGTTAAAACATTTGAAACGCCGCTTATTGTTATTCGACTACTCATTACAATTATTATTATTCAACCACTGCGCGACACGAGCCGATTGCCGTTTTTCGTCGAAATGAGTTCGCCGCCGTCGTCGTCGTTAATGGGCCGTGTGTAGATGGAAAACCGAGTGGCGGAAAAACGCCGAGCGTTTTCGGGAGCCCCGGCACACGCGCCAAGGACCCCGTGGCCGTGTATCGGCCGATTAAGTCGAATTAGACCGCGAGCACGAAATTTCCACATTCTCACGACGACGACGACGACGGCGCGCGTGCACTTATAGACTTGCAGCGAAAACACAATTTTCCGCTCGGAATGAAACCAAACGATACGATTAACATTCCTGCGGCCACCATGATATTATAGTTTTCGTCCGATCCGTTGTGAAACGTCTCGATTCAAGTATTTGAAAATAGCGAAATGATAATTTTTCCGGCCCGTCGCGCGCGAATTATATTATTTGTGTACACGAAAACGTTATGAATGTCACTCGACGTGAGTCGAGATAATATGGCGAACAAACGTTTTTTTGGTTTTAGTTTTAAATACGATTTTCTCGAATCGAATAAAAAAAAATAAACGCTCCGAGAGAATGTGTTTTATTTATAAAAGCGTCGTCGTAACCATTACGACGTATTGTCGTGTGTGTGTGTGTGTGTGTGTGTTCCGATAAAAAGCGCGTGTTCGAATATAACGTATTTTTAGTTTGGAAAAAAAAAAAATCATATATAAAAAACGCGCCATTTGATTAACTTAAAAAATATACATCTACGGAGCCGAGAAGAAGAATTTCCGAAAATAAAATATTTCTATTTATCAAAATAAGATACCTTCTCCTGGCCCTACTCCCCCCCCCCATCACCTCGTATATGCAATGTTTGCGTGCAGTGAAAAAAATAGACGTGCTTGGAAACGAAAAAAGACGCCATTTCTGACGTTGATTTTAAGTAAAATTTATCGAATATGAAATAATTTACAGAGCCAATAAAAAGGAACGATAAAAATAACGTATTATACACTTTCCGCGCAGAATTGTTTTGTTGTTTTTTTATTACGCGTTTCTTCGTAAATTATATATTAGAATAACCGAAAAAAAAAAAAATAATAAAATAAAAACAAATTCAACATTTTCTCATTTATATTAAACCGAATAGAAAATATCTAATTAAGTCTTATAAATTTTAACGATACACGTTTTTTTCTCATATCGATCATAATAATAATATGTACGATTTATAATAATATTACGACAAGGAAACAAGTCCACTTTTTTGGATTTCGTAATTTTTTTTAATCCATATATTTTCTCCTTTTTTTTTTCAGATTCCGAGTACCACCGAGAGGACGTTATCCGTTCTACCATGATGTGAGTGAGTGTGTTTTTTTTTATAAATTTATATTTAAAATTTTATTTTACCCTTCGAGACACGTCGAGTTAGACACGTTTATAGATGATTTTTTGTCTAGTTCGTACAAATGTTATTCAAATGAAAGGTAATTTTTCTAATTTCTCAACGGTTTTCTAGATGATTTCGAAAAACCGATTTAGAGTTGGAAATAAATTTCAACCATTTTACTGAATACTCACATTACCGTTTTCTAGAGGTTGTAAAATGTCTAGAGGATTTTGATTTTGATTTACAATTGAATTTGTTGAGCTTTCCTAGTTTTTATCGCAAAATATTTATAAAATAAATCTAATCAAATGTAAAAAATAACGCTCAAAAGTCTTTCTAATTTTGAAAAGTAAAAAGAAATTATTTTTCCAACAGTACGAATTGCGTTTTTATTCAAAATATCTACAGGTACCTCAGCACCTCTGGAATATTCGTTTGTACTCGGAGTTGAAAAACAAAACAAAAATATCTAATCTCGATCGATTTGTGTTCGAAGGGCTTCTATATGCAAAACGTACGGAGTAAACGTAAAATTAAGAATATTAACGCCTCGTACGAAAGCCGACATGATGAAAATCGATAAATATTTAAAACAATCCCCTAAAGATTTGGAATAAAACGTGTCTTATTTTATATTTAATTATTTAATATAAAATATTATATAAACTGTGTATTATAGCGCACGATCGCCGCGACTCTTCGGGCGACGACGCTAAAATCATATTTTTTAATGAAAAAAAATGAAAAACATAATTAAGTTTTCAAACTTAAATTTTTTTAATTTATCCAAAGCAGGATGACTCTAAATATTAAAACTTTCTCATACTGTCGCCCACATAAACACGGAAAAATTCTCGCGTATATATTGTTTTTAAAATTGTTTTTCCCTCTCGGAATTCGTCAAACGAAATCCATATAATATACGTATAACTATTTTCCTTGTTCAGTCCCACTCTGACTCTTACTCTGACCAGTATTTACTTTTGATTTACACGTTGAAGAACGTGGCTGTAGAAATCGTTTGCATTTGGCAAATCTAGCCGATCTTTCTACGAATTTTTAGTATTTATATACGTGTTTTTTTTTTTCATTATTATTATCCGTTTACGTCGTCGGTGGCGGCCATTTTCCCCAATTTTCGCCAGTTTTGATATGTGCGGCCCGACCGCGACGACCGTTTTTATTTCTCTCTCTCTCTTACGCTTTGCTCTCTATGATCTGTACAGCAGCTCTCTCGTTGTTTTAAAAAGAAAAAAAAGAAATCGAAAAATAATAAAATATTTCAAGCGACTTTTGAAAACCTATAATATTTCGTAGTACGTAGTTCTAGTGGTTCCGGTAAAAGAAAGTCCAAGTAGACGATTTTACCGAGATGTACTTTTGATTTTACACAAACTTTGCGGCACCGATTTCCAACGTGTACTTGGCTATTTATTTGATCTGTAACGTTTCTTCGGACAGCTCTTCAAAATTCAATCTGTTCTGGACGCGCCCCCCGAAGTATTTTTCCCCGATTTAAAGACCGAGAGTTTTCGTATTTATTTAACGACGATAATATTATAGTCGAGACATAATAATATTATTAGCGTGTTTTGCTCGGCGATTTTTTTCCGTCGATTATTTTCATACATAGTAGCATTATTACTACTATATCGATCGATTGTTTTATAATGTCGCAACAATCGATTTATTTATTAATGTATTTAGTGAAAAATGGCTCGAGAGCAGCAGCTGAGATATTATAGACATTTCAATTGGAAAACTAATGGTTACCGAGTATTCCGTCGTGTCTCTTTCGTCGATAAAGCCTGACTTGCGCCGGTAAATGATTCGTGTAGAGTAATTAGCCGTAAGATTGTTATTATATTTAACGAGAACGTAATACTGTTCCGCGGAGGAGGTAAATTTGATTTTAAACGATCAGGAATTTAATATAGTCGGTAATGATCTTTTTCATTCGTACTCGTGTAAACCGACTTTATTGAATTTCTCCGACCGTCGTCGGGTATACATATAATATCATATATTATATTTTGTTTAATACGAAATTATTACTCTACACGGTAGACATGATATTATGAATACCGCGATCTGTTTGTTTGATATTAGCGCCGCGCCGCCGTTCTCGCGACGATCAAATTGCGATGTTTTATTAAAATAATACCAATAATATCGGATTATCATGGTAAATCTAAATAACCTTTAACATTCGATCATCGACATGAATCAATCAGTCGTTTCTGTCGTCTAGCAACGTTTGTCTAATTGAACCGATTATCATTGTCGCGGTCGAGTTATTAGAGAAAAACACGTATACACATTTCTATACTGCTCTCGTAAATAATATAAATAATAGAAACGATTTATTCGTAAAATCGAAACCCCTGAGAGATTAATAACCGCTAATAGATTTGGAAAAGCAAGTTCTCGGAGAAAATAAAATATCAACAAACCTTTGATATTGTAGTAAAAATCGTACTTCTTCTGCGTCCGTCGATTCGGGACTATCCGGCGAGAGTATAGGACTGCGCGATTATTCCCCCCCCCCGCGATAGTCGAATGTTTGAATAATTTTTTCGATTGCAATCGATAAAGAAAACACTCGGCGATTCGATTGTTGTTTCTATAAATAATAATAATCGATTTATCGAAATATTCGCAGAGCAGTGGGGCGGATCTGTCACGTATCGGTAAATATAATACTTTGATCGTTCAAAATATAATTTATATAGCTACAAGATAAACGTATTAAAATCAAAAACATTCAAAAGTTACCGAATCAATAACAATAATAATTATTCTATAATTAAATTATTTTATAGTTAATACTTTTTATTTAAATCGTCGTTGACACTATTTGTTTTTTGCTGGGGATTATAATATAAATTGTATAACGGAGATGTATTTATTTTTTTTCTGAAGATTTTACTTTCGAATGTTTATTGTTTTATTAATATTCCGGGGATCCGGGGAAAGACAGAATAATAATCGTTTTCACGGAATTCGAATTCGGAAAATCAAACAACGAAACATACAACCGGCGACTGTGTAAACTGTAATAATTAAAAACGCGCGACGGCGGCGGCGGCGGTCGACACGATGTGATATTATAATCGCGTGAAAGATTTGCTGCCATCGACGAAAACGCAGAAAAAAATAAAATTACGCGTTTTACTCTCACAATTATTATTGTTATATTCCTCCCGTCGTCGCGTCGCCGCACAGTGCGATATTTTCATAAAAACCTGGCCACAAAGTATAAATATTAATTGAAGAATAATATTGTTATACATAAATCATAAAAATTAAGTTATCAGTGTTACGATTCTGTCGAATATTCGCTACTGAAACGGAATCGGTTCTATTGTTTCTATGGTTATCCGCTAGATATTGCCAGTAAAACTATTTTAAAACGATTGATAATTTCAATATCCAGTCCAGTGATAGGTTACTGTATTTGTGGTGAAGTTTGTATTCATAAATTTCGTTTTGTCGTTATATTGAAATATAAAATCGATAACGAGTATAAATTTGATATGATATTTTACTAAGATTTACATAATACGTGTATACTTCCGGGCAATGAATCCATTTTTCTAAAAAGAAATGGAATACAAAATATCAGCTAAATACTAGAAAAACTTCTAACACACCACAGCAAATACAAGGAATTGCTTTAATGTCATTTCTATTAGACGATATTATACGTAATAACTGTCGACAATCGTCATTGTCAAATTGCATTTTGAAATTCCTAATTTTCGCCCGGGTTTTTATGAAAAAATATCCCGTCGCTATCATGTTGTCGCGATAAAGTTTCGACGTCTATCAACCGTGTTTTTACGCACTGTGCAGCCTCGGCGCGGCGGCGCGGCGGCGCGGCGCGGGTTCAACGCGTCGTCGTCGTTGAAAAATGCAAATTAACGACGGCAAACTTGACCCATTATTGATAAGAAATCCGTACTACTTCTTTTTTATGCGACGATAAAAGAAACGATTCTTTTTGTATATATAACGGGCACGCACTATGTTACGTTATTCCCATGCGGAATATAAAACACACTAGCGCGTTTTATTTATACACCGACCGGGGTAAGCCGCCCTCGAAATACAATTGTAACGACCGAATCAAAAACGATTTTCGAAAAAAAAAAAAATGCGCCCTCGGCTCCCCCTCCCCTCCCCCCCCCCCCCCACTTAAACATCACCGCAAACGCGTGCAGTGTAGGACTCTTATAATTTATGGCTTTTCGAATTACCAATAAATTGTCGACGACCGGGGAAAGATGGGTATTGTTTTTTTACGGTTTTTTTTTTTTTTATATTTATATTTCTTTGCGCGCCACGTCGTCGTCGTCGTCGTCGAGCGATTCCAGTGCGTATACTACGAGTGTATTATGTTTATATTTTTTAATCCTTTTTAATTATCTAAGACGGGCCTTTTCAATTAACGCAGTGGCTTATTTTTCGTGTGTGCGACATAAGTCGACTCGTAACGGAATTCAAGGATTCTGTATAATAATATTATGTCTGATAAAATAATAACGACGCGACGTGGTCTCGAAAACTTGTTTCTGACCTTGCAAAAAAAACAAAAAAAAAACCACCGTAGCCGCGGCTACGAAGAACACGATATCGTCCACCACCACCGAGGTGTGCAGATATATAAATTTGAATAAATAATTTAAGTACTACAAAGTAACTGTAAAACGACTGTTTGCAATATTATTATGTTCGTGTTTTTTTTTTCTTTTTCGTTAGAGTAAAGAGAAAATTAGACGAAACTTTCGAGAGAAAAAAAATATACATTTTCAAAAGAACTTTGCCGGTACGTACACTGTTGAAATCATTTTTAATAATATTTTTGTCGCGAAAGTATAGTTTTTTTTTTCCTTCTTCTAAACACCATTAAAGAAAATCACGTGTATATTCATTTAGACAATTCGAAACGTTATACCCTCGTGAAAAAGTATTTTTCTAAACGTCCGTCCGGTAACGCGCGATCCAACAGTGTGATTGTTAAATAATTTAAGAAACGATACTTGGTTTTCGGATACGGATTCGACTCGCGTTAAGTCGAGTTCACGAACGAATTATTCATAAAAGAGGACCGGCGGAAAATACGAATATCTGAAAAATTACTCCGAGTTTGACATTTTCCTACGGAAAATTGTCGTTTCAAAGAGGCCCATACTTCATAAAACGAACAACCTTTATAAATTATACTTTTTATATTTTATTTATACTATTATTTTTTCAAAAGAGCGTGAGAGTGGATTTATAATCATTACACCGTGTGCCCGTTGGTTTTCCTTTTTTTGTATTTTTCATTGGCAATAAATAATAATATGAATACCTGCAATAATTGCTAGGAACGACTCGACGAAATCGAACTCGCAAAAACAGTATGACGACGAGATTGTAACTATGTACGTATTTCGAGTTTTATAATAATAATATCTAAAACGCGAGGAGCGTTTTTCGCACGACAAAATTCCATAAAAGACTTTCGACTTAAAAAATCGCTGCGAATAATAAGCACGTCGTCGCGTCGGGTTGATGAACGCGTAACGTAGTCATGAAAATCGTTTAATTTACTAGGTGTGTGTGTGTGTGTGAAAAATTCTTTTTATTTCGATAGATATATTGTCGGTTTTTTTTTTTTTTTATTATTTCTCTTCCCCCACTCGCGCGAGTAGAATAAAACTAAAACGGTCGTGCACTCGCGGCGGCGAACACGACTTATCTCTTTCGAAATAAATCCGACGTCGAACAATATGAAATCAAAGTACGCTCCGTGTATCCGCGTATTGTATATTTTGTTTTTTATCGTTTCCGAAATTCTTCGCGGATATCGCGCGAGTTTACACATTACTCGCGCCGCCGCCGTCATATCGGCAAGAGATGGAGATTACTCTGCAGTCCTCGGCACGGCGAATCGCTTTTTAATCCGGAAAACGCACGACGTATACTGTGTGTGTGTGTTATTATTTCGCTTATAGATGTAAAAATTGTCACAGCGCGCGGCTTATCCGTGTGAAACAGATACACTGCCGGCGCTAGATACGTACGTACCGCTGTTTTATCGGTAAACAGGACGAGACGAAATAGCAATGAATAAAATTACCATCGTCAATATTATTGTCTTAGAGAATAATATTAAGGAGAAGGAGAAGGAGAAGAAAAAAAACCGACCGACCGACCGAGGAGAGTGAGAAATAATTGAAAGGTTAGGGATCGCGAAAATAAAAAGGTGACGTTTTTTTTTTTTTTTTTTCCCGGAGAAAAATTACATTCTACCCTCTGTCGGATGTGGGGCGAGATAAGATGTGTGTTTCTCAGTCGCACGTCGATTTATTATTTACTATATCGTTTGTCGTTGTTGTTTTCTCGTATGAGATATAATAAATGATTTAGGCGCCGCCGCCGCGCGCGCGTCGTTATTCATACGCAATGAAAGTTATATATAAAAAAAAAAAAAAACCGCGTTTTCGTTTCCTCGGCAGGTGGTAAATAGGGTACTCGTCGAATCGTATTTTAAAGGCTTTCGTTTAACTCTTGTCCGTCCGTCCGTTTTTCGGCTCGCCGCGAGTCCTGCATTTCCAACTAGTTCCCCTTCCTACCGACATTAAGTAAGTGCATAATAGTTATGATATACCTACTAACTTATCGAATCGTTAATTTTAGGCGATTTTCATATTTTTTTCATTTAACTAATCGAAAACGTGAAAAAATACAATACTAATAGAGCTTGATAAAATCTAAAATTACGAAAAGATTTCTCAAATTGTTATATAATAATTATAATCGACGTTTTAATAATGTTTTTATAAAATCACTATTAAATCGCAAAATTAAGATAACGACCGCACGGGAAATATCACGATTTTACAATATCAATCAAAACTCAAAACTTCGAGTTGAACAAGATTTTTCGACGATTTCGAGTCAAAGGAGTTCGAGATAACCAAGTTAGACTTACGTAATATTACGATTGACACGACGACGGTATAATATTTTACGTTACATAAAATTTTTCGTTCGATGATTGGCGGCGACCTGTTCCGCGTATAAGTGTTAACGTATTTCCGTTTTCTCCCCGTAAGAGCGTTTTTATTATTTACAAAATACCGTCGATTGATGTGTTTAACTTTTTTACGATCGATTTTTTTTTTCTATCATTTTTCGGTTTTATTTTAAAGAGTTGACAAAAAACCGTTTGAATATCGCGTTATCATTTTATTTGACGAATCGTACCGATTTTGAAAATCGTTATTTAATCGCGAATATCGCGCGGCTCATATTGTCTGCTCGGTTAATAAGTATTCGCGTTATATTTTACCCGCGCGACAAAATTCCATTTCGTACGACATTAAACATTATTAAAATAAAGACACGATTTAGACCGAGTATTTAGCATGGTAAATGCGATTTCACTCGCACAATTTCCATATTTTATCTCGAAAACGTTCTATCGCCCATAACGACAATATAAATAATAATAATAATAATAATAATACTATATTACTATATTATTATAAATACGGTACGGTTTACATAAGTAATTATGGCCAACACATAACAACTATGTCATATAATTTATTGCTAATTAAAAAATGTAATTACTTTGTATTTTGTATAAAAGTATAGTGTTTTATAATTTAATTCGTTCATTAAATATGAAGTTCACAGAGATGCTTTCACATATTGTATTGCAGACATAACGTTTTGAAAATTATTTATTAATAGTTTAATGAATACACAATTATAAATACTCGGAAACGACTAAAAGAGCAAAATATAATATCTAAACATTAAAAATATAACTCAAACGAAAATTGACTCCGAAATAACACGAAGCACGTACGGCGGCGGCGCGGCGTAATAAAATCAAACTCGATTCGTTCGAACGAAGCGATGACGCTCGTCGAAATTGTGAATAGAAATTATGTAAATGGCCAAGTAAAAAGCAAGACAAAAGTGCACGTCGTCGGCGATATTCAAAGTTTTGGCCACGACGACGGCGAGTTTTATTTCTAAATTTTGCAAAAAAAAAAAAAAATATAAAAAACTAAAAACATTATTTCGGCGAGGGTTAGCGTCATAGTAATACGAGTATATTATATACTCGTCGACTACTCGTAATTATAATTTTAGGTTTTTTTTTGATTTTATGCGTGGAAAAAAACCCAACTTTCCCTCCTACTCTATATTTGTAATAAAAGTTCCATGGTTTCGTTGGAAATCCTCGCGAAAACGTATGTAAAAGCGAACAAAAATAAAAATCACCACCTCCTCAAAGAACCGCCGCGTCTGTGCGATGATTAACTAAACCGACTTCTTTCGCGAGCGTTTTAACATTTTTTTTTTTTTTTTTTCTCTAGAAAAACTACAAAAACAAATTTTAAACGAAGAAACAAATCATTACCAATACGAGCACTCGTCGTCGAAAATAAAATAGACGTCATAAAGCAGTTTCTCTGCGTTTATTATTATTATTATTCTTTTTTTATTTTTATTGCAGATTTTAATCTTCTATTGTGAAAATAAAAAAAAATAAATACCGCGTTCCAGACATCAAATAACGAGTAAAAAAAAAAAAAAATTGCACTCGTATACTTATACATATATTATGTATAATAATATGTGTGTGTGTGTGCGTGTGTTTATATACATGTGATCTGAGAAGCGTACTACGACTCTGATGAAGTAGTGAATGGCGCCCGGGATTTTGCAAACACGCCGAGCAAGACCGAGAGATTGAACACGCTTCGCTTGAGATAATATTTAATCACACGGACTCTCGAAACGGTCCTTTTGGCGACAAAAAAATAAAAATAGGCTCCGCACGCGCATTGTCGACGTTATTATTTTGCAAATGGGGTTAAAAAGATTTCGTCCGCGGCGGCATCGAGTGAGTCGATTTATTAAAAAGCGATGAGCACGCGGTAGTAAAAAAATATCTATACGAGCATGTTATAATATCAGTTTTTTCATAGTCGTTGTTTTCTATTCGTCGTCGTGTGCGTATATTCCATACGCGTTTCTTAAAATCGTTTGAAACGCCGCCGACGACCGTATTGAGAACTTTAAACGCTCGGCGCGGTAATTAATAATAATAATTACACACTATTTTATACGAGAACAATAACAATAATTTAAACGGGACGATTTCGTGAAAACAAACGTGTAAATTAGTGCGAAACATTACATTCGATATTGTATTTGTTTTAGCGATTGTTCGGAGGTGCGTACTACACAGTTATTAAGAAGTCCGTTGATTTTTTATTTAAATATTACGAGAAAAAAGGGGAAAAAAACGTAATTTAGTCCTTTCAACGCCGCGTATGTACCTATAAATATATTTACAGTGAAAACTCTTTATAACGAAACTCTTTACAACGAAAAACTCTATATAACGTAAACATTACATAATAATGGTTGGTTTGCTATATAACCCATTAGTCAATATTCATTCTCTATAACGTATTGTCACTCTCAATAACGAAAAAATATTTTATGTTTCAATTTACGTGTTATAGTACCTATTACATATATAAATTATAAAAATAATCGACAATAATGCCGAAATTTCCAAAAACGATTTACATTCTTTCATAATTTACTTTTAATATCGTTATTGTCGTATAAATAACGATGTGTTTAATATTACATAGGTACCTATTTATACATAAATAATTAAAATTTTGTTTTTTTTAAACCCTCTCTATAACGAAAGAAATCTCTTGGTCCCTTAAGATTCGTTATAAAGAGTTTTCACTGTAATTATAATATAATCTTTGGACAGTGAATTTTACCGACGATATTATCGTAACTGTCCGTATCGCCGTGGGTTCTTTTTTTTCCGTCACCGACACCACCGCGGCCGCGGTATAGACGACCCCGGATTCTCGCCACACTCTTATGACATATAATAATATATCGCGCGCAGTCGGTGGATTTTTATTTACCCCGAGGATAAATTATTTAAATTAATGTGATTTAACGTTAATTTAAAATTCACCGTATAAATTGTGTTAATTTTTCCATTTTAACAAAGGGTTTCAAAAACAAGTTTATACTGTTTTAAATTAGAATAAATAAACAGAACCCGAGAACGAACGTATGCGACGACGTATATTTTCAACTCGATTGTAAACGTTTGCTACCTCCCTCTCCCCCCGACGTTGGTAATATGATTAGACAAAAGTTTCGTACAATTTCGGCGCGTAATTGGTACGTAAGAGGCGGCGGCGGCGGCAGACGTTTTGTCCGCGTGAAATGCAAACGGCGCGGCGTTGAATTTCGAAAAATCTACCGAAACAATGCGAAAACAATCGATTTCACGGCGATCCGCGCGCGTGTTTTGTTTCCGACCGACAAATTAGTATACATAATACACACGGTACGAGTACACGAGTATAAAGTGCGGTCGAGGGCAGTTTATTTACTCGGTGACGACGATAGCGGGACTTTTGTTGTCCCGAGCCCACTCGACCGAAAGGAGGGACCACTCGGGGAACGCGGTTTTTTCTCTTCCTTTCTTTCTGACCCCGCTCGAACGGAACGATAATGAAATGAAAACACACTGGCACGAAAATCGCGCGTAAAATTCATAGACGACGACGACGACGACGACGACGTGGGTCGTAATCTATCTTTACGCGCGACGAGACCGCATTTTGTTTTCAAAGTCGAGTCGACGAAATACGATGCCGAGACGTCCGCGGCGAGTCGTACAGTGTTATTAACAACGGCAACGGTAACGACGGCAATAAAAACGCGTTAAAACGCTCGAACTCGAACGTTCGGAGGACGTTGGTGATTTAATTTCCAATCCGATCAAACTATAAGATTAAAGCGATATGAAATCTAGGAAATACTTGTAGCGATGAAGTAGAGGCAAAGTCGAGTGCAAAGTCCAAGCGAAACCCGTGTTGTTATCGCGACTACACCTGGTGAAATGGATTCGGACGGAAAAAGCGTCGACTTTCTCACAAGCCGATCGTTGTCGTTTCGGTCTCGTACATACCCGAAATGTCGCAGTTTATCTTATCGCAGTTCAATCGATCCATTTCATTCGGACAAAGAACGTCTAAACGAAACGTCACACGAACCGGGCAAACTCATTCAAAGTCACCGGAAACCGCACGTGTTTTTCGTATTGTCAACCGTATTGCCACTGATATATTATTTGTAATTACGTTTCCATAAAAAAACTTGTTGTCGTCAACCGGCACGTCACTACTTTTTTTCGAACGAATTCAATGTTTATCGGGTGCGGCGGGGAATGGATATCTTAATTTCTTTTTCCCATCGAACTGCTTCGACAGAACATCGCCGTAAATAATAAATTGTTTAATTCGTTCTTTAATTAAAAGAAAAAAAAGAAAATAAATCGAGAGGGCTCTAATCCCTCGCGTCAGATCCTCGCCCTCGGTAATAATTATCGAGTATAATAAAAATAATTCGAAACGTTTATCCGTCAAAGTCATAGGATCTCTGCGATACTCGGAACGCGCGACGCGTGCCGAGGGTAAGTGCCGGGACCGACGAAAGTTACGGGCGTCCTAGGCGAGCGCCGGATGTTGAAAATAATTTCAAAATTTAATTATCCGTCGATACGCACGAGTCTGAAATATTTACCCGAGGACGCGGCGGCGCGGCGGCGGGCTTTCATCGTCGGTCGATTGAAAATAACGTTTCGGCCCGGAAAGTAAAACCGCGAGCGGAGAAGCCGTCCGAAACGAAAGTAGGAAAAGTTAAATTTCAACGTTATAATATATCGTGACGTCGGACGAAACGTTAAAATAATCACTTTTATCGCCGCGATCGCTATTTGTTTCCGTTTTCAATCGCACTTGGTTGACGGCGCGGTGGCGGTCGACGAGTGTCCCGGGCCCGTCGAAACGTTTGCCGCCGAGTTAGAAGAAGAAGAAGAAGGAATTCGAACGATTCCCCTGGCTGGTAAGTAAGTATTACGTAGCAGACCGGGTTGCCGAGTTGTCCAGATTGTATAAATTGTGCTCTAATTCATTGTTTTTTTTTTTTTTTTTTTTTCAGCAATCCACGGGAACGGCGCGAAAGCCTACTCACCCGTTTCCTCGGCTTCGCGGGGGCCACCACGTATTAAAAAAAAGGAAAAGCAAAAAACAACGGTTCTGCGTCCGGGGGGACGACGACGGCGAGATGGTCGCGCGACTCTTCGGGCACGGGTTGCGGAAAGCACATGCGTACGGCGCCGCCCACCGAGAGTAGGAAGGAACCGATCGCGACGTCTCGCCGCCCGCCGCCGCCGCCGCCGCCGCCGTCAGTGCACTCGCCGCCGGCCGTACGTCCGCACCGCCGCCGAACGTGTAATAACAGATTTTCGTCGTCGTCGTCGTCGTCGTCGTCGGAAAGGCGTTGAAATCTCGCGTCGGGTCCACGTGGGGGCTCGTTCGATCCCGATCGATTCTTTCCGTTCAATTTCCGCGCGCGTCGTCCAGACCGCCGCCGCCGCCGCCGCAACTGCCCTCGAACTCCTCGGAAAAGGACGAGAGGGGGCGTTCTTTTATCCTCGTCCGAACTCTCGACACGATGACGTGTCCGCCGAGCTAGGAGACGCCCGACACCGGGACCGGACGTCATGCTGTTGTTCTGCCAGAGGCCGGACCGCTACGTGGTCATCTTCCTGTTTCAGATACTGACCGTCATATGCGCGGGTGAGTGGATGTATTGTATTTTTATTGTCGCCGATAGATCGGTAAAACGCGTGTAAATTACGTTGAAAACGCGCGATTTGAAATCATTACGGACGCGATAGTCAAACGAAAAGTCAATTCGTGACGACATCTTTTCTTCTGTTCCCGAAATAATACCAAAAACTAAAAAAATCCCATTATTTTTTTTCTTTCGGGGCTACACACTAATATTGGGGTTAACATATTATTATTATTATTATTATGAAACGATTTTGCGATTACCATTTTGTCGCGCCCAAAAAAATTATTATGCCATTAAAATTATGGCACTCGGGTCTTGGTTTCGCGTATTTCTTACGTAACTAAAAATTTATGATTTATTATCGTTTTTAGTTATAATTGAATTCGATAAGAGTTTTCGGCTTTTTTTTTCGTCGATAAAATAATAATACATTTCGGTTCCACGTAATATTGTATATTGAATGTAAAGTTTCTAAGAAATTCCTTTCACTTTTATAGAAAAATATACTATAGAGAATTCATAGTCGGAATTGTTTTTCAAAAGTATTAGAATTTTAAAACATTTTTAACATAATTTAATGGATAAAACCACGGAAATCTGCGAGATTTTCTAGTTGAAAATTTGATAGAAACTTTTAATTTAACACCGTCTTTTAAAACTCGACGAATGCACGACGAGACATTTCGCGAATTGCTCTTTTAAGTCGATAAAGAAAATAATAAAAATATTATAAGCGATAAAAAATAATAAACGTTAACGAAATCAGATATTTCGATGAGTTTTGATTCGACGGTTTGGAAAAATAGAGGTTCCACAATCGATCCGCCCACCTGCACTCTCTTCCGCATTTAAAACAGCCAACTGATTGTCAATTTTCCACTCGAGACCACCGGCCGAGATTTATCGAACAATTACTGAAAAAAAAAATAAAATAATTAACAAGTCATAATATATTGTTTTTATTTATAAATTAATACAAATCAATAAAGGTAGTTAACTAAACCTCCTATAGGTCGTCGTAAGTGCAGGTGCGCGCGTACATCGAAAAAAATCAACTACTCGAAACTATCCTAAAATATTATGTATTTTCGTACTGCCTGGACTATCACACGAGATCGAGAGTATATTACGTACACGTCGTCGTATAACGTCTATTAATATCTCATTCAAAAGAAGTCGAGAACGTTGAAAAATATTCTACGCGGTAAGTACATATATTTTCTTCTTCTTTTGTCGCGAGAATATCGAAAACGGGTACTTTCTTATCCCGAGACGGGACGTCCCGTCCATAAACCGAACAGGTGAACCGTAGGATAATAAGTTTACTTACTTTCTAAAGTTATTGGGTCACTCATTTTCGAGAAAATTGTTTGAAAGTAAACTACGATCGGGCTTGAATGAAATCTTTCAAAAGTTTATTGTCACTATATAATACCTATATACTAGTATATATATATATATAGTTTATTTTTTTTCACAGGTGAATTACTAAACTTATATATATAAAAGAGTGTAGTATTTAATATTGTTTAACTTCAAATTTATTACACTCAAAGTTCATAATATATATATCTTTACTTATAAACAATATAAGCTCTAAAGCCAAAATCTAACGAGACGATGGTAAATATACCGGGACTTTCAATTTATGCTTAAGCACAAATCGGAGACAATTTGTGATCAGTAATGAATAATTACTCAGATTGAATTCGGTTTATCGATCGAAAACTTTTTCTTCGATAACAAGTCGATTTAATAAAAATGTCAACGACGATTTCACGTAGGTACAATGGTACATTTGAATATAATATTTTTTATTAATATTCTCTTTTTATTGCAAAAACATTCTTCGGTACTTTTCGATAAAATAATTATAACTATTGACGAGTGGTCTCCTGTTTATTATTAGTTAGTCGGTTTCAAAAATTGTAAATCGTTACGTGTAATAATTATATAATAATAATATTATAATTTACTAATTATTTATTTTTTTGTTTTCCAATCGAAACGTAGAAATGACGAAAATCGACTAATATTCACAGTAGGCAAATCGAATTTAAACCGAATCTTTTTTTCTCTTCTCTGAAGACTTTGAATTTTAGTCAATTGTGTCTACGACTTTTATACACACGTGTAATATTAAATAAACGATTTTCATTTTATGATTTTCAACGTTCACATTCATGCGGCCCGTTTTTACGATTGCGTTATGTATTATGAGCATATAACTTATACGTACGTGTCATTCGAAATTCGTTAGCGCCCGTTTGATTTATGTAAGATTTTTAAGGGTTAACCGCGGCCGTAAATTGTCTCCGCTAATTACTACGTTCCACAGCGAAAACGAATAATTTTAGGCTCTGCGACTGGAAATTTGCATACGCGGTTGGTTTCGAATCCGACGTGTACGTATATGCACTCAGATTATCTTTAAAATCATGTGAACCAGGATAATATTATGACCGCCTTAATAATTTAAATGACATTGAGTTTAAAATTGTTTAACGACGCTGTTTAAATGTTTAATTTAAAATGATTTGTTGTTGTGCTCGTTAAAACTCTAGATCGAAATAATATATTATAACGTATCGTCCGACTGTTTTTCATTTTACCAACTATACTGCGGAACGGTCTCCGAAACTCTTGATAAGTCGGTTTTTTTTTTATTTATTTATTTTTTCGCCTACGATTAAAACGTCATAACGATTTCGTCTAAAACTAATTACGTTATTTACACAACGTTAAATTATCAACACTCGTACTCGTCAATAGATGATACTCGTATTTTGTAAATTGTTGTGAATTTAATTCGAATATTATTACGTTTCTTTTTTTACCGATTATTATATTATGCGATAGCTTTTGGACACGCGTATTCGTCGATTACACTCGAAATGACCGGGAAGTACGAAAAACAAATCGTCCTCGGGACAATGTGATATTTATTGGATGATTGATTTTCTTCCGGAAACATTGTAACGATGAAATATCTAATTTTAATTTTGTAAAAATTGTCGGTTTTCATTTTCCCAACTCGGTAAAACCATAAATCGTTTCGCGAAAAACGCGACAACGTTTACGTATTGGTACTGTTTATCCGATACATCGATATTTTAAACACGAAATGCGAATTCGCGAGCGATAATTTTTCGAATATCAAGCGCGATTTCGACGTGCTAGGAAATTAAGGAAAATTTTCCGATCGGAGTGATAGACTCGCGCGAGGGGGCTTAACCCCGCGAACGGAAGCGTGTAAATCCTACCGCGGTAGATTTGAAATTCAACCCCCCCCCCCCTCAGATATACGTATAACGAGTGTAAGTGTATTTTTTGTTTAACTCTACGCGAACAGACTCTATTCCAAATAGACACAAAGTAGTGTACGCGTTGTCTTTTAGCGCTATATTGCGTTCGAAATCTCGTCGACGTTTTTAATCGTACTCACTCGGCGAACGAACTAAATAAACGGACTATTCGAAATCGAATAGTTTAGGCATTTCAGGTTATTTCACTAGACGTTACTCAAAAACATATATTATTCGCCCGCGTTCGTCGTCGTGTACGGACGTGAAAAGGACATATTGTGTGCACATGTTATTATGACATTATAATGAAAAATAGTTCAAGTCTATGGAAATCGAAACCTTATGGAAATAATTTCGGCCATCAGACGAAACCCTTTTCGTCTCGAAACGAAAACGTCACTGTTTGTTTTCTACGAAACAACCGTCGCCGTCGTGTCGACTCTGACGGATCGCGGACGTCGTCATGCGTGTCGATATTGCGACGAGTCATAATAATAAATTCAGCCGCGCAGCACTGCACCGTCGTCCGCCGCGCCGTCGTCTCGGTAAATCTTATTCGAATATTTACTAAACATTTGTATTCATTATGTGATTTATAAATAATAATGTTTAGTCGCAAACCGTAGTTGTTTGTTGTAACTCGGAGATAATGCCGAAAGAGGTGAAACATTGCGTTAAGTACACAAAAACACACACACACACACACACACATAGTATACGTATACGGCCAAGGTATGCGCGATGCAGATTCCGGGACAAACATTCCGGAGCAATTCATATTTTTACCGAGAAGTCATAATTAAATATTTCGATCAAAGAATATTAACGTCTGGATATTAAAGATTACGCGTCATTGTAAAATGAACTGACAAACTTTTCAGCGGAGCAAAGAATCCGAACGAAAGTCGCCCCGGCAAAAGCCCCGTCGTCGTCGTCGTCGGTACGAACGTTTATTAATACTTAAATACTCTGTTGTGCAGAAACAAGTTTATTTTTTCGAGTACACTACACTCGTATAATACACGGCGGAGGACGTCTGGATGTTGTTCGCATTTTATTTTAATATTATTTCTTCTAGTCGACGACGTCGTTTTGACAGAATAATACGTCGTCGTCGTCGTAATCTTCGGATACGATTTTCAATTTTCCGTTCACGTCGACGACGCTGCGGAGAGTAAATTAATTTATTATAAAGTTTTTCTTTTTCTTTTAGATCGATTTCTATATAAGCTGACGTTTAGCGGATGAAATCGGTCGTTTTAAATTTACAGGTATTTCAAGAATATAAAACACTCGTATGATAATATATAAATTAGCTATATGAAACAAAACGAATAAATATTGCATTTCTTTGCATCCGGTGCACTCTTTATTTATAATATAATACTTTCTCAATAATATTGTGGTTTTAAATTTGGAAATTTATAAATAAATGAACAGCAAACATCGATAGTGTATAATTTTCGATAGACGCGGCCATCGGAATTGCACACGCGAGTTATTTAAAAACGACGACATTCTATTACTTAATCACTTGTCGACCGGGTGGTTTCTACGTTCTTTGCGATATTTGTTTTAACGTTTCGCGTGTTTTCGCTTCGGATTGTACCGGCTAAAGTCAAAAGTATCGTACGCGTGATGATATGAACGACCAATACGGTTTCAAGAGTATTTCGTATTGGTTTTCTGCTGAAAAACAGTAGGTAGTAGGTCCATTTGCATTTGGCCGACCGCTATAATTTCGTTCGCATAATACGTGTATACTATACTCGTATAATAACTCGACGATATCGTAAACGCTCGTGCAATGATTGTGTATTTCGTTTTCCGACCGACTTATTTTCGAGAAGAAGGCCAGCCGAATTGATGGATATATAAAGTTATGAGAAGTGATCCGAGCGCGCGCCGCGCACACGCCTGTTTATATTATATATACTATATACCGAGACCGAGAGATAGCGAGAGCGGAGAGCGGAGTATAAGTTGCCTCTTGTTATTTTGAATGTATGTAAAGTTAACATGGTTTGAATCGAAATTGCCAAAAACAGAACGTGACGTGCAGAACCTATGCCAACTTTCGAACGTCTCATACATGATACGATGAAGTTCAATAGACGGGGGACGTTTCTTTGCCGAGGAGATGAGGATGTTCAAAGCTGAAACTTATGCATGCCTTGAATAATATTGAGTGTATTATAATACGTTTGTACCAAAACACACCCACACTCGCACTCGCACACGCGCGCGCGCGCGCATTCACACGCGTCTAGCACTTCCGACGGTTTCGGGTAAAATATAATATATTACTATATTATATTAAACGTACTTACGCACGACTTTGGGTAACATTAAAATACGTATAATATCTCTCCGGCCGAGATAAGGCCATCTCGTCTTTGGAGCTCTCCACTGTGGGGGTAGGTGTTGGCGAGTTTGTAACGGTAATAGTAATTTTTTGGTGAAAATCACGTGGAAAAAAAACAGTCGACGCGTCCTTTGCCGAACGCCATTTCGACGTCCAGAGTCCATTAGCGGATATAGACCCGGAGCTAGTAGTTAAAATACACTCGTTTTATTTTATTTCATCGCCGCGCCGCCGCGCCGTGTCGAAATCGAGCAATCGTTCCGGCTCGAAATCGCCGGCAGCATTACGAGTACGTTGTTCGCGCGCGTCGGCAACAGTTTTGGAGAGAAAAAAATACGGCTGGAAAAAATACCGCCGCCGACGCGCTCGAATCGTGTAATCGACGGTGACCAATTTCACCCTATCGTTGTCACCTCTGTGTTTTTCGTTGTTATTATGCACTTGTTTTGTGATCGCCCCCCCGAGAAGAGACGTTTTTTTTCAAATCGATCGCGTTCAGTAATATTTTTGTGACACACTAAATTTCTACACAAATTATATGCGTGCACGTGTACCTTCTGAAAGTCTGCAGACTTTAGCCGTAAACAATGTGCATGTATGTTTAGTTTACAAATGAAAAAGCCTCTCTGCGCCGCCGCGCCGCGGCCTTTGTCGCGCTGCAATACTATTCCGCCGCCGCTACCACCGCCTCCTTCCGCCGTCGATCGAAATCAGTTGGAACGCACAAAGCAGAGAATATTCTGATAATCGCGACCAGGAAGGATTGGTGAAAAGCCTGTTACGAATGCCCTTTATCTCCCACCCGCGGGCCCCTTTGGGACTTAAAAACATCAACGACGGAAACTTTTAACCACTGCACGTTGAATATCGCATTCGCATTATCTCGGGCGAAATAGGCTAAAAGAAAAACTCGCCCGAGCACGTACTCGGCATTATCTTCTTACACGCACGGGGCCCGGCGAACGAGGAACAGAAGGAACGAGCGGGAGGAGGAGGAGGACGAGGACGAAGAGAAAGAAGAGAAGGAGAACGAGGACGAGGAGACGACGACGACGACGACGAAGAAGAAGACCGTTTTTAATGTCGCAATGGTCTTAAACCACAATGAATGCATAAATAAAATATTTTTAATGTAAAACTTTACGTATGAATTCCCGTCTCGTTTCGTTTAACCGGTGCATAAACGTATTCCGAATGGTGTGTCCCCAGCCGCAGTGACGCAAGCGAAAACGGTAAAAATAATAACGACAGTGATAATCTTTTAGGCTGAAAAACATAAAACAATGCGATTTCAATCAGCCTAGGTGGTTGTTGCGCGCGGATATTAAAAACTACAAACGAATTATTACTAGATCGTTTGTTTGTTTTATTTATGTTTTTTTACAAATATCCAAAATTTAGGTATTGTTTTCGTGACTTTTTTCTCGATTCGTGCGAAATCGTCTTAAAATAATAATAATAATATCGTACTTTTGCGAGCTCGAGGAATAATAATAATTCGCGACCGCGTCAGTATACTCCGCCGCGTCGTAACATAATTTATTATTTTATCATAATAACAATATGGTAAATTATGCGCAAACTAAAAATAGAATCACGTTCACGATACTGGAAAAAAAAAAAAAAAAAGGTTGTCGCTAGATAATTTATTTACGACGAGACGAAAATCCACGTTGGCGCGGGGTCTAATATTATATTAAAACTCGAAATAGAAAATTGGATTTCGAGTAAGAGTATAGAATATCTAGTAGAGTAGAGAGTAACGTAGGTAACGCGCGCCGTTTATTCCGTCAAACGCATTTAAAAATATTTTCGCGCGTCGTGATGATAAAACATAAACAATATCTTTTGAAAATAAAAAAAAAAAAATTGAACTTTTTTCTTCTTTTTTCTGCGATGCACTTTAATAATTGTTTTCGACTCGTGACGTAATTGATTATATTATTATTATTCGTAATATTCTGTACCAGAACAGAGAAAAAGTTCTTTGGTGAAATTCCATAACGGGAGTTTTCATCGGCTCGGTCGGTTTTTTTTTTTTTTTAATTAGCGTTTGAGTTGTGCAATAATATAATATATTTTTTAAAAGAAATCCCATAACCGCTTTCAAAAATATAATACTTATAATATATTATTATCAAACGACGCGACGTCAATTTTGTCGAAACTATGTCTATTAAAAAAATTTTATAATCCGTTCACCGAGAGTATAATATTATATAGCGTTTTCGGAGGAGTAGTAAAATAACGTTTATAAAGGATCCGAAATAATAACGGTATGTGTTTGTGTAAATGCAGTTCGAACCCGAACCCAAATGCAACACTGAAAAACGATTCGCTCGCGGTGAGTGTTATTATTACTTTTCGTTGCCGGTAATCCTCACGTCGTCGTCGTCGTCGTCGTCGACTATGAAATAATAATATTCGTTTGTGATTTATAATATTTAATACTTTTACGAGTTTCGAATGTTTTTAAATATATTAATTTCTCGGTTTTAATAATGTAATTAATGAAATTCCGTTTCGTTTAATTAAAATATTCAACACTGGTTCTCGGTCAAGACGGTTTGCAGTAGATCGGAAACAGATCGAAATGAGCTTTTAAAAGATTATCGACACGTGGAGAAAAAAAAATGACCAAACTATTGTCTGATAAAAATAAAATGCTTTTAGGCCGGCGGCGGCGACGAATCAAACCGATCGCGTAAATATTCTATTCTATACGTTTTGTATACTACGAGAGCCGAATTTCGTTTTAATATCTTACGCGATGCCATCGCGTCACCTCGATGACCGATTTTCAAAACGTATTCGTCACGCGAACTGTTCGTATTAAACACAAACGATGTCGTTCGTTACGACTAATAATCCAATAGCTCACAACAGTTCGTAGCTCGTGTCGCGGGCTTCGATTTTATTGTCTCGACACTAAAAAAAAACCGTCTTTCGATATTTTTACGCCGCCGCGGTCGCGTTTACGATAATTTAGACGCGCAATTTTTTTATTTTTCGTCGCGTTTCTCGTAAAAATAAATAAAAATACCTTTACAACCGCGTATAATCAATACCGTCGACTATTTTAGAGTAGTAGGCGAACGCCGCCGCCGCGCATACGATATTGCGACTAATAAACTAAAACTTTAGTTAATTAAATCGAACTCGCTCGTGTGTCGACGAATCGATAACATTTTATTTCATGACGGCTGCACGATATTGATACACCTATTGCATAACAATAATAACATTAGGCGTTGATTAGACGCGTTTTTCACGAATCCTAATCGATTTTCAAAAACGATTTCGAGAAAATATCTAGTCGACCGACATAAAGGCGGATTACATACAGTCTCGACGTTCGGCAAGAGGAGACGTCGCCGTCGAAACGATTTCAACGGGACAAATCGAACACGCCGCCGTGTTGCTCACTCAGTGTGATAATTTTTACTTCGCTTTCCACAAAAAAAATCACTGATAATTTGAAATAATCTTTGACTTATTATTTGTAATATTATATATTAATAACTTAATGTCGTAATATTGACGTAAACTGTATACTCTCCGTTTCCTATAATCTCGTCGACTAAAAGCACGTCGTTTATACGTTTAATTATTAATTTTTTTTTATGCAAAAAAAAAAATGACTGGAAAAGTTTCCGACAAGGCGCGAGGCAAATAAAATCAAACCAAACGTTTCGATTTGACGCGCGGTTATCAAAACCTATATCGCCTGCCCTACGAGATCGCGTCGACACCGCGAGGAGGGTACTCTGGAAACTGCTATTTCGTGTGCTCACGGCGGCGGCGTACACGCGGACGAACGCGACAAATTTACGGGGATATTCGCATTTTACATTAAAACAGGCGATTCGTTTCGCGTCGATATTATATAGAGCGTTTAAAATTAATTAATTTTAAGTGTCGATGTAGTGTGCCGACCTGTCCGATTCCGGGATAAATCCCTGCCAGACCGAAAAAAAAAAAAACCGACAAAATAGACAGAATTAAATCATACAATATTTTAATGATGTAAACACGAAATAAATATAAATAAATAAAACGCTATTAAGTAATTATTATTAAACGTACGAAACAATACGAATAAAAATTAAATAAATAAAGAGTGCACGAATAATATTGTTACGACCGGTTTCGAATAAAAAATTCACTCGCAACACATTTTATTTTTATAATTTACATATTTAATATAGTTCCGGTACAGTTTTTTTTTTTTTTTTTCTATTATATTTGATAACACTTTGTTATTTTTATAGGAATGTTGGAAATTACAACGCGTAGGAAAACGATTATTAAGATCCTCGCGTTTTCACCACGACCGAAACCGAAAAATCGATATCAAAAACAGATCCTTTGATATTTCACATGGTACCTCACAGTTTACGCGTGCTATTTCCTACATGAATTGCGTTCGATTCGTTCTCGATTATTATTTCATCGAAAGAACAGAGAGAGAGAGAGGAGAGATGGAACTGGTCTGTTTGCGGTGCTCGTGGAAAACGCTACGTCCTCCGGGATCCTTTTGCCGCACGTCTCGGGATTATAAATCGGCAAACAGCGTTAATAATCATTTTACTCGACTCGCCGCCCGTTTTCGATAAAATATAGTAAAAAACGTCGTCGTCTCTCCGCCAGCCACGACGAGATGGAAAAAAAAAAAAAAAACCAATTCCCGAGCAAATAATAATATAAACGGACGTCGTCGCGCAATGCCAATAATTATTATTCGGCTCGACCGGAGACGCGTCGTCGTCGCGTCTTCGTATTTCTGTATTATTATTACTATCGCGACGATGGCGATCGCTATTGTTATCACTATTATTATATAGGTCTTTTATTGACCGTCCGGATTACTCGCCGGAACGTGATTATTCGACGACTCGAGGAATATCGAAACGGAAATGATTAACTGCATTACTGCAGCAATATCGCCGCGACGATGTTACTATATTTGTTTGTACAGTTCGACGACGATTTTGCCGGCCGCGTCCCGTTTACGATCGCAGTAATATTATTATTATTATCTCTTCTCGTCGTCCTCGACCGACCGCGGATCCGGATTCCTTACAGGAGCGGCTTCTGCGTTTCAAGACACCGTATAGTCGTTTTCGTCGCCGACGACGACGCGGTTGTGCGTTAAAATCATCGCGCAGCCATATTTCACATCGCACTCTATTCGTCGCGAATAAAATTTGAAAAACAAACACGTTATAATACGTACGTATACGGTATAATTGCACAGTCGAGTCGCGTCGTGTTTATCAATCGCACGGTCCGAGTAGTCGCGAACAGTCGTCTTTAGAGCTTTGAAAAATGAAAAAAAAAACGGTCTACGAGCACCCGCTCCGAACGTCTCTCCGTCGTCACCTCCCCCCCTCAGTTTTATTTACGTTTTCCGGCGGTTTACTTACTTACGCGCGTGCGTGTACGTGTATATTATGTTATATTGTGCACGCGCGCGATGGCTAGAGGATTAAAATTCTTGGCCCAGCTTCGGCGGCGGCCTCCTCGTCTTGTGTGTTCGCCAGCCACCGCCGTCACCGCGAAGTAAACACACACACACACACGTGCACATGACGCGAAGAATACCTGAAATTCTCTACTCGCCCTGTCAACACGCGGCGGCGGCGGCGGCGACAAGAGGGAGACACGGTTTATTCTCCACCGCTGCTCTCGCCGCGCGCGTGTTATTATTGTGTACGCGCTTTCAAAAACATACACTCACACGGGCATTCCTATACGCACACGCTAATATTTAGTCTCAAAACACCAACACTAACCCGCCCCAGTCGGAGTAGTTTCTGGGCAAACAGATTAACCGTTCGGCCCGATGACTGTGTAAACCCCGTGTCTACCGTTAAAGATATACTTATTATATATATACGAATGCCGTCTTATTTCGCGCACGATATTTCCGCTTATTATCGCACACATATTATTATTCTCTGTGCGGTACACGTGTGTATACGGTAGGAGTCGCGCTAGGTATTCGGACGGCCGCAGTGGCGGTTTATCCCGAAGATGGGCCTAACAGTGTGCAAAACTAAAAAAAAACGCCCCCCCTTCATCTTTTTATTCTAAACTAGCTGAATAACCGTGTGCAGTATAACTTTTTATTTTATCAGTTTTTTTTTTCATTTTTACCCCTTTTACCCCTTTTAACTCCGGTAGGTGTCGAATTTAGGAAAATCCTTTCCCATGGGGTCTCCACTGTATAAAACGAAACTGCCGACCAAATTTCATACTCAAAGCACCAGCGGTTCCGGCCAGGCGAATTTTTCTAGTTTCACCTTTTCACCCCTTTTAACCCCTTTTAAGGGGTCGAATTTCGAAAAATCCTTTCTTTAGGGGCCTCTGCTATATTAAATGAAACTATTGACAAAATTTAATACCACAAAGCTCCAGTGACTCGGGATTTTTTCTATTTTTACCCCTTTTAACCCCCTTAGGGTTATTATTTTCTTAATAATTCTCTCCGCAAAAACCATCCTCGTACTTCCAGGAATATTATAAAAAAAGAATTAGCGAAATCGGTTCAGGGGTTGTTGAGTTTACATGCGCTTACATCACATTTTTTCGATTCATTTTTATATAATATAAGATATGTATTAATACGACGATGACGTGATTAATACTCGAAGAGCAGTTTAAATTCGTGAATAATATATAATTTTTATCTATTTGTAATCGGGGTTTTTTTGTTATTAAAATTCGGGAAATATTTTGATCATAAACGTTATCATCTCCTGTGATGATGAAATAGACGGAAGCCGCGTTCGGACGTTTTAAAATAAACCACAACAACACGAAACCGGTTGTTATTACGTCACGCCGCCTACTACCGGGCAGGACGACGCGACGACGCGAATCGATCGGTCTTTTCGTTTCAGTCTTGTTCGAATCGTTCGCGAGTGAACTCATCCGAAATATCTCGTTAATTAACTCGTCGCCGCCGCCGCCGTAGCTTTTTTTTCTTACTTATTTCGACCGATTGATTCCGTTTGTTTTAAAAACGTTTAAAATAATATCTAAATCAAATAGTGTCATTATGAATCCGATTGCGATGGGCGCCGAAGTCGCAATGTTACAAAAGCCGTCACTCGACGCTGGATCGATTTTCCGCGATAGAAACGAATCACCAAAGCAGGTAAACCTATTCTTACTTATTTATTTTTTTACCACGTCGAATTCGGGTAATTGTTTAACGCGCAAGTCACTGGGAGAACCGGACGTTGTTCATAATTTTATGTCATCTCGATTTGACCGGTAAAGTTTTACAGTAAAATTAATCACTTTATAAAAAAAAACACTGCTAGAATCACCATTAAATATGATAATAATACACTATAATATTATTGTATAAATTTAAAAAAAAAAATCACTATATTTTTACAAATAATCGACACGAAACATTTGCACGTGCAATATATTATTTTAATTATTCACATAATCAAAATTGTTTTCATTCGCACAATTCATAACTATTGGGAATTAATTTAAACGTGCGATTAAAAATAACAAAATATTTTATTTTTAAAATTTAATTCCTTTATCGGAGCTTCGAACAAACAAACAATTTTTCATTCACAAAATTATTCGTCAGGGGTTGTTGAGTAAAATGCGCTTACAACACATTTTGCGATTCATTTTTATATATAAGATAATATATATAGATATAGATACATCAATTCAAATTTTAAGTAAGAGTTTTCATTCTAAAATTCTAAAATCTTATGCGATGGGACTATAATAAAAACAATTCAATGGAAATTTCGTTTGCGGGCTTTTTTTTTCTGCAAAATTATTAATTATTATTTCTTTTAAATTTAATTGACGATCGTTTTGAATATCTTTTGAAATTGAAAACAATTTTTTACTTTTTCTTGTATTTATTTAATTTCTTTTTGAACATTGATCAATAATGGGCCCCATGTGGCATTTGCACACATTGCACACACGTATGACACGGCACTGCGGACGGGTACGGTTGTTGAAAACGTGGACGATGGGCTCGGACGAGCTCAATTACTCATTTTTTTTGGGTAAAACTATTAGATGACTCCATAGATACTAGGACCCTGTCTACTAGTACGATTGCATTTCAGAATAAATACAAAATCCACTGTGGGAAATATACTATGTGAGTATTAGTTTTGGTTTTTATAACCTCTTGGTTATATTTGTACTACACGAAAATTGTATATCGTTGTAAACGGAGTGTATATTTATTAGTGATGCACATTGATATCGTATTTCGATATCGGTATCGAACCATTTTACCTATATCGATGTGACTAATTTATTGAAAGTACATCGATAATCGATTCATTCTGTTTTCTATTTATTTAAGTTTTGACAGTAAATCAATATCAAAGAACGATAAATATTATACGATAAGCAATACTAAAACGATAAAGCCCTCATGATGAACGTATTATATCGCAATACAATTTCAGTCTCGTTATTTCCGTCGATCGTCTATGTCAATTTTAGTATCAAGTGTTTCTCAGTGTATTTTATTCACTAGATACTGAAATTAATTAATAATTATGAGTGATTTAAAGTTAGTGTCGTTACCTGGAGGCCGTAGCGATATATGGAAACAATTTTGGCTTTAAAGTGGATACCAATGGTATAATTTTAAATAAAAAACAAGTCCATTGTCGCGCGTATCGATGTATCGTATATTGATAATATCGATATCGTTTGTTATACGACATCGTGATACGATATCGATATATTATGTGATTCGATATCGATAATTGAAAACATATCGTTGTGCAACACTAATACACCTCTATGTAACGGTCAATTTGTTTGGTCCCGTCGAGTGTTATGGGAAAAAAACATTAATACTTCTAAATAGCGGGCACTCTAATTAACGGTCAACATTTAAAAGTATATCAAATGGAAAATTATTATTTCGAAATTATTTTTGACAGTTTATCTTAACGAGCTTAATTTATGATGTCGATAAGGCGATAACACTTGTCCGTGACTGTGTATTTTGTCATTTGTGTTCAGTGTATGTTTAAAACGTTTCGAAGTACGTACCTATAATTTCAATGGCGTCCAAACGAAAACATCTAACTTTAACAGAAAAAATCAAATTGTTAGATTTTTACCAAAAAGAAAATGTGAGTGCACGTACTCTTGCAGATAAATTTGGAATAGGAAGAACACAAGCCACCGATTTAATAAAAAACTGAGAAACGATTTTAAAATTATGGAAATCCCACGGTAATGATCAAATGAAAACTACAAAACGTCGTAAAACCGAATCAGGCAATATCAACGAAGTTGTATACGAATGGTTTTGTGCAGCTCGTGCTAAAAAATCATAAATACAATTTTTAATACCCATATTCATATGCGTTATTTTAATATTGGTGTTTTATTTTTAAAATTTGTATGACCTCTATATAGCGATCACCTGGAAGGTCTTGAACTTCTGTTAACGGTCACCTCTGTAGGACGGGCACCTCTAAATAGCGGTCATTATTTACAGTCCCTTCAGTGACCGCTATATGGAAGTTCTACTGTATTTATGTATATGACGCGTGTTTCTAGGCGTACGCTAGGACGTGAATTTTTGAAATCGCTCGTGTCAGATCGTGTAATTCGTCCGGGGTCTTCGACGGATTTTCAAAACGCGCGGAGGAAATCGAAACCGCGGCCGAGGGTGTTAAAATTTCCAGACGTCGTCGTCGTATTATTCGTTACGGCCGAATAACAATCGCTGCTCGAAAAAAGTACTCGTACCGCATATGAATATAATATGCAAACGTTTCACGGGTGGTGCTAATCATATAAAAGTCACGAGCGCTCTCGAGCGCTCCCCTCCTTAATTAACCTTTTGTAGGACGCGCGCAGTTTCGAAAAAAATTATTCGCGCGCGCGCGCGGGGGATAGAATCTACCCCGACGTATTATAATATTATACAATATAGCCGACCGTTTTTTTTCAACGCGATCATCAGTTTTAGACATCATGTTTGCACACACGCATCTTATTGCTCCGATTCACAAATAATAGGAAACATCAAAAGAATTTTTCATAATATTCTTCGTCTCGTGCTAATTAAGAAAACGTCGCTTACACAATACAACCTGTCACTCTGTAGTGTTTTACGATAATTTCCGTAAGCACGTACAACGTTTAACCCGCTTATATCCTTCATCCTTCAGACAATTATAAATATATACGTATATACAATAGTATACCACGTGCTACCACCACCACGTTGTTTACTTTTGCCATACCTAATCGAATAAGGATAACGTTCGCCGCAGAGAAATCACCTCCCCCCCCCCCCCCCCGACCTTTATGTCGAAATGCATTTACAAAATTTACCGAAACGCCAGAGGAAATTTAGTCCGCAGAAAACAGTAGAGTTTTATTTATCGTTATTGCGCGATACACTAAATTAAATTCGAATAAACGGCGGCGGCGGCGGCGGCGGCGGCGGCGTACAATTACTATACCGTATACTTGGAATTGGAAATTTTAATTTTTACAACAAGACTCGTACGTAAAAGAATAATTACCCAGTCGATGGCAGGAGGGAACAGGATTCGAGTCTAGTTTTATTTTATAGTGATAATTTGCGAACGGTAGAGAGATACTGCGATATGGACGCGCGTTCGTGTGATATCATAATTTATTTTCAAATTAAATTAACATCGAGAAAACCGACGACGACGTTTGTTTGATTTGTCCACTATACGGTTATAGGTAAACCGTCGTCGTCGTTTTGACTTTTATTCCAACGGTTCGCGGGGTTTAGACGAAAAATTAGTTTCGATTTTATTTTATTTTTTTTTATGATTTTGTCGCGCCAACGAAAACGATTCGAATCTTTTTTTCGACGCCTCCGATCCGATGAGCGAATTGGATAAGTTTTCGGATTAAAATCTATCGTTATTCGCCCACTTTTTGTTTCCATTAATAATTTCGTTCGCTCGGGTGTAACCGTAAAGTCGGGCGTAATTTGGCGAAACCTATTTATTGTTATGATGTCTCGAAAACGACTCGGATTTCTATGCGTTTTAGTTTCGGGGGAAAAAAAAAAACGTTTGCGTAATGCGGCATTACAACAACAACAACAACAACGACGACGACGACGACGACGTTATTTTTTTAATAACTACACACCTATTTATCCCGACATCTTTTATGCCTTGTAGTCATTATGTCTTGAGTGCTCCTTTATAACGACGGCCGTTTCCTACGAAATTTATTTTTATTTTTTAACCTTTACGTTTATGGCGAAACGCTTTTTGCCACTTTCATATCTACCACCGAAACTCGCGCGCCGATGATATTTTTCTCCTCGAAATAATTATTATTTGAAATGAAAAAATCCCAAAGTAAATCAAACCGCTGGACCAGCGGCGGCGGCGGTTCCCAAACTCTTACGAACCCCGCCCGACTCGACGAGCCCGATTTTTCTAAAACGAGCGATTTTTAAATAATAATAGGAAAAACAGCAATAATTCCATTTCGATTAATCGCGAAACGGGAAACGCGCGCGGCGGCGGTGAAAATAATATTATTTTGTCGTCGCAACGCGTCGTCGTGCTTCGCGTAATAACGAACGGGAATAACACTGTACTCGCGCCCCGAGTTCCACACGTCATATCGTTTGAAATACAGAGACGGTTACAATAACGGAAAAGTGTACTCGGAAACGTCGTATAATATAACGAGACGTGTCTATGCGATGATAAGTGGGAATAATAATTGGGAAAAGGCTGTTTTTTCAATTTATTATGCGGCTCGTGCGAGTATTATATTTTCTTCTTGTTTTTTTTTTTCGCATTTATAATAATATGAATCCTAACCGAATGCGGCGGCGGGATCGAGCGCGCACGAGAATATCTATTCATTAGTTCACGACACTTGGTCGGATTTTTCCTTTCTCGCCCGGGGTACCGTATATTATACGAGTAATAATAATCATTTTTTTTTTTTTTTTATTTCATTTTTTCGCCGGTGAAAAGCAGACGGGATTAAAAAAAAAAAATTCACGTCTCAAAATGAAAAGAGAAGAAGAATAAACGGAGGGTAGTTTTTTTACTCTTTTTTTTTTTTTCATTCTCACTTACTGTCTTTATATTTCATCAATTAAAAACCGCAAAACCATTGAAATGTTTTTCACCGCCGACGACGGCGCGGCGGCGACCCCAATCAGACTGGTTCGGGTGTGGCTCTACTTCATAAAGTTATCGTCGTCGGCGCGGCGGGCCGACGACGACGGCGCGGTGGTGTAAAAATAATTAAAAAAAAGTCATAATTTCGCGACGAGAGGGGAATACCGAAAAAGGAAATATGTAATAAATACATACATTCGTTTGTGAATTTAATGAGGTGTTAAGTGAGCGTCGACAATATTTATTTACGATCAAACGCATAAAATGGTCGACACCGCTCCGAGACGATATTATCCGTAATAATTATTGTCTCGCGTTTTAAATCGCACAAATAAAACCATGTGAAAAAAATGCAATTCAGTCCCTTTGAAAACAGATTGATTTTTTTCTTTCTATCTTTCTTTCTTTCTTTATTTTATATTCACACGTATAATTATGTTATATTCGCGTTTTATTTTTATTTTTTTTTTCGTTTATTTTAAACATCGAACCGCGCGAATCCGCGGCGCACTCGAATCAGCGAACGCGCCGGCCTAAAACAAAAACAAACGCATAATATGTGTTATATAATCACTCGCGGAAGAAATCGATTTTCCGCCCAATAATAATAACGATTCGTAAAATAAAACGCAGACGATCCGCGGCTACTTATTCGATCGATCGTTTCTCATTCGTCGCGCGTTCGCTATGCAAATTTCGTCTGGCTTTGGTTTGGGAAAAAAAAAAAAAAAACAACAACAACAATTATTATTATTACGACGTCAAGTGGCCGCGTGATAAACGTAAACGTCGAACGCCGGTAATACGTAATTTACGGCGGCGTTTAATGTATTTTTATTACGCCGCCGCGCCGCCGCCGCCGTTTTTAATTCGGTGTTTCGGTGAAGTCGGTCGGTACCTATGCGCAAGAGTACATTTACTTGTAATTTGGTGTTTGATAAAGTATCGCAAAACCGCATATTAACGTTAACACAACCCGAACCATCAACCCTGCGACAAAATTAACTTCACGCCGAACCAGACCGTTAATGTCGCACATAAATTACAACGCATAATATACACAATACACAGGTACACCACACCTACGTATACTCGTCTTGTTATAACAATGTTTAATTACTTTTTCGATATCATACGTAAAACACTTACACGTCGAACGGATTTATGGTTATAATATTAAAATGCGCGATTCCAACGATAAGACAATAAGTTTGCCGCGAAAACGACGATTCGAAGAACGTATTATGTTCGGTGGTACCTGCTTCGAACCTCGTGTAGGTCTCCGGCCGGAACGGACGTTTCGGTAGCGTTTCCCGAGTACGTTCGAGTACGCACTTTAAACGTAAACGATTGACACAATTAATAATATTCATCTAATGACATCAATATCTCAATAGATGCGATTGAATAAATACATTTTACTTATATTTTGTGTAATAGTGTTTACAACCGATCGATTCATTAAGGCTAGCTAGGAGTAGCGTCTCTCTCTTTGTCAATAGTCAACCCCGGAGAGAACGACGAACAGTCACCGTGCAGCAGAAATACAAAAAAATCATCGCTCGCGAAGAATAAAAGTCGGTTTCGTGACGAAATAAAGGAAAACGTTACGCCCCCGGCCGACCGCGACAGGTATATTATTGTTTTTTTTTTTTTTATCACTACTCGTCGACGCGGTTTTTATTTGCGATTTGCGCGCGCGTATATTTTATTCCACTGCGGTTTTAAATTTCAGATTCCCCCCACTGGCCACGCGTGATCGTCACAGGTGTAATGAATTTATCAATGCGGTCTCGCGATTAACATATTAAGCCCATACGCTATGGTAACCGCGCATATATTACATTACGGACGTGGCCGTCGGGCGATATTAAAACGCCAAAAACTTGTTTCGAATTGTTTCGCGCGCGTCAGCGTTTAAGTTCTAAAAGTTGGTATAAATATCGCACGACGGTCGACACGACGACGACGTTAATAATAATTAATAAATATTCCGTAAATTGTCACGGAAATCGTCGACGATTGAATAATATCAGCTGTCGTCTCGTGCGTTTTACAATCGACCGGTAAAAATTACATAAAGACCCGTTTTGAATGAACGCGATCGTTTAGAGTATAAAACCGTACGATTTTTTTTTTTCCCTAATTAAACATTTGAAAACTTCAAATAATGTAATCGTATGTAATTCTGTATTTTGCGTTTTCTCATCAAACCGCGTGTGTGTTTTTTCCTGCAAGTATACGACGGAACGTGACGACGACGACGACGGTTTTTATTAAAACGCGTTAGAGATATTGTGCGGCGAGTTTTTATGAAAAAAAATATAACAAGTGGTTTTTTTTACGGAACGATTATGTGCGCGCGTTTCGTCTCTTTCGGACACCCGAGCGGATTGATTTAACGGACGTTTCGTTTAATTGAACGCCGTCGACTCGACATCAGATTTTAGTATTAAAATAATACAATATAATATACGCGGTGAAAACTGTTAACAACGGCGTCGTTTAACAATACTCTTGTTTCTTTGCGAGAAAAATCAATATAATTACTTTTGACGGGGGGAAAATACATCATTTAGTCTCAAACATAATAATATTGTTTGTGATAAAACGACCCTTTTTTCTTTTTCTTTTTTTTCATCGGTCTATTCGACGTTAATTTTATTGGTGCGGTGAAGTTGAAAAAAAAAAACAAAACAATTTCATTATATAATTTTTTATGATTTTTATTTGTCGATTGCAAAAAGTACGACGCGTTTCCACAACTTTAATTGTGCGCACACATTCAATATTATCGTCGAGTTATTTTTATACTGTTGTTATATTATGTTTAAACTGGCCCGAAAGCAAAAAAAAAAGCGTTTTCGAATCTAAATTCTAGATGATACGTATTTCACGGCGAATAACGTAATTGTGAAACGTGTGGTGTGCAGAAGAAGAAAAACACGAAACGTATTTATCAACAACGACCGAGATAAATTCAATGAAAAAAACAATAAATATTTTGAAATAATCCAAAACGCGTTTTGTAAAACAAAGGTTTTAATTCACGACGACGGCGTCTGGCGATCATCAATTACTTTCGATTATTTTGCGCGTTTAAATTACAATTGTTTCCCCCCTCGTAATTCGGTCTTTTGTTCCCGGTCGAGGAGGCGCTTTTAAACGCCGTTTAACGTCACGCCGCCGCGCCGCCCGGAGGAGACAAAATTAACAGCCAATCTCATTACGAACGACGACTGTTGCAGTTAATTACTATTTCGACTGCCGCGCTAAGAATACAGATATTAATTGGCCTTTGACAAAAATGAGGACACGCCATTTATAAACACGCTTTCTCGAGATCTTATATTATATTATAATATGTTATTATTATTGTTTCGTCGTGTTTCGCGGACGTTATTATTTACCCGTTTGTTTTCCGAGTAGATAATAATAATAACGGTTTGTTGTACGACCACTAATGAAAATTAGTTGATTTTTTTGTGTTTTTTTTTTTCGGTTTGTTTATGGCTTTTTGCACATCACATAAATCCAGAGCGATATTCATAAACCGAAAAAAGTTTGAATAAAAGGAATGCGAAACAAAGAAAACGAGAGCGACCAAGTAAAAACAATAACTTTTCTGTGACACCGTAACAATGTTTCCATAGGTACTGACACAATAATATAATAGTGCTCGCGAGCTGATTATTATTAAAAAAAATAATACAACCGCACATATTATTATATTTTATTATTTACCGCGAGCCGGAGGATCGATTACCATAATAATTTTCTCCGAATACGTTTCAGATCCCCGAAAACACAAATGGTTTTTGTTTTCGTTGTGTCGTAACGCGAACGTTTTTTTCGTTTTTTTGAATTTCCGTTCGAAATGTCGAGAACGTGTGTTCACCGACCGGAGCTCGTTTATAGTCGCGCTCGTCGTCGTCGTACCCGAGGAGCGGGTTCCTACTAGACAACCGCGTTTTGTCGACAAAACGTTATTCCGCACAAAACAAAACGAATACCGCGGCGGAGCGATTCGAACCGTATACAAAAGTATGAGTGACGTAGCCTTTTTTTTTTCTCTCGCGTATCCTTCGCGATAATTCCTTTATAACGCTCGTATTATGGAAAAACCACCGTTCGACATTATTTGTCCTTTAGAAGGAGCAAACACACGTCTATAGAATATTATATAATATATCGATACGCACCACGCCATCGATTGAGAAAATAAACTCTAAAAACTGACGACTCATCTCGTCGACAGTCGAATAGTAATTCACCTACTCGTATTTTAATTCATTATAAATACGTTATTATAATATTTGGCTGGTGTACGGACGTTTTCATACTCTCACATAATATAGTATAATATCGTCTTTATAGTAAACAATGCAATCAAGGCCGTATCCAGAAATATTTTTCGGGGGGGGGGGGTGCAAAATATGTTTATTGTAATTTTACTGAATTAAGGTTTTAAAATTTGATTAAAAATAAGACCGAAAAAGTTTTAATCTTCTTTTAATAAAATATATAATTCAATAAACAAAATTACTTTGACATCTTGCCACCTTACACTATATACAAAACATAAAAACAAAATGAATTGATAACATACACAAATTCAATATAATTTAAATTAATAAAATGCTTCTATCTTTTTGAAGAGCAAACCGGTTTAACACTTCTTCGGGATTAACTGTTACATATCTCTATGGGCACTTAATAGAGCAAGGCCAGTTAGTCTTTCTTGTCCTGTAGAGTTAAAAATGTCGAAAAAGTTCTTTCGGGAGTTGCTGTAGAAACCGGCAATGCGGCTAATACTTTTAATAAAAAATGAATATTTGGAAAAAGTTCAGGGTTACAATAATTTAATGATTCTATAGCTGTATTTGGTTTTATGATTCATATTAGTCAACAGTTAATTTAATTAGAGTTTAAGCCATTTATAACTGAAAATATATTATGTTTGTATTAAAAACAAATAGTTATTTTAAACATTTGTAAAATACTATAGAAATTTCCGGACCCCTTGGACCCCCCCCTCAGATACGGCCTTGAATGCAATAAATATTAAAGTTATAGAAACTAAAATTTGCGCTCTCTCTCGAAGGACGACGATTTCGAGATAAAGCGAATACACGGTGGGCAGCAAAACTCGAATAATAGTTATTAATACGCGTAACACTTCGGAACAGTACTGCAGGACCGTTTGGAAAAACGGCGGAAGAACGTGGCCGTTGCATTTTGTCCGGAGGACACGTCTTCGAATAGCGTGTAACTTGACTTTTGTATTTATTAGAAATAAATTCCCGGTACATTTCGAACAGGCCTCGGTTATAATATATCACGGAACAGGCGCGCGGGAACCTTTTCACCCCGACCGAGACCACAGATGGTCGCAGTCGGTAATTACGCGCGCGCGCGCGCCTCGCGTATTTATAATCCTCGACAGCTCTAGAGCGCCGCCGGCGTGATGGACACCTCGTCCGAACCGTTGTTGTACGTATTATTATGATATGTGTATTTTGTGTCCGTTTACCGAGCGTGCTCGTATATATATATTTTATTTTTATTTTTTTTTTCCGGCCGTGACGAATATAACGCGCGCAGGTTTTCAAAAGCGTCCGCACTCTTATTCGTTCCCGCCCGACACGACTCACCCGCGAATTTCGCCCACCCACCACTCTCTCGCCTCCCCAATGTGAACGTGACCACATGACCGAGTGCATCAATCATAGTTTTCGCGCACGTTCACGTCTGCATGCCTTCCCCTCTCCATTATGAATTCGTCGTCTGTCCCCTCCCCTGCGCACGGTCTCCCCTCTCCGACGCGTGTGTACGACCGCAATCGTACTCGAGAATACTGATGGATAACTCGTTCCGGAGACGGTTGAATTCTCGGTCCACGTCGTCGTCGACGTCATAATTCGTTACTGTTTCGAAACGCCGCCGCGTGTAATTCGATTTTTTCTTTCTTTCTTTCTTTTTCGAAATAATCGTTATTGCGGGCTTAAAATATATATAAAATATTCGACCGACCGGTAACGCCAACAGCTCGAACGCGTCTTCCGCGAAAATATCATATAGTAATCTATTGACTTATTTCTCAAAATTCAACCCCTAAGGGGGTGTAAAAATGGGTTAAAAATTAAGAACGTTATTTCTCCCTCGTATCGGGCTAGATTTTGAGATGCAACCATCAGAGCGAGCGCGTGACAATTTTGATTTCATAAAAATAGATTATAAATTTTATAAAAAACGAATGGCTGGCCGTTTTGTTATTATACTTTCAAGTTCACTTCCAATTTATCTTTGAAAATCGGCCGTCCTACTGCCCCGCCCTGTACAAACGTATTACGTAATTTTGCACACAAGCGAACGGGTATTGTATGTTTTCGCCGCGATAGTATGAGAAGTATGAGCAACGTTGCGCGTAAGACTGGCAAAATAAAAACAGCAAGTCGTAAAGAAGAAGAAGAAGAAGAAGAAAAAAATCATAAAACCGCGAAATTTAATACGGCCAAGGGTAATAACGGGGAATAATAAAATAGCAAATATTCAATTCGCGCGACTGATAAATGGATGAATTTTTTTTTCCCTTCCAAATCTGGGTTACGCCATTCCGTCGCACTCGCATTCAAAGAGATATAAAAATCACCGTCCTGCAGACGACCAAAAGTGCATCGCGTCCGTCTCTAATATCGAAAAGTAAACTAAATTAGTTTTATACGGGTGTACCTACGGGTTTTTCAATCGTTCAAAATGGATTTGTCTCGAAACAATGTGGCCAGCTTCAAAACGTCCTCGTTGAAATCGTCACGATCGCATATAATATCCTTCCGGACAGGATAATAATATTTTGTAATACAACTAATCAATTTAAACATTATATTATGTCAAACATTAATATATTATGCATCGTATGGTCGAGTACTTTGCTATTAAAATTAAAGAAATCGGAAAAAAATGCGTTTGTAGGGTATTCTAACCGTCGCGCGTCGTCGTTATATCGTTATATCGAAAAAGATTTATCTTTTCTATTTCTATTTTGAGGGTGTACCTTTGCAATGTGTTGCGCGCGATATAAACCTTTTCGATATTGCCAAACTATACCACTGTTAAAGTCTCGGATTCGATCGCATTAAAACCGTTGTGAAATCCGCTATCAAAAAGTACCGATACTAGAGTGCAGAATGATTCGGAGTGCGGAACGTTTAATTCCATTGTCGAGCGCTCGTTACGCTTTTATCGTTACCGTTATTAATTCGTGGCGTAGTAAGCAGTGATATAAAACCCGACGATTTTGGTTTTTATTTTTCTCGTTCGTTTCGAAGATTTTGTCGGAATTTCAAAATATTATGTGTCCCGCGAATTCGAGACGATTGACGACAATCGAACGTTTCTCGAGGAGCCGTTTCAATTTGATTTCGCGTCTTCGTAATCGATTTTTTCGATACAACAAATCAATCGTAATTTAATATAAGTCGTTTAAAGTTTATTTCTAAATTTATATAACCATCATATTACGTATATGTATTAAGAGTAAAACAATATTGAAACTAAATTTTTCCGTACGATTTTTCCACGTCGATTTCATTGTTTTTTCGGTTCGGTTTTTTATAAGTTATTAAAAAGTATAATCGCGATCATATTTTTAGCGTTGATCAAATCGGAAAAACGATGAGAAATTTTCCATTTCCGATCGACCAATGAATGATTGGAATGAATGAATAATATCTCGTCGGTCGAAAGAAATCACGTTGTAAATCAATCTCGAGGCACAAATTTTCTCCAATAAGGTTGGTTTTATTGTGAATATTTTCAATATCTCGTTTATTCCATATTGGACATCGTCGCGCTCTTCTAAAACAATACGATCAAATAAACGATTTAAATTGATTTCTAATATTTCCTTTCTTTTCTGAAACTCACACCGCAGTTTCGACCGATATGTTAGCTCGATATTTAAAAAAAAAAAAATTAAATTACACTCTGTTTATGCTCGCTTTAATTTTTGTTTAAACTTACAATGTCGTTCGAGACGATTCTTCTATCGTTTGTATTGTTGAACGTCATTTAAATAGGTGGACCGGCTTTACTCGGAATCGCCACATATAATATCATATAATATAGATTGTAATTTTCGGTTCGAAAAAAAAAAAAATCAAAATTTTTCCTCGTTTAACGAATATTTGAAATTGGCGCGCGGACGACTAAGTACTTAATAATAATGATTTTTTTTTTTTTTCTGTCTTATTCAAAGAACCGCATTAGACGGTATAAGAGTTTACACAAACAGTGGCACTTAGTTCAAAGACAAAAGTTTCACGAGACGCGCGCACCATTATGAATATTGGACACATAAGGTACGACTTGGAATTTTCAATTACTTTTGTACGCGTAAAAAGGTGGCACGGTGGCACAATTTGGAAGTATGATTTTTCTTCTCCGGTTTTTTTTTTTTTTTAGTCTTTTTTTACTATATATGCATCTGATTATTAAAAATTTAATAATCCACCAACACCGTATTGACATACTACACAAAAGGAAAATGTTGAAACGCGCGCGTGTGCGTCGGTGGAACACGAACGACGAAAAAACGAAATGAAACAGCGATTATTATACGAGTATATACATTTATGCAAACACACATATATATACGAGTATTCGGAAGAGAAACGGAACGGAGAATGATCAAACAATAGAGTTCACTGGTTCTTCTCTCTCGCTAGTTCGCTCTCTGCGTCCGTCTCTTTTTTTTTTTTTTTCCTTTTTTTAACACCTCTAATTACCATAAACACCCCGCAGTGGAAATTTATCAAAAGTACAACGTCAGAAAATATAATATATACATATACATACGTATTTATTATTATACGAGTATTATGTTTTCAAATTATATTTCATACGTATTTTTTTATATACATATCTATGTAGTTTTATTGTTGACATGACAAGTAGGACCCCTCGTCTCGGGCTGATAGCTCCGCGTGTACGATGATAACAATAACGCCAGGCGTTATATAGTTATAAACAAACACACACACACACACACACACACACACACACACACCTACAATAACAGATATATAAAATAATAGTAATAATAATGATGATGATAATAATAATACAAATGCGGATACTAATGACAAACAATAAAAATAAAAATATAGAAAAAAAAAAAAAAACGAACGTTAGTCACAGAGTAAGAAGCGGGGCGGGGGGGAAAGGAAAAAATGACCCGACTCGTCTTTTATATGGGAAAATGTGGTGTGGAACGCACAATAACGTATTGTTTACCATCGTCCTCTGACAGATACATTATTCAACGTTTCCCGGTTACTGCTGTGGCCGCCGCCGCCGCCGCCGCTATTGCCTCCCAAAAGCTTCCTTTTACAACTCTTTTATATCACTATACGTACACACAGACCGACGCCCCCCCCCTACCCCTATCGCGGGGTAGCTTCCCCTCTGCTCAGCCTTTCCTTTCATTCGGTGTGACTATTTTCTAAGCTGCAGCTAGTTAAAATATACTCTCTCCCCGCCCCGCCCCCGTCACTTTATACACTATTTCGAGCGCGCCCTTTGGCGACGATATTCAACTGTTTTAGCGAAGTTTCTTTTGTACTCTCGGCGCGGCGGCGGCGGCGGCTCGAACTTTTCCCTCTCCCGGATCGCCGTCGTACAGTCGACATATTATATTAATATTGTACGAGATCACACACTCGCGGCGACACAAAGCTCGAATTATTTCTTTTTCCCCTCCGCTAATAATACGCTAATAATACACACGGTGTATTCGAAAATTACTTTTATTAAGAACGCTCCTCTTATTATGATCATCAGTGTTGTCCTCTTCGAAATATCGTAATCTCTCCGATCGAGCGTTTTAAGGAAAAAAAAAAAATTATATCGTTGAGAATTATTCTTTAAGGCTGTTGGAGCATGACACGTTTTAAGGAGTAATATTTAGACATTTCATATAGCATTTTATAGAATTTACATTTGAGCTGTGTCAATGTGTGAGAAGTAAATGAATATTAGTGTGAGTTAAAATATTCATGTTTAACCATGAAAAATCATTTTTTTTGTTTTTTTAAAAAAAGAAAACATGTTTTTAAACCTAATTTAATACATAAATCAAAAATCTATTTCCTACAGATTTTAGTAAAAAGGCTAATAAATTCATACATGTATTCAGAATTGAAATCGGACATCGGGAAGTACTTTAAAAACACCTACTCATATTGGTCTAAATAGCATGTAAAATACGGTTTTATGAATCGTGCTCCAACAGCCTTAAATCGTATAGCTCATAATGTTTCAATAAATCGTACACCGTCGTCGTCGTGCGAACACACGAAAATAATTCACAGAGCGAATGTTTATAATTTCTTTTCTTCTTAAATTGTATTTTTTTTTTTTTTTTTGTTCTCCCCATTAAAAACTAATCGTCGTGGCGGCGGCGGCCTTTGCCGCACTCTATTGTATCGTACAATCGTCGTATTAATCTCATCTTTGAAAAAAGTCGTCGTCACAGTAGCCACGCTCGAAATACGTTTCTAGAAAAAACGTCACAGTCATAGGTCGGGTTAGGTCGTGTTAGGTTTTCCTAAAGGAAAATCAACCCGACGCGGGTCCGACACGCGCTTTCTCATTATTTTGTTATTAAAGTCTTAACGATTTATTGTCGATCGGAAAGCCGACTAAACTATTACTAATTATTTCAGTACAAACTATTAAATATAATATTATATTTACACCGGATGATGATTTTGAATCGAAACCGGTCGCGACATTTTTGCACTCTTGCAAATAATACTCGAGGCGAGACCTTATTATTGTTTAAAATATATATTTAACGGTTCGTATTGAAATAATTTGATATTATAATATTCAATAATATTCCGTTGTTATTTGTGAGTATTAACCGTCGAATATAATTACTTTATTACATTATTTATTTTCAAGTTTTTTTTTTTTTTTTAGATAAAACGTAAAAGCGTTCGATACGAGATCGACGACTTGTTGCGAGTTTGTCGACTTGCATTTCTATCGAAATTTCGAAATTTTATTTTCGTCCCGGTGAAAGTATACATACTACACGTACAATTCGTTCGCCGTCGCACCCCGCGGGCGGCGGTGTCGCGTCGTAGACGCCATTAAGCCGTTCGGACCCCGTTTAGGTCTCAGTGTGCGGTCAATGAAGAAAGAAAGAAGAAAAAAAAACTGTCATCAATAACGCCGCGGAGACAAATTGAACTCGAACCCGATATATAAAACTTAAATCGAGTAACGCGATATACAATCATATTACAGTCCCGAAAACACGGGACGCGACGCGCGCCGGCGGTCAATTACCGGAGTGAACGATAAACGACGTTTTATTAATAAATAAAACGTTTCGATTTTACGATATCACAAGCAATAATAACACTTTAACCGCCGCCGCCGCCGCCGCCGCGACAAGATCGTGCCGAACAGATTACGTCACGTTTTTTTATCCTTTTTTTGTTGCGAAAAAAGTAAAAAATACTCGACGCGCGAGGGGTTATTATAATCTGTGTTGATCGTAGTTTTTCTACCGGAATGGCGGTAGGGGGACGGAAAATAATAACAAAAACTTTTGTCGTCGTCGTTATCTCGATTTGACGCACGTGCTGCTGCGCGAGCCGCCGCCGCCGCCGCCGCTACGACGACGCTTGGTAATTTTTCTCTGCCTATTTTCGTCACCTCTGACCTTTTTTCGACGAGTAATATAATATGTATTATAATAATATTATGTCGAGCGGTGTAAGTCATGTTTTTTTTTTTTTTTGGTAAAAACGAGTCGTATATTATCGAAAGGCAAAGCGATGTTTTTTAATAAACCGTTTCGTCTCTCCGATTCAGATTTACACGCATCTGGTCGACGCATTTTTCGCCCTCGAATATTCAAGCGAAATTTAAAAGCTGATTTCGAAAAATAATAATAATATCTCGTCGTCGGCATAGAGTCGATATTTTTATTTTCGTTTTTTTTTTTTTTTATCGGTGTCCCAAACTCGCTCTTAAAAAAAAAAACAAAACAAAACCAAACCACTCACCGATCGCGCGTACCCCATACGTACGTTTGACGAGCGTAGAATATTATTTTATGGTTTTTTTTTTTAAATATGAGTTTCCGACTACTAATTATCATGATGGTCTCGCGGCCCCTTTTCGATCGCGCTTTGCGCGGCACTCGACAATACGCGGTTAATGCAGATTGGTTTTTCGATTCGCCGCCGCCGCCACCTACTACGCGTATCAACGACCTATAGAAATATAACCTTTTCTTTTTGTAACGGTATCCGTATTATGAAACGCACGTCATTACTTTATTTCTCTCCGGCGACGACGTTCAAAAAAAAAAAAAAATTAACGAATTAAATAATAATTGAAAAAGCCGGTATCGGCGGCGGCGTTAAATCTCGAATTAAGAAGAAAATGATTTGTGGACGAAAACGGGGGGGAAAAAAACAAACAAACAAACGCCACCACTTTGCACACTTTTCAAAAATATAACGAGCGCACCACAAATGTAGGACGACTGTACACGATTCATTCAGTCGTTCTGATATACGCGGAACGTCAAAATAATTTACATAGCGAATATTTCATAAATTAACCTCTTTGTAATTTGTTATGGTAATGGTGAATGTGATGCAGAGACACCTAACCTTAATATACGATATGCAGCGCTCGCGATTAAAAATTCTCAATGTTTTCTAAAAAAAAAAAAAGTAAATACGTACGACGACATTTCCGACTCTATAATATGATGTAGACGTACAATATTATTGATCGACGAATAATATAATAAGACAAACTTTCGTTTTTCGAAGAAAAACACAAACGGCTTTCAAATACCCGTGCAATAATCCGTCGACTCCGGGTCGAACTTTAAGTCGGATAAATGTGAAAATTCGTTTTCCGAGTGACGTCGTCGTGACGATGAAACGTCTCGTTAAAAAATCACGACACAAAAAAAATGAAAAATGCAATTTTCAAAATAATATGCAAAATTAAGCGTTCGCTCGCCGGACTATAGTTTTCGACCGAAACAATATTTTTTTAACGAGGCGTCGCGCGTCGTCGTCGTCGTCGTCGTCGTCGTCGTTCTGAATTCGGACGAACGTTCAATATCGAAACCCTCCGTTTCGATAATTGCGACGGCTTCGAGTAAACATAATATTATAACGAGATCGTTTAGCTCTCGCGCGATAATACATGTTATTATTATGACAGAGCGCTGCCGTTTGTAACTCGAGTGTTACGCGAAACGCAAATGATCAGATAAAAAACCGGAGAATAATCAAAGCGAAATAAACTTTGGCGCGTTTACGACGACGTTTTCTGCGATTCGGAACACATCCGTGCTCGATAACGAGACGCGAAACTCGACCACCAGTTCTCGAGCACCGCCCGACCAGCCGTCGAATAATACGGACGAGACGAGTTTGCTCGCAGACGACGACTAAAAGAAAACGGACGCGAGAAAAATGTTCGGCTAACGAACACAAACAGTAATAAGATCCGAAACGTATTTGTCCAGGTAGACAGAGAGAGAGACGAACCACCCCCGGCGGCGCATTCCGTATGCGGCAGAAAGTCTGGATTTAATGATAATTGCGTTTGTTCGGTAACAGTTTTTGCCGCGCGCGCGCGCATTATGAACGAGTGGAAAACACTCGGCGGAAGAGCGAAATATCGCGTATAATAATTTACACTTTTAACTTTTACAAACAAGTTTGTCCGTAACGGCGAGCAAGGGTGGAAAATCTCGTGCTTTCTCGTGTTTTTCTTCTTCCGCCGAATTGGCGACGGCGGCGGCGGCGGGCGAGAGTAGATTTCGTTTCATCAGAACGTTATTATTATCGGGTCCGACGAATGCATTTTTTCTTATTCCCTCGTCGTCGCCGAGAGACTGCAATATGATAATAATACTAATAATAAGCGATAGTTTATTCGACTAGAAATTTTACCGAGTCGATACCATTCCATTTTAGCAGACTCGTGGTGAGAGTGGGTGGGTGGGGGATAAATAACATTGACGATAGAATAATAACGAAATATTATTATATAATACATACCGATAAGACGACGCGTTTTATCGTTTGATTTCGCTCGAGAAAAAAAGGGGAAAACTTTAACCGTTTTACGACGATGAAATAATTATTGTAATATTTCGATCGAGCGGTTAGGCCGGCGCCACACTAGAGCGGTTTCGACGCGCGGTTTTCCATCACGCGGTTTCAACGCGCGATATGCACGTGTTACACTAGCGCGGTTTGCGCGCGTTCACTACGCGCTCAAACCTGTTTGGGTTGATGTTTCGGTCTTGCGCTGTCTTGCAGTTTGCACCTCTAGTAGTTGTAGTTATCGTCTTAGTATTGTAGTCTCGTCTTGTAGTTATTTCGAATTTTATAGCAAGTATAAGCAAGTTGAAAGTAAGTAGTAACGACTAACAAATATACATATTTATTATAAGTTATTTATTTATTTATCTATATTAAATTAAAATTATTTTGAAATTGTTTATTCAGTATGGATTACGATTATTATATAAATTCGTTAAAAGCGAAAATGTATCCCAATTTTTTATAACAACACTGGCTACATTTATCCAGGCCTTGGTTTTACAATGTTTGTCCATATAATTACTATTATTGATATTCCATAGACATTCTTCCTTCTCCACTTCGTTTATCAAAATATCAATGTCAATCATATTGATATATTCAAATAAATTAAATCAATTAAATTAAATCAAAAAAAAAACTGGGAAGAACGGTAAAAACTAAAACTAAACGAACTTTTAAACGCGTCGTAACCGCTGTGGTATGTCGCATGCCATATAAAACAATGTGTTACAGTTCCAAGCGTCAACGCGTTCAAAACGCAAAACCGCGACAGGCAGCGGTGGCAAGCGGTGACGCGCGTCAAAAACGCGCTAGTCTGACGCACTCCATTTACATGTATGCATTTCCATCTCGCGTTTTCGACGCGCGTCGAAACCGCGCGTCGAAACCGCTCTAGTGTGGCGCCGGCCTTAGGAAACCGAGTTAAATTGTCGTGTAAAATATAAACGTACAGCGAGCGATAAGTCGACGACGATAATCGTACTACTTGCGGGAGATTAATGTTGCGAAGATAGCGATGTTAATTGTGCGGATAAGTGGGCAACGGTTAAACGCTAATAGAAAGAAAATCTCATTGGGTTCACAATAGTATAATAATGCGCTGTATATAATATTATTATCGTCGTCGTCGTCGTTCTTTTCGCAATATCTTGACTTTTATCGTCGCCGCGAGGAGACGAAGACGAGAGGGAGGAAAACATAAAAGAAAAAAGCGAGAGAGAGGAAAAAAAAAAAGAGAACCATAAAACCATGAATAATCGTCACCCCCGGCGGCGCCGCGCCGCAACTACGTACACCGTGCAAAGTGAAACACACACAAAGTTTAAATAGATTAATGAGTGTTACCCGCCGCACACACACAGACTCGCGCGCGCGACCGTCTCTCGCGGCTCCGCTCTGGTCTTGATACCCCCAAATTAGTTACGCCGAGGCCTCGTCTCGTCTCCCAGAGCGGACTCGGCGGACGCGGCGGGGCGAGCGCGCGCGCGCGCGCACACAATGGGCCGTAAGGCCGCGCGAGAGTTAGCCCATATTGTTTCGGATGATTTAACACCGGAGGTAAATAATAGTCGCCTCTTATTATGTGTTTAATAAAGTTTCTTTGTTTCCCGTTTTAAAGCGCGCGTATAAAATATATAATAATACGTATATAGAACCTCGTATTATTATACTGTGCGTGCCATCGTGCCCGCGTCGCCGTCGCCGATCGAGCTCGGCGACGACGACGACGACGACGACGACGACGCGGTGGCACGCGGAGATTTCGAAGCGGATTTATATTCTTCGTCGCCCCCGCCCCAACTCTTTCCCTACACAAACGTCCCGGCGATCTGTTTCCGACAGCAGACTGATTGCTCGTTCGTTTTGTCCAAACCTTTCCCCCCCCCCCCCCCGCCGAACGAATAAGTTGGGTTTTTTTTTTTCCTACCCCTCGTCATTATTCTAATTTAACCTTAACCGGACGGCGCGGCGCGGCGGCGGCGTAATGCGAATATGAAAAACGAACAAATATAATACCCGAACGGTACGATAGAAAAAACACACACACAATCGTCGTGATCGACTCCGACCGTTACAAAGGACCTGTTTTTTATAGGCCATTTACTACGGGACGGACAAGGCGCTTTATAAATAAAACATGATATATATATACGTATTTCACTCTCGGCGATATTGCGCGCGTCGTTTTAACCTCTATACCGGAACAATCTCGTCTTTCTTACAAAAAAAAGTTAATCATCGCCTAGTCGTATTAAATACTATTTGTCCGGCGCCGCCGCGCCGGTGGTTTCAAAATATTGTAAAAATACGTATAAACTAAAAAACGATGAGATTTTTTAGCCGGCAGGTCTAATGTTGGATCGATTTATTTGCGCGCGCGTGATTAATGGAATAACGAAACGCGATAAATATGATTTCGAGACGGGCGACGACGCGACGGACGGATGGCGGCGCGACTGCAATAACGTCGTCGTCGCCCCCCGGCCGGGGTTTTCATTCGCGCGACTGCTGTAGACGACGCGTCTGTTGTTTTCTTTCGCCGATATAACGACGGGGCAGCGCCATCGCACGTTTCATCACGAGCTGCGCAAAACGAAAACGTCGAAGTATAAAAAAAATAAAACACTACAACAAAACGGCGGCTTCGGCGCACAGCCTACATTTCATATAGTTTGTTTTTTATTTTTTGAATATTTCCGACGCCGCCGCGTGTTTTTTTTTTTCGCGTTCGATAATTCGTACGCTTTATTATCGTTCCGAGAGATCGAAAACGTACGAGCGCGTCACGACGACGAAAATCGCGCCCGGAGGATTCGCGCCTACCCGCGCGACTGTTAGGTATATACCCTATTTTAAACGTGCCGCTAAACAACGTCGGCAAACCCATGGTCTGTGGGACTGTCTCTCTCCGCCTCGGTTTTCCGATCGGTTATTCGCGCGTACGACGCGAAACAGTCCCGTAATAAGTCGCCGTGACGGCAAATCGATGTTTTTTAGGTTTCACGCCTGAATTTCCAAAGGAAAAAAAAAAAAAGGGAGAAAAAAATCTACCCCTATGCGCACCACAGTCGTTCCCGTCCCTTACGTTTCCCGACCGTCTAAACCCGCCCCCCTCCCCCACTCCAAGCTCTCACTTACGCTCTACCACACACACACACCGCCGTATATTCCATCATTCCGTGCCCTACTCTCCCTCTGCGTCGTTCGAAGACGAATTTCCCTAGCCCGTAAAACACTCTTTGACGCGCGGCTACGTATACGGCATATATTTACATACTCAAAAAACAACGGGTCCCCCCCCCCCATCCCCCCTCGGTCGTCGGCGACTATATTATTGCGACGGCGGCGGCGGCGGCGGCGAAACGTTTCTGCTGCTCGTACGTATAGGTGTATAGACCCACGTGAAAGCAGTCGCACGTCCCCGGTAACCAAGTAGAGGGAAAATTCGCCGTCGGAATACGTAAACTCCGGGGCGGCCGGAACACGGAACAGCGCGTATTTCCACGCGTCGCGCGCGCGACTGAATATCGTCGCGGCGGCGTCTGAATTTTACGCGAAATCGGATTTAATAACGATAACGTCGAACACGTAGGTAATAATAATACGTACGAGCGAACATTTGTTTTCCGTACCTACGACGACGACGACGACGACGCCGCGCCGAACGGTTTTCTACCGTATAATTTCTATCGTGTCGCGCCCCAAACGATCTTTTTTATTCGAAAATTGACGTGGCTTCTTCGGAACACTTTAGACCAGTGTTTCTTCTGAACCTGTGTTCGGGAGATCACTATTGAGGGTTCCGCGCTTTTATCAAAATATTTAAAAATTACACGGAAAAAATCTAACTACTGATCAGAGTAGCCACCTCTGAGGTGGGTTGCGCGTTACGAAAAAAATTTTGTTGTTCGGTGTTCCGCGACATCCAAAAGGTTAAGAAACACTGCAGTTTAGAGACCGTGTGTGACTTGTGCGCGTAAGAAATTATTAAGGCGGCGGCGCTCGGATATTTTCGGTTTCGTCCGCGTAATCGATTTTGTAAGACGGAACGACCATAGTATTGTATTATTCGCGTACACGTGGTGTTGAATAGGTTTTTCTAAAAAACGCGAAAAAAATAGAAGAAAGGATCATATATACACGAGATATACCACGTTTTTGGTCGCTCGGAATTTTCACTGAATATAATTCATATTAATACTCTCTAGATATTATATTATTATGATTTTGAAAAACTTTTGGATTTTTTCGCTTTGTTTACGAGTATTTTTTTTTTTATTTTAAATAAACAATCCGTACACAATCGGCTGTGTGAGTGACTCTCGACTAGTTATTATTTCTATTTTCTTTCTAGAAAGCCATGTATAACATTTTTTTTGTTTTTTGTTCGGTAACAAACCACATTTCCTTTTTAACCGAGTATAAGTAGCAAGATTTTTCTCTTTTTTGTCTATAAAATACTTTTGATCTCGGACCGAAAATTCTGAAAAACATATTATTGAAAATTCTTCGTACGTCGTATGAAAATATTACGCATACGTATATAATATTAAAATTATCAAGTGCTGCTCTACGAAGGAAAACGTTAAGAAAGATTATGCGAAGGACTAAATCCTTCCCCGATTCACGTGACGCATTATATACAGTTTCTCAAATAAAGAAAAACTCGTGTGTCGATCGAAAGACGTATTTCGAGATCGCGAATCATTTTCTAAATCGTTTAAAAGCGACCGGCTATAATTATTATTATTATCGGGCCGGCCGCCGAGAGAAAGAAAATATATAATATTATATACAATGAGCTCTCTAACGCGCTAATTTTTTCGTCAAAAACGCGTATTTCCACAAGTGCATTAATAATACAATGTCGGCGGCGGCGGCGGCGGCGGCGGTACGCGACAAACACGCGTCGTAACGGTTTTGTTATTGAAATTCGTCGGGGGACAAAAAACACCGACATCGAACAACGCGCGTTCGATAATATACTTGTCCTACATGGATCGAGTTTGCGAGTTAAGAGCGTTTATAATGTACGCGTATGATACGTATTATGGAAATAAGGTTGGCGATACGATCGTTTTGTCTTTTGAGTAGCCCCTCCCCCCCCCACACCATCGGAAACGAACGGATAACGCGGCGGCGGCGAGCGAGAAAAACTCGAACGTCCTTTCCCGTAAAAAGCGAATTTCTCCCTCAAAGCATTTTATTTATACGCGGTTAGCGTGCGCGCATAATATTATACACTGTAAAACTGTCAACAACGGCGTTTTCCGCGCGCACATTATTCACACCTTTTGATTTTAGTCGGTCTCGTAATAATAATAATTATAATATTACCGCTCTCTCTCGCGCGCGACACGAAATTATACGAATATTACACGTATGTGGTCGTAGGCCCGAAAATCCCGTATTTTCGGTCCGTAAAACTTTCCCTCGCGCGCGCGCCTGTCTTTTGTGTGTTTTTTTTGTCCACCTCCGGCTCGTATCAAAATCGTACGACGGATGACATTTTCAGCCCCGGACAAATGGACTGACCGGTTTTAATGAAGCGCGGCGGCGGCGGCGGCCGTTTGGACGAGGGTCGTACAGCGCAAGGTCCGCGTGACGAGTTTTTTTTTTTTTCTATTTGTTTTTAATTTTTTTTTTTTTTTTTGCCCCCCAGACGTTATGTTTTTTAATCGCATACACGCGGCGAGGTAAAAAAAAGTAAAAAAAAATAAAAAATGAAAGATATCCGACAACGCGCCGGGCGCGCTCGAACCTAAGCGCTCAGACGAATAATAATTATTATTGCACAAAAGAAGAGGGCAAAATTTGACGGTCCGACGACCCTTTTCAATGGGAGTTTGCGAATCTGTCAGACTTCGCTGCCGCCGCCGCCGCCGCCGCGGTGCCCAGGAGGCGGGTGGGCGTGCACACGGGGCGAAACGTGCTCTCGGTTTTCTCATTATCGGTTTCCTTCCGATTACATCGCATATCGCCGTGCCCAGTAGAAGAATATCCGGCGCGTTGTTTTAATATATTTTTTTTTTTATCAAAAATCTAAGTATGTGTGTTTTTTCTCTCTTCTATTTCAACACAAGACGAAAGTGTACTGTTCTGTCGCGGTTTTTTTTTTCCACCGTCCGCGCGCGTTTTTCCGACCGCGACGCGACGCCGCGCCGATATAATCGATCGACCGGCGCGGCGCGGGGGTTCGCAAAATTGTTTAAATCACCTGCGATCACAATGAATAATATTCGTAATTAATAAAACGCGGCGCATTGAAAACGGTTTGTAAATACGTCCGCGTGGAGGTAGAGTTATACGTAAATAAATAATCGACGACGAGCGAATTCGAATCCCCGCGTTTTATAGTACATATACCGATATTTCTGGAGTATTCGTAAAAATTAATGGTTTTTTTTTTTTTTTTTTTTATTGAAAATTTACTCTCAAAGTGTTTGTACAGTTTGTGTAATCAAAGGGTACCGAAATCACATTGTTATCGTGTTTGTGTTATTATACTCACAAAGCTAGAGAGTATGGATTTTCTGTAACGCGCAAACATTACATTTAATATAAACAAGTCGTTATTGTCAGTAGTCATTGGTGGAAAAAGTCCAACGACGCGACGACGACGTCGATTTGTTTTCGTCACTTTTTTCTAAACTTCAAAACCACCTTATTCCAGACAGCTGTACACGTGCCATGACGCCGCACAATGTTATCGCCTTAATTATTTCACCTTTGCCATTGACGTTTTGTCATATTATACATAGGTAATATCGTTTACAAAAAACCGATAGTTCTAATCTCTATAGTGCACCTCGACGACTTGGACGCGATAATTATGATTAATATCGGAGGAAAATGTATACGAAATCGAACGAAACACCGTCTTCGAGTATTTGACGCGTCGACGAACAGTCGAATATTGTATTTTACAATACAAATACGATAGGATTTAGAACGATTTTTCTCAAACAATCTCGTGTTAAATAATATAAACACCGAGCGTTTTTTTTTTCTCGACTATTTTGTCATAGTGATATCGTCGCGATTTTTTTTTCAGTCGTTCGTTCAACGAAATCGGTGTAAAACGAGTACTATGCGATTTGTACTTACAAATATTATAATAAAACTTTTAGGGCAAATACAAACAATCGTTTGTAAAGTAAATAAGGCGGGTGGCTAAGAAAAAAAAAAAGAAAAAAAATGCTAATACAGCGAACAAGTAAATAACGAGTAATAATGAACTCTAAATGACAACCAAACGATTTGTCAGTCGCCACGGATGATCTGATTTACGTGCGAAATACGTAAGTGTAATTCCATGCAGGACGATAGTCAAATACAAAACGCGTGGCCTACAGCTTTCGCCAAACCGACAGCTGATGAAAACTACTAAAAAAAACTTTTTTACTCTTCTCGAAACAGGACACCGTCGTCGTCGGTGTCGTCGTCGTTAAAATATCATCTCTTTACGTCTTGATTTTGAAATCGAAGACTATCTCTATAGATATTGCCGACGAGAAATTCAAGTCATTTCTAAATAGTATTTTCAAAATATACAGCCGAAAGTGTTGTAAACGAGTGACGATGTGTGTTATTCACATCGTATCGAAAACACAAATCCTAATACGACGACGCAACAACGAAAGGCGGGGGGCGCGAATCATTCGCTTCGGTTTTTAATTGATTTTTCTTCAAATGGAAATTTGATTCGACTGTTCGGATGAGACAAAGTGGCTCAGTTTTCAATCGACACTAATTGGTTGTGAACAAAATAACGCCGACAAAACGACACCTTCGGATATTCCAATCGAACGAGTAACACGATACGATCGTCAAATATCGAAAACCCAATATACCTGACCTTACTGCGGGTCGCGCGTTATTCTACTGTCGACGAATCGCACCCCGAAAACGTCGAAACGGACGATTCGCAAATTTCATTAGTATAAATCTTTTTCTTTTTTTTTTGTTGTTGTTCTCAGCCAAACGTAAACAACGATTTTAATTAATTCCGTCCGACGAATAATAATTAGAGGAAAACGTTATTTACATTAAATGAGATATTATTATTTTATTGTTTCGATTTCTCAAAGTATAATTTAATACATCCCGCCAAGTAGAATATAACTACTGTACGTTTTCGGAAATATTTAAATACCACACCGCGCCGGCTCGCGGCTGCTCGGCGCGGCGTATTTGAATATGAAAATGATAAAACCACGTCCAATTGTTGTTTGTCTTTTGAATTATTTATCCCGATCGCGTTGCGCACGCCACTCCGAATAAGAGTATATTGTCTTAAGATTATTTATTACCGCGAAAAGTCGAAATCACGTGTTTTGATACACCTATCAAAACACAATTTCGTTATAAATGTGTGTGTGTGTGTGTTTCTAACAACGATTCATCATAATATCGGTCACGTCATTAACGTCGAAGGAATAATAATAATAATAATAATAATAATATACTCGTACGATGTTGTGTATAGTCTGACGCGTCGTCGTGTTGTTCGAGTAAACGCACTGAAAAAAAAAAAAACACAACACGACGCGATCGTTACGTTATTTTTTGAGCTGAAATTCCTTATTACGGGCGTGTTGCTACGTATTTATTTCCATCGATCACGTGAGTTTTTCAACTCTATAAAGTCTAAGGCCTAGTGCGATCATAAAAGTGCAGCCGATCTTTTCACGTACCTGGTAAATTTACTATCTACGAGAAACGTTCGTCTCGCATTCGTTCGTCACCAACTATATTTTTAACGTCGCGTCAAACCGTTGGAACCATACTACGCACTTAGGCCCATCTCTATTTATAAAAAATAACACCGACCCAATGACGATGATAATAATCGAACGATAAGACGAACGGCTCCCCTGTGCCTTTTGCGCACGCTTAAGTATCTATATTTATAGGGCTTGTGAATAATTTACGTTTTTCTGTACGTTTATAAGTTATATATCACGTACTGCCTAATGTACGGTACATATACTCGTATATATACAAACACGTATAAGGCGAGCATAACGAGAAACAACGTGGCCATACAGACGTTGCGCGTTTAGCCCCGTCCGTTTTCAGTGGAATAAACAAGGAACAGGACTCGTAAATATCACCGGGGCAGTGTTCTGAAGGAACGTTGTTGTTTGTTTTTTTTTTTTTTTTTCCCCGAATTTATCTCGAAAATCCTCACGCGACTTTACACGGGAAAACTACGTTACTGCGTGGGCGTATGTGTGTAACGGGTGTCTCGGCGGAAAAGAGAGAAAAAATACGCACGCGCGCGGCGGGGGCGAGAGCGGACCGGCAGACGGAGACCGAAGAAGGCGGCGAGCTCTCGAGATTGGTGTAATAAGAAAGAACGGAAACGGAGAAGAAAAAAAAAAAAAGAGACGGAACAAAAGACCGAAGAGTGAGGCGGGCGGCGCACGCACTTTATTTGTTTCTCCGAGAGAAAGGTCTTGCCGTCCGTGGGAATTCGGACATCCAACGCGAGAAGCGGCCCACCGCGTCGCACACCTACTAAATAATTCGGGTTTACATACCGGGGCGAGAATATAAGAGGCGAAAGAAAAGCGACGCGACGCGGGACGAACGACGACGACGACGACGACGGGCCAACTAAAACAAACGTTTAGGTCCGGGCGGGCGGGGGGAATAGAAAAATCAACATCCTTTATTTTTGTTTTTTACTTTGCTCCCGTAACTTATAATATACATATAGTTTTATACAAATATTCACCTGCAGTAGGTTATGTTTTTGTTTTTTTCACCGTTGTCAGCAATATTGTATATTCCCTCCTTGGACGATTTTCCCATATCCTTTGTGTTTTTTTCCCTATCCTTCGAAAGTTGTTTTTGTTATTTTCCAACGCCGCTTTTTATTCGAATCCTAATACGTCAATCACTCGGGCTCGTGGCCCGCGCGCGTCTCGCGTCACGCGGTAATATATGTGCGGGGGCGGTGCGGTCTCGGCTATACGACTTGCGGCAGAAACAAACTCGAAATATTATTTCCCCGCCGCCGCAACGAATAACTTCCGGTCGCTTCCGACGAGCGTCGTCGTCGTCGTCGTCGTCCTCGCGCGCCGCCGCCGCCGCCGTCGTTATTGTCCTGGACCGACCCGCGACCGTTTTAAAAAAAAAATCAAAAATTCGTATAAGAATTTCATTTTATTAAGCTTTTGAGAATTATAAAAATATCTTACGATTTTTTTTTGTTAATCTGATGTATAAAATTCTCCCGTTCGGCTCGATCGATTTTCATGAAATTTGTCGTATATATTTGATGGCTCTGAGAATAGGACATAAACTTATCTGTAACCAGAGTAATCATTGTTTATGAATTTTTTTGCGAATCGTTTTCGAAAATATATTATGTGTTTCATAATAATTGTGAAATGTGGGTGAAATAATAAAAGGATATCATCAGTATCCTGTTTTTCATTATCAAGTACGTCGATTTGCTATGTTAAAAATTGATTTAAAGTGAAAAATTGTTTACAATACGAATTTATACATGATGGCAAAACAACGTTTGCGGGGACAGCTATAGTTAGTTAATATAAAAAAAAAAATGTAAAATTGAAAATTATGTTCGTCGTCGTTTCATCGTCGACGACGACAATTTTTTCAATCGCGACGATCCGAGAACATGTTTTGTAACGTCTTCATCGTTTTGGTTTCGATCGCAGAGAATATATTCATTTTAATCGTGACGACAACAATACGAAAATAAAAATTCGTTATATTCGCGACGGAGCAAATTATCTTTATCCCATCTATTCAGCTCACGAGGACGTGGTCGCCGTGGATATCGCGCGGTTATGAGAACAGTATAATATTACGAGTATCGGTATAAACTACATCGATTTCGCAGAAAATCCCAAAAAAAAAAAAAAAACAATATAATCGTTGCGAGAACGAAAAAAACCGAAAAAACAAAAGCAAAGTGTCGGATCGTCCGCGCGTTTGAAGAGAATGGGGGGGGGGGGGCTAGCGTCGAATAAAGATATTGAAATGGGATGTGACATTTATTCTATTACCGGTTATATGGAAAAAGTATCTCTTTATACAGCTTTTCCCACGTACGCCTTATATCATAAAACAGGTAAAGAGTTCTTTTGCTGCGGTTTCACGAAAACACACGCACACACACACATCCGTTGGATTGGGCACGCGCATTATGGCGGGCGGGTAAAGCGGCGGTGGCTGGGTGAGACGACGGGCAGCGGTCAAAAAGGGGTCAGGCCCAACACTTGGTTGGTAATTTATTTTACGAGATAAAACGCGCTCGCGCCAATTCTATCCTCTCTTTTTCACTTTACGTTCACAACATGTGGGAACCTTTAAAAGGATCAACATTTTTTATTCTTCTATAATACATATATATATATATATATATACGTATATATACGAGTATATACTATAAAAGTTACATCGCGTTCCTTTCGTTTTACTGGCATTTTAATATCAATTCGTGCGATTCACAGTAAAGCTAAAACAGACGTCGCGGCGTTTTCGTTAAAACGAAAATTCGCGAGACCGATTCTCTTTATTTGTTTTTTAATCGTCTCTCGGTAGGAGAAAAATTTGTTCGACAAAGTGGTTTCGTCCGAACTAAAATAACCTCGAATGCGATATTATTATGATTCCTATTATAGTTTTATCAATAAGGAAAGCTGCCAAAAGTCGGGACGGCTTCATCACTCACGCACACGCGTGTTATTGTTCGTTTTCGTTCGAGCGACCTGTTCGAACTCGAAGTTTTCCTAACAAACGAAATACGTGTTTTCACACCGTACGTACGATCGATTATTATTATTATTATTATTATTGATAATATGTTTTTCGCTATATATTTGTTTCGGTTATTAGAAATATTTAAATTTCATTGTGTTAAATCGTTTTTCCCCCTTTTTTTTTTTTCAATTTAATTTACGAGTATAATATTTTCATAAGTGATTATAAAATACGTACATTACTACGTTTTGTAAATGGTTTTCGAAAACGTACTATTTCACATACTTATATCGTGTATATAATAATATTATGATACTCGTTCGAGAGTGGTTGACTTTATTTTATATCCTTTCATATTTATTTTTATTTTATTTTTTTTTTTATTCAAAAGCATTTTTATTTATTTAAAAAAAATGATTTCCTCGCAAAAATGCAATTGAATGAATACGGTTGTTTTACGATATTTCATAATGCCGCGCACAAGAAAACTCGGCAACACAATTCTTAATAATCACGCGGTCGCGGCGAATAATTAAAAAAAAAACATATATTATTGCAAATTCGCGGCGCGGCCGCAAAACCGCGTGAATACAATCGTTAAACATATCTCCGTGCAAAACTTACTATCGTTCGAAACTCAAATTATTATAATCTTTCAAACACTCGACGGTTTCGTCTGACGAATCGTTCGTCGGGGACAATAGCGTTGTCTGTATAATGAATGCTAAAAACGTACCTAATATTATGATATTATTATCATCAAAACTGATTGAAAAAAAACCAAAATCAATCGAGTGTTTTACGTACGTGATTCGATGACCAATCGACGACGGGGTTAGAAAGCGAACCGAGTTAAGAGAAAGACAGAGGAATAACGTGCTCGGGTGTTATTACAGTGAAGTGTTTCCGGAAACAGTCGGCATTTAAAATCGCTGAAAATAGATTCTCCTCGGTTATTTTAAGTTTGCTAACTTTTGCCTTTTGTACGGCACAAAAACTGCGACGGAAACGATTATGAATCGGACGGCAACCGCGTTGAACGCGAATGGTCGAAACGTTGAAATAATCGTGCTGTGTAGGTGTACACAACACGTATTAGATTTATCGTCCTGTCGAAGGATAACGGAGAAGGAAATACACAGCGGGCGGACACACGCGTTTCGATTGACCGCGAGTCGAAAACGAGACGTTATTTACTGCGATTTCATTACTGCGAAATATGAATCGTACAAATAATACGATCTGTTGCAAGGTTCGGCGGTCTAAAGTTTCAAGTGTTTTGTTGTCGGCGCCGCCGCCGCCGTTGATGAAGTGTACGCGTCATAGACGTCGTCGGGGGGGGGGAGGGGGAGTTTCTTTTCTTTTTTTCCTGCCCCTTTTTAAGAAGGTTATCGACGTCGTCGTTAAAGATCCTCGTGGAATTAGCATCCGGCCGTAATTGGCTGGATGGTTTCGCCGGCGCGTAAAACACGAGTGGTACGCGGGAGTATCCTTTGGAACAGGAAAGGCTTACAAGTGGTTTTCTTTGCAACTCTACGCGTCTCGGCGGGGGGGGGGAGGTGGGAGAGAGGAAGAGAGCGATAACTTGCTTCTGTAGAATATTAGCGACTTGAAGTGCGGAAAAGTCGAAATTTTCAAAAGCCGATTTTATTTCATCGCAGGGGCGGGTGTCGCGATGGCTCGGGGTTTCCGATTCCAAAATCATTCTCGTTTTATTACTTTGTAACTGTAATTTACGCGCGCACTCGAAATATCGCGTCTACACACAATATAATAGCATCGCCGGATTTCAATGCGAAACACAATAATATACGTATTTTAGGCGTGTCGTTTCAACACTTTTCCTGCAGTATTATGTCGTGTTTATATACTATATCCTCGCGAGTCAACTGAAAAATCTACTATTCGGCCGCGGCGGCGCGGTGCAGGTGGTGGTCGTCCGCGATATTTTATTGTTCGTCTTAACAATCTGCATTTCGAATATTTGCTATATTTTGGCCCGACCAACTGCGGCGTTATAGTGATAATAATATTATATTATGTACGGTATATATACCGGTATGGATATTAAAACTTTTATTACGAGACCCGCCCGTATCGGATGTGTCTATCGCATGTGCCGTTCTGTTTATTTCCGATATAGTTGATTTAAAAAAAAAATAAAATAAAAATAACCTTCACCGTTTTAATAACATATTTTATTTTATAGGTGATTTCAAAGGGAACTTCCGGTTACGGAGCATTGTCCGCGTGCGCATTATTAATATGATCTAATAAGATTTTTTTTGCCGAAACCTCGTGTGTCGAACTGAAATATCAGATTCGAATATTGAAATGCAGACGAATAATTAAATATCGGTAGTATATGGCATATACACCGACCAAACGAATCAAATAGCAAAACGATACTCGTTTAAATAATAGTCGTTTGTGTTAAAGAACGTTAAAGACACGTGCCCAAACGGCGGCAAACATATACAGTAGTCACTCGATAATAATTCGAAATTCAGGGGACCGAGTTAAAAATTCGATTTATTGAGGTTCTCGATTTACCGAGTGTTCGAATAATCGAGGGAAAAAAAATTAATTCGTCAGTAAAAGTACCAGCAGTCGCGACGACATTATCGTCAAAGTGAACAAATTCTTCAAATGATACAGGAACTTCTGTCTAGTCTGTTCCGTGTGCTTTCAACCTCCTCACATTGAACAGGAATACCTTCACCGATTGTCTGTCCGTCCTTAATAAAACCACAAGTTCCGAAGCAATTCGCGACGATTTTGTGCACTAACATTTTCCCATGCTTTGTGTACCATTTCCATAGCAGTGAGTATAGGAATTTTACATGGAACATCATCACCCGTGCACGCCAACACTTGTCGAACAATTTCCTTCCGATACATCGTTTTAATTATAGAGATTCGTGAAAAAAAAATTCGAATTGTAGAGTGTGCCTAACCGACAGACATTTCGAATTATCGCGAGGGGACCGGAATACATGTATTTTTTTCTAATTATAGAGGTTTTCTCAGGGGACTTGGCGTTTATTAGTTCGATTTATGGAGTTTTTCGAATTATCGAGTGACTACTGTATCGCATAATCACGGTCGATAGACCGCCGTTTTGTTACTGATATTTTTTTGTAAAAGAGTAGAAAAACGTATATCGTCTCCGCGGAGGCAATGGAATTATGGATGAAAAAAAAAACACGTGTTCGATAACGTCTCAATCAACAGTTTAATCGATAATAATTATCGCGACGTCGTCGAGATCCGTGACGAACGCGCGAGTACGTGACGCGACGGGAATATAAAAGATTACGTTTGCATCTCTCGCAGCGCAGAAACCCACTCGGAAAGATGTTTCGCCGTCGTTTTATAAAACTACTACTTTGTTGTGAGCGAGCACTAAACGTAATACGATTTCGCTGCGTTATTATAATAATATAATATTATGTGTTTTTTTTTAATCAGTCGCGACCACCCCGCGACCGTCGTCGTCGAAAAACTAAAAACCAATAGCCGAGAAATAATAATAATATTAATAAAATTATGTAAAAAGTACAACAAACAAAACGTTTCTCTCGTTGCCCCGGAACGTTTTCATCGATGATCAAATAATAATATAACGATAGTAGTAGTAAATATTATGGAAAAAAAAGTGCAACTTTACTCTCGTCGGCGCGGGGCAGATAATATGATTTATTTATTTACAAAAAATAAAATATAAATAATGTTTAGTACGTATAAACGGGCAAAGCTTCAGAAAACAGAAACCTCCCCGTCATCGAGTCAACGAAGAGTGGTTGAAATTGGTTTTCAAAACTACGAGGAAATTGTGTGTTATTATTTTCGAGAATTTTTTTCCCTGGCCGACACCGGCTCTTAAACAACGGACAAAATCAAGGCGACCCGCAGCGTCCGGTATTTAGAGGTCTCCACTGTACGTCGTACATATCGTTTTACGGATTGCACTGGAAATTGTTGAAATCCACGCGCGTTCTTTAAAATATTTATTATACTTGCCCTCGGACCCCGTGCATTACGAACAACTACAGACATAATATTATATGGTAATAATAATATAATATACGTATCGTAATAGACGAAACGCAAAGGACGGGAACGGGGAATTTTAATCGAAAAATGACATTCCCTCCGACATTGTTCCTGCGGTACGGTATCCTTTTTCTCTTTGCTTTTTACTCAGGAAATTGCAGACCTACCTCGGAGAGTAGAGAAGAAAAAATATAAATGTTTTCTTATGAAATAACGTCCAACAACGACCGACAATTATTTTTCGTCCGACGAAAACGCTCGGATTATTTTACTCGTGTTCACAATAAAGGAAGGTAAACTGGAAAAAATTCGAAAAAAAAAAAAATCGAAAAATCGCGCTGTTTATCGAGTGAACTACATTATGACAGTGCACGTACAGCGTACTTTTTACCACTGTGAGAAACGTGGGAGGTAAATTTGTTATTGAAAAAAACGCGTGGTTTTTTATACGGTAAAAACGATGAAAACATGCGAGAAAACATGTTTTTTATCTATTTAAAATTCACAAGTCAAACTTATGATAATCGATTACTCGATGAAAAAAAAAATAAAAATTTTACGGAATCTTCTCGACAAATCGATATTATTTTAAAATCGTATTTATCATTAAAACGAATAATATGCATTATTTCCAGTTTTTCTCCGGTGCAGTCGTGACGTTTTAAAGACTGATCGTTCGACGTCAACCAAAGTCGTCGCGGCATATTTGAAGCGACCAAGTATTGGTCTCGATAGAATATGCGTTTTTTCTTTCGTTTCATCGATTTCTTATCTAGGAAAGCTTCTTTCACGTGGTGTAATGTCATATGTTTTGATACGTTTCGAATTTCGTGAAAATATGCAATAATCGTCATTTGATATGCAGAAATATGCGGGGAAAAAAAATTGCACCGTTAGATTCAAACTATCGTGATTCGCGAAGACGACAGACAAAAATCCTGCGAAAAAGTGAAAAGGAAAAGAATATGCGATCGCGTAGAAATCCGCGCTCTAATCATAACGAACGGGTAGAAAAATATTAATTAATCATTCGAGTATAAAAAACGTCATATTATATTATTTTCGTGATAAAATCTTTACGTTTACACGACGACGTAATACATAATATGCCTAATGGATTTGATTTTTTTTTTTTTTTTGTAATTATTTCGTCCGTTTTTTTTTTTTTTCCTAACGATTTCTTTGACTACTCATATTATTTTTTTAAAATAATAATTTTATATACATAATAATAATAATATACGTATACGTGCGTTTAAAATGATTTCGAATAGAACAGTTTTCAAAAACTTCAACGACAAAATGAAAATTATGATTAAAATGTATGCGACAGAGTTACGTATTATTTGAATAACTGTACTCGAATACATTTTGATCACGAGTCTTTATTTTCCCAGGAAGTACTTTGGAAGTACTTACAAAGCATTACTGCGGGAAGTTCTAAAACTGAAAAAAAAAAAAAAAAAAAACCCCCCGTGATTAAAAGAAGTATGTTAGACTTGTGCCAGATGACTTGGGCTTTATTTTCTGAAATATTATTCGTTTGATACGCCCGTCATATTATTAAAACGTAAATACAAATAATATAAAATATACGACATATTGCATTAGTAATTTTACTTCGTAGTCGTAATGAGTAAACAATTCGGCGCGCGTAAATAAGATATCGGTCAATGTTTAACGAAACTTTTTATTTGAAGTAATAAAAACTCGGATTTTTTTCATTCGAGACGGCATATCTATCAAACGGGGAAAAAAACATTTACGACGAAATTCTATAATATAATATTATATTTTTATGCGATGTAATTATTATAAATCAGTAAAGAAAAAAAAAAATAATAATAATAAATGCACCCGAGTATGCATACCTGTGGTATGCCTACGACGACGTTATAAAACGCGAATTTACAAAAATATCCTCTCTCTCTCTCTCTCTCTCTCTCTCTCTCTCTCGAGGACGAAAATGTTCACGTTTAGTGGAAGTTTAAAGATTTTGAAGAAATATCTGTAAACGACCGACGCGTGTAGTAGACGCAAATATTTTGAAAAATTTTATCTAGAAAATAGATAATGAAAATTATCGTTTTCGTCCACCAGAGAAATTTAGTGTTACCATAAATCGTGATCACACTGTATATATTATATAACCGTTCCAGAATATTCTCGGCGCTCGCCACGTTATAAATATTGAAAAAAAAACTATTCTATCTTTTAAGTTTGACCATATTATAAATGGTTACCAAATTTCATCAAAATCCGTTCAGTAGTTTCGGAGTTTATCGCGAACATACATCGTGACACGAAATTTTTATATAAATACTAGCTGAATAACCCGGCTTCGCCCGTGTGCAGTATAACTTTTTATTTTATCAGTTTTTTTCATTTTTACCCCTTTTACCCCTTTTAACTCCGGTAGGTGTCGAATTTAGGAAAATCCTTTCCCATGGGGTCTCCACTATATAAAACGAAACTGTTGACCAAATTTCATACTCAAAGCTCCAGCGGTTCCAGCCAGGCGAATTTTTCTAGTTTCACCCTTTTTACCTCTTTTAACCCCGGTAGGAGTCGAATTTCGAAAAATCCTTTCCCATGGGGTCTCCACTATATAAAACGAAACTGCTGACCAAATTTCATACTTAAAACTCCAGCAGTTCCGGCCAGGCGAATTTTTCTAGTTTCACCTTTTTTACCCCTTTTAACCCCCTTAGGGGTCGAATTTTGGAAAATCCTTTCTTTAGGGGCCTCTGCTATATTAAATGAAACTATTGACAAAATTTAATACCACAAAGCTCCAGTGACTCAGGATTTTTTCCATTTTTACCCCTTTTAACCCCCTTAGGGTTAATTTTCTTAATAATTATCTCCGTAAAAACCATCCTCGTACTTCAAGGAATATTATAAAAAAAGAATTAGCGAAATCGGTTCAGGATTTGTTGAGTTATGCGCTTACAACACATTTTGCGATTACAATTGTGCGATACACCATGCAATCATACAAATTTATTAAAAAGTTAATTAAAATATTTAATGTATTAAAAAATTTGAAATAAAAACTATCCTATCTTTTAAGTTGGACCGAATTACACGCGGTGTAAAAAATTTCATCAAAATCGGTTAAGTGGTTTAGGAGTCCATTGAGGACAAACATTGTGACACGAGATTTATATATATTAAGATAGATTATATCGATCGAACGCGTTTGTATAGACGTTTTTTTTTTTTTCGTAACTTTTGAAAAATCTCGGCAAAACCGACCGCGGAAAACCTGCCGCTGCCGCTGCTGCCGCTGCCATATTGCCCATCGAAGTCGTCGATAATTTGACCAAGTTTTCTGCTCGAAACTATGACAGACGCGAGAGAGAAAAAGAAAAAAAAAACACTCGTCGCGGTAAAATCAATACATTCCTCGCTTCGCGCAGAGCATAAGAAAACACACATATCACGGTAAAATTAATACATTCTTTACTTCACTCGCGGAGCTAAAAGTATATATGTTTTTCATGCGTGTATGCACTTTATAAACAAAATATTTCTACTTTTTTTTTTTTCAATAACATACTTTTTTTACAGATTACGTTTTTATATATATTTTTTTTTCAAAAAATATAACATAGTTAACATAGCAATAATTTCTGACTATTGTGAAAATGCAATATTTTTTTTAGAGAATACGTCGTCGTCGTCGTCTTGTTTGAAGAATTATTAATGTTTTCGTGTGGATAAAAAAAAAAAAAAACGAATAAAACAAAAAAAGGGAATAAAAATAAATCGGCGGTCAATAATACTCGTTAATAATAATACTTTTGTCGATGAAAAACTCTGCGCGATTATAATATCATTCGGTAATGATTGTCGGCGAAACTTTATTACACCGGCGACGACGACGACGACGACGACGACGACGCAATAAACTATTTTAGTTTTTCTTTTTTTTCTCTTACTTAACGCGTTACGACTAGGATTTCTATGCGATCGCATTTCTTCGGTCCAAATCGATCGGTTGTCAAAAACTACAATATTATGTCCACGATTTCGCTTATTCATAATAATATTATAATAATAATTTCGCGATTAATAAACAATTATTGTATTTGTAAATTTGTAAGTTTCCGATTTTTTTTTTGTTGTAAACAATATAATATTATTATTATAACGTCACGTGGAAATAATTTAAAAAAAAAAACCAATCGTTTTTGCATATTATATAAACGGTTTACGATTTTTTATTGCACGTAAACCCTGGTCACGACATGGCTCAATAAACTCGTATAATATGTTTACTACTTAATTAGGCTGGGTTCACATGAAGAGCGTTAAACGCGCGTTTTTAGTCGGTGTTCACATGAATTACAGATTTTACGCGTTGAGCGCGCGACTATAGTCAGTCGTGTTTATATTCCGGCGAAGATGGACGTAGCAGAAGCTGTATGCTTATGGACCTTATATCGACGAATGCAGCGTCGTAGGCAGGGCAATAGGAGATACTGGGTTCATCCTGTTTTAAAAAACAGATTAAGTACAAGCTTGTACATCACCGCTGTATCCAAGCTTAAGAAATTATGAACCCAAATTTTTTAATTATTTCCGGATGTCAATTAAATCCTTTGATGACTTGTTGGACCAAATCAAAGAAGAAATTGTGGCTGACGAAAATGCAATTGAATCGGTCATTTCAATAACGACATAAGTCATTAAATTTAAACTTTACAGGAACTAAAAAAAACTTTACTACTCCAAAAATTCAACTTTTTTTGCATTAACACCTATTTACTAATTTATTTTTATGGTTTCTGATATTCATAATCCATAGTTTTAAATAGTCCAACTTTTATCAAAATGCATCAAATTGAGATAAAACATATTTGACTTGCGTCGTTTTTGCAGCGAATATTCACAATATACAATCTAAGTCAAATTAATAAAATTAAATAGATAAACATCGAAGTGTTAGTAGTTTTATTACTATTATTACAATATTATTATTCTATTATGATGGTGTTGATAAAAAAAAACATATGATGTAAAATAATCATGGGCACTAGTGTGATCTATGAATGGCAGCAAAAACTACACAAGTCAATGACTTGAGTAGTTATTGCAGTGATTATAGTTTATAGTTTATTAAATATTAGTCTGACATATGTAGTTTTTACACAGAATACGTAACCACGTGTATTATTATCAAATTTGACAAAAAGTCAATATTGAAAAATCGGTGACTTATGTCGTTATTGAAATGACCGATTCAATTAGATATTGCATTTTTTTTAATTATTTTATTTGAGTAGTCACGAATCGTCATGTCCCGAATTGACGGCCTTTTCTCGATCTCGTCAATAAAAAAATCGTTATTAAATTGTTCCATTTTTGTGGAAAAACAGACGTAACGCCATGAAATACGCGTTGCAACTGAACACGTCAATGCAAACCTGTACTATGTTCAAACGCGCGTCAACCATGTGTACAGTCGGTATAGCTTTTAATAGTAATTGTAAACGCGCGTTTATTTATTTATTTTCTCTAGTGTAGTCGACGAACGTTTTAAATTTAAAATGTTTCGTACGAATATTCAATAATAATTATAGTTGTAACCCAACTACTATCCGACGACGACGGAGTAAACGGAAATCCTCTTTCGATTTCGAAAATCTTAAAGAACAATGCGACCGAAAGACCGGTGTTTTTCGCAAGTGACTCGCGCAAAGTAGGCATAACGTTGCCGAAATTATTACGAACGACTGACGCGCGCGCGGCTTTCTTTTTAAAGTAGCGTCCCGTTTTTTACCGTCGAAAACTTTCCCCCGCGACCGTCGTATTACACTAATAATTCACCGGACTTTTATTAATTTCATAGTTTCGTCAAGGGTTCCGGAAAGTTTCTCGCTCTATTATAATTCGATATAATTATAGTCGTCGAGTCCAGTAGTAATCGTGACCGTGCGCTCAAACGAGGACGCGTGTTTGGGAGAATTTTTCAAATGTCGTAAAAAAAAAAAACAAACAACGAGGTCTAGGACGAAGCGGCGCGCGGCGCGGCGTCGCGGCCGTTTCGACGCAATAGAAATTACCAATTTTTTTTTTTCACATACTTGGAAATAAACGATTTGTAACGCGTAGTTGTTATGATTCGATGACTGTTGGTTGCATAGGCGTGTCTACGGGTCTTGCCTGTCATGCACAGGCATGACCTGCAAAATTTGATCTAACTTACATTATAAATTGCGGTACATAATAATATAAATGTTTTTTCTTAGATTCTGATATTATATTAAATTTTTTGATTTTCATCATTTGGACTTTTAATATCTATTACAATTATTGATAATGCTTCCCTTGTTACCGGGCATTGATAATAGAAGTATTTCATCTATGCGTGGTAGTGTGGTACTAATTGTTCGTGTAGTTTTTGTACATTATTATCTTCACGATATAATGATAAATGACAGATTTTCCACCATTTATGATAAAATTATGATAACATTTGTACCATTTGATAAATAATGAAACACGTGCGAACAGCGGACTTTTCACGTTTATTGTGTATTGTGTAATGACTAATAAATATTTATTTTGTGAATTGTGATACAAAGATATTAGATAATAATGATAAAGCTCATTAAAAAATTTGGAGGTCATATCCTTAAACCGAAACCTAATTTTTTTAGGGGGTGATGGGGAGTGCAGAAACCTACCCCTCCTGAATATGCCACTGCTGTGCATGACCTGCAAATAAGGTCTGGACACACCTATGGGTGGTTGTGTAGGCGTGTAAAGTTAAAGATATATTCGTCGGAGGACGAATCCTAAACAACTTGGCCGATTATTAACGACGAAATAAAACGAATTATTATAAAGACGATAACGGGTCTATGACGGTGATCCGACTCTTGTTGATTTATCTCGTGTAACTCGTATCGACTTGTACTAGATGTTTGTGAATAAGCAAAGAAAATATTCTATTATTAAAAACCATTAAATCCGATTAAAATTAACGAAAAAAAACAAAGGCACGACCAAGTTATCGAAGCCGATAAAAATAAAAAAAATATGAGTTACGACGATAACACGATAATAACTAGGACGCGGATTTTTATGTAATAAAAAAGTCAAAATATTTAAATATTTATGTTGTTATTTTTGCCAAAATACGTATTGAAAATCACGAAATATCTAACAACTGCGATTCGATGTTTCTAATTTTTTTATGACTCGAACCAAAAAGTAAAAATTTGCGGAAATATATTATGCTAGATTATGTTTTTTCGGCTCGTTACCTAACCTAACCGATATGGTGACATGAGAAATCGTAGTTACGACGCGCGCGTGTCGATAAAGTCGAAAAACCGATAAAACAAAATGTCCAATAGAATCGGATGGTTATCGTTAACATTTCTGGACATTTAATGCGTGCCTAACATTTTATAAAATATGAAATATTTGCAAAATATGTACTTATTAGTGAAATATTTGCAAAATATGTATTTACATGCAAATATGTAACATAAAAAAGTGTCATTTTGTTCAGGTCAGGTTGTGAAACGTGGTTTTTTTCAATCAGAACGAAGATACATATTATAATTATGTGCGTTCGATAAAAATATGCATTCGCATAAAAATCCGCGCCCTAATGATAATATAATATAACGATGATAGAACGCAATTGAATTTAACGAGTCGCGCGCGTTAGACGAATTTTTATTCTCGTCAGGCCTGTCGCCCGTCGTCGAGTTGTGCGCAACACGAATCGTCGTCGCGCAGATAATCGCAGTCACTTGACGCCGCCGCCGATCGGATCGATCGGTTTTCCAAAACTACCTACCACTTAAGAATTTCGAAATAAATCCTGCGTATCGTTCGAATGCGATTGTAACGCAACGCCGCGCCGCCCCCTCTGAACATCCTCGTTTTACTGTTCGCGGGCTGTTATTGTGCGTATTCGCTCGCCACTCGAAATTCCCGGATCGTACTTGGATTCCAACTTCACTTCCTCCCCCCCCTCCCCCCGCTCCACGTTTCGTTCCGATAATAATTAGCTGACATATCCCGGACAAAAACGTCACTGGAATTCCAGGCCATCAGAACTCTGAACTCTTCCGCCGACTATAATAGTGTTTGGATATTTGGATACGCTCGTGTTGTAAATTCGGCCTCGCAAACGTTTCGATAATAATAAATTATTATTAATAAAAAACCCGTTCGCGTCATTCGAATTCTCACACGCTCGAATTCTCTACTTTTGCTCGTTCGTGCGACGGACGTTGTGAAAATCATCCTTTTTTTTTTTTTTTTTCGTTCGACCCGAATTACTAAGTACTTTCGATCGTCATTTCCTACGAAAACGTTTATTTTTAATATTTTCATGATATTTAAAAAATCGTAATATTTTCGCTGCAGATTCTACGTCCGTTTGTTTACAACGGCGACCGCGTTTGCGGCGCGCGTCTATTGTTTTTTTTTTTTTTTATTTAGTATCATAAAAACCTATTTCTATTAATTTTAATGAACTCGTACTTATTTGTATTTGGAACGGAATTGAATTTATTTATTCATTGAATAGTGTTTTAAACATACTTAGACGCTTAATGGTTTTCAATTTCTCGGCTCGCTACATAATTTACATCCTTACACAAGGCGAGTCGCGATTTTGCTTTTACACAATATTGTTAGCATCTACATACACAGGACCATAATATTATGCGCACACTCGACTGCATTAGTTGCATCCCATCCGGCGAGGTTAGAAATGAAATATGCGTACGTATTTTCGTATTATCGTTTCAGATTACTACAACGGACTCGATCGATTTCTCATCGCCCTACGTTTTGGAAAAACGACTCGTCGTCGTGTAAAAACGTTTTCGAATTATTGTAAAATCGTACTTTCGATTATTTCTCGGTGGTCCGCGCTAAAAAATATGCTGATAAACACGTCATGCTATTTTGTATTTTATGGATTATAATATCAGCTGCAATTGCGATTGATAAACGTCTGACTACGAAACGACCGATCGATTTAAAGCACAACTATAACTATTAGACATGTAATAATATCCAAATTTCTTACGATTTTCGCGGGAGACTTTTGCCAAATGAATTTTACTATTCTTCGTGTTCCGTTTAAACTCGAAAAATTATGAGTTTGTTAAAATACTGTTTTCTTCGGGGACTCGTTACAGAAATATCAAGGAAATCAAAGACGTGGCTTTAATTTTAGAGAGAAACGTGGTGTTACGATGATTTTTTTTTTTTTTTTCGTTGTTGTTTGTACGTAATCAAACTTTCGGACAGTACGAGTATAAAACGGCACCGAAAGTTTCGCGAGCAGTATCTTATTACGTAGGCAATTGGACTCGGAGAAGATATTATACTTCCGAGAAGTCGATTTTAGATTTTCGGCGTGTTGCGTTTTCCGAGACAAGTTTTCGGCCCGATTTCGAATATCGAAATTCTCGAAACGCAAAACACACCGATAACTTTATATTATTATATCGTTATGATAATAATATCTATTTCAATTTTCTCTCGAATACGCGCCGCGTACCACCTATCGACACGTTTTGTTCGGTGCGTTTTAACGTTTCGCACAGTTGGTCTTCTCGTTAGAATATCATCTTTGTGCGTGTCTTAATTCGATCGTGCCGTCGGACGTCGTCTCGTGAGCAGACGAACGGGAAAATATTCGACACGGTTTTTGTATTTGAAAACGAATTGAAAAAACTGCAAAGTACGAAAAATTATTCTCAAACTGAAATCGCGACGCGACGTATAATAATATCTCGACGACTGATGTTCGTGCGATAACGTTTACGATCCGTCTACGCGCGTCGTCGTGGGCAATTTTAATATTATTACTTTCCGCCGATCTCTCTGTCCGTGGAATAATACGTATGACTACGACGCGTCGTCGTCGTCTCCGGATACAATAACATCGCGAAAAACGGAACCGCAACACCGCGCGGTGATTATTATCTTTATTATTATTATTATTATTGTTGTTGTTGTAGCATTTGCAGCCACGTGCCCCAGAATCGATCCGAGCTACGATAGCTAGATACATGATATCCGCTGCGGTTTCGCGAGAATAATATAATAGTATGCGAAATAAATATATTATATTATTACGTCGACGCCGTCAGCGGCGGATCCAGAAATTATTCAAAGTGGCGAAATGATTTAATTTCGTTCTCATTCGTTTTAATCAAAAAACATAGGAGTTTGATGTAATGTTGTTCACTTCCTGCGAGCACAATATAGTAGTCTCTGGCGAAATGTACATTTTAAATGCACATCCGATACCGAACAATAATTATCGAACATCTCGTTCGATTATTAATAATAATTGGCGCGGCTAAATACTTTTTGAGATGTATCGCCGTTTTTCGATCGCTTTTCGAAAACACGCGCGAGACTAAAAAATCGAAACTCAAATTCAGTATTCCGACTAGAAAATCGTGTGATCGGGGGCAGGCAATGTTGTATTATTGTTTTATTTTCACTAGATTTTATGTAAAATTAACTGCGTATAACAACGAGTCGACTACGATTTTCTTTGCCGGCGGCGGCCAAGAAACATCAGCCTCGTTCGCGAGAAAAATCCAAGCGAAACGTGTGGAAAGAACTTTGTGAAAAATCCAACGATCAAAAGCGATGATATTGTTCGTAGTCAAATTTATACGTCGAAATTATTATTCGTATTCGAAAAAAAATCAATCGTACGTTTTCTAACCGGAAAAACATTGTAGTTTATATTTTCGGGAGTACTACAAGTGACTTCTGGCCAAGGAGATTATATTTTGGCTACGAAAAAAATCCATAAAATCGACGTTGGTACACGTCTTGAATTCGATTACCGAACGATAATTATTGTAACATTTCGATATCTCTTATTTCTATCCTATAGTTTTCGACGATCTAAAAATCTAGTCGGTTACGGTCTACGTTTCGATAATTTTTAACGATAAAGTTTTGAAAGTATCCCAGGTATATGAAACAATAATAATTGTTGTTTCAAATGTCTTCGGTCATAAGGATTAGTGCAGACCGCTGTATATTATAACAATATTATGATTAATTGTTGTCGCGATATATTATAATGGCGTTTTCGAGAGGATCTTTTTTTTTTGTCGCCGGGGCCACGTGGCGTTTCGGAAATTCGACAAAACGGTATTAAAACGACCGTGAGTTCCGATCGTACGTAACGTCTGGCCGGGGTGGGGGATGCGAGAACGTGGAGAACTCGCAATTACTTGTTCGTAATAAAGCCCAGAGAATTCGCGCGCGAATATATATATATATATATATATGATTAATGTGAGCTCAGAGTTGTCACTACAAGCTGGAACGCGCGGTAGGAGAGGACGGTCGGCGGGGCGGCGCGGACCGGCTGCTTTTGACGACATTTCCGCGAGCCCCGAGTAACCGGAGACCGGGCGCGCGCGGGCAGGATAAAGGTGAATTGTCGCTCGCGCGCGCGCGCCCGTCCTTTTGTCGTCGGATGTGTGTGTGTGTGCGTAGACTACACTACCCCGCCGCCGCCGCCAAAAAACTCGGGGCATATCAAATTTTCGACCACTTCACGCGCGAGCGAACAAATAATAAAAGTGGACGGATTAAATTGTTTCGCACAGACACAACCGGGAGCGCGAGCGCGCGCCGTATACATTACCTAATGTTATTTGCAGCACACACACACACACATGACGTTATATCATATATGATTATCGCGCGGGTACCCCGCACGTCACGGACCGCGCGCGCTAATTTCGCGTCCTCAAAACCAGACGCGGATCCTGGAATATACGAGTATATTATATTTCGGACGACGCGCCCGCGGATCCGAACCGAAAGATTATTATATAGGCGGTGAAATTCAACGAGAATAATTCGCGGGCTAGTGTCTTGACGACGACGCGTCGAATCGATTTCGACGTACAGATGATTATTTCAGGCCGACGGCGGCGCCGCGAAAAAATTACAATTTGACACGGGGATTAGATAGATATAACTTTTTTTGGATAACTATTATCGACTTTCCAATATTACGAGTATAAACGGTTCGGGAACAAAACGTAGTCAATCGAATAGTAATGATATATAACGCGCGGTATTTTCAACAAAAACCATTGTGTAACAAAATGTTATAATCATTTTAAGGTTTTTTCGATAAAAAGAGGTCGAGATGTGTGTGTCGCGGCACACTCTGTGGTGTGAAACGCTGCTTTAGATAGTTATGATCGCTTTCAGAGATTTCAATAACAGACGTGGGCGCCCATAGGTAAAATTTTGTTGGGGGGGGGGTCAAAATAAAAAAATTTTCGAATGTAAGATAATAAAGATTAATGTTATTTTTTAAACGATCGAATATCCATGGTAAAAATTGAAAATTTTAAAAAATAATATTGAATAATCACTGATGACACTCCGCAATCAGCACTAAATAATATAATGTCACACAGAAAGTGGACGACTAAAATGCAGTCAATGTTGTCTGATGAAATATTTGTAGTACCTATATTGTGATCTTTATGGACTGACCACAAATTATCTGCGAAAAATAATTTTACCTATATGAACTACAGACTACGACCTGGTGTTAATATGGTGTTTTTATCATCATAATAATATATGATGACAATGAGTATATTTTTATACTTATTTCATATTATCTTAAAAGTGATTTCAACAAATAATTTGCCTTGGTAATAAGGTAATATTGTGGTGATATTTATTGAGCTACAAGTTGATAATTTTTTTCCAGGGGGGGGGGGCAAGTGCCCTGTCTTGCCCCCCCCCCCCAATGGGCGCCCATGATAACAGACCGAACGTTACTTTTAAAATAAATGCATAATAATATAGAATTTCCCGCCAAAAACTATTATTTACACTGCCGTTTTTGTTCTCTCGGAACAAAATACAGTGCAACGACAAACGACTAGACAGAAAATCGCTGCTCGTATCCAGTGCAATTTCGACGTCCGTCGTCGCGCAGTAAATCTAGTACTCTTTGCCGGCCAGACTCCGCGCACTCGGTCGCTCGGCGTTATTAAAACGGGGGTTCGCGCGGTAGACGTGTGCGTACGTATATATTCTTCAGGCCAACAGTTGTTGCGCACGTGTCCCGTACGGGTTTTCACACGGCCGCGGCGAGCTTTGACGTTGTTCACGACGACAGAGAGTTTTGTAAAACGCGCGTGTTTGACACACTTACTAGTGTATTATTATTATTGTGTTTTACAGTATTGACGGACGATCCGAATTTCGCAGAGCCTATACCCAACGTTACGGTATCACTGGGTAGAGACGCATCCCTTCCATGTGTAGTCAACAATCTCGGCACGTACAAGGTAAGACGCCACGTACATATTATTATTAGTAGTATTATTATTATTATTATATAGAAGAAAGTACTTCATAAATCATTTTCGTGAAATGTATTTTCAAAAGATTTACGGCCAACAATATCTCTGTGGCCTATGGCCCCCTGCAGGTACGAGCGGGCGGGCGGGCGGGCGCGCGTGTTTGTGTATATATTTCTACATTGACCAATCAAAGTTTCGGGTTTATATTATACACGCGAGCGACCATATAAAGTATATTCGTCGGAACTGGAATCGAGAAATCCGGTAGCTTCGAGGTAGCGCTGTACTACGACAGCGGTTTCCCGAACTTTTACGGCCACGGCACCCTTAAGAAATATAGTTTGTGTTTAGCGCGGACCGCCGATGTCTATTTGGTTTCAACTCGACCGCGACTTTTCTAAAAATCGATGTTATTATTGTTGACGATTATTAAATATATTTAGTTCATTTGTTCGATTTCAAGTACAACTTTATAACGACATTATACCAGTGACTATTGTGTTGGGTGGACTTTTTTAAATATAATATTAACAATCCAAGTAAAATATGAAATAATTTTCTAAACGATCACATACATCTGGCGGCGAACCCTTTTGACGTCGGAACACACTTTATAGGAAGCGCGCTGCTCTACGAAAACGATTATCCCGAATGAAACGAGTGTAGTTTTAGGCGGCGGCGGCGGTAAGTTTTGATGAAAAGTCACCGCGATCGAAAAACAACGAACGCTTTTTGGGAACCGATCGTCGTCGGCGATTCGATTCGAGTTGTCCGAGAAACGACCGAACCGAATCCATCTCCGACTTTGGCGCGTAAAAGCCGTAGACTTCACGTACCAAACCGGTAATTTTCGAACGATTAAAATTGATCGTTTTCCATGCCGTCGAATCGAATTACGTACAGACGTTTGCTCTTCGCAAAGTTGTTTCCGAGTTTTTTTTATTTTTTTTCACTGCCGTCCGTGGGAACCGGTGAAAAATTTAAAAAACACCGACCGTAAGTCGGGGTCCTTTGTCTTTAAAATAAAGAAGGACCTCTGGAGATCAATTTTCGACCTCGTGAGCTGCTATAATATTATATACTACGACGCGGCGAGACTTTCGGTGTACAGTTTTACTGCCGAGTCCGATCTCGGGAAAAATAAAAAAAGGGTCACTATAAAACCGATTGGCTCGGAATATACATACGTATAGCTAATATACGCGAAGCATAACGTTTTACGGTCGAGACGAACACGAGACATGTAAGTCTGCGCATTAAAATAATTTAATTATAGATTGTATCGCGAAAAAATCGCGCGCGCAAACACAAAACAATAAGAGAACGATAATGATTAAAAAAAAAAACAAACCTCGGAAGACACGGAGAACGAAAAAGGGAAAAAAAGGGATTCGAAAAAGTCGACCGGACGAATACGATAATAATTATCGCGTACAATACGCGATTATCATCAATGCGCGCGCGTGCATGTAATGCGCAATGTTTTGGGACGTTATCCCTCGGAAAAACATACCTAACCGTTGCTCGCGATCGGGTCGCAGACGCGGCATATAACAAAATACGTCGAAACACACACACAGACCCGTATTTTATTTATTTATTTTTTATATACACGCACACACACACACTCGCACGTGTACGTATATAAAAACTTCTGGTAGTACTGCTCTCTGTTTTAACGTCCTTTATCGTATGCATTATTTCTGCTCTTTATTACCTAGTCTACCAAAGTCTGTGACTTAATGTTATTCAAATACACTGCGCGTAAAGCGCGCGCGCGTGCGTGTCGAGAATTACGTATGTTAAACACAATATGCGTTGTAAATTATTTTTCTTCCGACAAATTTTGTTGATCTCGCGATATTTATTGGCCGTCGCGCGTCGCCGTGTCGCACGCGAGCCGCATCAGCAGCGTTTATATATTTTTATTCGATACGTTCGCGTACGAAAACGTCATGAATTAATAACTACATAACGGGTACTACACGCCGCGACGACGGCGAACTTTGTCCAGGGTTTTTTACATAATACGCCGTTACGTCGTTGCACACGGTAATATCAAAGTCCGTCGGAGCCGCGCGTGTATTCTATATTTACGTACGTCCCAGAACGAAAACTCGCGTCGGCGAAAAATCGTTATTTATCCGTTTTTTTTATTCGCGCCGCCGCGCCGTCGTGAACTCTATCTCTAAACTCGCGTACGGAATCGTCAACGATATTTCTCAACTATACATTAAAAATACCTACACCGAATGCGCACGGAAATTTGGAATTTTACAATACATAATATTAACCCTACCCGGGTACCCATTTCAATTTCAAACAAGATTTTTTAATTTTTCCGAAAGTGTATGCCTATATCCTTCTGGATCCTCATCTTATAGATATATTTATACTCAATTGTGCAAATAAATACAATTCTATTGATATCTATAGTGTCTATTTTTCCAGTTTGAATTTAACCTTCTAGCGGTCGCGCCAGCGGTGTTTACACCTCACTTTTTGGAAAAACCATTTTCTTTAATTATATTTATCGAAAAAATTAGTATGACCTCCTGCTATTCCTACACAATGTATTTATAAACATATTGCAATAGTCATGCGTTTTATCTGTACACGTAAAGTCACCAATACGTAGTCACAAAGTATCAGTGAACACTATATTACCGTGTAAAATGTAGTAATATCAATGCGTTTGATACGACTACAGCGAAATCGAAGAAGATTAAGAAGTATAATTACGTAATTTAAAAATACATTTTCTTTAAGTTTTTTTGTAAATGTCATTGTAAACTATTCCTAGCATATATTTATGCAAATTATAAAATAACAGTCCTAAAATCCACACTAAAAATAAAGAAATAAAATAGCGGCGTTAACACCGCGGCGCGACTAACAACGTGATTCTCATAGGCGCGACCGCTAGGGAGGTTAACAACACGGTTGTTCAACAACCAGGTACCCGGGTACCCATAGCATTAAAACGTTAAGTGTTCATGACTGTTCCGTCAATAAAACAAAAATATATAAAACCATTGTAGTATTTATAAATATATAAATAACATAATTATAAAACAAAACTGTAGAAATCAAATTTTTACAAAGACGTATTGGAAATGTCCACACTATTCGTAAACACGCTGGTGATTGATTACTGACGAACAAACACGAATATACTCTATCTACGAGTATAATAAAGATTATGTACCCAATAAAAGTTGAAAATATAAGAACTATTCCTCCTCATAATCGATTATTTTCTCTCGGTGACGAAAATAACTTAGTTTATCCTTCACATTCAAACCAAAATTCAATAATGTACACATATTTCAATGAAAATAATATGCTGGGTACCCGGGTACCCCGGTTGTTGAACAACGTAGAACATTTTGGTTGTTGACAGTAGGGTTAACATCGTTTCCTAAAAGAGTAACTAAAACGAGTGCTCGTTGCCGATGGACACATTATCCTATTATTAACTATAACTTGCAAACTATTGGTTCGTGGGGGGTATACGTTGAGGACGACGACTTTTCGATTCTTCTCGCCCCGTACGCATTTAGATCCGATGATAATAATAATAATAATCCATATTTCAATACGCGATTCCGGTTCGACCGATGCTCTACGCGAGAAGACGGGAAAATGTGAAAAATTTTAAATTCAAAACTAAATGTATCGGGACGGCGCACGTATGCGTTTACCATATACGTATAATCTGTATTGGGATCATGTACGGGCCGCGTATCCGGGATGTGCTCTTACCACTGAATTCGACGTTGCCCCCGCGTGTCGACCCCGCTCGCATGGTCACGTACCGGACTCGGGTTTGAATACATATGTTTTCGTTAGCTGGACAAATTGAACCATCTTCCAGGGCGAGGAGACCACACACACATACTCGTATGTGTGGGTTTTGAAAATCTTATTTATTTATTTTATTCATCTGCCATGTGGACTTTTAGTTGTAAGCGCAAACGCTACAGGGTAGACACAATATTATCGTCGTTGTATCCGTGTAAACGTGTCGATTTCACTAATTATTATTCTTCTTCTTTTTTTCAAGTCGTTTTCACTCTGGACAATGGAATATCGATACGATTAAAAATCGTAACTTTCCTTCGTCGGCATTTGACTTTGAAAAATGTGTATTCGATTGTACCGGAAATCAAATATTTTGCAATCGTTCGACCGGAGTTTACCAGAATATAATATAAATGCAGTGTCTTGGGATGCAAGATGTGTCTATGTGTGCAGTGCACATTGTGCATCGAAATCGTGTCGAAACTATTATAATCTACGAAAACACTTTGCTCTTCTAATATCATTATCGCATTTCGATGATACTAAAAAGAAAACGCGATGCTCTCAACGCTTTTGCATCGGTAAAGTTGATTTTCTCGTTAAAAACCGTCTCGCCGAATTATCTTTATTTCAATAGGCAGTTCTATCGATTCTATCGACACGAATCGCGTTTTCGTTCGACGTTTAATTTTCACGTGTTCGCGCTTGGCATATCATTTTATCAGCACAGCCGCGATTAATCAGTTTCTAATGTGTAGAGCACGCTTTTCACACGCGTCACTCTGACTACTGCAAATTGTTGACTCGGGTACTATAATATTTCGTTTCGCTCGAAAAATCACGTCAGCTCCGTGCCGAGTCTTTCTACTAATAAAAGCGGGGGGCGTTAAACCTGAGACGGGAGGGAGCAGGGAGGTTGATAGCCCCGTGACCTTTCGCTTTTAATTATCCGATTATTTCATAACGACAGTCCGTGCCGATAAAATAATAATTCAATACTCATTGTGTTTGGATTACAATAGACACACTGTGGACAAACACTGGTGAAAACGCAAAACAAAAATATAAACGACGCGTTTGGTAAAAGGGGTAAAGTCGGCGTTTTCGACAAACCGTGTTGGAAACAGCACTGCGACAAAGTGATTATGCGGAAAATTACAAAGTGCATTGATAAGACCCACTCGGTTGATGACGTGTTCCGTCGGCATAAGATTTTATAAACCGTCGCGCGTCGTGTCAAAATAGATTTAGAGCAGATGAAAAAAAAAAACCAAACACAGTGATTCGCGTTTAAATCGCGCGGTGATAGTTGATCAGTCGACGAAACAATAACATCGGCCGGTCTCTCGAGTGCCGAGGAATTCCACACAGAGATATTATATTAAAATACTCGCTAAAAACGTCAAAACGTAGTTGAAAAGATGATTTTTTTTTTCTCAACATACAGTATAATACGTACATTTTACACGATGTAATCGTATCGCATAATATAGCATATAATATCCTCGTCGGGTCACTTACGAGAAAAAAAAAAAAAAAAAACGCTTCGGAGAGTTTTTATGCGCACGATCGATGCTGCTGTGAGCAGGACGCTTTAATCACGTAAGCTGTTCGGCGTTTTGTCGCATAACGGTTGGAATCCGTGCGATTAATACGCGGCGTATCCGTCGTCGTCGTCTTTTTATTCGCGAAGAACTCTGCTCAGAAGACCTCCTCCCGACCGCCCCGCGAGTGGTTCTTTTTCGAACGTAACAACTTTTCTAATAACAAACGAGTAGTGTGCGCGGGCGATTTGATAGAAAATTTCAAATTTCAACAGGTATACCCGTGTCGTATTGTATTTAAATATTTGCAAAACGAAACTCTTTGAAACCGCGTTAGAGTTTTTTCGAAACGAATAAATCTAAATATCGAATTTTTCTAAAACAAAAAATAAAACCGCACGTAAACGGTCGCACTGTATTTTATTTTTTTTTAATTATTTCAAAGTCAGATCCAAAGTATATTATTATATTATTATATACAACGCGCCTTTTCGTGTTAATGCGTTTTCTCGTTCCGAGAACGGGCGGCGGCGCGCGTCGCGACCGGAATTCGAAAGTCCGACTGCGTTTTGATGTTATTGAGTTCGCGGAGTTATTAAACACGCGTGTTACCCGCAATAATACACGCCGCGGTGCATATACCGTAATTATTATAATATCACGCCCGTTGTGTTTGTTACACACACGCGATTTTCACGTGATCCGCCTGGAAACCATGGTCGATCGAAAGTCGACGCGACTGCAGAACAACACGAAATCAGTGTGGTTATACCGGCGGCCTTTACCGAAAATTTATAGCTCGTCGAGTGCAAAACAAATCTCGATTTCGTCTTGTTTCGTCTTCTTCTATAAATCCAAAACCTTGCAGTCCAATCCAAAATCTATAAGGTTTGTTATATCTCGTAAGAAAATATGTGATTAATTTCGAGTGACTTGAATAAAATCGAGTCTCTAAAATTCTCTAACGGCGTAAAGACACGGTCGAAAGAACGTCGAGAGTGTTCGAGTAATAATAATAATAATTGTTGAATTAAAACTGAACCATTGACGATTTTCAGTTTTTCAAAATGAATCAACCGTTTTTGATCTGATTTACATCCGACGGGGCGACGAAAATATAATTCACGGTTTTCAATCGATCAAACGAACGGCAAAACCGTTTTATATTTACGTACACGAGAAAATCAATGCTTAGGCGTGCCGAAGAACACGACTACGGCGATTAAAGTATAATATCATAACAGTAGTAATAACGCGTGACATACGATATTATATTTATGCGATTTCGCGATAAACGACGACGTGGCGCGTTTTATTGCGTTTTTTTTTTTGTTTTTAATTTAATTTTTATATTTTTAACCGCGATCGCCGCCGCGTACTTCGCGGTAACCGGGTCGACGGCAAATATACATGTTTCGACCAATTACCCAAAGCTTAACCACCGGGCACTTTAAAACTGCGCTTTCTAAAGTGAAGGTAAACGGCCCCGAGGATTATCTTTTCATATAAATCTTTCGTTTCGGTTGTAATCCGAAAAAAAAAAAAAAAACACGAAAAAACACCGTTCTTTATGCAAATAATCCGACGTGAAATTAAGTTTTCGGACGTCTGCATGTCAAGCCGATGTTTTTCCAATGTGTCAGACGGTGAGACGATTAACAATTCTCGCGGTAAATTTGAATAAGTGAGTTTCAGAGTCGAAAGTTAGTTTCAATGTATGTTGTACTTTAAGTTAAAATAGACGAGCAGGAGGCGTCTCTGCTATGACAGAAGAGTCATACCGTCTCGCGTCTAGATCGGAGTCACGCGAACTACTCCGAAATCAAAATATCGAGTAAAAAATCGCGATCCAATTCATATATCTAATTAATATAATATTGTTCGGCTACGACGAACGAAAGAGACTATTATTTCAATGTTTAAAACTGTCGCGAATTTCGAAAAAAAAAAAAAAAATTGAGAATTCAAAAGACTTCAACAAATCGAGGGCACACGACTACACGACGATAAAAACAACGGCAAAAAATGGATAATGTGAATAGACTGTTATAAGAAGATAATATTGGTCGGAAGCGTTCAAAAGTCACTCGTTTCGGTAAATTTAAAACCAATACTATTATTGAGCATCGAAATAAAGTCGTCGGTAATCGATATTATACTCGAAAAAATTTCTCATACTTTTCGATCGAAACGATATTTGATTGAAAATGCCGAATTTTCAAAAACTTTCACTACCAACGAGAGTACGCACTGTCCGCGGTTTTCGTTTTCGTTTTTTTCCCCCTACGTTGACCGTACGAAACGTCCCGTCCCACAGCCGTCCGCCCACCCGACGAAAGACGCGCGCTCCGGCGCGACCGCGGTAATTATTATTCGTCGAGGAGATATTATATTAATATTTTATCGGTGCTAAAAGGCTCTCCTCCTTCGCCGCTCGACACTGCCTGCAGTGTGTGTCTCTCTTTCCGCGCGCCGCTCGTATTGTTTTTGGTCCTTCTCTGCCGCGCACATACGTACGTTACGTGTACGCGTACGTACGCACCACCGCCAGGACTAAAGTTTCCAAGTCCGGACCCCCCGGAGGCGTTAGTTTAATTAAATATAGTCGGGCCAACAAGCTAGTCAGGAGAAGCGAAGCCGCTGAATAAATAAACAAGCAATTTCGGGGCGAATATTTCTCCCTCTCTCGCACTGCGCCCGGCTCGACGTCGGTTTAGTGCCCCCGTGGGACCGTCTTTGCCACACACGCACGCGCGCAGCGCACGCTCGCCGCGCTCCCCCCACACCACTCTCCTGCCGCCGGTAGTTGCACCGCCAAAAATACAACCAACATAAACAAGTATGAAAAATGTATCAGTATAGCCTGTGCGCTACGGAACCCGTACGCTATTCCGGCAGATAAATGCGCCGGGGTCGATATAAAACCCTCGACAAACTTTTCTTATCTGCCGCGGTAGCATTGTGTCCGTAACGCCCGTTTCTCGCCAGTATTTGATCGCGGCCGCGGCCCGACAACACCCACCCGCGCCCGGCCGGCCGATGATGATAATAATAATTGTTGTGTGATTATTCGATTCCCGAAAACAGTGCCGACCGATTAGCTGGCTAATAGCGTAATATGCAAACCGTCTCTCGTTGTACTGCGTGTGGTTTTCGTTTTAAATAATATGATTCGTTCGTTTGTATTGACGTTGAAATATTCGATTTTAAAGAACAATAATAATATTCTACGTCTCATCGAGGAGAACGGAAAGCCAAACGAAAAGGGAAGATTTCTTCGGTTCGATTCTTCGCGCGAAAGAACGGAAAATTCCGTCGTACGCGTCACTAAATCTCAAAACTAAATTCTCGGAGGAGGGGCCGTAAATAATTTGATTAAAAAACGAAACGCTGCTGCTATACCGCGCGATAACCAGATTATAATATTATTATGATGTACAAAACGTAAACGTAGTAGTAAACTATACGTACTATTCGTTATGATTTAAAAAACCGCTGCTAAAACGAAATGACGTAAGACCTGACGACTCGGTGCACATTTTATTTTATAATTTAATTTAATCCGAGCATACCGAAACCGACATATTATTATTATACGGTGTCGTTTCAAACCGTATTTGAAAATCTATCGCGGGACAAAGACGCGGTTTTTCGAATAATTTTCAGAACGATAACGGTTGTGGCGATAAGAGGTACCTAGTCGGTAATTTCTATACTCGAAGAGCGTCAGAAAAAAGCAAAAATGTTCAAATAAATCGTTTTACCGATTTCGATTTTTCCGATAACCATTGTAACCGACAGAAATAAACGGGCCAAGTACGGCTGAAAAATGTCGTTTTCGCGTTTCTTGATGGGAAGAAATAAAAAGAACAGTAAATAAACGGTTAAAAATCGGCCGAAATGCTAAACACGTCGATCCTCGCGATATTTATCGTCGTCATTGCCGCCGGTTTTAATTTTGCGAGGCGTCGGCAATCGACGGCGTTTCTGGAAAATCCGTTCGAACGCGCATGCGTTATTACGTAGACACGACGACGATCGGAATATTTAAAAGCCCGCGAGAAATTACGCGGGGAACATGTTTAATAATTACGCGTTGCAAAAGCGCGGTCGATTTTTTTTTTAACGTTCCGTGTACGTTAAATATTCTTCGTCTTGTACCGACCGTAATACGTAATTATGACAGTGTGAATAAAAAAATCAATTATGCATTTTGTCTTCTATAGTTGGAGCCCGAAGAGAGTTATTTTATATTAAATAACGTTTGAATCGTGCGGTGTTCATTTTTTTTTTTTTATTCACATTCATTGGTTGAAAAAAGCAATAATAATCGTTGGATATTTGTTATTAAAATTATACACCTACCCGTCGTCGTATCGGCAAAGGTATTTTTCAAATCAATTAAAAAGTTTAAGTCAATTAACGAAGTTGGAAAAAACAAACCACTTAAATCCAATTTTATAGACGCGGTAATATCTATTTAAATATTTTCAATATAAATTAAGCTGTACACAGTGGGTGTAGGTTTATATAAATAATCGTTTTTTTTTTTTATTCAAAACGGAGCGCTATCGAACGTGTTTCATAGAAACGAAAAAACCGCCATATTTTGGAAAACACACGTCATGCGTATTATCATTTCGACTTTGGAAACCCTCGCGTTGTATTGAACTCGGCCGACTTTTCACCCTCCCCGAATATAAACTTCATGAATACGTAATTAACGAAACGTTTATTTTAAAACACGTTTATAATATATATTACATTTAATATCTTACTCGTCGGAATACGTAACATCTGCTCGGTTTACTTTGTTTTACTTTATTAGCTTTTTTTTTTTTATTCAATCGTCTAATTATTATTCGCTCGCGGTACACGTTTGTTGCGGCTCGTTTGCCGAGCGCGGTCGAACGAAAAATAAAATAAAATATCCGATGGCATATTTTCGAATATACAACGAGTCGAAAATACCTATAATATTATGATATTTCAAAAAAAACCGTCGTCATCCGACAAAGATCTTTGAAAATTTAATGGAATTTCACCGATAAATTTATACGTTTCAACGATATAATTATTAAAAAAAAACTTAACCTTATGAATCGATACGTTTTTTTTTTTTTTGAATACTTAAAAGTTTCAACTACCGACCGCAAAAAAAACGTCATTTTCAATGACGATCGAAACTTTTTTCCACGGCAACGGTATTATGGACTTTTCTATTTTTACACCTGAAACCTGGCTGTGTTAACTCGAGTGGATTTATTGACATCGCGAAAATCATTACTTTTTTCAAATTATTCATTACGAGTGTTTGAAATAATATTATTGATTTTACGATAAAACGTCAAACGTCAATCGCGCGCGCCGATATAACAATATTATTCTTATCGTTCCGCAGTTTCTTTGTCAAATCGCGCGTATACGAGCGCGAGATTTTTCTCGTCGAATTTATCGCGTTTTCGATTCGCGGCTAAAAAACAGCTAGCTCATAAACGATCGGCATTGTTTTCGAATCTTGACCGAATACCGACGACGACGACGACGTCCAATCGACACTCGCTACGATTTTCGATGATAATATCGATACCGATCACTTTCAAATGATTATTACTTGTGAACACCGTATAGAGAGGTCCACCGCTATGTAATCTGTTCAAAGTCCGAAGTACTTATTATAAGTAGTAGTAGTAGTAGTATACTACCTTCAATATCCTCTTTAAGGAGCAAGTGACGAAGAATAAACGCACGTTCCCGGTATCTCATCGTCCTTTATTTGGATTCCCAGTAAATCTAGCGACTTATTGATGTGTGTGTGTGTGTGTGTGATTTGTTATATTTCGACTCGGTTATCGACTCGGGCGAATGGTTTCTCGTAGAAAATGTCGTCTAGTTGGTACTTTGGTTCGATTTGATAATACACCAAACCGTTTTTCTAACGATTTAAAATTCTAACGAGTCACGGTTTTCTAAAAATGAGAATTTCTTATTCCGTCGCAAATCGAAATAATCAAAATAATCGTAACAACTCGGATTTCTCTTCTAATTATAATAATCGTTTACAAAAGATTCGGGACCTTTTCGTGTTGTTTATGGATATTATGTTATTTAAAATTTTCGAGTTTTCGTGAAATTTCGACAGCACAATCGTTTCGGTTGAACGAAATAAATTCTCGAGAACGTAATTATGCGAAATTCTTCGTACATTGTTTTTCCTTTTGGAGAAAAATATCCATTATTTGGTGTGTTCGTCTGTAGTTTAAATTGTATTATATTTCGCGAGTCGTTTTTTCTAGTCAATAATGAAAAAAAAAACAAGAAAATCACTAGAAAGTCGTAAAAACAAATTTCGAAATCTTTAGAAACGCGCGCGCGTTTCGCACCGGACATTTCATCGTTGTATAATAATTGAAAAGACGACGACGACGACGACGACAATCGCCCGGAATCTTTGTTCTCCCACAATCGATTTTACTAAAACAACAATATATCGAAACCCTAGGTTTCAAACGTTTTTACCCGAAACCTAAACTCTATAACGCCCGATATCATCGTAAACACTCGTCGTCCGAGCCTTCGTTTTATTTTTATTTTTTTACTCTCTCGTATTTTCACGAACACATATTTTTCACTCTCTCCCGTTGCAGTCGTCCCCGAGTAGAACCCTGATTAAAAGTGCACGACAAAATATTGCAGCGCGACGACGACGTGTGCGCGTGTTATATACGTATATGCTCGTATACGCTTGTGTGTATAAAAAAAACCTTGGCCGAATCGGTCCGCCGGGACTCGCGCCGCCATAGTACGATAATACGTATGCTACACCTAAACTAAACGGTACCTGCCGAGATTTAATACAAATATATATTATATAACACGTACAATTATTATACGCGTCCGATATTATTCGTCTCGCGCGCGCCGATTTAGTAACAATTCACGTTGACGTTTTTTTTTTTTTTTTTTAATTCGACCATATCGTTCCGCGCTTTTAGTAGCGCAGAAGAAGAAAAAAACCGATTTCTCACGTATTATTTAGACGTACGCGTCTCCTCACATCGAGGAGAAGGAGATCAAGTTGAAAATTAAAAACGGCTTCGCCCGCGAAACGTTCACGTGCTCGAAAACTTTTCTAGTTTCCCCCCCCCCCTTTTAACCCCCTTAGGGGTCGAATTTCGGAAAATCGGGCGACGTGACGACACTCGGGAAGAAGGTATGCGGAACGAGTATGTGAAAAAAAATTGGAAAAAAGTTAAATATAGCGTCGTCACAAAATGGGAACATAAAAAAGGCCTGTATATACTACTACTACTACTACTACGGACTAAACGGCAAACCGTCCGAACATATTTCAGTTAGTAAATCACTCGACTAAACTATTACTAACATGGTGTGAACTAGCCTTTAGAATGCGCGGTCCGATGGATTTGTACGATTTCGTCGAGACCGAAACGCGTTTCAGTGTCGTTTCGTCGCGGTATTTGCCTGCTTTTACGGAATCGACACGAACGATGAATCTAACTCGTTAGATTTTTTCGTCCGTAGGGCCTCACGCGTCGACAAATCTAGGAGATCAAATTACACAATTATTAGACTTAATCATATGAATTAACTCAGTGATATTTCAATTATATGTTACCATTATCAATTTTATCAGAGTGGAAGGGTGGTTCGTACGACACTTCCAGTGACACGGATGATTTCATCGTTTTGTCCTTGAATCGTTTCGATTCATACTTTCCATTACTTTCTCATTACGAACGACTTCAAAATCCTTAGAGAGTAGATCTACCTGTTGGCCATTCGTAATTTCATATGACAATCACATAAATCGACGTGAACCCCCGAATACGATAGCTGATTGTCTTCGATTTTATACGTAGTATATATTACGTTTTCTCCTTTGTTCTTATATCGATTTACTTTTTGACGGGACCCGGTGGATTTATTATGAAAGACGTCGTGTTTACGTGTGGCAACAGCCGGTCGCAGTATGTTATCGATATCGAAATTTAATTTTTTCATCAATAGTCATCATTTATAGATTAAATATGTATTATGGAACGTTCCGAATCATAATATTATCCACACACATCCGTATGGAAAACGACGACGCGACGCGCGACGGGAACGAAATAATATCGTGTCTCTTATTCGGTCGACGATTTTAATTATTACCGAAGGGTTGTAAAAATGTGCAATCCGGAGAAAGAAGAAAAAAAAGCACCACATCACCGGGTACTTATTTATCGCATACGAGCCGGCGCGGCGTGGCGTTGTGTGCGTGCGGCGGCGCGGCGCGCGCGTGCATGCGAAATAACTTATCTTTTCGGATAAAATTAAACTCATCAATATTGATCTAGCGAGGGTTCCTTTTTTTTTTTTTTTCCATCCTCACCCCCGCGGACACCGAATGAGCTAAACAATTTTTATTCATAATGTGAGGTCAGGGAACATTGTTCCCAGAGGTTATTTTCCCGAAATTCAGAGGTTAATATTTCAAAGCGCGCTGTGGTTTGAACGCTATATAATTCGTGCTTAACTCAACGTGTGCTGTTATTTTAACAACTAAAATTAATATCATAAGAAATTTAAATCGACGAAATTTAAATTTCCATTTTATTATGACGACGACGGTCCAGCGATAATAATACATAATAATCGTATACCGCGGCGGCGTGTTGTTTTCCTTTACCGTCGTCGGTGTTTATCGACAAATTATTATTTATTATTACGTCGACATTTTGTTTGTAACTCTTTCGTACGATCGTACGATCGTCGTGAAATCATAATATGGACGCGAGAGACCGTGGAAAACATCGCGCGGCCCCGGTGTTTCGACGACGCGCGACGTATAAAAAGGACCGTTTAAATGAAACGAAAACTCGTTAAAAATTACATTTGATACGTTAATGCGGGTTAATTAAGGACCGCGCGGATTATAAAATGTTGTTAAACATAACATAATATTATACATCCGTCAGAATAATAACAATTTCCATACGGTTCTCCCGTACAGATTAACCCGCGTGTTAAAACAAACATTTGAACGAATAAATACAATGGATATTTTATTTTTTTTTGTCCCCCCGTCGTCGTCGTTTTCGTTTAAATATTTTTTTATCAAATACATTATCATAATTAAAAAAAAGGACGATATATTATATTCAGGGTGAGAATATAGGATCGTTATTACTATTAGCGAATCGTTGTTCTCGTCAATCTGAAATCCGCAACGTGCCGCCCGGTGCACATACCGTTTCCGGCGACCAAAGTGGACAAAGCTTTATTTCTATAATAAAAAAAAATCACAGAGATCGGATTCGAACGAGATACTGGAGCGATCTGGAGAGAATTCATCTGCTAAAATATGTCGAACGTACCGTTTCTCCCGGAAAAACTAGCGCGGGGCAATAGGCGAATCGCCGCCGTGTACGTTTTTAGTCGATAAAACTATGTGCGAATGATTTCGTTTTAACAAGTTTGTATCGCGCGCGATGGAAATTCGCCCGATTTCGTCACGACATAGAATTTCCCAACGCTTAGAAAAAACGTTTCGCGATATTTTCAGAGGTACCTACTATACCAACACGGTCTATCAACTGTAACGCATTTTTCGAGCTTCGAGTACGCAATAATAATTGGTCGTATATCACGTGACACGCGACATTTGATCCTTTTCTATTCGGCATTTAAACGTCGCGTCGTCGTTCCCGAGAAAAGTAGAACACAAACGTACGAAATTCTATTTCCGTTTTTCCGAGTAATTTCGGAGAGATCGTATTTTCATTATATTTTGTCTCTGTTGTTCACCGTGTTTTCTTACTACGGAGTATTTTTGTTTTTCGATTTTTTTTAATCAAATCTAATTCTGTTTTTTCGACGAGTTCTGAGATTCTCGTGATCTCTCGTCGACGTTCATAAACACTTGTCGTAGTGTTTTAGATATTATGCAATTTAGACGTTTTTAGACAATATTACGACGTTTTATAATATACGTATTATACGTATATTAACGAATGAGTATTGAAAATAATAAACAAATCGTTAGAGAAACTTAAACCACCCGGGTTTTCGTAATTTCGAGTACTTAAAATAGTTTTCAGAGTTTCGAAATCCGTACTCTATTCGCGACTTTCTCACCGGCGGCGGCGGTGCGTTAGATTTACGTTTGACACGATCGGTGCGCGTATCCGAGTGAAGACGTCGTAATCGGCAAACCTCTGTCTAGCGTAATTAAAAAATACTCGCCTACGCTCGTTATTATACGCCTAAATTCACCGTCGTCGTTTCGCTCGGTCGTGCGCAAAAGCTTCGTCTCGTCGGTCGTTTCGCCGCAGGACGACGCGCTCAAAGGAAACGCGGAGGGATTTGCGTTCGGACGACGACGACGACGGCGCGTGTCGCGAGTTCGGCGCGCTCTTCGTGTCGGTACGAGGTGTTTCTCTTCTAAAAGGGACGCCGCTACGAATTATTACGAGCTCAGACATCGACGCGATCGATTCGAAAATAAATACTCGAACGTCGTCGTCGTCGCTCTCGCACGACAATAATTTCGCCGAGAATAAAATAAATAATTATTGTTTCGTCGTAACCGGTGGCGTTTTTTCGAATTATTGTCGAATAACCTGACGACGAGTGCAGGTTAGGTAATTTATGCGTTTTAAAAATCGATATCGTTTTGCGAAAAAAAATCGTCGTGTCCAGACGACCGCGGACCGCGACGACGACGGCAAGAAACGTCAAAAACACAGTCATTAAGCGACCCCACTCGAGTCCGTATTAAGAGGGGGCGGTGTTGACAATGGCCAATTGTCTACCCGGCCGAAACTTTAGGGGATGATTAATTTTTACGGCCTTTTGGCTTTTTTTCGTTTTTCGTCGTCCGTACTCGATTTTTAGGTGATAATTTAAAAAAAATAAAAACCAACATCCAAAGTGTATCATGCGAAAACTCTTAACTCGCTTATTCCCCCCCCCCCTTATTCCTTCTCCCCCCTCCATCCTGGAGGACCCGTTTCTAAACAACGATATGAAAAATATATTATTAGAGGTCTAATTTACTCACGCGTGTGTATTATTTCAGCGAAACGAAAAAAAGTTATGATCGAAACGAGAAGAAGAGTGGCGCGTTTTCCGAGCGCCCCGGGGCGCCTAAATTCTAAATTCAACAGTGTACTCGACCGTTTGATAAACGTCCCCCGCGCGTACATCCTCGATCGTATAGTTGTATATATATCATAATAATATTATGACGTATACACGAGCGCGCGCGCGCCGGACGCTCGTCGGTAATGACCGGAAATATACCCGTGAAACTTGCCTTTCGGTCGCGTTTCCTCGTTTCGTCGACGGACCCCGTTATTATTATCCGGTCCGGACGAGTTATAAGTGGCGTCTCTCCTTCTCCTTCTCCTTCCCAGTCGTGTAACACAGTCGTCCCGCGCTCGTCGGCCAGCTCTCCGGCGAGATAAAACATCTCTCGGCGACGGTTTAGCAGCAGTCACCACCCCGGGACAATAAATACAGCGGTATCGCAGTCGTCGTTGTAATTACGACGTCGTTCTCTCCGCCCCACGACGACATGCTTATTTTCCGGCCGAGCGGACGACCGCGCGCGCGTTCCGTGTTTCCGGTAACGACGACGACGACGACGACGTTTTCTCGTACCCGCCGCCGCCGCCCACTTTAAACACGTCATATTATTTATCTATTTATTTATTTATTACACACTTCAACGCCGTCGGCTCGTTAATATTAATTAACGACACTATTGCGCGCGTCCCGTTCATTAGCCACAGCCCCGGTTATTACCATCTTAACCGCTCGTAGGCTCGTCGGCCGGAACTCGTCGTAATTTTTCTCTTCCGGTCGAGATTACACATAATTTCTAATAAAAACCGTTTTCGAAAGTAATGTTTTTATTATTCGGCGTCGCACGTCCCCGTGTAGTCTCGCGTTTGCGGTGAACGGGTACCGACAGTCGAATCGATTTAGTTGTCTAGTGTAGTAGCTACGTCGAGCTGCTGCTGCTGCTGCTGCAGTTAAGTATGATTTACTCGTCACTGTGCCGATGGCGACCGATACTATTGTGTCGCCAATGTGCGGATGTGCCCGCTACGACAACATGAATTCCGGTCGCGGTTATGTGCATCGGGGTGACGTCTGCGATCCTTATCACGCGTGCAAACTGCACGGGCGGCTAGACGGCTGCGCGCGTTTCGACACGTGCCGGTGGCAGGACGCCGTCGCCTAACCGTCCTTCGATCCTTGCCGCCCAGACGACACAGTAGAGCGTATGTATATCTCTGTCGGATCTCTCGTCCGGACGCCAAAAAGAATCGTAAAATTTAATAGGGTGAAAAACCCTATTCTCGGAAACGTTGTTCCGGTCGTAAAACTCTTGCGTTGTTCGCGATTTAGATATTTTCGATTCGACCGGAATACGGAGTTGATAAACGCGTCGTATTATCATACAGGTACGGTGTATTATTTATACGATAATTTCTTTCGTCCAATCGCGAACATAATTATTGTTTTTCAACATAGTATATTCTCTTAACGGATAGTTGTTGGTTTTGAAACGTCGTCGTCGTCGAGTAAAACTGATAAAAATATCCGACGACGGCCACTGCTGCAATCGTAATTGAATAAATGCCATTTCACTCTTTGTCGTCGTTTCGACAATCCACCAAAGTAAAATAATATTATTGAACCGATTGTACGCGCTGTAATTTACAATAACGAAACGTTTCCCAGAAACTTTCGCCCCCCGAATAACTTTGTATTAATCGCGTATGATATTATTATGTAACGGTATACACGCACGCGTGTTTCTGTGTGTGAAACCGAAGCCGAATATTACTAAATTAACTTTGAATATTGTGTTCCGAAACCGTTCACTATATTACACACCTTTTGTGTGTCGTCGACCGATTGTATTAGTTTAATCGAAAGCTCGTCGGTGCGATTTGCCATCGTAAACGTATAGACGCTTTAGAGATAACAACAACAACAACAACAACAACAACTCGCGACGTGGTCGGCTGAAAATATTGTATTCCGGTTACGAAACGCGTTATCCGATCGTAATATTTCGATCTACTACTACGAAACGATTTTTTCAAACAACGCTCGTAGGAGGTATACGAGTTTTTGGATCTTTCATTGTGTTTATTATAAATCATTGTACGTATAGGCGACGACAAAAACCCAAGTAAAAACGCGCGCAAACGATATTTCAATTTCTTTTCTCTGATTTAAAACCGGCGGCGGCGGCGGCGATTCCGAACGGATTTCAATATCGCTTTTCGCCGACGGACGTTTTCAAACAACACCTGTACAATCATTACGATTAAGCGCTCGATCGTATAACAACGACGTGAAATATAATAAATACGAGTAACTAGCCCCCCCCCCCCCCGCCGACGAGTGTAATTATTTTTAATTGTGGTTATTATAATCGCGAAAACGATTTGTTAATATTTGAATCGCAGGTACGCGATATCATTCATTTTAATACGACTTGCGTTCATTAATCATCGTTAAGTGCCGGCTTATATAATATATATATAAGTGATTAGAGTACGATATAACAAATTCAAATCCGCAGGTAGACGGCGCGGCGGCTATTATTTTTTTCGTTTTTTTTTTGTTTCGCTTCCGACGGAAACACGACCGTTGGAATTTTCGACAAAATCGTCGGCAATAACTCGCGCGCAAACGATTACGATTGTAATAATAATACGGCAGTCACTCGATAATTCGAACCTCGATAATTCGAAAAACTCCATAAACCGAACTAAACTCCAAGTCCCCTGAGAAAACCTCTATAATTAGAAAAAAATACATGTATTCCGGTCCCCTCGCGATAATTCGAAATGTCTGTCGGTTAGGCACACTCTACAATTCGAATTGTATTTTCACGAATCTCTATAATTCGAATTTCTTTAGTTTAAATTTCTTCTTCTTTTCAATTGGTGAAGGTATTCCCGTTCAATGTGAGGAGGTTGAAAGCACATGGAACAGACTAGAAGTTCCTGTATCATTTGAAGAAATTGTTCACTTTGACGATAATGTCGTCGCAACTGCTGGTACTTTTACTGACGAATTAATTTTTTCCCCTCGATTATTCGAACACTCGGTAAATCGAAAACCTCTATAAATCGAATTTTTAACTCGGTCCCCTGAATTTCGAATTATCGAGTGACTACTGTAATAATTATTATCGCGCGGCGCCGCCGGTTAGAACGCGCGAGTCGATCGCGAGACACGAAACTTTCTTGAAATATACACCAACGAATTTGATGACATTGTAGTCCGGATTCGCGGGGTTCGTTCTTAGTAATAGTAAGAATACAAATGGATTTACTTATAAATTTCGAGCGAGCCGGGATTTAAGAAGTTGTCCGAGGCCGCCGCCCCTCGGGCGAACGTTTTCGACGAAGCCCGGCGGCACGAAAAACGAAACTTTTATTGAAAAAAAAAAAAAAAAATAATATACTTAAAAACTTTTTTTCCGTTTCGTGTAAAATTATTTGATATTCATTTTCGGAGCCTCGTTTTCCAAATACGTAACCACCGATCACTTTTTTTCCAAACACACGAGATGAAAATCAAACGAACCGCCGCGCCGCGCCGCCGCGACAGTCGTTCGGAAAACGTAGTTTTTGCCCACCGTGAGTGTGAAAATAAATCGGAAAAGTTAGCTAATCATCTCATACGTAACAAAAGAAATTCACCGACGACGATTCGCGCAAAATAGTTTTTGAACATTAAACACATTCCACGGAATCGGACGCACGCCAATAATTTAGAAAATAGAAACCTATCAGCTCGTCGCCCAGAATCGTATTTCTAAAATTTTAGAAATTTTCTAATTTACCGACACGGATTATTTCCCATCCGGACCCGATAATAATTATTATTATCGTCGAATCGATCGAACGTACGAAAAAAAGGGGAAAACCGTCGTGACGTCGTTGTAAAAAGACGGATTTACTCGGATTAAATGGGTCATAGAAGTTGGCGGCGAGAACGTATTTCGGCGCGTCGGACCAAACTATATTTTCCTTCTGTCGGCCGATGATCGCATTACAATAAACTACTGCCGAAAATCTTTATATCCGACGGCGGCGACGTATTCTGTCGTCAGACCGACGCGAATATCGGTGCGGTCCAACAGTTTTAAGCGCTTGACCAAAATTGTATATACACGCGCGCTCGCTGCGGCGGTGGTGATTGAGTTGTGTGACGACGTGTGTATAGAGTAACCGTCTCCTCGAATTAATGCGATTAAAGCAGTCGAATTTACATTAACGGGACGGACTCTGCTGCGGAGTTGTCGTGCCTTCGGAACCGCCCTAAGTGGATTCCTCAGTTTGCGGTCGCATAAACGGCCGTCGCCGCCGCAGTCGGCGGACTGATCGGGCGGGCGGTCGGCCGACCGAAATACGCGATTTAAAAAAAAAAACACTACGTCACGGACACAATAATTCAACAATATTATGTACCGTGAGAAATATATGGAATTAAATATTTTAGTCTAGTGAGTACTATTTCGAGTAGAACAAATCGGGGAAATTATATTGTATAAAAAACGAGGAGTTCGACATTTACGACGACGTATCGTCGATACACCGATAATCGATGACAAAAACAGTGTCATTATTACATGATTGTCGACTGTGTTTGTTTTTTTTTTATTTATTTTACGACAAGAGTCGGTCCGACCTACGTTAGAAATTAATTTATACTGCTAATATCGGCCGACTTTGGAAATAAAGCCGGTCCACAGCCGAGACCGCTCTTTTACTCGGAATCGTTTTTTCGACGCGGCAAATTTAAAATATCAATTTACCAGCATCAATCATGCGTTATGGCTGGTATATCATTCGAGTCTTGTATCTCAGCCTCTTTCCCCCGTCCCCCCGCGCCCCATTGTTCGTTTACATTTTTCAAGTTTAGTTTGTATAGAATTCGTTACTCGTTCGTCTCGTCGAACGAAAGACCAACGGCGGAGATTGGCTTTCTTTCGGTTTTTTTTATTATTATTTATTACGGTATTGATTAAAATAACGCGGCGACATTGTTGTCAAACAAAAATTCGAAATCATTATACGAGGCTTTGGACTACTACGGTCTGAAAAGTTTTATCGTAGTTTATGACGCGAAATCGCTGATCAAAGGATTCTCCGTGTAAAGATATGATAATAGGGGGTATATTATGTACTCGTATATCTGATTTCGCTACGAGACAACGAGTGGTTAATCAAAATAACATCAAACATTAAAATTAACTCGCGATAACTAGTTAAACAAATAGCGTGTTGAATCGAATTTCAGTTTTAAGACCGCGGAGATGCGAATTGTGTATTATACGCGTATAATAATACGTTAGCGGGGGCGATTTCGTTATTGTCTAGTCGACAAAAAAAAAACTATACCGACGGGTGAAAATAAAATTCGATCGACCTAAACCACTGGTTCCCAAACTGGGGGGGGGGCGCGCCCCCCTTGGGAGGCGTGTACACATTGCCGGGGAGGCGCAAGCAGTTATTACGAAATACAATTTTTATTGATTAAATTTTTTTTATTTTAAAATGTAGGGAAAATATGAAAAATTATAATTATTATCATCAATAAAATTGAATTCGTCCCGGATATTTTATAATTTCTTCGTAAAGTACACAAAAAAGCGATATATTTTTCACGTTTTAGAAGGTGGGGGGGGGGCGCGAGAGTTTCGAAAATATACAAAGGGGGGCGTAGAATAAAAAAGGTTGGAAACCACTGATCCAAACGAAATAAATGATCGCGCGAGAAAGTCGAGAACACGTCATAGACGACTCGTACAAACGTTCGTCTACTCGCAGACGTATCGGTTTCGATCGTCGCGGATAATTCGCGTTTTCGCGAGCGAATTGTTCTCGGCGAAATTAACGGTATTTTGGAATAAAGTTAAAGCGGCGCGGCGCGGCGGCGCGCCGGTGGTTTTCGAATGAAACCACTCCGGGGTAACGTCGCGATCAAATACCAATAATTAAGGTATCAACACGCGGTGGACGTCGAAAATTCATGAAAATACGGGGGTCACGGGAACGCGTGGTAATCGTAGAAAAATTAATAAACAAGGCGGTTAGGTCCTCCTCCGCCGCCGTGCTTGCTCGACGATCGAAAAATTCTTTATTTCTCGTTTTCCTTTTATTTTTTTTCTCCCCATACGTGTAATGTTTCTTTGTTATACCTACGGAAAATATCTAACATTTCCATTTCGAGCCGTATATCTTATTGCGGAAGTCCCGAGAGGAAGCCGTTGCTCGTAAAAGCAGTATACGAGCAGGCGCGGTCTTACGGGACGGGGACGGGGTAAGGTCGCATTCCAGTAATGAAATTTTGATAGGAAGTCTATCGCGTATATACTACACTGGCTTGATATTCCTATAAGATCAATAAATCATATCCGGCCGATGTTCCCGTACGTATTATAATATACTCTCGCAGACCTCGTTCAATAATGACGTACCGCGCGCGCCGCCACGGCCGCCGGCGTGTGTATCGGAAACAGTTTAAGCTCGATCGAATTAGCGGCGAGGGACGGAAAAAAGGAGGCCCCAGTGGGGGGGGGCAGGGGAACCGTATCGATCGGTATATAATTCGTCGACGATCGATAAAATCAGAGCGGACGAATAATACGTAATTGCATCGTGCCGCGTGCGACTAAAAGTGCAATTTTATTGCAACACTTTGAGTACTGGCCGCCGCCGCCGTGTTCAAACAATGCGAACGGAAAAGTCGGCGGCGGCGTAAAACGTTTTGTAAATATTCCGACGGCGCGGTCGACGCGATCAAACGCGTGACGATGATAAATAAAAACGGACGACCCGTGACTGGTTTGGTCGATATAAAACCGTAAGACGACGAGCGGGCGCCCTGCCCGACGAGAAGATATCGAAATAACGCCCCCGCCGCCGGTTTCGCTCGAAATCAAAAACCGTTTGTTTACAATTTTACACACGATTTATTTACACCTCGGGCGATTATCGAGAGCTAGATGAGGTTTCCTCATCGCGTCCGGACGAATTCGTTCAGGAACCGAACGAGACTCTTGACGACACACGTATGTGTGTATAATCTATATATCCGACTGTAATCAGTGGCGACGGCGGCGCCAAATACGATATCGTATTAAAAGTTCCGGCCGCCGACCGGCAGGCAACAAACGAAACGAGCGACGCGGAACCGAAAAATCACGATTGCGGCGAAATTCCGATCGAATTCGGGCGGACGCGCGTTGAGAAACTGCCGCCCCCAAAAACTTTCGGGGCACACCGCACACGCGACGAAACGTCGTTTTTATCAAACAATTCGCCAAGTGAGAAAAAGACCGGGGCAGAAACGAATTCGTTTCGAACGCGGTCCGGACCGACTGAAATAGCTCTGCGGGCACGCAGTTCGCACCGACGACGACGACGAAACGTATAATAAAACTTATTTCGCGAGCTCTCTCTATTTATATTCATTACGTTATAAATACGTTATTACGATTATCAACGTGTTTGCGCGAATGCTTAATAGACAACGCCGCCGCCGCAGCCGCGCTAATTTGCAACGCTCTCTCGTTTGATGCGAAAACTTTTCGCCGGATTAAAGCGAGATTTTTAAAAAGCCCCTGATTTATGTTTATTTGCCGAAAAGAAGTTTTCAAAAGACGCGCGCGCGCGCGCAAATAGAAACGCTCGCTCGCGAATTCTCACGACGAATTAATCTGTGCCGGAGAGCTTTGATTAGTTTCGGTGTCGGTTTTTTTCCCGAATACCATGACGTGTTTTCCAAGACGAAAACAAGACGGCATCGGCGCTAAAAATCACCTCACCAATAGGTAACCACTTTAAAAAAAAAAAAATCCGATCGACAAATTACGTTTTCCATTTTTAACACACTTTTCACCCCTTCTAACCACCCCCTCGGGGGTTGAATTTTTATAGTTTTTATAGTTAGAAAATAACGACGTGCGCGCGGCGTTGTGCACGACACAACACACTTTGATCATATACGTATTATTATTATGAAACTAATACGACAGGTTTAACGACGCGTCTTAATTATTTTTCCTCGACAACGCGACGACACATTTATAGAATTACGTAAAATATTAACACTATAGCGTTACGCGAAATTCGAGCAAACAAAGCTACGTACTATCTCAGATACGTCCGACGAGAAAAACGTGGGTAAAAAGCTCGGTTTTTGTAGTTTTTGAATTTTTCTTTTCCACCCGAAACACGAGTATCGAGCTGAGATGGGACTTGGAAAATTCAAAAATTCAATTACGCAATCGAATATAATTATTTGACGTGTGTAAATTTTTCAAAATTTTATTCGACGAACGAAGGTCGCCCGTCCATCGTGCTCGGATCCATGGCAAACCCGATTGATTTTTGACGAAACCGCGAAATACTCGTAATTCTCGTCGTCGATCAAATAAAAGCGTATCGTCTCGTAAAACGCCGCGCCGCCGTCACTCCGCGGGAGCGTCTCCTCGACGTCGAGATCGTGGTTACGCGACGTCACGCGTTGTTGTTTTTTTTTTCACTCCTCTCGAAATAACAACACCGAAATAACAAAAGTGCCAACGCTTTTCGATCGTACGAAAATCGACGTCTCGGCGTTTCTTTTGAACAGAGATATTACGGCGCGCAGTGTTGCAACGGGGGACTTTAACAGTTCGTCCGTCCATTACGCGACGAAATCAAATATCGCGCGCTACGTCGTCGTCGTCGTCGTCGTGGGAAGCGAAGAGACGACGACGACGGTGACAACAATTGCAACTCGATATATATTTACCCGTCTATGACAATGACGACACCGTGATTGGACGAGATGATAATGTGAGGGAAAAACAATCGGACGTGTGTTTTTATTCGACGGGAAAATCGATAGGGGACGCGCGCATTCTGGTACACACGCGGACCGTCGTCACGTCAAACGACTAAACACTCGCAATTTACATAATATGTTGTAGTACTCGATGACGTCTAGTGCGCGCGCGGTGTCCTTTTATTTCGAATGAGGCGGCGACGCGCGACGCGTCATACTTTGTGAATTCCGCCCGGTTGTGTGGTAAACATTTTAAAAACCAAACAATAATTATTATTTAAACCTCGTGAAATCTAAATTTCAATTGAAACATGATAATATACGAATGATGATCGACTCCGTTTACTTTATTATCGAATCAAATAACAATATTAGTATTGAGAAAATGGAAAAACGGTTTCCTCTGCAGAGTGACGACTTTCGTGATAGTCGAGAATTCGCGTTCCTACGAGAAAGACCTTTTTGACGCGTTTATTTTATTTTTTTTTTTTGCGCCCGAAAATACGTTCATAGAAACAAAATATTATTGTAAAATCAATAAACTTCTCGCTCGCTTATGGAATCTAAATAAATAAAAATATACGCGCGCGTATACCGAGGGATTTATCCGAGGCTTGCCTACCGCGAAAGTTTTTAAACATTCAAACATAACACAGACGTCAAAAATGTGTTTTCACAACTGTCGTTTTGTTTTATTCTCCAGCCGTATACGACGCCCGGGACGCGATGGAAATTCAAATTCGTAACGTTTTAAATAAATAAACAGACGGACGGAAAATGTTTGTTTTTTCCGAATCGCAAAAGACGCTTATTGAATATTACTCGAATGTTAATAAAATATTATATAAACGTATCGGGCGGTACACGTTTTATCGTTATGTTTTAATAGCTCCAGCGCGGTGGTCGGGCCGAGTGCGGACGACGGAGTCGTTGATGAACCGTCGACGACCGCAAAGTCGTATTCGTAACGATTTCCGGGCGACGCGACGATTATTAAAAATCACTCGCGTCTCGCGCAATATTATATTTCCACCGCCATTTTATTTACACCCCAAACGGCCGCAGGTGTTGTATGGAAAATCATTGACGAAACACTCTCCGGTTATTACGCTGCGAAAGCACATGACGGACGTCGTCAAACGTGCCCGAGAGAACGAGGAGTAATATTAATGGGGAAATTAAAATCGAGAAAACGTCGTCGAGCGGCCGCGGGGTTTTGAGCGTTTGCTTACTCCGCGGAGCGAAATCGGCGAGGAGAATATTTCAATCGATATTGGTTTTTACGATTCGAAATATTATACGCATATCGATATTCGGCGAACCTATCCCCGGTGGCGTAGATGGAATATTTTTTTTCTGTGGGGAGGGGGGGGGGTGTTAAAGAGTCATAATCACACAGGTCTCAATCTAAATGAGTTATTTTATCAATTTCAATTCGTATATATTATAATATAATTAAATATCATTAAAAAACCAAATATCTTTCCGTTAAAATGTCGGGCCTACCCGGAAAAAAAAAACTCTTTTCGTTTCGAGTTGCGTTTTTCAATCGTCGTCGCCGCGTAACTTATAATATAATATACTGTTTAGAACGAGACGGTTTTTGTTACCTATTCACGATAATAACGCGTGCGAAATAAAATATAAAACTACACCGCGGAGATAATCGTTATCAGCGATCGTACGAGATAAAATTGTTTTTACTGGGTCAGGTACGAACGTACCCGTTTCGCGAAGAGAAAGAAAAAAAAAATGTCAGCGCGGAGTTTTATAAATTCCGAGTGCAGCCCGGAATGTGTATTGGATTTACAATGACGTGTGCTTTCTGAACGTTTTGCTTTTTATTTGTTTATATATTTTATTTCCGTGTGAAAAAAAGAGTCGCGTCTCTCGAAAATTTCACGCGAACCGAGTGACGCGTTTATATTATAGCGATTCCGTCGTCGTCAAAACATCCCGACTGACCAACCCCGTACGCGATTGATTAATTCTAGCAAATTATAATAATATATTTTCCAAGTTTTTCCGAAAAGAATTCTTCTCCGACGTGTTTTCGCGTTCCGATTTAGAAAACCGCGAAGACCTCGTTCGTTTGTTGTTCGGCGCGATATTATTATGAAATCGTAACGTACGATCTGCCGGTGAAAAGATTACGCGCGGAACTCTAACGACGACGTTCGACGATAAAGTCCGTCCGCCCGGGCGTCGTCGGACAAAGTGAACTTCTCGAGTCGAGAACCGCGGCTCTAATGGCCCCGCGTCATTACCATATATACTTCTTTTCTCACGACGACGACGACGTCTCGGACGGTTTTATTGCCCGAAAAGCTTTTAGAAACGATTGGCGCCGGCGATTAAACGAAGAGAAAAACACCGCGCGGAAATTAATTGAAACCTCGCTCTCGAGAAACCGAAAAGAAAAAAAAACGTGTGTTATGCGATTATAGTCAACACTTTCTTTTCGCCGAGTCGCTGCTGCGCGGAAATATAAATTTCATAAGGTACTCCACTCCCCCCCCTCCCCCCGATAAACGAGCAGAGGGGTTAGTAGTCTCCGTAACGTTGATGAACACTAAACGTAATAATAAAATTAATTACGCAATTTAGCTTTGAGAATGCTCCCCTCAAACAATATACGACGAGTAGTGCACGAGAGAATAAAAAAGTTAAATTCGACGATTAATAATATTATTATAAACTCCACCACCCACCCGCGTCCTTTGAATATTATTATTTTACTCGGAAACCCGTCGACGAGAGCCCTTTGACTCGAACAATAAACGAACGAATAAAATATAATACATTATCGACGCGCGATGTTGTTTCGTAACGATATTATAATATTATCGTTTAAATCGTAATACAGTCGAATCCGCTTAATAGAGACACCGGTTAATAAGGACAACACCGCTTAATAGGGACAATTCTTCAATTACGAAAACAAAATATGTATACTTGTAGGGTTGTTAACGTTCGACGCTTATCCGGGCCACGAATCCGGATAATTGGGACATTTTTATCGAGAATAACTGTACTGTGTTACGTGAACGTAAGTGGGACTGACAAAAAAAAAGCTCCTAGTGATGCTTTTTATGAAAATATAAAAACAACAGGAAAATCGTACGTTTTTACCGAACGACGTCGTGACGATTCCGTTTTATCGAAACGGTCGCCGAATGAAATCATTTGTTTCGAAAACAAACCATTAACTAACGATCGTTTCAACGTCGCGGAACATCGTCATTGATCTAGATTACTCGATATTATATTATTGAAGCCAAGTCGATTTATGACAATTTGTTTTGTTTTTTTTGTAAAAATCTCAGAAATATAATACTGTTATTAAAACAAGCTATTGAAATAGTGGCGATTTAAAATTAAAAAAAAAAAACGGTATTTTACGAAAACAATCGCGGAAACGTCTAACGAAACGTTAATAAAGTAAAAAGTACGATTTTCTAAGAGAATAAATCGATCGCGATACCACGCAAAGGCGTGGAGAATAAAACGGAAGAGATTTTTTGCGGATTTATTTTTTAAGTTTTCTCGGTATCGCAACGGGTTTCGTCGTGATACGTTATTCGAAAATTATAACATCATAATAATTTCGAGTGTTTACGTTTACGCTCATCCCAACGAAATATTTTTAAAAAAAAAGGATATTTTCCAGAAAAATCGATTCGTTCGGCACGTTTATAATGAGGAGCAGTTATACGTATATTTTATTCGCTTTGATACAATTATTTATTATATCGATAACAAAATATTATTAAATATATATTTAAATCTTTAACGATGAAATAAAAATAAAAATAAATGTTTTGCCCGGCATATTACGTCATACTCCGGGCAAGACCTATTTTTTTATAATCTATTATCGTTTAAAATTTGTATACGACGTTATTTCACACGTAACTCGAGGTCGCTACATCGAATCGATCGTTTATATTAATTATTATTAACCGAGTGCGGATCGAGTGTATTTTAATCGTGAAAAAAAAAAACTTTGGAAATGAAGCGTGGGCAGGGAGACTTATTTCGTCGGCAGACAATTCAAAAAACCCCGTGGGCGATTTTCGATCCTTAATTAATACGTTCAAATGACATCGGTCGCCCGCCGCGCCGACGCGTCGAGACGCGTGTCCGAGGACACTATATTTATATTACAGACATAAGTTATAATTGACGTCGTCGTCGACCGAACGCGGTAAAATTTTTATTTTTTACACTCGCATTTCCGCGTGAAATAATCATAGCAATACACAATGTACATATTCATAGGCGCCGCCAGGAATTTTATCAGGGGGTGCATCGCGCAAAAAGGTATACGCTGATTTCTAAATAACGCTTGTATACGTAATAATAATAATAGTTAAATATTGGAAATAATGTAGATAAATTATGCGAAATAAAATAGTTTCGATACCATTCAATTTTTTCAATTAGATTTAATTTTTTTTTTTTTTGAAAAGACAAGGGGGTGCAAGTGCACCCCCTTGCACCCCCCCCCCCCCGCGGCGCCCATGAATGTATTATAATCATAAGTATAATATCATGTGTAATTTTATTTTTTTTTATCGACTTGAAAAAATAAATAAATATGGCCCGCGTGGTTAAAAAGGACCCGCCCGCCCTGGTCAAGATTTTTTACTTTCGGCCACATAATTTTATAATAATAATAATATAGAATCGAGTTTGTATGTAAATAATATCGATTATGATATTTAAATAATAATATTGTTTGTGGTACTCACGTGGAAATATTGTTGATCTCGTCGTCGTCGATTCCAGATTTTCTAAATGACAATCGACAGCGTCGTTATCGATATTATATTATACGGAGAAAAACAAAAACAACCGAAAAACGTAAGACCGATACGAACCGTCCGTCGCGTCGTCGACACTAGACTGAGCGCGTTCCGCTTTGGCGAGCACCTTCGCAACCGTACGGCGCTCGTGCGCGCGCAGCACCGGCTGTCGTTGGTCGGCGGGCGGCGCACTTTTACCGGTTCCGATTTCACGCAAACACACCAGCTGTTATTACATAACTATTGTTATATCGTCGTCGTCGTCGTCGTCGTTGTTTTCATAATTGTTGCGTAATTATTATACTCTAATATTCGTATATTACGAGACGCTATTAAGGGCTAATGATGCAATAAAAAATTGTAAGATTTATGCATTTTACTTACCGAAATATGTGAAAACTGCAAATAATAGCTGATTTGGTTTTTTTTTTTCATTCTACATAACATAATTAGATACATACAAATCATTAATTATTATAGTAATTATTTATCGCGCGTTTGGTTTGATTATTAGTAGTCGTTATGTAATTGATTTGAAATAAATAAATAAATCTCGGCGCGCCGCCGCCGAGAAAAGGTTAAAGTTTCACGGAGAAAGAAACCGCCGAGCTTAAGCCGCTCGGGGTTTTCATACTTAAAAGTGTGACAGATTATCTTATATATAAAAATGGATCGCAAAATGTGTTGTAAGCGCATAACACAACAACCCCTGAACCGATTTCGCTAATTATTTTTTTATAATATTCCTTGAAGTACGAGGATGGTTTTTACGGTTTTAGAGAATTATTAAGAAAATAATAACCCTGGGGGGTTAAAAGGGGTAAAAATGGAAAAAATCCCGAGTCACTGGAGCTTTGTGGTATTAAATTTCGTCAATAGTTTCATTTAATATAGCAGAGGCCCCTAAAGAAAGGATTTTCCAAAATTCGACCCCTAAGGGGGTTAAAAGGGGTAAAAATTCTCCTGGCCGGAACTGCTGGAGCTTTGAGTATGAAATTTGGTCAGCAGTTTCGTTTTATATAGTGGAGACCCCATGGGAAAGGATTTTCCTAAATTCGACACCTACCGGGTAAAAGGGGTAAAAATGAAAAAACTGATAAAACAAAAAGTTATACTGCACACGGGCGAAGCCGGGTTATTCAGCTAGTACACGATAAATTAGGTATAAAATGATAAATCCGACGTTTGTTTTTCTGTTTGTTTTCCATCGGAACCTTATTTTGTTACACGCGCGCTATACCCAAAGATATAAAGTAATTTTAGCCTGCGAGTGACAAAAAAACAAGGGCGTTTCGTCCGCGACGACGCGCGTAATGCGCGTACGCTTTAGGTTTCCTAGACGTTCGGAATCGATCGGAACGAATAATATTCGTCGTCGGACGCGACGGTAATAATATCGTCGGTACGGTGAAATATCGTTACGGTCTCTAAATCCTCGAGGGCCCACTTGAAAGGATTTGTTAGGTCGTCCGTCCGACCTTATTTAAATTGACTTTTTCCCGCGGACGTTTGACGGCGGCGGCGGTCGCGCCGCACAATAACGTAATTTACTATATAATATATCGTATACGTACGAGTTGCCCCGGTTCGCCGCCGCCGCCGACGAGGTTATCATAATATACGTAATATTTCGCGGCCATCTCGTTTTCGTTTTGGCGCGTCGCGAGCGAGTATTATGTGATACGGGTCCGAAAATCGAGGATAATATAACAATATAGTATAATAACACAAAACAACAACGCGCACACGGCTGTCACGATAATAAAAACAAAAACCGCGGCTTAGCGTTCGTAACAATCGGGTTCCTCCCGCCAGCGCCATGTCATGTCAAACGCTTATCCTTCAGCTCCACTTTATAACTCTTTTTCGTTTCCCTCTCCTCGCTGCCGTACGAATCGCGTACCTGCGGATTTGCGGTAGCTTATAAATAATAACGCGACGGCGAGCTGGAAAAAAAAAATATTGTCACTGCTAAATCGACGCGCGTCTGTCAATCTGTCTCCACAGATCGGCCTCCGTCCGCTCCGCTGCACCCCATTAAATATGGCTTAGACGCCGCCGCCGCCGCGTTCTCGTACATATATTATTTTCTTATTCACACATGTTTCTCTCGGTATTTCATCTCGATTCGCCCGTCGACTCGTCCCGCCACTCGTCCCGCTAACCTTTTGAAATTATCCCCTCCCCCCCGAAAGCATTCAATACGCCCCTTTCCTCTTACGTTTTCTCCGTCTTCTTCTTATTTGTTCGTTAAAAGATGTTTTCGAAAAAGCTTCCGACGACGACGTCGTAGTAGTATTGCCGAGCGATTTTTTTTTTTTTTTATTATTACTATTTACCCTATGCCCCCGAGGTTATGAAAGCAGTAGAGTTTCAATTGAACTCCAACAATGCATGCAGTAATCGGTCACAGTGTATGGAGGAAGTATTCTCACGGTTCGCGGACTTGACCCGTTATAGTTTTGCACTAGTGCTGCTGCATTATTGTCTGAACGTTTATATATAATATTTCGTACGTTCGTCATTAGAAATACACGTGAAAAACAAATAATTAGGCCGTTCACATTGTCCGTCCGTTTCTGATTATTCGACGCGGTCTCGTGAGCATTAAAACGTTCGAAAGTCTCGGCGAGTTCGGGCGCGAAACGTTTCGATTCGTATGATTGAAATCATCTCTGCGCCTGTGCGGCGGCGTAGGCGCTCAGTTTCCTCGATCGTATTCATTATGACACGCGACTGATAATTAGGGCTCGGATTTAAATGCCCTAAAACTATCAAAAAAATGCATTATTTATTAAATAAATTATTATTAAAAAAGTTTATTAGTTGTGTGCAATAATTGGATGGTGTGACGTAAAGATTGTAAAAACCGGAAAACCTGCAGATGTTAAATTAGTTAAAATAGTTCAAAATGAAAATAATTTTTATTACGTAGTACTATACTACTACTTATATTTCAATGAGGTCAATTTTTTTAGTCATAATACGACAAATAGGTCAAAAATGTCTTAAAAAATGCATTAAAACCGTCAAAAAATGCCCCAAAAAATTATTGAGGTTAGATCGCGAAGTGCTTGAAACATATATTTTGTAGCTTGGAAAGCATCGCGTAAGATATCCAAAAAAAAAAGATGCAAATGCATTGAAATCCGAGTCCTACTGATAATAATCGACGCCGTCAAGTGACACCGATCCCGAACCGATATTAGTACACGATATCTCTATGGTGTACGTTGAAATGGAAAATATAAAATCGATAATAATACCGAGCAAGCCCCCCTCTCGTCTCGACTCGGAGACACTTGCGATTTCAATCATATCGCGCGGCCGATGATTTAGGATTTCCGGGGGGGAGGGGGGGGACACAAAAGTCCATTAAATCTGCCGGGCCCCGCAGATCGACTATAGGAAAGTTAAGTCGGTAAAATAGAACGCCGCGAGAAGGAGAAAGAAACGCGTAGATGTTACACGTCTTTGTCGTCGTGCCGTTTAAGGGGCGGGCATCTGGCAATAATGGGCAAAGTTCTACGTCCTCGACGGTAACGTTCAACGGAAATTGTAGCGGACATCTTTCATCTTTATTAATGGTGTTATGTGACCTAGGTGCGTGTTCCGCTACGCCCCGCGATATAATATCCGTGTTTTTAGCGAGAGAAAAAAACCGAGGTTCCACGTCGTCGTCGTAGTCGTGTTCGTCTGACGGAACTGCGAAATTAAAAACGAACGCAATCTATAGTTCTCGGTTGTTTTCTCTAAAGTCTCGGGTATCTTTTTACCAAGCGTCCGAGTTTGATGACGATTTCGCGCTCGTATTGCTACGCCCGATCGTTTGTCGCTCCAATCGACTTCGACAGTAAACGAATATCTCGTGTGAAAATCAAACCACACCGATTCGTGCTTTTCGTTTTTCTCAAAATACCGATAAACGAAATCGAGCCCGTCGTTCGTGTCCGATTCGAATTTTGAAAACCAATAACCGATTCAAATTACTACATAATCAAAAACCTGTAGACGACAAAAGTTGTACACAACTGTTCTATTGTCTAGAATAGATGATTTTCTCGTCACACTCCGACCGACTTATTATTAAACTGCCGATGATTTGTTTCGTCCACAGGTGGCGTGGATTCACATCGACCGCCAGATGATTCTGACGATACACCGTCACGTGATAGCCCGAATACCGCGGTTCGGGATCACGCACGATAGCCAAAAAACGTGGTTGCTGCACGTCAAGGGCGCGCAGCCCGAAGACAGAGGCTATTATATGTGTCAAGTGAACACGAACCCCATGATCAGTCAAGTCGGATACTTACAAGTGGTCGGTGAGTACGTTTTCGGCCGCGTTACGTTCTCGTCCGGAACGAGCCGGCCACTACTGTTTTTTTTTTCCTCCCTTTTGTTTCCTCTGCTTTTGAACGTCTAATTATTATTATGTCGAATAAAACTTTATATATTATCGTCACTCTCGGAGATATATACGTACATGTATATAATACGTAGTTGGCGAACAACCGAACACCCCCCCAATAAAACAAACTATTTGTTTCTCGAGTTTCGGTCGACTTTTTATCCGACGACGATAATATTATTACAGTTGAATAATATACGTAGTTGGTTATTTCTCATAATCGGATTCCATCCGTCGTCGACTCTTTTTCAGTGCCGCCGAATATCATCGACGACGAGAGCTCGCCGTCGTCAGTGTCCATCCGAGAAAATCAAAATTTATCACTCACCTGTAAGGCGGAAGGATCTCCGACGCCGAAAATCAGTTGGAAACGAGAAGACGGTAATCACATAGCGACGGATCGAAAAAAAAAAGGTATTTAGAACGCGCGGCGGCGACAGTCGTACAAATCGTTAAAAAAACCAAATCAAATCCGCATTCATATTATCACGTCGAGAGTTATCGAATCGAATAAAGTTCTTTTAACGTTTGCGCCCTAAATCGACTGTTATCTCAATGACATTATCGTGTTAATATGGTTAAGAATACTCGTCATTTGACTTACGAAAAAAATGTAATAATGTAAAACATTATTATTTGAATTGATTTTCAGCGCGTTTTAAGTTTGTATTTACAAAAATAGGTTCACGACGACGTGAACGTTTTACTCGAAATGTATCCAATAATATTGGAACGCGGTATTGATTTTTATCGAAAATAATTTTGTAATAATTTGTAACGACTTTGACTTTGTATTACACCGAAACAACGGTCGAATTAAATAATCTCACAAAACGATATCGATCGTAAATTACACAAATATAAACTTCTGTTTCGTATTCAAATATATTATAATGTTTGAAAAGGATTCGTCGAATAATTATTGTTTTGACGATAGAAAGACGACGACGTTTCATCTTAATAATATTGTAGCGAGATGTAAGAATTGTCTGAAACAAAAATAATAGTCAAAATTATTGCTATCCTGTATACGTTTATCGTTCGATTTTATATCTTCTTTTCACGACGATTCGTCGTTAATACGAGTATAAGCCGGGATTTCGACGCTCCGAAAAGACGCGGAAAAATTGAAAAAACGCCGACGTACAAGTGCACGCTCTGCAGAGGGTTTATATTTCAATATTGAATGTCGATTATGACGACGACCGGTCGCGGTCGGTACGAAGAAGATTCGGAAAAAATCCAAATGAAATATTTACCAATTACAAAGCGCGAGCGATTTTCATCGTGTTAATTTCGCTAAAGTGCTTTTACCCGGCCTACGATTGGCCCGCGAAAGTATTTTTTGAAAAATAAAAGTCAATTGAGAAACGCGAGTTTTTTGACCGTTGTGCACCCGCGTCTTACCGGAGAATGAATACGTTTACATAATTTTTATTTCCTCGAATTTGTTTATCAGCTCGTCGTCGTTGAATAATTTCAATTTCAATAAACGCAGAGATTCGTTTATAAATATATACGAAAAATGAATAAAAAAAAATTGATAATCACGATAACCCCGTGCTGTTCCGTCGTTTTTGTTTCATAAATAACCGAGTGCTCTTCAGTAAAAATATCCGCAAACTCATTACTATTTATTTTTTTTTATTATTATTATTATTATTTATTTAAATTCACATCTCAATGTATTATTCCAATTATTATTATTATTAAATAAAACACATATTTTATATTTTTATACCCACTCAACGTCATAAAAATGAGCATATTCGTTTTTAATTAAAAACCGAATATAATTTACGAGCCGACGAGACGCTGCTGCTGCTGCTGTTGTTGTTGTTGTTGCTGTTGCTGTTGTCGTCGTCGTCGTTCCACTTGACCGTTTCTAAATCGACGAGAGTCTGAACACATTCTTATCTGACGTTATATTATTATAAAGTCGCGCGCACCTACGCGCATTGTTCTTAAAATTAAAATAAACTACTCTCGCATACCGCGAGCGAGCGCTGAAGCTCTTTCAAATGTTTCTGAAACGGCTTTTGTTGAAATTAAATTATAATGAAAATCCCCGTGATAACGCGTTAAGTAGATATTATAATATAAGCGTGTACACACACACACACACACAGCCCTCTTTAAACGCTCGCCATTAAACGTAATTTTATTCTTATTTGGGCGAAACAAATACAATAGGCTGCTCTTTACGAATGAAAAAAATGTTTACCGACAATACCGCGTGGTTTAACCTCGCGCGCAATTTCGTCGACGAGATATTATTTAGATCGGGTTTAGGAAAAGTCGCTGGGCGGATTATATGTCTAGAGAACCGAAAAGGTTTCACCGAAATTTCCCTCGTCTAAATGTGCGCTCCTCTGACCGAGTTTGTTCGAAAATCGTCGTCAAAATCATTCGTACAACACACACACACACACACACCGAACAGATTAAAATAATAGTAAAAAATAGACATCGATGATAATAATAGACGTTATCTCATGCGATCGTGAAGTTATCGGGCGGGTTAAGCACGCTCGCGGTTTCGCCTCTCAGACGGAGCGCTTAGGTGTTTTTCGCGAAGATTATCTTTGAGAAAACTGCGCATTCGAAAGTTTCACAAAGTCGAAACCCAAAGACGATTCGGACCTACTGTGTTCCTATTGATTTTCTCGACGTTTTCCTCGAGTCAGTCGACGGAAAATTCGAATAATAATAATTATTATTATCCAAGTCGAGACATAATAATTCTCTAACGTTTTATTTATTTTTGATTAGATTCAAAATAGCAGTGAACGTATTTCTCAAAAAGCCTTTTTTTTCCACTCTCAACGCTTTTTCGTAACACGGGCAATTTACCGGCACGACCAAACTCGATTCTTCTACTTGTTCTTCTTCTTCTACTTCTCCTTCTACTTCTACTTCTTCTACTTGTCGTTTTTCGGATAAAGTTTCGTTCGATTTCTTAGTGGAAACGGACATTGAAGTTTTCGAATCAAACTGGTACAATAGCATATCGTCTTCCGCCACGTACCTTTCTGTGATCACGCCCACGCCACTCATGTATTGACGGACAATGTGTCCGCGGCCGAATTTCGGGTTTTCCGTAGGCGTAAATCGGCTCAAATAATCAAATTCGCTTTTGTCGCCCGGACCGGGAGTAACGCGTTCTCGATCGTTTTTCATATTGTCGTCGGTGGTAAAAACCGATGTCATTTTATATGAAATGGCCAGTGATTGTTTCGGATCTATTGATCGGATTATAAACAATCGAAAACTATTATTTCGTTGCCAGAGTTTTTTTTTTAACATAATATACAACATCTACGGAAAAACAAACGACCGCGCGAGTGTAAATAATCATAATTATGATGAATTGAAAACACGCGTCGAACGTCGTCGGCGTGTTCTTGTCGATTGTGGTTTTAAACCGAACAAAGCAATAATTATTTGGAGAGAAAAAAAATTATAAATCTGTATACAATATTTGATATTTAAAACTCGATAATACGTCAGAAATCTCGACGACGGCGGCGGCGACGTTGATAAGTGGGTGGTACATTACACTCTTTCATATTATAACACTTTACAATGAAATTATGAAAAATACCATTAAAACGTGACCGACGATTCGATTTCTCCTTTTTTAAACATCGAAAAAATTAAATAATTTAATGTAAACGCTTAATTTTTTTATTTTTATTACAATCGACGACGGCAATAGCGTTTCGCAAGTGAAATATACAATGACTCCGGCGGCGTTACGATCGGGACCAACTCGAGAGTGTAAATTAAAAACGTTGATATACGTAATATAATATCCTGGAAACGATTATTTTTAAACGCTAAACGCGATTAGAATATTAAAACGACGAAAACACATCGCCGCCGCCGCCGCCGCCGCCGCGCGATCATGCGCTCACTACGCGACTTTGGCTTTCTTTATTTTCTTCGATGTCGTCGTTTTTTTTTGTTATGCTTTACTGACCGTGGCCGATAAATTCAGCCGAACGAAACACGTTTTAATTTATATAATAATTATATAATATGACCGTTTACATTTCTCGAATAAACGTCCTGACCACGCCATAACGAACTCGGCGTTTTATTGATCCGCCGCCGGCGCATTTGAATAAGTCGTCGAGATTTGAATTTAAATATTCGAGGCAGTCGGAGCGCGATCCGCCGGGGAGAGAACGTATAAAGTTTCGAGTCGTGTGATGTCTGGTGAGATTCGCCGATTTTAAAGTCGTCCACTCGACGAGATTAGAAATTTCGTAGGACAGTAGTCGTAACCTCGGGTCGATGAAAAACCGTAATCGTTACGGTGAAACGACGACGACGAGACTTTTTTCTATATTTTTTATTTATCTGGCAAACAGGTACAATTGTATTGTGTTTACAGCGTCGGAGAAGCTTTTCGGCGACACGTTGAATCTGACAAGAGTCAACAGAGCGGATATGGGTGCATATCTCTGCATCGCCAGCAACGGAGTGCCTCCGTCAGTTAGCAAGCGCATTATACTCGACGTTGAATGTAAGTAGAACGATATCGTTTAACAATAATAGTTTTAATTAAACGCACACGGTAAACGTTTCGTAACGCCGCCGCCGCGTTTATATTATTATTGTATTATTATCATGTTACAAGGTTTGTCGCGAAACGGAATCCGAGAAACTCCGTGTAAACAACGTCACACTGCCGTAACGTCGTATCCGTGCGCGCGTGGGCTCGGCGTCTCGGCGCTGGAAAACATTATGTTGTAACGCGCGAGATATTATTATGATAATGACGTGACGTTTTCGCAATGATTTTCCACGTCATTTCCGATGACGGCGATAATACGTAGTAATCGGTTCGGACGTGTCTGGCCGCGACACTCCCGCGGGCGTCGAAGGAGCGTTTTTTTGCGATATTTTCCGGGGAAAAAAGCAAATTTATAAAAATCGAAAACGTTCATGTTTCTACGTCGATAATATAATATTATGTATCTAATATATAAATGTGAAAATGAAAACCTTTGAGTGATACGTATGTTCTCGGAAACTATACTGAACCGATCGTAATGATTTTTTTTTTAAATTGAAGAGCTCATTGCGGAGAAGGTTTATGGCATTTGATCTTATCTCTAACTTTAAAAACAAAGGAGTTATCAATTATTATCAAAAACAATCGTACTTATATTGTGCGGCACGGCGGGATAGAGTGGTTATTAATAAAACTAACGTTGGTTAACATGAGTATCACCGGTGTTATTTTACGAGCATTAATTTACGGGAAAATGTCAATAATTATTTTTATTTGGGCCATACACATTTTTTATACTTCAACCCGGCAGAGACCTGATAACCTAACCTAAGGGGGTTAAAAGGCGTGAAACTAGAACGGGTGAAACTAGAAAAATTCGCCTGGTCGGGACCGCTGGAGCTTTGAGTATGAAATTCGGTCAACAGTTTCGTTTTATATAGTGGAGACCCCATGGGAAAGGATTTTCCGAAATTCGACCCCTAAGGGAGGTAAAAGGGGTAAAAATGAAAAAAAAAAAAAAAGTTGCGCGCGGGCGAAGCCGGGTTACTCAGCTACCTAGTTATATTATAAAGTTGTCGCGAGTCAAACGGTTAATAAAGAAAATATTATTAAACGTATAAAACGTTGTTCGGCCATATAATATTTCTAGTGAATATATTGTTCGAAATATTGTCGACACTACTTGTGTGTTGTTTTCTATTAATCGTTATCGTTTCCATCGAGACGATTCGAGTTTACGAGATAATCTCATAAAATACTACGCGTTGACGGTTCTATGGTTGACTATATTGATCGGACGAAAAATAACCTGCGAATAAATCTCCGAGCGCGACGAGACAATTTTTCGTGAAAAAACGCGCGCGTAAAAACGAAAATCGTCGATGTTTTTCGAATGAAAATATTTATACGAACGTCGTCGGCAGGGGTTAGGGGTAGTGGTAGTGCGAAATAAACGACCGAACGTTTAGTTTCACGTCGGAATTTCGGTGAGAAAATATCAAATGACTCGGCATCTGGCGCCCGACCGGTGACATTTCCGATAATATAATGATGGCGTTCGCCAAACAGACGACGTTTTTCGAAAACGAATATTTCGCCGAAAACAAAACTCCCCGTCATTCGAATACTCATGTTGGCCGTGCGTTTTCGCTTCGTCGTCGGTCTGTTCCGCCCGCAAAACCGCGGCGAACGAGTCGACTCTGTTGAGCGAAAAACGTCGCTCATCGACAACGAATTTCTCCGCGGCGCTGACCTTTTTCACACCGCGTCATCAATATACTTTATTCTATTTCAATAACGTATTCGAAAAAAAAAATAAAGACACGCGCGACCGGTGACGGGAGACTTGAACGAATACAATGGGCTACGGATAAAATACATCGTCGTCGTCGTCGTAGAGACGAATCCGTTTAATCGCTTTCGGTTTTAATCTCTCGTCCCTTTTATTATAATACGCCCTTTGCCCTCCAACGCGTCATAAGTCCCGCCGGCCTTCGAAATATGTTGAACGTGATTAATTATTCATTTATAAAAGGATTATGAACGCGTTACATCCGGAGCACGCCAGCCAGCCCGCCCGCCCGCCCGCCCGTCGATCGTCCAAGACCGCCGCCGAAAAGGTTCGCGCGGATTATGAGTGACGATACACGCGCGTATATGAAGAGCCACGGCGAGTGCTTTCCGGATGCGGCTAATTGCCGGCGCGGTTAGACTCTAGAAACGGGCCGGGCAGAGTGGAAACTATATAAAGTTCAATTACATTATCTCCGACCTAACCCTCTATGAAAAGTTCATCCCATATTGCCACTCGGCGTGTCCGCTCGCTTCCGTTTTCTGAGACACGCTTTCTTTATGGTTTTCACCCGGGTCCGGGGTCCTGCACGCGTAACATGTGTTCCGTACACGATTTTCTCCCACCCGCCGCCGCCGCCGAGCGTGCCCCTTAAATAAAACTATATTGTTGTTTTACGCGATATACGTATACTCGCAGCATTAAATTAAACGCTCGCCGCGTATAATCGTTACGAGTGTTCCGAGTGTCGTCGACCCGAATCGTCACGCTTTGCGAGCATAATATAACACATAATAATATCATCGTCTACAATTATTCGAATCCGCGGTAAATACGATTATTATTGTAAAATAAAAACTCCCGAGACGATCTTTATTACCCGTAAACGAATTGATTTATTAAAGTTGTTGTACGTAGAAGAAAGAAAACGGTCCGCAATTCCAAAAAATTTGATCTCTCGCCGCGGTATCCCGCGGTGTATAGCGGCGTTCGATATTTCGAAGTTTCCGTATTTTAAAAAACAAATACACCCCCCCGTCTCTCGTCTTTCTTTTTTGAGTTTAAAGGTTTTTCGTTTTTTTTTTTTTTTCGTCCGTCACCCTTTCGACGACCCGTCCCTCTCTCTCGGCTGTTTTCACAAAACTTTCGCATTGCAAACTCGAAACTAATAAACGGCAGGATTAGAGCCGGATTACACCCCCGGGAGCACTGAAGACATTGCCAGAGTATAAAGTTTACAAATACAACGACGAGTAGAGTACACGAGTACGCCGGCAGTATTTAAGTAGTTAAAATTCAACACGAGTCCACCGTCTTTCTCTCCGTGTCGTCTCCTCGCTCTCTGTCTCTTCACCGGCAGGCGACGTGAAATTGAAGACGACCGTCGTATTTCGGCGAACGTCGCGCGCCAAAGGACTCCGCGCCAAAGGACTCGGCGCGCAAGGACCGCGGTCCGTCCTTGATTTTATAATGCGCACGAAGAAAAACCCAATTATTATGACGCTCCGCCGAACGGCACGTAGGTATAGAATACATGTTTCCCACGCGCGCAAAACTTAGAACTTCGGAGCCGCCGAGTTAATCGACCGTATATATATACGTAGTACGTATACGAGAATATTTAAAAAACAAAATTCTCGCCGGAGACTCGCGAGTTGTTTTGAAATTAATCTTCGTGTGTTTGTTATCGCAATCACACTTTGCACAAGTTTCCGTTCCCCCGTTACCTTTATTAACTTTTGTTATGAAAATGTAAATTAAGTCAAATTAACGTCGTCGGGCGCTTAACGTTCTTCTTTTAATAAGCATAAAACTAATGTTTATAATGTCTTTAAGCGGTGCCGTTTCCGTCGTGTCCGTGTAAGTCGTTCGCAACGCGCCGTAAAATTCAGAGACACTTAAAAACATCGCGCGGTGATTTTAAAAATCACTCTCTTTTTTTCCTTCTCCCTTTGATTTCACGACGCGATCGTATTTATAAATCTATAATTTCCTTCGGTTCCTTGGCTATATCGAATGCCGTTGAAAATTAAATCACGAAACGTATTTTCCCGTTTTCGCGTTTCGGTCGGACGGAGTAATACAATACGAATTCTGTCCAAAAGTCTTGAAATAAAAACGTAACTTGTAGTAGTGTTGTTCGAAATCTTTTAGAAATACAACGACAGGTAATATCGTTACGATTTTATATACGCGCGTATATTATGATATTTTCATCAACAAATCATAATATGCCGCAGTCACTTGTTATGACAATATAATAATAAAAAGGAAAACCTAATACAAATTGTTTGATAAATATTAGAAATCGTACGCGATGAATTTTTACAACAAAAAAATATCACTTTTATAATAACGTCGTCGTTATAAATGACTCTTTTTTTTTTTTTATTAATAATAATGAAGCTTGTGTTTTTCTTCGAACCTAACTGGAATACCTAAAGCTATCCGAGCCGATTTTCATCTTCGTCCCGCGGCGGATATATTGTTATACGTACGCGATAACTTATAATATAACTTTTTTAATAAACTAACTAGATTTTGACGCGTTCGAAACATCCTCTCCGAACGATTTATAAAACCAACACGCAAAAGCCGTCGTTGTTTATAAAATTACTCGTTGACGTATACGACGTATTGTCAGAAAAAAAAAAAAAACAACGGTTTCCGACGACGTCTCGCCGGAGACGACATAATAACGATTAGACGACGGGAAAATATCGAATTACGATCATATCGAGTAGGTACTATGGCGATCGCCGAGTTTCCATAATATACAATATTATTATAATAATATGAGTTTAAAACAATTCGCGAGACTCGACGGCACGTTACGTTTATTAAACTGCGATAATGTTTTTATTTTAACAACAATACGAAAACTTTGACAAAACGAGTGATAATTTAATGCAAAACGAAAAACGGTTATTTAACGGTCCGTTTGTTCTTTTGTTATTATATTCTAGTTTGTGAAATAAACTCTCTACGAGCTCTCTCGAATTCATATTTCGCGTTTAAGAGTGAAAACGATCGTTTCCCTTTTTACAGGCGAATCGCGTGTGAAAACCGCTCGTATCGAGTTGATACAGTAATATTATTGTCGATGAACACCGCGCGCTTATTAATAACGTGGCGGAAGATGCAATCCACACGAGCGCGTGCAAAACATTTAAGTAAACATCTAAAATAGGTACTATAGTTCTTATTATAACAATACCGTCGAATATTAAGAGTTATATAATATTATATTATTATCATCACGATGTTAACGAAATAACAATTACGAGTATTATTTCTTGTTGTTGTTCCAGTTGTTTTAATTTATTCGTTATCTGTTTGATATATTATTACTCTGCGAAACAAACTACGTCGTTTTGTGAAAACATAATAACCGAATTACAATTTCGTAGAGTTTGAAAAACCTAATAATATGTTTTACGTTCCGCTGACGATACGTATTATAATAATATAAACAATAATTATTTAAAAAACGTTTTTGTTTTTCCCCAATAATTAATAATTTAATTTCCACATCGCGATAGTTACAGGTATGGTTGCGTTATACGTATACTCCGACGGGCGGTCAAATGTCAGGTTTATTGAATTTAGAACATATTATACTACTTCAAGTTTTCAAACCGATCGATCGGCGAACGAGATTTTCATAATGTTATTATTCGTCGGTTCCCGGAAATCAAAAAGCTATTTTTAAACGAATCGTTTAGTAGCGCGTCGTTAAATTTGACGTGGTCGGGCGGCGACACGTATTGTGTCAAGCACGTCGTAATAATAACGAAAAAAAACAAAAATCGATCGGTTGTGCCCGACCGTCACGTCGTCGTCGCCGGTGTTTTGTCCGCTCGAGTTTTATACCGGGTCCGGCTTGAAAACCTCCCGTATTGGCAGGTGTGGTGTCGATAGACGATGGTATAGACGTGCCGTTTTTAGTTTGCTAGGAAACGACACTGTGTTGGGCCGTTTCGAGAGAATTTTTTCTCTTCGCAAACAGATATCGCCTTGTGATTTTTTTTTTCTTTGGGGACATTTTAAGGCGCGCAAGTGTACAATAATCGCCCCCACGTCCCCCACTTAAGGAGGCAATCCCCGGAAATGACACGAAAACGGTAATGGACGACTTGCGGGGGAATGTCGTTGTCTTATTGTTTGTTTGTTCGTAATAATATTGCAGCCTTTTGAAATGCGACGGTGAGTTTCGCCGTATAATACAATATAATAATATAATATGCAACGTGATTTCAGTTTCGCCGATGATTTGGGTGCCGAATCAATTGGTCGGCGCTCCGTCCGGCACGGACGTGACGATCGACTGTCAGACGGAGGCGTACCCGAAATCGATAAACTACTGGTCGTTCCGCGATTCCAAGACGATGTTGTTCCCCAACAAAAAGTACGTGACGTCCGACACGGAGAACAGCTACCGCATCCACATGCGGCTCACCATCAGAGACTTGAGCGAATCGGATTTCGGCAACTACAAGTGCATATCCAAGAACTCGCTGGGCGAAACGGAAGGCTCCATCAGACTTTACGGTGAAATTACAACGAAATCGACACGTGTCGACCGATATACGTATACGTATGAACTGGGAACGCGATCGCGTTGGGAAACCGTCCCCGGGTCCTAAAAGCTCCGAAATTGGGTACAAACCTATATTTTGGTTTTCAAAACGTTCCATATCCGAATATTTCGAGTCTGAATCGCGTCGCGCGTCGTCGTGGAGATCATTTCAATGTGCTTCTAATTTTCCCAACTACTTTGTTTATATTTTCATAAATAATTTTGGTAACGATAAAAGTAATTTCATAATAATATATTATATTAAGTCATTTCAGATAAATGCATTTTGTACGCATGTAAAGCCCTTGGTTTTGTCTTCGGTTTTTAGACCGATTTCGAGATCACTGTCGTACGTTGTTCGGTCGCGATCCCTATAGTGATAATTATTTATTTTCACACGTGGTTTCGTCGCGAATTATATTTTTATTTCATTTACCTCGCTCCGCCCGCCGCCGGTGGTTTTTTTCTTCTTCTTCTTCTTCTTCTTCCGTCATTCTGGTCCCGGGGAACACTTCAAAGTCGACGACGCCAATTGTTCACGGTTCGTTTAAATCCCATTTCCGACGTCCCCGCCACCGGCCCCCCCCCCCCCCCGGTTGTTCGGGCACACGACAGAACGGTTTTTTCCTTCTGTAGATACACACAAATACTTACCGACGTCGTCGTCGTCGACTACACCGCGCCGCCTATACGTCAAAAGGCCCTCGCGATCGATTAATAACGATAATAACGACGACGATGATAAAGAAATAAAACGATTATAATTATTTCGAGTTGTTTGCGGACGACGACGACGACGACGAGTAAACACGGAAATCGAGTACCTTATTCAAAGTCAAACAAGACGCGACGTTAACGGTCCGTGTCCCGAAGCAACGAGCGCTTTTTTTCCATCTGATTAGATGTCCAATGCCGTACATACAACGAAATAAAGTTTTACTTTCTCCGGGAGATTCTAAATAAATTATAGGTAGTATCCCCACTCCGGGACTCGCGCGTGTGTACTTTCGTTTCGTTTCCTTCGGCGCCGAGTGTTTCAATTTACTCGCACGGTACACACAAACCACTCGGATCGATTGTGCAATATATTACATAACCCGGGGACTTTGTTCGCGGCGAAACGTGAAAATTCATTCTTGTGATGTCGTAATGTTTTATTCATTTTGAACGTTTTTTTTTTTTTTTTTTTGCTTTTTTCCAGAAATACCGAAACCTTCTTTGGCCCCGAAAAGTGCATCGGAACTCAATCGGCCGAATAAAGAAGGTAAGAAGAAGTCTCTCTGCCCGTTTTTCGTCGTTTCGTCGTGTATAATAGATGGCGATCGAAATTTAAAACAATGCGTGCCGCCGGCCGCCGTGTTAATATAATAATAATTTACGCGATCAAACGGATCGAATGCGTAAACACTGTAAATAAATAATATATTATTATTCTAAAAGCTTTTCTCGTAATTCTTCCCGATAACGAGCGACCAGAGGAAAAATCGTCTGTCGTTGTACCCCGCGTCGCGTCGACGCGCTTAGATTCGAGACTAAATCGTAGAGCCTCGTCGCGGGGCTAAAATATATAGATCGTGTCTCTCGAACGAACAAACAAACGATTCCGCGGAAAAGCTATACACAATCGCACGCGTATTGCCGTTCGTAAATCTTATTAATAACATTGTCAATTTTCGATTTTAATTAACAGTCGGTTATTTGTTTTAAAAGAAAATCTATACATTAATTGAATTCAAATTGATTCTAGTAAACCGAAATATAATTTAATTAAAAGTAACGTTTAAATTAAATCCGATCGCCGTCGTCGTCGCGGGATATTAATAATAAAAAGATGATTTCATTTCGTTTTTTTTTTTTTTTTTTTTTTTTCATTAGCATAATTATTATTATTGTTATTTCTTCTTTTTAAAATTACTTGCGATTACTTATTATTATTATTATTTTCAATTCGATAATATGAATCGAATCAAATAACTTCAATATTTCTTACTAAATAAACAACAACGTACGCGAGTAGAGTATACGTATAATAGCGCAAACGACCGATCGATTTAATTAAACGAAAGTCGAATATAATAATTATTATAATATTCGTAAACAATGCGATTCGTCGTCGCCGTCGCCGGCGCGTGATTTTTGTCGTACCAATCTCGTACGTTTAAATATTCCTATTTTTATTTTATTTATTAGGTGTTTGTCGCGCTCTAAACAGGCATGCTTTTTTTTTTTAATAATATTGAATAAATAAAAAAAAAAAACATACCGTGATATTCGATAGAATCACACGCGGTTTTAAAAACGATTTAGAAAATAACGCTTGTTTTAGAAGTACACACATAGACACTGACTCATAGCTATTATAGAGTAGTACGTACATGATTAATATTACCGTCTGATTTTCGCCCGTTTCCCAGTGGTCGAACAGCGGACGCGTGCGTTTCATTTGTAAGTACCTCCCATCTATAATACACGTGTATATAAATGTGAAAGTAAAAGCATCGATTAGTAGTAGTAAGTCGTCGGCGTAAAACGATTATTCGATAACGTAAATAATTACGATTCTCTTTAGCGAAGTCACTTTCGTCCTTTCGTTTTGCAAAATGCATCGTAAAACGATTTTCCGATCCGTTCGGATAATATACGCAACGCGGGCACAGTTCAAAAGACGAGAAATCGTCTCCGTCTGATGCTAAAACCTGTGGAAAAGAAATTTACGTAATACACAATGTCACTAAAGTAAATTGTACTTAATACCTTACTTTATATTATTATAATAATTCTCTACGCGTAGAACTTTGTCATTTCCCGTTTTTCAATCCAAGTCAACAGATTTAAATCTCACCGCGGCCACCGTACGTTTCGTACTCGATTTCGTTATCTTTCTCTTTCAATTCGAACAATAATTGATTACACTCGCCCGATAAAAGAATGTTGTTGTTGTTGTTCGCCCGGCGAAACAATGTGCGTATAATAATAATAATAATAATATAAACTTATAAAAAACAACATATTTTCATGAAAATTTTTGAACAGAACATGATAATATTACGGTTTAAAAATGTCGGGGTTTTGTGGTGCGATGATCTAAACCGATATACTCGCCGCCGCTTATTTGTTTTAATTAAAATAAATGAAATACTTGAAAACAGTTTACCTGTTGTTTTTTGTTTCGCCGTCAGCATTTAAAATGGAATTTAATAGATAAATGAAATAATTAATTTTTCCGACGCAAATATTAACTATTTAAAACGTTTTATTTAATCATTAAAAACTGCGTATTGTTTGTTGTTATTTCTTATTAGTTTTATGCAACTTCTTTGAAACAAAGTTTATGAAAATAGAAAATTGCTTCACAAAGTATAAATAATATAATATTTTACAACGCATCCAACAGCGACGACGACGGTACTACTCGTGTGGGTCCTAAAGGAAAACTTTATAATTGTTTTACACTTTAAACAACAATAAAAAGAATAAAAAAAAAAAATGGTTTATTGTCTATGAGGATGCACTCGGAAAAATTTTCCTTCACATATATTTTATAATAATAATATGTATTACAAAATACTGCGCGCGAGTGTTGCGTTTTTAAACGGGCACGCGCTTTGGAGCTGAGCAACGATTGACCCGAAACTCTATTACGATGTTGCCGTCTTAACTCTTTTTCATTTTCTATATTATGTTATTAAAGTAGAATATTAATATATTGTTGCACGAAAATCATAGAAAAATTAAGTTATTAGTCACGTCTCTTGGGCTTCAAACGCCCAACGATTGGTGAAAACTATTGAGAGTCGGCCCGTCGTCGATAAAAATGAGAAATAAAACCATATTATTATTATTCGATACCGCGGACTTGGGGACGTTTAGGGGAGGGTTTATCCTCCCTCACCTGTTAATAATAATGCGATATCAAAACGATCGGACGCAAAGTTTTCTTCCTTTCTTAATCCTTCTCCTGCTCCTCCTCTCCGTTCGTCCGCGTTCGCCAGCCCCCTCGCTCGGACGGGTCCGAAACACGGGAATAATCAAATACGTAATTAAGGTGCTCGCCGCCGCCGGTAAGAGACGGTGTGTGTGTGTGTGTGTTTTCGACGGTCATTGTTAACCGACGGCGTTGTGTTATGGTTGGTTTTGCAGTTTGGAAGCCACCGAAAGGGCCGGTGGTGCGAAACACGACGGGCCAGTCTGTCCGGGACAACCGGCAGCATCAGCCACGTCCCGTCAGGCCCACCGTTCCTGGCAAACTCGAGGTCTCAGGTGGGCTAACTGGCGTACTTCTACGCCTTTAGAGCGCTTTTTTTCTTTTTTTTTTTACTATTATTGTTGTTGTTGTTTTTTTTTATTTTCTTAATTGCACACGTTTTTTCACACGCTAATTTGATTTGATTTTTTCGTCACTCACTCGCAGTTTTTTTACCATACGCATATCGTATAATAATTTATATAGTACTGTTGTTTGTTATTATCGAGTCTCGGATTTCAAAGCATTATAATATAACACGTCTTTATAATGTTACGATAAATATGACGCGAAATAAAGGACACGAATACTATATACTACGTTCCGCACCGTTGAGAATTCAAAAATACGGCGCGGCGCGTTTGAAAGTGCATAATATTTCGCGTTCGTTTAGTCGATTTAGCGGCATGCATTTTCGTCGTTCTTTTTTCATCGCATGACATGCGTTTTCGTTGTTCCGTGTGTCGGGAAATATCACGAGTTACGCGCGTAGCAATAGCGAAATACCAATCGTTACAAGGGATTTCCAAGCGATTACCAATCGTTACAAGCGGATGGTTTTATTTTTTAATTCAGCCGGAGGGTAAAATCAAAAATCCTATAGAAAAATGTTCGTATCCATAGCGATTCAATAGTCATATCGCAGCGGCGCGGCGGCGTATTTGAGAAACGTTTTGTGCTGTGAAATCCGAGCCCCGCGATTATTGTGTTTCAAGATTTGTTCGGTTTACGTATTTTTCGAGTGTAACGCTACTACGTAGTTGTTCGGTTTGGATTTCACCGGTTTTCACATGCGTACACTTTTTACAACTGGCAGTTTATTAGAGCAGCATGTGAGACGAGCGGTATGTGAAAAAAAACCAACACGTTAAACCGGCTGATTTTTGAAATCCGATCGGGCACGACAAAGAAGAGCGGTGTGACGTCGAGAATTATTGTTTACGTGGCCGACGCGTCGTCGGTGTTTTTTGGAAGAAATTTCGCACAAATTCGTACACGTACACCCGCCCATGGACGGGTCAACTCGAGTTTCCAATACATATTACTATAATATAGACACGCATCTTTTAAACTTTTGCTTGCTGTTTGTTCGTTGCATTTTATTAAATACATAAACACCGCGCGCATGTTTGAAAACACAGACGGATTTGTTTCTGACTTTTTTTTGTTATTATTTGAACCATAACGAATGACAAACGTCATATTTCAAACAGCAAAACTAATCCGAATCGAATACAAAATAACGATTTGCTCGTGAAAAAATCAGCCTAATCAAAACAAAACCACGCCAATGCGAATTGACCGCGCGAAAACTTACAATAGAGCATAGGACTTTTTTTCCAAAAAAAAAAAACGTACAAACTACCGACCGTAATAATAGAAATATAATATATCTGTTTAAATGTTATTGCTTGATATACGCGTTAAGTTTTTAAATTGCTTTGTGAATACCATTACCACTGTTCTGGTTACGCCGCCGTGCGATTTTAAACACGAGACGCGCGCGATATATCCTTTGTACGTTACCGACTCGGTCTGTTGGTTCGAATCATATCCGCTTTGAATTTGTTTTAATATAAAACTCTCACCTACAGCGAGATTTATAAAACACTAAAGCAGTTTGAAAGTTTAAATCGTTTTAGTTTTAGTTTCGTTTTAAATACTCTATCCCTCGCGCACGTCCCGTCGTCGGAGAATCGTGTTAATCCATTTCGAAATACCTTTCGGCAACATCATTAACACGACGACGGGACTAGAACGGTTTTTTTTTTTTCCATTTCGTAACACGTAGGTACACACGACGCGCGCGCGTTTCGTTTTATCGTTGCTGTTGCTGTTTTCGTTCGTTTTGTTTTCACCGCACACTTTACCTTGTCGCGCAATATTTCCGTTACCTGTGCCTGAAACACGCGATATTATATTATTATTTTTCGATCACCTGTGAACGTCGTCGTCGTCGTCGTCGTCGTCGCCGTCGTCGTCGTTTGCACGATTGGTTTCGCTACTAAACCCGATACACGACTCTCGGGCCGCAAATAGCACCGACGACGGACCGACGACATGGACGACCGAATCTCGTTGTTATTTTTATGTTTTTCTTTTCCAGGCAATTGGGGTGCCAGCAGTTACAGCCGGCCCCAAATCGTAATAACCGTGTTCGGCGTGGTCACGTGTTTCACGTCCTCGCATCACATACCATCATGAACGGCTCAACATCCTTTATATTATATAATAATAATATTATAATATATACGTATACATAATATATATTATAGCTAAATTTTTGTTTTCGTTTTGTTGTAAAAATTTTAATACGATATTATTATTATTATAATTATAATTATTAATATTAATATTATTATTATGAAACGTAAGTTATAAGTATATACATATTATTATATTATGTTATTATGAAACTCGAGAGAGAGAGAGAAAAACACTAGCGTTGTGAATACATTTTAAAAAAAAACAATATTATAATAATGCTTGATATTATCGAAACGCTATATTAGAGAATAATAATAATAATAATAATAATGTTTAGACGACGACGCCGCGCCGCGCCGCAGCGAAATCGAGAAGATCGAACGTCGTAGTCGCCGCGCGTACGAGACGAATGAGCGTGTACGTATTTCAAAATCGAATAAAAGAAGAAGAAAAAACACGGTCGTCAATCCGATAAAAAAAAATGTTTTTTAAGTACCGTTTCCATGTACGTACGCCCCGACGACGGTTCTCCTCTAGTTTATAATGATATTACACGCCCGCTTTGTTCGCTTTGTCACACGTTGTTTTGAAATGTCATTCGTTTCCGATGATCCGCGTATTGTTTAGATAGAAAAAAAAAAACAATTATTTCCCGTTCAATTAATATGTTCTACGATAATTTTATTATTATCTATGTGGTGTGTAAAATGTTATTGTCGTTTAAATTAATATTTTACCGATGAATTTAAGTGTTTACATAATAGAGGACAAAAGAAACTGTACGATAATAATAGAGCCTGTGCTTATTTCGAAGCAATAATAATAATAATAATAATAATAATAATTTTACTTCTAAGAAACATATTAATTTTGAAACGCCAACGCGTGTTTATTCACGCGAATTTTCTAATAATTTAGGGTGAATAAATTTCGAGTGTGTGTGTGTTTTTTTTCTTCAAACGAACCTCTTCGCGATCGTCTCGGAACTTTCGAACGAAGAAAAATAACAAATGCGTACACGGTGAAATGTTGGCGACGTTCCGAGTAGGTACGTCGTCGTCGTCGGACACACGACCTGTAACATAAACGACTGTAATATATTATTATTATTATTATTATTATTGTATCGTTCGAAATAAAAGTAACACTCTAATAGAGGTGAGTTTACGCGCGCGCGCCGTTGAATTATTATTCGTATGTTTTACGCGCGTATTGTTATAATAATTTTCGAATCCTTTGGAAAACTCGAATTTAATAATGCGGCCGCCGCGGCAGTGTCGTCGCGCGCACGACGAAATATGGTGTTATTATAAATGCATTTACATAATAAGAGGGGGACATTTGATCAATTTATAACGACGACGCGTGTATAACCTTTGTTTAACAACGCGCGTATGTCTACGAGATAATAAATATTTAAAAGCTAATCGAATCGTTTCGATAAATACGCGGCGGCAGCGTTTCTCTCCTCGCTTGATCAGTCGTCGACATTTTGGGCAAACTCTTATTCCCGCCCCGCGTTGTTTTTATTAAACATAATATTATACGTATTTATCTGCGATTTCTACGAAAATTTCAGAAAAAATACAGGTAATTATTATGTATTTCGAGTGTTTTTAAAGTTAGACTTACCAATAATTATTGTATACGTTTCGCCGTGGAAGTTTTCGCTGCTTTTCTCCTCGGAAAGAATGTCCGAGTTGCGTTTGTCGGCCGCCGAACGGGAAAATTGACATAATATTTTACTACTTCGAGTGTTCAATAATAAACTTGTACTCTAGAACGGATATATATTTTCATAATCGTATTATTATTATTTCGAAATCATCGTGTTTTTGAAAAACGTTTCCGCGGCCAAAAACTCGATCGTTAACAACTTATTTCGATGTTTTCCGTCGTACGTGATTATTTATAATAGTTTTACGGAAACGATAAGTCGAGTGTGACCTCCTCTTCGGTGTGTCGAACGAACACAGTTCGCGGGCCACTCACTGTAACAAACTACTTCCATTTGGGGTAACGCCGCCGCCGCCGCCGCCGCTTAGCCATCGACTGTTACTGATTATTCTACGCGCGTTTTTTTTTATTTTTTACGAAACGGGGGAGAAAAAAAAAATAAAACCACGACGTCGCGTTTATTATAAACGTTACGCGCCGTCCTCGTCCATTCCTCAATTTAATACAGTCGATAACTCGTGCAACGTCTCGTCTAAAAATAGCCCGCGAGATCTCTTCCTTTGCCGTTAACGTTATTATTTTAATAATAATTGATACTCACGCGATTTTCCCGTCGTCGCCGCGCGAGCCAAGTGACAAAGGGCCGCCCCCGGCGATCCGCTCGATTTCCCGCTATCTCGCGGTACACTAAACACACATTTTTCAAATTAAAATTCGTTATTTTCATTGCTGATGCGGCGCCGAGCGTGTAAATGTACCCTTAAATTGAAATTATATAATATATTTAATCTATGATATATCATCCAAAGTATTCGGACATATTACTTTGAAAATATATATCGTCACGACATCTCTGCGAATTCGTAATATACAGGTTGTTCCAAAATGATTCATCCGATTTCAAAAAATCATATTTATTGCAAAATTTGATCGATCATGTTGAAATAAATTTTACATTTTAATGGATTATTATTTTAAGTTTTAGGTACAATGCTTATAAATGTTCAATATGACCCACCTTACAAGATGACACACATCAACTTCCTCATAAACCTGTTGAAGCATGTCGACTTTAACCAAGTCGGTGGCGTCTGTAATGCGACTTTTCAATTCGTCAAGATCTTTTGGAAGGGGAGGTACATAGACAATGCTTTTTATGTAACCCTAGAGAAAAAAATCACAGATTATAAGATCCGGCGGCGATGGACAAAATGTAGCGTTATTAGCAATACAGCGACCGATCTATTGTTCGGTCGACATTTCGATAACAACTAATTAAGTTACGTCACATGACTAAACTGCACATTATCGCGACTTATCAGCAATCGATAAAAACTCGATAACGTCACCTTTCAGATGGTTGGTGCTTCGTTTACCTCAAATTACAGGAACAATATTTATAGTCTACTAAAATCGGACGAATCGTTTTGAAACACCCTGTACAAGAATAATAGTACCTACACAACGATCTCGGCCGACAAACTCTCTTCCGGCTCTCGCCGCCGTTAGGTTTTGAAATTTCAAAACAACATTTTTATTCAACAATACACTCGAATATACTCGAAAGTATAGTTTTTCGAATATAACGACTCACTCATATGAGTGACGATCGATCGTGTTTACACGTAATAAAATTATAAGCGCATACCTCGTAATACGTATTAATAATTCTGGCGAGACATTGTTTCGGACAAACGAATCTCCGCGCGACTGCTGCTGAAAACCACCGTAAACGTTATAACGAATAAAATACATACACACACAAATATTATAATAATACCTAATATTATACATTAGAACTCTGTTAAATGGAGGATACGTTCTAATAAGAGAGGAGACGAGCTATATAAAATTCGCGAAAAAAGATTTATGCGCGGCGTAGTTGTTCTAACCTCTTAATAATGGCCACGAACAAATAAAACTTGATCGCAAATCAATAATTTAACTCGCATTAATGGTAATAAATTACACGGAATGGGTAATAAAAATGTGGTCGGTCGATCGGTATAATACACGGCCGATAAATGAGAAGTCGAATAATAAAATACATCGGTCGCGCGTTGCGCGTGTATCGTATTATCATAACGACGCGCGATACTAAAAAAAAAAAAATAGCCGAGTAATTATTTACATATTTGTTGTAAACGCAAAAAGCGTTTGGAAATCTCTCTATAAAATATAATAACGTAACTCTGACAAACATAACGTGAGAAATGGTAAAAATCAACTCGTCGCGCATTCGTTTTTTTTTTTTTAACGCGATAAAAAGATCAAAATAAATATTAACGACATCGTTTTTTTCGGCCTTTTGGGAGATTTATTTCTGTTCGATTATTATGGCTGTTAGTTTCTTTGAACGGAAATGAAAAAAAAAAAATATAAGGATTTATAATAACGTACCGACGAAATTAGTCCGTTCGATTATTTTCAATTGTGATATTCTAATGTGACCCGCGAGTTGACGACACTCGAAATAAAGGTTTTTTCCCGCGTTTATTTTTCCCATATACCTCCGCCGACCAGAACACCTGTGACCTCGCCAATAACGAACGTTGTTATTCTACGGGACGAATTCACTCGAGAAAAGTTTCGTAAAAATAATCATTGAGTTCTCCTCTTAATTTTCATAACGATTCGACAGTTTTTCGTCCGAAATCATTTGGCGGATATTTTTTTTCTTCTTCTTCTTCTTCTTATTATTCGACGTGAACGCACGAACTCGAGTTTTCTTCTTTAATAACTTAAAAACTTAAGGAAAATGTACTTACTACAGTAGTGGTGGTGGTAGTAGTAGTAGTAGTAGTAATAGTAGTATTGTATAGAACATGACATAATATTTGAAATCGGGCGCAAGTGACCGAGCGAAAAAACAACGTTTTAGTAAATGACGTAAAAGAGTAACTGTCGACTGACGTTTACATTATGACTCGTACTCGTATGAGACATAAGAATTCGTAAGCGTTTAAGATATTATTATAATGTGTCGTAATATGAATATAATATCCGAATAGAAGTATCACTTGGGACTTTCCTAGCGTAGAAAGTCGAAATGTATTCCCCCTTTACGATACTCCGGAAAAATGTACCTGTATTGGAGAAAACGTTTAAAATGAAAACAGACGACAACTCCGAAACGTATTGTTTAAAAGTGTGTAAAAAAAAAAAATTGCCACTGACATTTTTAATTCGATCAAAAACACGTTGAATAATAAATTAATTATTATAATAATTAATATAATGTTAATAAACATATCGATCATACGCGTATACGTTGTTTGTAATTTATTTATTTATTTTTTTTTAATCAAACGTTTTTACCGCTATATTTAGTTTGTTTAAAATAAACAATATTGTCGTCATTGCGTTTGATATCTTATTGATTATTATTATTACAGTATTACGACCGGTTGCGCGTGAGTTGCGACCCGAAAAAAAGATTTCATCGATTCGTTTTCAGGATTATTTATTTTTTTTTTTGCTTAAAATCGACGGTTACGAATAGTTAGTCGGGGGCACCTACACTATACATTATATTAACGACGACGACGACGAAGAAATCGATGATTATTAATAAATTGTTATACGTACAATATTATTTGGGATCATCGATGTTAGCCGTGGACGACGTTTTTTCGCCTTTTAAAATTGCATCCAAACGACCCTTTTTTCAACAACGAAATTATAGTATATGTGACGAAATTCCCCCGGATTACAGTCGACAATATTATTACACGTTCGAGTCGGATCGGCCGTTGGCAGAAAAAAGTTCTGCGCGCGAGCGAATCGATGTTCCGCGAAAAGTTAGTCGATTCGATTCGATTCTCTTTCCGTCCGCCGAATACCAATTTATAAATTTCTAGATGCTCTTACGTATAATATCGCATTAGACGCGTTCTTTCTGCGCGTACGATTTGTATTAATCTAAAAATCAAAATAAACTCGTCGAGATCGTTTAGAAAAATTCAAAACTTCAAATCTCGGGGACGAGTGAAAACGAAAATTGTTTTACAGTCGGCTCTTTTGTATAATAATTTGGTAATAATATTTTATGAACACCGTTTGATTTATAAATATTACTCGATCCTAGTTTCGTCGTTTTAAGAGCCAGAAAAAAAACACACACACACACACACACACACACACTCGAATTGCGTAAGTATTCCTTTTTTTTTCGGGACGCAACTCATACGATCCAGTTTTAAAAATACGACTCGAACCACTAATGTACAATAACCGCTAGCGTGTAGACAATACGTATTTATTATATTAATGTGTACAAAAAAATATTATTATTATTATTGTTATATGATTTTTGTTACTTCGATATAGTCGAAAATTATGTAATTTTACTATCTTTTGTTTTGGTTTTTGTTTTCAACGATTGTATAAAATAAGCTTCCATACAAAAACTTTGTGTAAAAAAAAAAAAGGAGAAAAAAAAGCGAAAAATTGTTGTATTTTGTTTTTTTTTTTTTTTTCATAATAATTTATTAATTGTTAATTGATGTAATATTATTATTGCTTATTAATAATATTGCCTTAATGTATTAATTGTTCTTTGAAATTCGGAAGGAATTCCCATCCGTGTAAATAACTTAAGACAACGAAATATTATAAACACTATTAAATATTATTATCGCGTAAAAATTATTGTGAAATAAATAATTAAAACTGTACCGAACGCGTATTATAAACGTCGTCGTCGTCGTTATTATTCGCACCTGACCTCGCGCGTCCGACCGAATCCGGCGAAAAAGTCCTGGACGAGCCAGTTAAAAAAAAAAGCCGGCAGAAATGTCGGTGATAATATTATTATAAACTAGGATGTTTAATATAGGTAGAACGAGAGGCGAGAGGATAAAAAGAGGATATAAGGAATAAGGATATTAAAATCGAAATACAGAGAAACGCTGAAAATAATAATTACTCGTGTTTTAACCGCGAGTGCTCTCGAAAATCCTCTGTGCGTGTATAGGGTATGTGTAACTCACCTGCAGTTGCCGACCAGCAGGACATACGACTGCTCCGGGTGTGGTTTCTTCTTATCGATTGTAGTAAATTCTTTCGAGTACCATTAGAACGGAGATGCGCTACGGGGAAAAAAAAAAAAGAAATACATTTAACTTCGAGATTGATTGCGTTTTTACATTCAGTAACACATTTTAATAGGTCGCGGGTGTGTTCTGCGAGCTAGTATATATGTATATATATATATATATATATATACACGCACATAAGTATAAGTACGTGACCGACGTACGTGAAGCGACTTATGCAATTTTCACAACTGTTTATTTATAGAAGAGCGTTGGACTCGATAGGCGCGCGTGTGTGTGTGTGCCCCATCGCGAAAATTCCTGCGCCGCCATCGAATCGATCTCCTGCTCGCGGCACGACGAGCCGATTTCCCAGTCGTGTTGTTCCGGTGGGCATTCCGATATGAAAATATCACGTGCGATCAAAAAACAAAAACAAAACCAATACGCGTCCGGATCGATTAGGTTTTCCCGAAAATCGACTTCTCTGCGCGCTCGGAAACAATAGCCACGCGGCGATGACGTCTGATATTGTTGTGTCCGTCGAAATCTAAACGCGCAGAGATCGAAAACAATCGACGACGGCGTTCCGAGTTCAAAGGGGACGCGGCGTGTCCGAGCGGCCCGTTGTTTATAGTTTTTGGTCCATTTCCAGAACGCGCGCACACACCGCACACACGCTCGAGCCCGGGCCACGCACGGTCCGTGTTAACGCGACGAACTCGGATCGTCGACACTTCCGTCGCGCGTCCGTCCCCGGACGATTGATTTACACAATTACACCGGAGGAGGTCCGTTGTTCTCGGAGGTACTATCACTATTATTACCGGCGAAAACATTAATCCCTGCGGCGCCTCGAGCTACGTACACGTCATTAAAAGTACGAGATTATTTTCGGTTCATTCCTCTAAACGAAATTCAAACAACGTGTAAAAAAAAAAAAAAAACGGTTTACAAATGTACGAATGTGATCAGAACAAGTAAGTACCTATTATATAATATGTGTGATGTGTGTTTGTGTGATTATATGAGTGAGCCATGGTGGTGTAAGTCATATTTTTTGTAAAAATCAGTTATATATTGTGGGCATATCGTTGAAAGGCAAAGTAATAATCATAAGTCAAACTTCTATAACAAACGCTCGATTTGACCCCCCCTCCGGGTAATAATTTCATAAGGGAATTTGAGTTTTTAAACAAACCGTTCGGTTTCTCCAATTAAGGTTTATATTATGACTTATACCACTATGGCTTTGACCCACTCGTATAAACAATACACAAAGATGTGAACTGGGTAAACTGCAAACCCCCCTCCCATAACTGTCCTCTGCCGTGAAAATTTAAAAGAATAACGCACCCCACCGCCTACTACTGCATCGGTTAGTTTATTTGAATTTTTAACACGTCCGCCCACAAAAATTTTATCAATTTAGAAAGCCAAATTCAACGGACAAAGTCGATTAAATTTTTAATTAAGTTCGAAAATATAAATGGCATAAATGTGTTTGGTTTGGCTAATTTACAGTTTAATATTGAAGTAGACGTTTCGAGGGGTCCCCTTCTGTGATACAGACGAATAGACGATTCAGTTAATATTGATTTAAAACGGGCGTAAATATATTTATATTCATCGATGAATGGCGCAGTCAGTTGGTCTACCTACTCTTAAAATGTTTTGTAAAAATGCAAAATATAAAAATATTCATATTATATACGTATGGCTTTATTTAAAAATTAGCAATTCTTGTTGCAATACCTCAGAATTTAAATAGACTTGATAAAATATAAATTATTAACAGAAGGTTTTATTCTTATACTTTATGTACTTCTACTACTATTATTATTACTTATATTAATATTATTTAAATATTGTTTGTTGTATTATGTTTTTAAACTGTTGTATAGGGCTCGGCCGGTCAATAAAGATAAATAAATAATATGTTTTTTCATCTACAGGTTGGTTTTTCCTCACAAATATAGTAAAAAGTATTTCTATTATTTCCGTTATATTATAATTTTAAATCAAAATAAAATTTAATATTTCAATATGACGCGCACACACACAAACTTCTTGCTAGGATGGGAAGTTGTAAAATAACTAATCGGTGAAATTAATGCCCTGAACAAAATTACATACATATTACATGGTAGTAATTACAACGACTCAAGTCGTAACGAATTTTAAATACTTACTGCACAACTAACAGTTTCAATGATTTTTGTTTTTTTTTTAGTAGATATGAAGTACGAAACAAAAGTCCCAATTGCTTTTTCAGTATCAATTGCAATATAACGTTCGCATCAAACTCTCGAGCTTAGATGGATTCGCTGTTGACCAAAGTCTAGTTTTCATAATTCCGACCCAAAACAAATTATAAATATCGAGTTTAATTATTAAAGAGACAGTTGATTATTAAATTATATTAATGCACGCAGACTGTTCACGTCTCAATAAATAGATATATATGAGTAGAGAAAATAAACGAATTGAATTGTAAAGACAATATTTAAAAACTTATTTGAGTAGAAGATGATGTAACTGGTGATGTACAAACATCTTTATAGGTGAAAAATAAATTAGGAAATGCCGTATGTAAATCGTGATCACTTGAAAGTCGCATTAAATATTTAATATGATATTTTTTATTAATAGTAAGTATTATTGTTGGAACAACGTTAATAAAATTCAATAAAACATTTACCAAAAATAACGTAGTCCATTATATGAGTTGTTCGTGATTGATGTTGTCAATCCATCGTGCAATGAATATGTATGTATAAATGAATCAATTGGTAGTTGACACGTTTTATTATATCTGCCCGCTCGATTAGGTAATCGTTTTAGTGTGAGAAATGTTGATTTCTTAAAGACTTCTTGAGCTCCATTAAACCAGTGTAATTTTTATTTCATCATCTAACGCCATGAATAAGCGGTTATGATAAATCTGAAATAAAAATGAAATTTTTACTTTGACGTATATTTGTGATACTAAACGTTTAAACATCAAAATATACTTTATCGATTAATAATTTGAAACAATATTGTGAAAACAAAATTTAATTTTAATTCTATGATAGTATGAACACGAAACAACGGTTATTGACTTATTGTTCTCTTAGAAAAAAAAACTATAATTTTCGAGATCCTATACAGAGAAATTCAGTTAGTTTTAAAATCCATTACTTCCCTATAATGATAACTAATATTGTGACAAACACAATATTATTAGCTATACAAAAAACCCAATACTCGCGCGTTTCAAATTATTTTTTAATTAAAAGAAAACCGTGATTATTCAATGTAAAATATCAGACTATTACGTATTATAACGATAATTGTATTCAGTGCATGTTCTAACTGTATTTTTTTTGATTTTAAATGGACATTTTTATGTGATGGAACGTCTAATGACTTTATATAAGTCAATCACGAAATGATTCGGAAAAACGTTGAAAATATTTGATAATGAATAATTATTATTACCTATAGCAAATTTTTTGAAGAACATTATTATATAGTGATTGAATTAGTATAACGAAAGAGTAATCGTCTTTAATCATCCACAATAAAGTCTAATTAATTTAACAATTATTGAGATTTATTAATTCACTTACAAGTGTCCCCAAAAATTAAAATTAGCATTGTAAATATTATAATAATGCATATTTTACCTGTTTATAAAAATAGAATGAGAAAAATTCTATCGTCAGTCTTCGTCGTCCACTCTCTTAAATTGACTACCGCGACTGAAGATAATAATATGTTTCTCGTGGTTTTGAAGAATTCGGTCTCGACGTATTCAGTCCTTCCAAAAAAAAAGCTTCTTCAAATTTATTGTTCGCGTGACCGGCAGATTTTTATGAAATTATTAATATCCATACAGTAACGACATTCAGCACTGTCGCGGAGAAAAAATAAAAACGTGACCGAGAGAAGAGCTTTCGGCACCGCCGTCGACACTACACTGAACCGGTCGGTGAGCCTCCGCCGTAGATTCGCGCGCGTCTCTCGATATCGGTCGGGTTGCGTGGGCAACTCTCGGCTGTCGTTGGTCGGTCGGAGCGAGCCGCTCATTGGCCGTGTCTCGCGCAAACACTCCTACGTTTTCGTTTTATTACTATTGTTACATAATTATGTATTCACTAGCCGGATCTACCCGTCTTTGTCGGGTTTAAATTATAAAAAATGTGTATGGCCCAAATAATAATAATTGACATTTTTGACTGCTATTATTATTTAATTATACAAACACACAATATTATGAATATACGTAGATAAACAATTTAAACGTACAAATTAATTTTTACCGACCCAACCACGTCGGTGTGTGTGTGTGTGTGTGTGTGTGTATTAAAAACTTCAGGCCAGGCGAATTTTTCTAAGTCTCACCCTTTTTAGCCCATTTAACCCACTTGGGAATTTGAAATCGGCCGCGCGGCGCTTTTGGTGAAAAAAAACCGTTTGGCAGAGACGATGACCACGAGTAAGTAGTGGTTTTCGTGAGGTCGTTGTTGTGTTTGAAAAACTTTGATTTGCAGTCTAACGCAGAGGTACTCAAACTTTTTCATCCCTATAGGCTCCTTTGAGTCTTCACAAAATGTCGACGGCTCCCAAATTACGTATATAATAATATGACAAAAAAATCAATGTTTATACGAATGTGTAATTTATATTTTATACTAATTATTTATTTACCGTATTACATGTATGAAAAAATTATAAATAAGTAGTCGTTGTAGAAAAAATTGCGATATTTTATGTTTAGTCTTGGTAAATATTAAATCAATAAATACTTCGATTTATCGCTATCGCTATAACATAATGGAAACTACGCGACAAATTAAAGCGAATGATTATTGTAGACAATTGAACGTTTCCCAACCGGTGTGTGCCTCAATGATAATATATTATAATAAACGTTTTTCGTAAAAATATTTATTGGTTTTCGATTATATGACGCGGCTCCCTTCGACAACTCCCGCGACGCCCCTGGGAGCAGCGACGCACAGTTCGAATACCTCTGGTCTGTAGCGAGTTGAGTAGGTCGTCGAACGCGGACGTTGCTCGTTGTTTAGATGCGGCTAAGGAGTAAGGAGTAGCGTCTCTCTCGGCGGACTTTATAATACTTGTCAACGTTTTAACAACGACCTCACGAAAAACCCTACTTACTAGTGGTCATGGTCTCCGCCAAACGGTTTTTCACCAAAAGCGCCGCGCGCGTCTTCTTTCACCGCCAAAATATCGATCGCTCCTCGTCTCGTCCCCACGGTACCGATCGCAGGCGGATAGCCCAAAGAAAGGTCTCCACTACAAAACGAAACCGCTGCTGACCAAATTTCATACTCAAAGCTTGAATTTTTCTAAATTCAAATAACGAACACGGTTGTCGTATTTCATATTATCATTGGGAACACATTAAATCAACGTTAATTTAGCATTTTTACAATATCATAATATTAAAACACATTACCTTGATATTATAATATCACGTCGTCGATTCGTATAGTCGTGGAGACGTGTCTTTTTCTTCGGATAATCGATCGATTCGCGACCATGTGGTTACTGTTATACGTCGCGTAATATCCGATAAATCCGTAAAATCGAGAGTTACGAGAGAAAAAAGTTTAAAATAACGATTATCACACACGTACACGTCGTAACGGGCGTAATCGAAACGGACGGGACCGTCCGAACGCCGCGGCCGCCAGCGCTTAAATGCGCTAAAATCGACCTCTGACGAACAGGTCCAGTGGCGCAATCGGTTAGCGCACGGTACTTATAAGACAGTAGTTCGTGAGCGATGCCGGGGTTGTGAGTTCGAGCCTCACCTGGACCATATGAATTTTTGCATTTTTTTCGGTCAGTTTTTTTTCAAAACAACGGCCGGAACGGACTCTTTTCGCTCGTTTAACGTTTTCATTATCATATTTTATTATTCATTGTTTTTTTTTTCACACAATACAGTCGATAACGACGACGACGTGGATATTTCTATACTTCTATCGATGAGTTTTATCAGTGCGCAGTACAACACGAATAGTGCAGTGCACTTCACTTGGCCACTGCTTCCTATTTCGTCGTCGGAGCTGGTTTATTTCGTTAAGGTATATTATCAATCGTTATAGGTGTATTTTATTTTGACGAAAAGCATTTTGAACCGAGTGTATCACAGGCTATGGTTTTAATTGGGAAGGGACTCGGTGTTCCGTAGATGTGAGCTTAGTCCAGGTACTTGCGCAGTACTAAAATGTCCTTAGAGCCAGATAAAGAACCACAAGTCAATAGATAGAAATTACAATTTTTTTTTCGGTTTCTAAGTAACGATCGTTGCAAGTACTTGTACCTCTAAACGTCGCCGCTGTATGGAAAGCCGATTTCCGTTGAAACGTAGTTTAGTTTAAGGTCTGCGAGTGTCGGTTTAGTGTGAATCATGCTTCAATCTTACCTACATGTTATGCGCCACGTTTTCAAAAAATATAATTCATTTCCTATGCATAGACTGCATCTTTAGGCATGAACGTCTGCCGTGTTTCTACGGACAACAAACACTACACGGTAACCAATTGAAAAATAACTGTTACTTCGTAAAAACTACCTATTTAAGATCAAGATTTGGATTTTGACGATGCCAAGTCCTTTGACTCTCCTTTGACCCGCCAACTATTAGTGACTAAAATATTATAAAAATACCAATTTAAAGACGTTATTCCTAAAAATGTATAACAACAACATCTGTAAATGATTGGTTTAGTTTTGAGATTTAAGTTAACATTAGATCAACATAATATAGTTATCACCTCAAGTTTATAATTTATATTTTCAATGTACATAATATATTTACCGAAACGTTTGATTTCTATAAATTATTATTCTGTGCCGCCACCAATAAGTCTTGAATTTAATTTATTAAATAAGGAGCCAACTAAGGAGTCGTTTCTTTCTTTTTAAGTCACATCTAACATAAGGAGTTTGATTTTTTTTTTTCAGAGATAAGAAATAACTAATCGATTTTATCGTCGCATTGAGTTAATTTTTATATCTCATGTCTTTTAAATCACATTCCTCAACGCACGGGTTTAAAACACATATTTGTAATTTACAATAATATAATAATATACAGGTGCTTACATTTATTTTTTTCTAATCGAACGATTATTTATAAAATGTGTTCCATGTCGAGCATAGAAAAAACGAACTGATTTTTATTACCTCAAGTTACTTTCTCCTCTTCTAACTCTCAAATGTATATTTGCATGTAAATGTATGAATGTATACTGTAAAAGTATACAAGTTCAAAAACGAATGAATAAATTTAAGTTTGACTTACATTTCTCCGTGTTAATCTATCTTCTACAAGCCGAACAAAATCGAGTTCCCTTTTTTTTTAGCTTTAGTTACCGCCATAATAATAAAGACGACCTAATTTTATGTGATTAATAAGCAGATGTCTTCCGAATTATACATCATTACAATTTGTTTTACCTATTACAAGTTTATTTATATTTTTCCTTTTCGGTTGACTAATAGTTAACGCCGCGTGGTATCTCTTAAATTTTTCAGCCGAGGATTCAACTCAGGACATACCTGAGGACATTGATTTCAAACTTAAAATCAAGTCAAAATTATTAATAAAAAACCTAAAATTTTAATTTTGAATTTCATCTGAATACAAATGTATACAGAAATGCATTTTGTGTTACATTATATTGAGAAAGAAAAATGTTGTTTTACACGAGCTAATCGTTATTTGTGTAAAAGATTTTCTACAAATCTACTGTTGTCTTGTTTTTTTTTTTTTAAATTTTATATAATTAAAAAATACATAAAAATATAGAAAAACGTATTCCGAAAGGAGATTAACACGAAATTACAAACAAAAAATTAATTAATTATTTTGTAAGAGGCTTGAACGAGATCCAGATGACAAATGTTATCATATTTAGTTAGCCGTAAATAAAATGTTTAAATAAATTAACGATGAAACACATTTAAAATTGAAATATAATATAATATAACTAATATATTATATAGCTATTATGAATTGATCACCTCACCGAAATTTAAGTAATAATTTAGTTTTGTTATTTTTTTCTTGAAATTATAATTAATTGTAAAGTAAAAATTTTCTTAATTATACATATTATGTAGTGAATGAAGTGTAATTGTTTGGAAAATAAGCAAAATTATTATATTTTAACTTTATTATAGATAAATAAGTATTTTAAATTATAGTTAGAACAGCAAATATATATAATATAAAAACTGTTTTTATTTTGTCCACAATTGCGGGCCTTGAAAATAAAAGTATGAAATTATGATTGGCTAAAATAATTATAATTATTGTTTATGAAAATAATTTTGGCTATACAGCAGTTATTTTATTAAGACTTTGAATATATGACAAATATTTTTTGCAATAACTCATTCGGATAGTAAAAAATATTTGATTTATTTCAATAATAAAATTTCAAATTAAACAATGATACACATTTTATGAAGCAAATGTTAATTTTTTTTTTTTTTCCCCGCTAGTATACAATACCATTTTTTTTAAACAATATAATTATGGCAATAATTAAAAATAAATAAATTCATTTTACAATTGAAAAAAGAAAAGAAAAAGAAGTAATAAATCAAAAACGGTCCGTTCCATATTATAATAATTATTGTGTTTTATAATATTATCTTTGTGCTTGTCATATTATCGTTTAATAAAGCCGTTTTTATGATATCTCAAGAGCTGTGTCGAAGTTGTTAAATTTAATAATCGTATAGTTTATTTATTTTATTATTAAACTCAACTTTATCATTACCCATAGTTATAGTTGTAATATGACTGTTATATATGTGCAAATATGGAACATAAGTATAGTCGACATTTCGTATTAAACTAACTTAATAAGATAATTAAGGTAACAATTTATTTTTTATTTACTATTAGACAATACCAGTCGGTTTCAAATTCGGTGGACTGCTTGGAGGATTATTTAAACTTGACATAGTTTCTCTCATCTGAAAATAACAAGTGTGTTTGTATTAACAATCGGGGATGTACATGAACAATTATTATTATCGATTTGACATAATATATTGAAATATATTAAATTTTCATTGTATTTTATAATTGAAATAATGAGATTTTAGGGAAAAATGAGATTATTAATAATTAATTTATAAAGGTTTTTACTTTTCCGATGTTTTGAAAAAAAAAACTGCTCGCCATCGAAGAAATACCAACGTTTTCTTGATTGCCACTTTTACATTTAATGTAACCATACAAATTAGCTATGTTCAACGTCAGAGCTATGCAAACTAATAACTGCAACGAAAAAAAAAATAAAAAAAATATATTACTAAACAGTCTTTTAACACGATAATTAATATCTGATATTATTTAATTGTTACATACCAGCCATTTGAAATGTATGCTAAAGAGAGATGTAATAAAAAACAACACCCACATTCCAGTGACCGACCACAGTCCGGCCCAAAATATCGTCGATTCACTTGGGTTCACACGATGCTGCACAGAACCCTGTTGATAAAGGGAACTAATAATATTCACTGACTGATAGGTATTTAAAAAGTTAAGTCTAAAATAAAATTACGCGACAGACACATAGTTTGAAAAAAAAATAAAAATAATGAGATTAAAACAATACAGAAAATTGAAATTAATTATCTAAGACTTGTAAGAAGAGGGAACCAACAATGTCTCACCTTTCGGGATTCGTAGACCCAATGCGACACGCCATCATCATCAACATAATTCCACCATCTCAAGCCGACCATAATACGACCTATACAAATTAAATTACAATAAGTAAATAAACAAAATATATTATATGTCATATGATATATTATACTACTCATTTGCAACTGACCTGTTATGTTTTTAACAGTCCAAAAATCCATGGATAGTAACAAAATGATTAGAACGAATAACGAAATGAAACTCTGAGTGAATATTCCTCCGAAAAAATAAATTACGACGGCTGATACTCTGAAGAATAAGTGAAAAAATGTTACGTATGGATGCCTGAAATAAAAAATATCATTAAATTACATTATTATTCCGAATAAACAAAAAATAATTGATACGTTGTATTACTTATAAGATTGTATTTGACTTGTGTTTAAAAATTTGTCATTCAATAAATAACTTATTTATACTTTAAAGTATACAATAATTCGATAAACTCACTTATGTACTTATATCATTGTCAAATGAAAAATCAATAAATAGATTGACAATTGAGTTTGAATTAATAATTAAGTAAAAAGACTTCTTTAAGAATATCAAAAAAACTATTGTTTATGTAATCCAATGTTTGGAGATTTTCTTTACAACCTTTAGAAGAGGTCTCCAAGTCGAACGTTTGTTTAAAGCGATGTCTAAGTATTTTATTTAGGTTCCGACAGAAATAATTGGAATATTGTTCTATTCTAATGGTTAAGATGAAAATGCATTCAATGACTGTGGCGAAAATGTAAAAGTAATTTATCAATTATAACTACATTTAAATTCATGACTTGCTTTAAACAAAAAAACTTATTACCACTGGTTTAGTTAAAATAAAAATTTCTATGCTTGTATTTTCGAAGAAATAAAAGGGTCATCAGGATAAGTTACGATATCATAGAATACTATTATTTATTCTAAGACGATGACATGTCAGTAGTTTCTTTAATTTTATCATTTATCAACTATCAACAAACGGAACTACCGCTTGATCAAACCGCTTTATTTTTCCATAATCAGAATATCTTAAATATTAAAAAGATGGTAATGTACCATGACCCACCAGAAACGATTCAGAAACGATAAGAATCATGAACAAAATAATTCATAGATTGTGATTATAACTATAAATGTGAGAATCAGTTGACTAAATGTTTTTTGGAGTTGTATGATAATCATAATTTATTATAAATTTAAAAACAGTGCGGTCGCAAGCGTTCCAAGTGATTTTTTTTCATCGCTAACAGCAAGTAAATGAAGTAAGACAGATACTTAAGAATCAAAGTACCTGCTCCGAGAATATTAAAAACTACACGCGCAGAGTTTAAACTGAATGTAATGTAATCGACTTACGGTAATTTTCCAGAGTTTGATGAATTTTCTTCTCCGAAAGGAATGGCGTCGTCTATGAGCGGATGTGGATCCTGAAATGAAAAACAGAGAAATCATTACCCACCCGACGAAATATAATATCCAGAAGATCGTTGGTTACCATATTTCGAGAAGGAGTGCGAATAGACTCTGGACGACGACAATATTCAACTGGTCAGAACGTACGAGCTCCGCTGTGAAGTACAACTATTGCATAGCACTCGAAGCGTTTATTTATTATTACCGATCGCCATGCGCGAGGAACGGTTTTTCGCACAGTCCAGTCCGAATAGAGTATGTGTTTTTCGAATTCAAACTCCACTGATGTGCAAAGACACTAAGCGCGACGTCACGAACTCATGATTGGGCACGACGACGACGACGACGACGAGACGAGCAACTTGCTTAACAGTTCGATGATAACGGCGAGTTTTGCACTGATAACACGATGGCCGATAATATTGATAACGGAGAATATTTTACAAACGACGAAATAATAATATATCAAACACGGCTATTCAGTGACGCGACCAGCCCCCGTATTTAGAGGAGGCGATCGGCTCGTTGTGGACCGGAACTTGGCGGACGATGAATGCGAACGACCTTTTTATTCGGTACGTATTGTTTTGTCGATTCGTGGAATCGGATCGCGGACGATTGATGCGCCGGGCCGCCGCTTCGATTTCTGCTAATCGTAACGACATTTATCGCTACAATTTTCATTTATAGTTCACACGGACTGTTCGTGTGGAATCGTAAGGTAGCTGAGAGTCTTTCGTGTGGAGATATCGCTCTTCAAATAACAGTATTTTGTTTCATAATAAACGGACAGACTAATAACCCAATAACAGCCCCAACACAAGTCTCTTCGTCCTTTCTTAAATAATTCCGCCAGTCATTGGGATCATTTCGCAATTCTTTCACCAAGTTTACATGAGAAAATGCCCTTTTCTTCGGCTCAACCATTCGTCCCAACTTCATCTGACTGAGGTACTGCGGCCGGACAAAGAATATTGGACAAGAAATCGTTCAAACAGTACTCACTGTTTCGATTAATTTGAACAATAATAATGACGATGAAAATGTCAATCACATTGTTGCATTTTATCGTAGCGTGTAAACCTACGGGCTGGGTTATTTACAGTTATTGAAATAATTATTAATTTACTAATATTGTACGATTATTTATGTTTAAGGTTTTTCAAATACCATCATGGCCTCTCTTCACTCTAAAAAAAAAAACTAAAAAACAGAAGACGGACGTTTCAAATTTCATGAAAAAGTCTTGTGAAGCTGTTGAAAACAATAACGATAACAAGCCTGATGGATATGATGCATCGAGGATTAATTTTGCAGCCAAACGGCGAAAAATGAAGCCCGAAGGACAAATTTCATGCCGAACTGTTGTTTCAAAAAGTCTGTGTCAAAGGACTTCTGGGCCGACTACGTGAGGGTTTTGCCATCGTTGATATTGGAAATAATCATCATCATCGTGCACGACTCAATTGCCCAATGATCATGACACTTTTTTTCCCAAGGGACTAATATTCCACTCTAACAAGTACAAAAAGTAACTCGTCTACAGAGTCTAGTAACAGTAACAAGTGTTCGACATTTTCTTTGTCAATAATGTTTCTAATTGTTTTGTAGTTTTTTAAGTATTACATTTACTATTATTAATTAGTATATTATCTTTTAATTCAGAGTCAAATTGTTTTGGTTTTATTAGTTTTAATTATCGAGTTGTATTATAATATAAGATTGAGGAAAAGACTTTATATATTGAATATTTATTCTAATGTTGATTTTTATACATTTAGGTTTTCTTATTAACTGTAACTAAATTTTATAAAGTAAATAAAGTATTGTTTTTTTCTTTTTTTGTGCATATTGTACATACAATTTAATACAATTTAAAATAATGCTTATAGTTTTTACTGCGAGTGTTGTGACGACACAGTGGATTTTCAATAATTCACTGTGAAGTAAAAAATAAGAAAACAAAATATAATAACTTATAATAAAAGTATAACAGTATAAAAAGTATATCACGCAAATGCATGGCGTTTATTTTATTTTATATTATAGTTTATTATATTATACTGATTCACATTTTTCATTGGCAACAAAAATACCAATTGTGAATCGTGGCTAGAAGTTTATGTTATTATATAATGCAGAAATCCCAATACTTCATTTGCAATTATTATAATGCGTTTAAATTATTTGGACTCGAAAAGTCTTTGAAAATATTGTTAAAAACTGTACTCGTTATAATCTTGGCTTGAAAATTATGAATTTCTAAAGAGGATTAAAATTAACGTTTAATTTATTTAGTTTAATGTAAGTACCTCTCCAGAAATGTAAACCGTAAACCAGATGATCGGCCAATATGAGTTAAAATTCCAAGTTGTAAGAGTTGAAATCAAAAGTAATGACTTAATAATTTTGGAATTTAAATATTTCTCGATACGGAGAGTGTCGGTCGGCCCACTATGATCATATAACAGCCACTTATTCGGTATGAGTAAGTGTTGTCTTTAGAAATCGCAATGTTGCAAATGAAAATCGAACGATCGGTTTCACAAACGACGACAGCTAATGTAGGAAAAAGTAGAGGTATCTGGTAGTCATGTTCACTAGATAACACGTTTAGTGAATAATTCTACTGTTTACTTGCATTGAGTGGTGTGTAATCTTCTGGTCTGTCCACCAGAATGTCCAGAATAATAATATTGAGTTCTGTTTGAAAAATATGATTTAAATAAATCTACTAGAACTATTCTTGTATAGAAAACTCGACATTTTCAATAATATTATTCTATTTTTATCAATGTTTTTTTTTTTTCAAATCAATAAATACTCTTAAAACTCTATGATTATTATTAATATCTCAACAAACATAATTCGATACTTTAAAAGGGACATGATTAGTAAACAATTCTTTTTCTAAGTACACGATATTTGATTAATAACTTTTTTCAAACTTTGAGTATCGCGGAATCCTCCAGAGAAATAATCGATAAGCTACTCGTATAATACTATAAAACAAATGTTTTTTTTTAAGAACGTTAAAATAGTGACGATATTTAAGGACAAAAAGCGAGTGCGATCCTTGATATTTTAAATTTTTAATAGAAAATTTATAAATTCATTTACAATAGTAAATGTCTGAAAAACAAAATTAGCATTGTGACCACGAAGTTCAATGTCACGCGATTTTAAATTTCTAAATCTATTTTTCTTAATATTTTTCTGAAATAATGTTTTATGATGACGCGTTTTGATGACGTACCAAATACACCCGACTACCTACCGATAATATTGTTAATTAGATATTAATATTACCTATACAGACGGTGTTGTAAAAAATACTTTTAAAAAGTAATCGAACAATATTACTCAAATACTTTTTAGAAGTATTTGAAATACAAAAGAAATAAAAAAAAAAAATACTTTAAAAATATTTTAATTTGATTTATTTTATTGATTTAATTTTCGCGTTGCATTTTAAGAACATGATTCGTTCAGTATCCCTAATGGTTTAGCTATATGAATAGACGAAAACGACGTCTAATGGTCCAAAAAATGATAAAAGTTTATAATAAAATCGTAGTAATGTTGGAGCACGATGGCGCGGTATTTTTATTTTATAAAAATTACAAACAAAATTAGAAATTCAAGAAAGAATCGGTAAAAGCAATCAATTGAATAGTATGCAATAGTTGAAAAAGTATATTTTGAATAATTTTTACTCAAATACTTTACACAACACTGCCGACGGACAACTAATTTTTTATATTTTAATATTTATTTAATTAAATGATATTACCCAACTGCTTTTATTTTGAGCGCTCTATCTCGGAACGTCTTATTACGACTGGTTCCTATAGTTTGAGCTGACTTTTTTCAAATTTTATCGCCTCCGGACAAGTAATTTTCGACGTGCTCTTCGATCGTCGTCTTTTCGTAAATCGCAACAAGTGAAACTGCATTTTTACGCCCTTTTTTTCAATTAATTTCGAATTAAACAATTAAAATAAATAATGTCAAAACTCACAAGCACTATCAAGCACAAATACGTATCTTGGAACACCCAAAGCAATGTTTATTGAAGCGCTTTATCGAGCAAAGTGAAAAGTTTTCGGTGTTATGTTTCTATCAGCCGATACTTTGAATTCATACAGCTTCAACGGTTGATTTTAAAACTGAAATCCACTAGGCCGACTCGAAATACACTGCAGTCGCATCGTACGATCGATTGCGACGGGAAATTAGTATACCTAAACAAATTCAAACACTCGCATTTTAACCGAACTCGTACCTAATGTACGCTTTTTTTTCAACACAGGCATCTCTGTGTAGTGTTTGAAGTATGAGAAATATTTCAATGTTTTGTGAAATACATAAATAATTATTATGTTTAATATGATTATTATGTTTTTTGTTATATTTAATTATATAATTACATGTTGATTATTAGTAAGAAAACTATGACCTTTATAATATATACCTGAGTACTGGTTTCCTTTTACTGTTTCTTTTTAATATTTATTATGTTTACTACCTATTCCTTATTTATTTTACATTTTTACATCAAATAATAGGTACAGCAAAAAAATACAACATATTATTATTTATAATACATTGAAACTGATAAAAAATTGTGTGCCAATGACTAATGAGGTACATATTTAATTTATTTAGATTAATTATTTAATATTTTACAAGACAAAACTGCAAAAATAATGATAATTGAAATATTTCACACACTATCTCTGTGACAGTTTAGTCTTGTCACGTTGATTTTCAATATAGTTTAGCGATTCCAGGTGGATCGAATAATTACTGTCCGTTTGTAGGCCTATTTATATTACGATAAATACGTGACTGTCGTTTGAGACGACTCGCTCAGGATAAGACTCGACGAGTCTTATTTTATAACGACGAGTTTTCTTTGTGATTTTGAACTCGACAAAAACAATACACGACGTGTGTATTATTAATATTAACAAATTAGCGAACAATCAATAAAACCGTTCTGAACGAGACATGCACATTTGCACACCTCGTGTAGGTAATTAAAATACAGCGTATTATTCATACCGCGGCGGCGACGTCTGACTTTCGTCTTCAAGGACCCTGAACTACATAATATGTAAAGTTTGTACGATCGATGGGCAACAATGAACACTCTTACGTTCATTAAAATAAAAAAAAAATATTACAAGATTGATTGTTTCAACGATCCCATTGTATTTTACGACTTGCTGAATAACTACATGATAAACATAATATATTATTATATTTTTATAGTGTATCTCAATGAGGGTAAAATTGTCTACGAATTGCGACGGTAAAACATTATATACACGTATCGTCTTCACTCGGATCGTGATTTGTAACGTTAACGATGGAGAAACAGTAAACGAAACCGAAAAACTTCAGATAAAACCGCCCAATATTATGACGAATGATAATGATAAAAATGGCAATAATATTCGTGTGCGATTTCCATTACGAACGATTATCCCGGGTAGAGTTCCGATCGGAGGAAAATCCCTAACCTTACCTACTACTAAACTTTTCTTTTCTTTCGTACCGAAAACAACGTACTCGTATTATGAATCGACGCGAAGGATCTCTGCGAGTTGAGACACACTGGTAACGATTTCGTACTCTTTTTCAGTAGGGCACATTTAAATAATGATGACCTTTATGCAATTTTAATCGCGTCATTTTTAAAGTAGACGAAAACATTGCAATTTATAAATATTTATAATCGAACAATAAAAACTAGAAGAAAAAAAACCGCGTGCATTCGAATAAATACTACGGAAGCTCCGTCATTGGCATTCAGTGCGGTACATATCGTTAAACGCTGCGGACACTGTTCAGATTTGACCACAACGAATCCAACAATAATCCAGGTAATCGTCACATTTCAATTATTACATACCTAATACGCCTAGTGTACGCCTAATGTCGTCCCAACACAAGTTCGGTCATCGGATTTATCGTTTCGTCCTGCCGAGAACACGCCGCGTCCTTTACGCGTCCTTCTTCTTCCTCGTTCCTGTAGGGCGGCGACGGGCAACCGGCGCGGCGGCCCCCCACGTACCTTTTTTTTTTCACCTGGCCCGCGCTGCGATTTTCAAATTACTTTTTCAAAAAAAAACATAAAACGATTCAGGATTTTTCTGTATTTCAAAATTTATCGTAAAACGAATTCTCGTCTAGTATTGAATGTCTTGATATTATACGTATTATCCGTAGGGGCGTAGTCAACACGGCTAATCGGTTTCGATCGCTTTGGTTTTATTAACCGAAAATCGAAGTTTTCACAGCTCGTGGGAGAATCGGTGTTTATTTATTATCGACAAAACAAAAAAAGGATTTTTTTTACTTTATTCACCTGATCTTTTGTTTTTTCGCTTTCCAAGTTCTCCGGCCAGCCAGATTTTCACTTTCGAAAAATTCGCCCTCCACTCGACACACTCGTGTCCGCCTACAATTAAAAACACCAAATTAACGTCTAATCAACGCGATTTAATCGATATAATATAAAAATATTTATATTATACTTACCAAGTATTTTTGAAAACGTTCCCCCACATCGTACGAAATGTGCAACCATTTGGAACCTTATTACAGTGACTTGTGCAATTATTATGATCTATGCCGGCGCGGAAAGTTTTTTTGAACGTTACGACAACAAAGTTAAAAATTAAGTTTGCTTTCATATATCAAATGTTTTAGATACTTTTCCGTGTTTTAGATTTTTTTCGTTTCGGAAAAATATCGAGAGACTCGATAATGACAAGTTGCATCCACGAGCCTATTCTCTGTCTATTGAATTGCCTACCGCATTGAACAACAGATAATTCGTGTTGAAGCGAATGCAATTTTCGCTATATCCGTTCAAAATCTAAAAAAAAGAAATCGAAATATATAACTAATACTAATACAACAATATTATCATTGCCAGTGATTCCCTGAACAATGAAAAATAAATACAAATTTATATACGAACTATCGTATGATATTATCAAATTTAAGACGACGACGACGCGTTCAGCGCAATGCAGTCGTTGTACAATAATATTATTATGTAGGTGATTTCGTTTCGTTAACGATTCGATCGAGTGGTTTTTCACAAACAATCGATTGCCAATAATTGTGTTTTTTTCCCCCCCCCCGTGTTTTCCAATTATTCGACGAGTCCTCCCGAAAAATATTTCAACATCGAAGGCGTCGGGCTATCTTTTAGTCGATAACGATAAATCAAAAATATTCTTATCGAGTGTCGTAGAACAGTCATTGTTCGAATCCAAAGGAAATCGACCGACCTTGAAATTCGATGCTAAAGAAAATCAAAGTGCGTCATACAAAACGAGCTGTTTGAAATGTCATCAAATGACCCTAAATGCTAATACACTACACGATTGTGTTACGTCACCGTGGCCTTATGTTTCCGGCGTGTTTATTATAATATCGAACACGTATAACCAATTTGAAATGAGCGTCAATACAAAACAAGTTTTAGAACAATAATATTATTATTAACCCTAATGACATGCATAATTCGATTTCATCGGATGTTTTCGCCATCTCGCAGATAAAACACGTCTGTCTAATATTTATTTGAATAAATCAGATCTAATTACCGTTCTCGTATTACTCGCGCCCGTTGAAATATATTACACATTTTTATACCGACGATTTCTATCATTTTTTCGCTCTCCGAATAACGAACGAAATCCCCCTTCGCGCTCCACATTAGATTGACGACGTTCAATTTAGGAAATTAAATCTCCCCGAAAAGCGGCACCTATTTGTGTGTATTAAAACCGGTACGAAATATCAATTTATATAAGAACTTAATCATACAACTTAATCATATAAGAACTTTAACTCTTTTTTAACGTGGCGACGACGATTGTACGTGGGCAAACGTTGGAAACGGTTTTGTTCTCGTCCGATATAGACCGCTCGAATTTTTAGAGATGCACAAAATCCACGCGTGGATTTCGTCTCGCCAGCAATATGGTCATCGGGTAGTGAATGCGATTACAATCGAGTAAAATATAACTAGGTTTCGTTTTAGATAGATAATAACGTTAGCATAGCATAGCATATACATGCTTGCTAAGAGAAAATTATTTTCAAAAAACCGACGTTTCGCGTGTCTATATATTATACAATAATCCGTGTTGTGTTTGTGTGGATATCGGCCAACAGGCGTACGACAAAAACATGGCCCAACCGAAGGAAGAAGTCGTGATATCCGGGATAGGGGCGGTTTTCCCGGAATGCAGCAACATGGACGAGTTCAAGGAATTACTGTTCGATAAAACCAACGGAGTGACGATCGCCTCGAAACTATGGAATACGAGTATGGAACTTATTGTTAATTATTACCTTCGCAATGTTATGCGCTCGTATAACTCGATTTTCGCCACTTTTCGGCACGACTGTTTGGACGTCGTTTCCAAACAAAGAAACAAAGGGTTTTTTTCTATTCCGCAGTTGTCCTCATGTCGGAGTAATACGAGTACATAATATAGTAAATTTAAGCGATAATTTCAATACGTTTTCGATTTCTGTCGGTTTTCGTGGGATTTCGCCGATTATTACGGTCATGTGAGAAAATTCAGGTGAATTGTTTTCGATTCCTAGCGAAAATTACCTCGTAAAGTATTGATTTTTTTCCCCCCTCACATCATATTATTCTATAGTAGCACGTGCATCATCGCGCTGATAATACTGTGAAAACCGTCGCCAACAATCATATTATTAGTATAAAATTATAAATTACTGACGATTCGATATCTCCGATTTTTCCATCGGTTCATTATGCGTTTCGCCCGCAGACGACCCCGGGAAAATACACGGCACGGGCAAGGTGAAGGGCGCCGGGCAATTCGACTCGACGTTCTTCAGCGCGCACCCGAAGCTGACCGAGAACACGGACCCGTTGACGATGCAGTTCCTGGAACGGTCGGTGGAGGCGATCATCGACGCGGGACTGAGCCCGATGGACTTGCACGGCACCAACACGGCCGTGTTCGCGGGCTCCGGCATCAGCGAGTCGGAAGTGATAGTGATAGAATCGCCCACCGGCATGTCGTTCACGATGTTGGGATGCAGCAGGGCAATGCAGCCGAATCGCGTTTCGTACATCCTCAATCTGACGGGTGAGTTGGCCCGAGAAAATTCAGTGTCATTTTTTATATACCCAACCTACGCGATTAAAAATCGATTAAAAATTGAAAAAAAACTTAATTAAAAAGTCGAAAAAAATGATCGATAAATATACGACCGATTTGTAGACAATATACGTCTTGTATACTCGATGATTAATATTGTTTTGTGTAAACATAACATTCGAATAATCACGCAGGTCCGAGTATCTGCATGGACGGCGCTTGGATGTGCGGTTCGAACGGTTTGGAAAGAGCGAAGAAAATGATCGAAGACGGAATCGTGTCCGCGGCACTCGTGGGAGTGTCGAATTTGATCTTCAGACCGGAATTGCAATATCAATCTCAAGGGCTGAACAGATTGAACAGAAACGATCGGACCAAATCGTTCAGTTCGGATGGTAATTAATATTACATCAGACTATACTTAAACGTGCCACGAGGCCCGGATCTCTCTTTTCCAAAAATCAACGGCTCCTATATTATAATATTATTGCGCTACTTTTTTTCACAAAAATTTAATCACTTTCAAATGCATTACGAGTGTTACACGAAAACGTGTCACATTAAACGCGCGTAATATCGACTACGTAGTATTTACTAGACGTACACGCGAAACGAAAAAAATATCAGGTACTCGCGGAATTTCGCGACCGGGTTAAGGTCGGGTCAGAGGTTAGTTTTCGTCCTTCTGTCTGCTGTCTGCAAATCGTCTCGAGGCCGATAACGGTCGGGCTGCCCGGTGCGCTGTTAACACGAATTCATACGAGAAGGAGAAAATCCCTACAACGTTTTCTTTGAGAACTCGCCCGAACTAACGTGTTCCCGGTATCGTCGTTATATAATATTATTGAAATACGTGTTGTACAGCCGACGGATACAACCGATCGGAAGCCTGTGTGGTAATGTTGCTGCAGAGAGCGTCCGAAGCCAAGCGTTCGTACGGCACGCTGTTGGGCGTGAAATCGCGACAGTTCGGCGACAGCGAACAACACATGATGGAACACTCGCGGGAAAACTTCAAATCCACGCTGCTGGACTGTTATAGAGAAGCCGACGTGGACCCGGCCACGATTGAATACGTCGAGGCCCACGGGTCGGGAATCAAGGTGAGAAATATAGAAGAAGAATAGAAATGTAAAACAAAGACGTTATTTTAAACGCGACGCCCCGCGTCGATCGATGTTGTTCTAGTGCGAAGACGGCATGGAATTGGACGTGATGGACGAGGTGTTTTGCACGGAAAACAGAAAAACTCCGTTGAAAATCGGGTCCGCGAAGAGCAACGTCGGCCACTGCGAGGCGGCCGCCCTGTTCGTGTCCGTGGCCAAAGCCATAATCGCGTTGGACGGCGGATACGTGCCGCCGAACATCAACTACACGGGCCCGAACGAAAACGTCGCGGCCCTGAAGACCGGGAAAATTCAAGTGAGCACGCGCGTCGCCGTCGAAAATACGCGCGATAGATATTGTTGTTAAATCGTGATTTTGAAACGTACGATTGTGTCCGTTCGTTCGCAGGTGGTGACGGAAAAAACTCCACTCGCCGGCGACGTGGTGGGCATCAGTTCTTTCGGGACCATAAACGCGTTCAGCCACGTGATTATCCGGAGGAACGGCAAAGTCAAACGCGCGGCCCGCGACGAGGACGGCGATTTGCCGCGACTGTTGTTGGCGTCGGGGCGGTCCGAGGAAAACGCTCGGAACACGATAAAAAAGGTGAATCGCCTACTGTAATAATAATAACAACGATCGACGATCGATAACGGATATTTATTGTTTTTCGTCGGCCAGATAAAAGTTCACGGAAACGACGAAGAGTTCGTCGCGCTCACCAACAACGTGTTCACGAGAAACATCAACGCTCATTTCTTCAGGAGTTTCTCTATTTTCCCCTCGTTGGACGAATCGCGCATCGACGACGTTTGGGTAAATATCATTGTTTCGTTTTCGACGGCGTTAATAATAATTATCATTGCTCTTGGATTTGCGAAAAACCCGAACAAACCGATAAACGCTCGCCGTGTTCGCAGAACGTCAATCAGAAAAAACGTCCGGTCTGGTTCGTTTTCTCCGGCATGGGGTCGCAATGGCACGGCATGGGCGCCGAACTCATGAAGCTGCCGATTTTCGCGCGCGCGATAGACAAATGCGACGCCGCGCTCGGACCGCTGGGCGTCGACATCAAACGCGTCTTGACCAGCCAAAACCCGAAAATATTCGACAACATTCTCAACTCGTTTGTCGGCATCGCGGCCGTTCAGGTTCGATGACAATACGAATAATATTTCTACAGCTGGATAATATTAATCGTTCAACGATGATGTTTCTCTCTTCCCAGATCGGATTGGTCGACGTGTTGAGAGCGCTGGACGTGACGCCCGACGGCATTATCGGCCACTCGGTCGGAGAGCTGGGTTGCGCGTACGCCGACGGTTGTTTCACCGCCGAAGAAATGATATTGTCCGCGCACGCCCGCGGTCGCGCTTCGCTCGAAACGCTACTCATCCCCGGCATGATGGCCGCCATCGGTAATGTCGCGACGCCGCGCAGTGTTGCTTGTTTGCTCTCGTTTTCTCATCGCCGGAAACGGTCGTTGTTTTTTTTCTTCAGGACTCGGATACGATCAGATCAAAGACAGACTTCCGGCCGACATAGACGTGGCGTGTCGCAACAGCTCCACCAGCTGCACGATATCCGGCCCGACGGACAGCATCGAACGGTTCGTGTCCGAGTTGAAATCCGACGGCGTTTTCGCGAAATCCGTCAACGCGGCCGGCATCGCGTATCACAGCAGATACATCCAGTCGGCCGGCCCGACCCTGCTGAAATATTTGAAAGAGGTACGCGCGCGCTCCGGCAGCGTAAAACGGCGTATTTCGTTGCCGCGAACGTTCGGATTTTTGTGCGCGTCGAAATTGGCCGATTGTCGGACGTCGTTATCGTAGTTAGTCCCCATTTTGATTTTCCGTGAGAAAAATCGCTGAAAATTATTAAAAAATTTGTATATTTCATTGAAATAGCAGTTTAAAAACGTACGCAGACACAAATAATATCAGCTATCCGTCAGCTTGAAACGAAACACACATTTTTGTATGAGAATAATTATTATTTTATCCGAAAAACGACTCCCTTCGTCGACGACGCGCGCAATATTCGGCCTCTCGCGGTGACATAATCTAATACGAGTTTTAAAACGGCGTTGAATTAACATTTATGACGACGTATTTGCCGCGCGTGTGCAGGTGATCGGAGAACCGAAACCGAGATCGTCGAAATGGATCAGCAGCTCGGTGCCGGAATCGCAATGGCACTCCGAGCTGGCGAAATATTCTTCTCCGGAATACCATACGAACAATCTGTTGAGCAGCGTGTTGTTCGAAGACGCCCTGAAACACGTGCCGGACGACGCGGTCGCGATCGAAATCGCTCCGCACGGGCTTCTGCAGGCGATCCTGAGAGGAGCGCTGCCGGACACGGTGACCAACATACCGTTGACGAAGCGAATGTTCGGCGATTCCGTTCGATTTTTGCTGACCGCCGTCGGAAAGTGAGTGTAGTCGTCTGCGGCGCGCATGTTCCGTTTGTTTTTTCAACCGATCGTCGAAAATACGTAATACACAATGCGTCGGGATTTTCGACTTTGTTCGCGACAATATTGCGGTTTATCCTTAAACCTATTAAAAAAAAATGAAGACTAAAACTCAAAACGATTTTATCGAAAATTAAAAAAAAAAACAGGATAAATTAAAGTCCTGACGATCTGTTTATGGCACACACACGCCAACAGTCAGATAATCGCTCTTGTTGAATTTCGCGGTGTTGGCGCGTTTTGTTTTTATTGTTTTTTTGTTTCATTTTAGAATGTATACGAGCGGCCTACATCCGAAAATACAGGAATTATATCCAAAAGTTACGTTTCCGGTAAGCCGCGGTACGCCCTCGATCCACAGCTTGCCGTTTTGGGACCATAGTCATCAATGGAAAACTCTGGTATCGACACTCGAATCAAGGGTAAATTACAAACTCATTATTGTTAAAATATCGACGGCACAAATTCGTATTTACGGGAACAACACGACCGATCAATTGAAAACGATTCGCAACGCGGGATTTTTTAGTTTTCAGGGGGGGGGGCGTTTTATACTCGAGGGGGCGATTCTACTGTGGCTTTCGTTTTTTGTTGTTCGCGATTTATCGCGATAAAAAACGTATAGGCAACTGCCGTACAATCGAAAATGATAGATTACGTAGTACCTAAAAAGTAATATACAGTATCATTAAATAACAATTTAATTTTAAAATGGTTTGGTCTTTTAGTTTAATAATTAAACGGCTGATTATAAAAACGAAACAATAATGTTTTTTTTTTTAAATTTGTCCGGGGGGGGGGGGGGGGGTGAGATTTTTGAAAATCTAGAAGGGGCGTCGAGTGAAAAGAGGTCGGCAATCATTCGTTTAAAACAACGACTGCGTAACAACGCTGTAAACATTAAACGATTCGTTTGATTAATATACTACAATAATTGCGTGGAAAAAAAAAAACCGTTGTAATTATTAATGTGGAACAGTGGAAAGTAATATTAATCGATTGGAAAATGTTATCAGAAAAACTTGAATTCTGCCGAAAGAAGTTTTACGACGGTTTTAAACGAGGACATTCATTTGGTCGAACACCGGATACACAACGAACACATAATGCCGCTGTCGTACATTTTGGTAATAATCTCGTATTATTATTATTATAATCATTTTTCGTACAAACGATTCGTATACGTATACTATTGACGCGCGCAATTTGTCGAAATAAACGTATATAACATTATTATTTCAGGTGAACGTCTGGAAAGCGTTCGTCGAAATATACGACAAGACGTTTTCCAAAGAATCCATTCAGTTCCGCGATCTGCGGTTCAAACGCGATGTCAAAATCCATCCGATCAGTAAGTGCGAGTATAATAATAATAATGTACCCCCCCCCCCCGGCGAATCACAAGAGTTATATTTATTTTATTTTAATTATTTTTTTTTTTCAATTTTCAGACCCGTCGGACAGTTATTTAATGATCCAATGGGGATCCGGTCTGTTCGAGTACATGGTCGACGGCGTGACGGTTTTGACCGGGCAAATAGCGTTTTTATTCGACCACGACGCGAATACGACGACGAAGACAAAAGACGCGGCGGCGGCGGCGGACAAGACGTCCGACGATTTCGAAGGGTCTACGCAGAAAAACGAGATTTACGACATCCTAGAGCACAACGGTTTCGATCTCGGCGACAACTTCAAAAACATCACCCGCTGCGAGATCTACAAACACACCATCCGCGGTTACGTGCAATGGAACAACGATTGGATTTATTTCCTGGACGGCTTGTTGAAGTTCCCGGCGCTGGAGACCATCGGCGCGCAAAACGTAGAATTTCCCGAAGCCATAAGGGAAATCCGAATCGTTCCGAAAACGTTCGAAGAAAACGTCGAAAAAGGTACGCGAACAATTTGTAATTTTTAAACCGCCGCCGCCGCGCCGGTATCCGGACACGCGCGTCGGATCCTTATTATGTTGTCGTGCCGTGTTTTTTTTTCATTTTTTTTTTTTTCATTTCAGATCAATCGGTCGATTACAACAGAGCTACGAAAGACATAGTCTGTAACGGCGTACAGATATTGGGCATAAAAAACAGTCCTCTAACGGCGTCCAACAAGTCGACCGCCGTCAAACTAGAAGAACAAGCGTTTGTTCATTTCAATCACTCGAAATGCGAAGTAAATATGTAGTTTTTTTTTTTTTAACACTAACTATATTATTATATTATGATATTATGATCGAGAGAATCGTATTAAACGACTTGGATTTTGTAGCAAACGCTTTTTTATCGGGGTGCAAAGAGATTCGGTAAAAACGTAACGCGACGAAAGAAATTTTACATTTTTTACTTTCCCCTTAAACGCGCTTCGTTTTTTTTTCCAGGTCACTTTATATAATTGACTGTAGTAGAACAACGTTTATGGTAAAAATAATTTTATCAAAAACAATACGTAACGGCATCACAGATAAATTTAAAAGTACAAAAGTGATTTAGTTTACGCGAATAACGTGAAAAACGACTAATCAGTTGACGTAGAAACGACATTTTCAACATATCAGCGCAATAGGTTGATTATAATTTCACCGAATACGAGTAGTATTATAACATAACGACTATATATTCTCTCGAGCTTAAATTAATTATTAAACTACTTTTTGCGTTTTCGCTTTTTACACGACTTAAAAATAGTTTTTTAACGAAATTCTAGCCACGACCCCCTACTATCCGAGTCGACTACCTGTCCTATACCGAGCGTATATACGAAAAATTTCATGAAAATCGGTCGAGCCGTTTCGGAGGAAACAAACACGGGAGAAGTTTATATATAATATAAGATAATATATTGTGTGAAAACTTACTTTTTATTTGTCTTACGGCGACGGCGAAAATCCAGCGAATCGATTTTCCATCTGTATCGTGATTGAATTAATAAACAGTGAAATTAAACCGTGCACTTTTAATAGAGCGAAAAGAGAGAAAATTAACGGACGACGAAGTGACCTCCGTGGTTGCTGAATGCCGACTGTCTTACACGTCGTCGCCGCGTGCCGTTTTGCACGGAATGTTTTTTTTTGCAAACGCGTGCGCGCGCAGCTCGTCCGCTATTGACTGGCAGGCGTGGTCCCCGGAATGGTCGGCGGCGAACATCGTGTTTATACACGTCGTCGTGCCGAAAAATTTTTTTTGAAATTGGATTTTTTTATTTTACATCCCTAAAGGGGCGCGATTTTTAAAATTTTCGATTTTTTTTTTTCAGTTTTTACTCGACTTTTTCGAGCCAAACGTTTTTTTTTTCATAAAAACACCAAAAGTTATTGGAAAAAAATATACACCAACTATTGAGCGTTAACTTATAGTTACGATCCAACGAAAATATTACCCATCTATTGCGTTATTTTAGCAAACGGTCTGATAAACTCTATCGAAGCTTTACAACTCTTAAAATAAAACATATGAAAACTCCATCTCTCAATGCAAATATCGATTGTTTTTTAGATAATATCATATTTAATCAATACGAAAACACGTCATTTATAATGGGTAAAAAATTATTTATATCATTAAAATGTATCGTTGATCATTATTTAGAACATTAAAAACTTCATTGACGACACCATGGACGTGATAATGGAGGCCAACAGATTGGGTTTGGATATCACCGCGGAGAAACTCATCGTGTACACTCCGCACCATTACGACGACGCGATCGTCAGGGAATGCACGAAATCGATCAAACAAATCGTCGAAAACCAAACATCGGTCAACGTAAAATAATTATATTTTATTGGTTTCGACCGTTTTGCAGGAAAAAAAACTAACCTAACCGATTATTATTATTATTCGTGTCGCGCCGTGTTTATACATATAGAGCAAAACGTTGAGCTGGGAAAACGTTCGGAACCAAACGGAAGACGACAGATCGGGAACGTTCATCACGGTCACCAACGTGGACTACTTGAAAGACACGACCAAAGCTCTGGCCAACAAAACGTACGTTTACGTCATCGTGTGTTCGAAACGCAGACTCGAAGACCTCAAAGACTGGAAAATAGTCACTCAACAGGAATACGACGTCGACAACTTCTTGGTGTTGATGAAAAAGGTATGTGTAAATATAAAGTTGTCGTGTTTGTTTGTTTTTATTTTTTTTCTCGTCACGCACGATCGTGTTTGCAGAAGATACCGTTGGACACAAATAGCGCGTTCATAGCAGCCGCCGATCACGAGAACGACATGAGCGTTTGGAGAGCGTTGGAAAACACCGAGGGAACGGTTTATATTATTTCGAAGCGCGAGCCATCGGAAAACAACGTGAAAACCACGTTGAATAAATATAAATCTCAGAGACTGAGGCGAGTACAGTTCGAAATGAGAAAAGACCCGTACAAACGGGTTTTCGCGTGGTGTTTTTTTTTTTATCGCGTGTTTTTTTTGTTTTTTTTTTTAGATTCCTATTCATTTTGGACGCCGACGCGCCCGAATTCGAATCCGCCACGTCGTTTTACACGGACCATTTGTCCATAGGTTCGATAGTGAACATTTATAAGAACGGCGGCTGGGGCTCGTACAAGAGATTGGCTCTGCGAAACGTAAAACAAGACGACGACGACGACGTCGCGGCCGTTTCCGGCGGCAAAATGTTCGAGAACTTTACCGCCGATCGGTAAGTTTTCGCGATTGATAAAGCGCGTCGAATAATATATTTTCATTATGCTCATCACAAACGATTTCAGTAAAAACGGATTGACCGTCACACACCTGGGATTGAATTTCAACGACTTGGTAATCGACAACGACACAGAAGTACGTAAAAACACGTCACACATATTATTATAATAATTATCTCGAGCGAGACTTTTCACACGTTTGATCTATTCGATTTAGAATTCGTTCGGACCGTTCGAGTACTCGGGCACGGTCGACGACAACAGCAAAGTCATGGGAATCGCCTCGTGCGAACCGGCGTCTTCCAAGTTGCATTACGACACGGCGTTTTCGTGGCCCGTCCCGTCCGCGTGGACGTCGGAGGACGCCGCGACCGTTCCGCTGTCATACGCCTTGGTGATTACATACTACGAGATTATAATATTATACGTATAACGTATATTATAATCGAGATTGTCGACGTTTTTTTTTCTTTTCTTTCTTTTTCAGAGCTATTACGTGTTTAACGTTTTGTGTTCTCTGAAAAACGACAAGTCGATTTTAGTCAATTCCGCGCTGCACCCGATCGGCCGGGCGGCCATTTCCATTTGCTTGGCCGAGGAGTGCGAAACGTACGCTATCGTCGAATCCGATCGAGAAGCAGACCAACTGTCCAACACGTTCCCGAAGGTGATTGACGACAATATTATATTACAATAATAATCACGTAATAATTAATATTGTAAACCGAAAACCGCGTGTGTTTTATTGTAAACAGCTGCCGCGTTCGAGAATAGTCGTCAATACAAACAAGGTGGACGTCAAGCTGAAGATGATGAAACCCGGCGGCTTCGATTACGTGCTGAACTTTTTGAGCGACGAATCGTTTCAATCGGCGTTCCGAATGATCGCGAAACACGGAAAGTTCTTCCAATTCTCCAAGTCCGACATGAAAAATAAAAGCCACATAGGTACGACGGCCCGTAATGAACTATCGACGGCCCGGACGTCGATGGCTAAACGAAATTATCCACGTCCAAACGAAAAAATCTAAAAACAAAAAAAAACGCTCTTACAAATATTCGTTTCTTTTTAGAAATTATCGATTACGATTAACAAAACACGTATTTATATAACATATATTATATTAATATTTTCAAAACAATCCGAAACGATTCGAAAAACTCCTTGTACAGTAAAAAAAAAACCCGTCGACGTTCAGGCCTATTAAATTATACATATTATACACGTTATATAATAACTTTTGTTATGTTTTCGCGTAATGTAATATTATAAATGTCGCACTGATTTGATTGACAAACAAAGGGACGCGGAGATTCTTGCAAAACATTTCAATGACCGTCGTCAGTTCAAACCTGTTGCTGAACGAGAGCGACGACGCGAAGCAAATCATACGACAAGCGTTCGCGGACGGATTGAATAAAGGCGTGATAAAACCGTATCGCAATCGCGTCGTGCCGGCGTCGTCCGGCTGCGATAAGATATTCGACACGATGAGGTATGAGACAAACTGATTGTCCGACGACGTGAGATTTTCTCCGTTCTCTGTTTGACGTGTTTTTCTATTTAGGATCGGATCTGAAAAAGTCGTGTTGCCATTGGTCGGCCCCAGGCCGCAGAAAGAAGCGGAAAGTCTCACTTACCAATTTAACTCGGACCACGTGCACGTGATAATCGGTATAAACGTTTTTCCGCCTCCGAATTCGATAATAGCGATAATATTATGTATATAACGGTACGAATTTCATTGCGATTTCCAGGCAACAAATCCGATTGGTTGGACCTTTCCGAATGGCTGGTGGACCGCGGAGCTCGGAAAATCGTGATCGTCGTCAACAGATACTTAATGTCTTCAATAACATACAAGAGGTTCGTATAGCGACGAACGGTCGGTGGACGAGTGACAGTTACGATAGTAATAATTGTAATGGTTTTTTTACGCAGATTCGACCGGCTTCTGTCGCGAAAGGTGTCCATAAAAATCGAGTCGGACCATCAGTTGAGAACGGACGCGGAACCGCGCGACTGGCTGAACCACTTGACGTCGTCCGAAGTCCTTGGGTCGTTGTTCATAGTCAATCAGGTATGACGTACGCGAGATCGTAGTGTTCTGCGGCGACGAGAATGATTTTCTAGCTACGATGATAATAATATCGTTTTGTTTTCGATCGCCGCCGCCGGCCCGCGCAGACGGACGTCAAGAAAGTGGAAAACTTACGACGCGCGTACGAAAACCACGCGAACAAAACGACGAAGACTTCGTTCGTGTGCGTTTCGAGCAAAGGCCAACACGCGTGCGCCAAACTGAAATCCAACGGTCTCAACGCTCTGAACATAACTTGGGACGGCGCGCTGTCGCAGCCCAAACAAACGGCACAAATACTGCAGTCGCTGGATACGCTGTTGCGCGAGTCGCACGCCAAAGAGTGTTCCTCGTTCGTGTGCTCTTATCTCGGCTCCAACGAATCGGGATGTACGAAACGCTCGCGTTATATTTATTTTTATTTTTTTCTCTCTCTCTCTCTGTCATAAAACGAACTTTTTACTAGAATAATATATTACACACGTATTTGTATTATAATATTACAATTTCAGGTTTCCGACAAACGAGCGATATCATCGCGACTTTTTTCCCCGAATCCGCCGACGAGTTACAGCTGTTGAACGACAAATTGACGGGCGAAGCGAGTTTCGTGGAAGTCCAAACCAACAGTCCGAGGTTTTCACAGGTGAAATCGGTAGCGCCGGTGTTCGTCGTCCCCGGATTCAAACCGAAACTGATCGGCACGTTCTACAAACACTGCATGTACCCGGTTTTCGAAGCCCGGTTACCGGAACATTTCCACTCCATCGACGAACTGTCCGAGGTCCTAGTAAACGTGAGTGTTTCAAAACACACGGGGGGGGGGGGGTCGAGTGTTTTCGTCGGTCGAACGTAATCGTGTGGAATCGATTTAGAAACTCAAACGCATCACGAACGCCGACTACGTGTCTCTGATCGGCGAGTCTTGGGGCGGAATGGTCGCGCTGAAAATGGCTCAAATATTGGAAGCCCAAGGGATCCTGACGACCGTGGCGCTAATAGAAGGCAGTCCGGATACGATGAAAACCCTGGCCAAAAACTATCTGTCCAGCGATAATTTCGCCAACAGACTCGAAACGTTATACAGTTCGTTTTCGAACGAGGTAAATAAATTACTCTTGTCGATTACGGGGTGGACGTGTACTCGATTCGTCCGCCACTGTCGATTTGTTTTCAAAACAACTTTTTTGATTATTATTAATTATCGTTATAGTTTCTATCACACGAATTGCAAAACTGTGACGAAAAGTCGTACCTGCGGAACATTGCGTCTTATCAAAATTCATTGAGAACAATCACGAAAACGGGTTTGAACGCGATCCGCGTCAGGTTACAAGCAGTGTTGGAGTCCAGGCCGCTTTCGAATAAATTGCATTCGAAAGTGTTGATATTGAAGTCCAAACAGTTCACTAATCTCAACGAAATCACCTTGAACGACGTAGGCCACCGGGATTCGTCGATAAATTCTGACATTTGTCATTTATTATTTATTTAATAACAACAATAATAATTTCTGTATTGTCATTATCCTTTGCAGTATTGCGTGCGTTCACCGTTGGTGTACATGACGACGGCGGACGATTACAAACAAATGATGACGGACAAGGACATGGTCGAAGTGATTACGAAAAACTCGGCGCACTCGTTCCCGGCGGGCGTGGATTCGTCTTTGGCCGAGAAATATAGAAATTTCTACTTTTTCAGTCAAAAGTATTTGAAAATCGAGTAGAGATTGTATAATATAATCATAGCTGTACTTGTATAAATGCAATGACATTATATTTTTTGTATACATCGACATTCTAACTGAACAAAAATAAATGATTAAAGTCTTAACGGCGTTTGAAAACATATATATTATTCGTGTGATTTTTTTCGACATTTGTCCAACGCGTTTGCGGCTAAGGTTTTAGAATTTTTAGTTCCGTTCGAGTTCTCCGTGAAGCATTCGCGATATCGTTCTTGATATCGTGTTTTGAAATGTTTGTTATATTTATTTCAACGGTATTGTGCGCGGTTCACCCCATCCAGACAAAGGATAGGCAAAATGTGGTGTGCGCGCAATACTTATACTTATTATGAATGAGTAGAGAGTTTTTTTTATAAATATATTTTATTTATTTTTGAACTTATTACTATTTAGACGTTTAATTTTCATTGGAATTAATCGACTCGCCCGAAAAAAATAGTTAAAAGTATTCGGTCATCGACGAACACGACGATATAATAATATTATGTGTGGAATATATGACCTAATAATAGGTGTGTGGAATTTTTCATGGTAAAAAATTAAGTCGGTTTCCTTTATGTTTAAAATGTTTTATTGATCGAATTCATACGTCCGTGAAGTTGCCCCCCCCCTCATTTTGTCGTAGCGACTTCAAACCTGTGCCATATTGTCGGGATGAATTTGCCGCAAAGAAAGTTTCAGAATTTGCAACTATAACACAATATTATTATACTTTGACTCTGATCGTAACAGCCGAGAAAAAAACCGTTCTCGCGGCAAAAGTATTGTTATAATATTATAGTTGCAGCGAATTCTGAAACTTTCCGAGCAAATTCATCCCGACAATATGGCACGGGTTTGAAGTCGCTACGACAAAATTGGTGGGTGGGGGGGGGGGGGGGGGTGGGGGCTGGCCGCCCAAGGGAAAACCGTTTGTTGCAAATTCATCCCGACAATATGGCGCAGGTTTGAAGTCACCGCGACAAAGCGGGACTAACTTATTTGCAACAAAAAAGAACCGTTCTCGCGGTAAAAGTAGTATTGAGTCGGAAATTCCGAAACTTTCGGACAATACGGCACGGGTTCGGAGTTTTCTATGAAAAAGTGGGGGTGGGGGGCACCGTATGGTATAACCTAACCATTTACACGCGATTTGTTCGATTCAAATCCGGATTTACTGTTGACTTTCGGATTCTAGATTCTCGGACCGGACGGACTCGTGGTCGTTCGTTATCGCTTTTTGTTCGTTGCTCGATGCTTCTTCCGGCGCCTGATCGTCGCCGTCGCCGCCGTCGTCGTCCTTCGACTGTGGTTCCGTCGCCCGTCTGGCCCGGACGTTCGCCGCCACCATGTCGTGCATCTGTTGCATCAAGCTGAGCACGTACCCGTCGAACTTCTCCTCGTTCTTCGTCGCCGGATAGTCCGCGTCCGCGTCCGAGGAGTCCGCGCTGCTCGGCCTGTCGTACTCGGGCGCCGACGGCGGATTATTGCCGCAGTAGTTCCTTTTGTACTTGACGGCTATCTGCTGACCGTTGTCCATGTCGGCGAACATCGTGTCCCATTCGCCGGTGTCGTCGTCGTCGTCGCCGCCGCGTCTCGACGGCGGTTCGACGGGGCACCGGAACGCCGGCACTGCCGGGCACCGGCACGCGGTGGCCATGGAGAACACCTGTTCGCCGTCGCGGTCGCTGGTCCGGAACTCGCGCATCACGTTCGAGCCGACCGGCGTCACTCGCACGTTCAGCTCCACGACCACGGCCGCGGCGCGCGTCGCGTCGTCCGACGCGATCACCTCGTCACTGAATCGCACGAGGTCCGTTTGTTCCTAGAGAGATAAGGGGGAAAAAAAGTTTTCCGACCCGGTTAGGTTAGGTTTTTTTTTCATTTTTACCCGTTTCACCCCTTTTAAAACCCCGATAGGGGTCGAATTTCGAATATAAAACGAAACCGCCGACCGAATTTCATAGTTTCATATGATAAAATTGCTCGGATTGGAAACAAACATGATTGATCGGCCGTCAAATCGGATGGTGTCGGGGGAGTCGTCGGGAATCGAGAAATCGGGAGCTCCGTAGGCACTGACATTAAGACAAGGATGTTTGTTTTTCTTCCGACGACGTCGAATCGGATCGGATCGCGAGAAATACGGATCCAATGTAGGTGCGGCCTTAGGTGGTTGTATACAGTACTCCCTCGTTAACACGAACTCGACGGGACCGCAAAATAACCTGTTCGTGTTAAAAAAAATGTATGTTAACCGACGAATTTGTTCGCGTTATTAGAGGAGGTTGAAAAAAATAGAAATGTTGTATCGTTTTTGAAATCTCCATAACCAACAGTGGAATGTTGGAATCTCTGGCTTTTTTCAACCACTTTAAAAGTTCCTGTTCGACGTCTTCGAGCATAGGTTTTCGCAAACGCTTTGCACTATTAATTGTTGAACCAAGCGCAACTGCTTCGTCAATCTTGTCTTTATTTTTTATAATTGTTGACAAAGTTGATTTAGGAATGTCAAATTTCTCCGCAATTTTTGTTTTAGATAGTGTACGTTTTTCTACTTTCACTAAAATGAGCTGTTTAGTTTTTAGATCGATAGACATTTGCTTCATTTCGGTCGACACAGACGGACAGATATTATACACAACAAATCACTAACTATGTCAACTTGAAACTGATCGATACTCGATAGAACAATTGATTTGAACGAGAGCGAGACCACTAAACCAGATTGCACACATACATATTATGTACATAGAAGATGTAATAATAATGCAATAAAGATTAAATTATGTACGTACATACAAGTGATAAAACGAAAATAGATCGAACGATCTAATAAACGATAAATAAACGAAAAATCTGTTCGTGTTAATCAACAAAACGACAATATGGTTCCTAAAATTTGTTCGAGTTTCGTGTAAACCGAAAGGTTAGAAAGTATACGGCTTTTCTTGGGACCGGAAAACTAGTTCGCGTTATCCAATAATTCGTGTTAACGAGGGAGTACTGTATTATTCTATATCTTTTATGATCGCCGAAAATACCTGTGTGACGAGACTGTCCAGCGCTCGGGCGAACGTCTTCGACGCGTCCAAGTCGACGGGGGCGAACAGCTGCACGTCCGGGTCGGTTTGCCAAAGGCGCACGCACACGACGAACCGTTTGGCCAGAACGGCGGCCTCGCATCGGCTGAGTCCGAACGTGAACGACTTTCCCGCGTACAGATCGACCGTGCTGCCGTCTTCGCGCAGGGCGAACGGTTCGAAAATGCTCTGCTCGTCGAACTGCATAAACTCGACGGTCGCGGTGACTTTGGCGCCGCCGTTGTGCATCGACGACTGTACCGTCTTGGCGAGGAACGCGACGCTGTAGAGTTTTATCGGATTCATCTTGAATAATGGCGGTCTCGAGTCGTTGTTGCGGCAGAGAGCGATTTTTCGTTGGAAATATTCTCGTCGGATATATTATTATGCTCGTTAGAATGTTTTAAATTAATTTAATTTCGTAAAACGATTTCTAATGTCGATAGATCTCTATGCGGTAACGTTATCGGTTGTCGCGGTAACACGACGAAATACGTATTATGGCGGTAATAATTATTGTTTTTAATATTTTTCGAACGTAAGGTATTTTGGATTGTTAAACTACTTACAAGTATGACTCTACGCGTATTGATGAAACGGGTACAAATTTCAGTTTTATCGTGCTAAAAATTAGAAACAAAAACATCAAAATTAATATTATGAATAAAACACGCGTGATTTATTTCTTTTAATTATTATTATTCTGAAACGACTGTCGGTAGAATAACTTATGTACCTACTCAAACAGGTCGTGTCAAGTAAAAGCATTTAAATTCTGTATTTATTATGAACTATTATTTCTTTATTTATAGTGAACCGCCGCGGTTAAATCGAGAGGACGGCTGAATAAAGCTTGGACGGATAAAAGAAAAAAAAAAATGTACTTTTATACATATAATTTGTATATTGTATCATTAAAATTGTTCGTATATATCGTTAGACTCGGCAACTCGATAATTTGATCGATTGTGATAATTGTATTTTTCAAATCGTTTTACCGAACAAGAGGGAGATTCGCGGTCGATTGGCCCGGAGAGGGGTTGCTATCGTTTCTCGACAATGTCGTCTGTGGCGTTTGCTGCTTTATGCAAATCGTCTACGATGGGATTTTCCTGCCGTCCGTCACGTTTCAAAAAAAAACAATAGGTGCTCGCGTGTCCGATATGTAGAGTAGTATATTATTATATCATTTGAATTTTGACCTTTGGGACCTATCCTGGAACCGTTCCTAATGCGATTCTCTAGAAAACGCTCCGACGACGGGCGACGCGACGTCTCGTCGCCATTCAATGTGATATCGGTAAACGTTTCGGACCGCGACAACGAATTCACTACGGACTTACACAATCAGGTAACGATTTATCCGATCCGGCGCGACTCGACGAAACTCGGTTTGTCGTGCGTGGTAATATTTTTAAAAAAAAAAAAAACACCGTCAGTTTCGATCAGGCACCTTTGTCGTGATGATTATGTTATATCGTCGCGGACGGTTCGGCACGTTTTTCAGCGTTTAATGTTTTTTTCACGTTTGTGTTTTAATTCTGTGGGAAACGGAAATGCGTATTTCTTCTAATATCCGTACAGATTTGTCGATAAAAATCTAACATAATAAATACTATGTTTTCGGTAGTTTTTCGATAAACTTGGAAATAATGTTCGGTTTTGTCCAGCAAACGTTTAAAATTAAACAATTAAGAAGAGACGATAATTTTATGACACGTTAAAATTATTATTGTATCTTTACGGTGTCGAAAATATTGAAAGGGGCTTGTGGCACAGATTATTCGCTTTTCGAATGTAACAAAATTAAATAATTTACTCGAAGCGGAGGTGTTTTTTTGGTCTATTTTTAGACGGAATGTGGACTGGATTTCGTGTGTTCAAGATTTTTGTGATTTCAACGAAAGTACTCTCTGTACAGAGAGTTATTGCAGCAAAAACGTGTTATTATTTTCTTCGATTTTCTAAGCCAGGTAAAATGTTATGATACTTTGAGTATCACACCGATATTGTACCAAACGAGATATTGGTTTTGAAAAGAATCGTAAATTCTTGTGATATTAATAAGTTTTCGTAATTTAAAGAGTAATTTGCATTGAACGTGAATTGATTTTGTAAAAAATCATAACAAGTAGTAGATTTTATTTTATTTATTATTATTATTCAAGTCAAAAGTGTCGCTGCTACTGGGTAACTTCTTTTATAATCAAGTCACTCGTATCATCAATATCAAAGTATCAAACACGTTTATTGTATAAAAAAAGAAAACTTATTATTATTGCTTTTTTGGAATTTTCTCATTGGTTTAAAATGTTTGAATTCGACTATGACTTTGTATTGAAAATACGAAACTTTTATGGCAAATAATAATTTTGTTTTGCACTATAAGTTTTCAATTACCCGCTGAGATTTTCCTATGTTTATACGCTTAAAATTATAAACTACACAATTCGTCTCGTTTTACGGCTACTATTAATTATTTATCTAAAAAATGATAATCGTTAAAAAAAAGATTATTTTAATAGTATAACAAAACACAAATTTAATGCGTGTTGTTATTTTATCAAACGATAAAACATATTTGAAATATTTATTTGATCGTTGAAAACAATTATTACAAATACAGTAAAAGCTGTTAATCAGGAACACTTTTGGACCAAGTTCAGTTAACCGATTGTTTCTAATAAGTGTCATCCGGTTATTGTATTAATTTTATTTATTAAAACAGCTTCTACTGTAATTTCAACCCGTTATGAATCAGAAAATCAAAAAAAGTCACGACTAATATAACTTATCTGTTTACAACTTGTACGTACCTACTCGTTTGTATTATATTGTCTTGGTTACATTTTCATTTGTCTAAATAAACGTAAATATTAGTGCGCGTTCGAAATGATAACCTTTTATTTAGGGTAACTACAAAAGCAATAGCAATAGCCAACAAATGAAAAACGTTTATTTAAAAATAATCATTTTGGGTTTAAATAGAATCGATTGAAATAAGTATGTAATAATTATTAAAAAAGCCATATTTTATTCCAAATTAATAGTTTTATGTGTGTGTGTGTGTGTGTTGGTTATATATCACGAATCAAACGTGTAAGAAAAGCTATGTCGACATTGCGCGAGTTTGTAAAATCGAATAAATGCAATTATGGTCAAATAAAAAAAAAAAACGGAATGCCTACGACGAACTGACCGCGGTTGAGCAAAAGAAAAACAATATTATAATTATTATAGACGCAACGAGAAACATAAATAATTCAGTACGTTATTCGTTTCGATTACAATATTACACTTCGTTACGCGCAATAACGACAATGGGACGTAATTAATATAGATTTAAATATTTATGATTGTGAAGTTTACGAAAAGTACATGAATCGAAAAATTATCGAGCGCACTCAATTGAATTCGAATCCAACGCGTTGTGTTTAAATAAATTTTTAATTCTTGAAAACCGTTCGTTTACATTTTCGTTTTGAGCATAATTATTACGTATTATCGTTTGGTTATTTACTAATAATAATAATAATAATATCCACTCGGTACTTACTGGATTTCAAATAGACCATACTCTAAATCCGGAACTTTCGGCCTGCGTTGTCTCTTTTCGTCGTGTCCGGAAATAAAGTCGAATTCCGGCAGAACCTTAACCCCTCCCCCTCCCCTCACGTTAAGTCTACTGGCTACGACGCATTTGAAATGAATACGAACTAAACGTGACTCATAAATACATAAATAATAACGCTAATGGTATTGAAAATTATTATTGTTCCGCGTCAATGATAACGTCATAACAGGTATTATATTATTATTTGTGCTTCAAAGTATATTATGTACACGTGTGCACGTCGTCGTAATACTGACACACTCGACGACTTCTTCTCGATTCATATTTTATAGTCCTTAATATTAATATTGTTGGTATTTGAAGTTTTCCGAAAAATTATAACGTTTAAACACCGGAAGAGGGTGTAATAAGAAGAATTTAGCCTATTGGTTAGTTAGGTATGTAAATATATATAATGGGCTAAATACCTTATATACCTTTTCCTATGAGAGGAAGAAACATTGAATTGTATTTATGTATAAAATATTCTCTTACCTTATACCGATGCAAACAGACTATACACGAAAAGGATGAATTTTGACGAAATAAATATAACTTGATTAATACTTTTATAAATGTTGATGGAGACGGACAACACGACACGACACTGGTTGGAGACTGTAGGAGAAGTCCTCGTTGGAGACTGTGTGAGAAGTGCGCGTTGGAGACTGTGTGAGAAGTGCATTTTTTGTTGTTGTTGTTGTACGTATCCATCATTATGTTTTTATTGATACGAGTATAATGTAGTTAATGGTATTGATTATGATATTGATTGTTTATAATGTTTATATGATATGTGTAGTTCTTAATGTAATTATATAATACAATAATACTTAATGTTATTTGTGATATATCTTGTTTTTAAAATGACTAATATATTATGTTATGTGTAATAACATATATTATTACAAGGGGTACGATTGATTTAGAATTACTTTACGCGGTTATAATATACGTATAATTGTACCTTCGGTTATTATTCACGGGGATGTTATAATATTCCCGGCGTTATTTCAAATTAACGATGTAATATTAAAATTATAATAATATAATGACGTGAAAAATGATGGCACATTTATTTGTTTTCTAAGAATACAATATTATATGAGCGTAATAGGTATTTTAGTGCTGGAGGGAAAAACAACGTCTTACGTATATTATTATATTAAATCTCATTGTAAGAAATTGTTTATAAACCAAATCGGAAATTAAAATTTCAATAATTCGTTATGTGAAATCACGACGTCAAACCGAATTTTTTCGATAAAACACACGCGTGATTTTTTTCAACAATAAGTCGGCGGCCTCCTATTCAAAACGGTCCGAGATTCTCGCTCTATATCGAAACATTAATATTTACGGGATCATATCGAAAAAGATAAATGCCTAACATGGGCCGAGAAAAAACCTATAGAACACGTCATACAATAATAAACACGGAACGATTATTACGAAATGTCTAAGGACCCTCGTTATGCTAATATAACGAAACCTAATCAACGAGGAAACACGTCCGCGTGACATCATCGTGGCCTCAACGCTGTCATCGACGTGTATCACGCGCGCGCGCGCGTAATCTATCCGAGTACATCTCCCGAGATAAATCCTTCATGACGTAAGACCGTGCGCGCGGTATGAAATTCGAGTGGAATCCGACGAAAACAAAGAAAAAAACGTGTAACTGACATTAAAAAAAAACAAAAAAAAAACGTAGTGCCTTATTAAATCCTTAACATTGAAAGCGGACCTTTTCTAAGGGGTTGAGTATAGACAATATCTTATACGCGTGATTTTTGCCTTGTGAGTGTGTGCGTTAGTAAATGATTATTAGTGTGACTTCCCCGAAATAATACGCGCCGACCTTATCAGCAAACGGGCCGTCACCCGTATGCTAGTTTTACGCACGCGCATGCACATGTCAGCGATCAGTAACAAACAAAAATGAGTAAAAGAATTCATGCACGAAAAATACCTCTACGACTTCCAACAATTTGGAAAATTCTAGTGGTTTAATTTTCAAAATGAAACAATATTTGAATTCAGAAATAAATTTACTGTGCATCGGTCGGATCACATTTTTCAAAAAGCGATTAGTCAATAAGATATTTGATATTGAACATATTGAAAATTTTGTAATTTTCAAACTTTTCTCTTCTCGTGAAAAAAATGCAAAATTTAAAAAAGCGCTCCGACCGATGCACAGTAGAAGTGTTAAGCTTTCCAACATTTCTGTTTTCAACATTTCTCTAAGATTATTACGAGTACCGTTTTTTTTTTTGGAAGTCGTAAAGGTCTTTTTGACGAAAAATTGACGTGGCTTTCAATGCCCCCTTAACCTCGCGCGCGTCGTTAAAACCCTTAATAATATTGGTGACGGAGAAAAAAAGAAAACGGTTTGAAAAACAATTTTTTACGTACTCGCGTTGATTCTGAAACGTCCAAAGAATTATGACCATATAAATTACGACGCGCAATCATAACTAAAATGTTTACAGGTGCCTTGTGCCTCGTGTCCAACTCGTACATTTTTTACCAAACGCTTTTTCATAGCGTTTTCTAGCGCAATCAGAATTATACCGGAATATGATATAAATTCGATTCGCCCAAGTCTAGACTTCAGACATGGAAAATTTATTTTACATAATATGTTTGACATTTTCTCGGCGACATTTCGGCGATTGACATGCGAGCCTGTGTAGTGATTGCAGACCGTTGGAAAAAGCGATGGCCGGCCGACGGGAAGAAGAAGTCGTGATATCGGGCGTCGGCGGACTGTTTCCGGAATGTGACAACGTCGACGAACTGAAAGACCTGCTGTTCGACAAAATCAACGGCGTGACGATCGACTCGAGGAGATGGACGCCTGGGGGTAAAAAAAAAAAAACGATTCGATAATAACGCGCGTTCTCGTTCCAACGGTGTGGTTTCGTCGACACAGGCGGCGGCGAGCCCGGGGCGGCGATCGACGGCACCGGGAAATTGAAGAACATCGACAAGTTCGACGCGACGTTCTTCAGCGCTCACCCGAAGCTGGCCGATAACATGGACCCGCTGACGAGAATCTGTCTGGAGAGGTCGATCGAGGCCGTCGTGGACGCCGGCCTGAGCCCGTCGGACTTGTACGGCACGAACACGGCCGTGTTCACGGGGTCGGCCGTCAGCGTCACGGAAATGTACGTGATGGACTGCACGAAGAACTTGGCCTTCTCCATGTTGGGGCGCAGCAGGACCATGCAGGCGAACCGCGTCTCGTACATACTCAACTTGACAGGTAAGCCGACCTAATGGGCGCGCGCTCGTCGCCGAAACGTCTCACATGACAATGATCCCGCAGGGCCGAGCTTCTCTACGGACGGCGGATGGATTTGCGGTTCCAACGGTCTGGAGAAAGCGAAACGGATGATCGAAAACGGTACCGTGTCCGCGGCGATCGTCGGAGTGACCGGTCTGATACTCAGGCCCGAGATACAGTATCAATTTCAAGGGCTGAACCGGTTGAATCGCACCGTTCGAACCAAACCGTTCGACTCGGACGGTAAATTATAGTCAAAATCATAATGTACAGTCGAGTCGCGATAACTCGAAGAACTCGACAACTCGATTTTTTTTTTAAATTCCCCTAGAAATTATTATAATAACACTCGATGTTGTATTATAAGATAATTGTAATAATATGATTACGGCGAACCAAGCAATAATGTCATCGTTACAAACTGTTGGACAATTATTTGTTGAATCTGTCGAAGGCGTGGATACATTTTCTATTTTCGAATCCATAGGCAAATTAGAAGATTTTGTCAATAAACAGCCGAAAAACCGAAAAATTAATAACAAATTATTTTTCTACTGTATCTCATAAATAATACATTACATACGTATGTACATACTTATAATTTCATTGTATTTATTTTTTTAATTCTATTTAGTTTTTGTATAGCATTTATGTATAAACATAAAATATGTATTATATTTGTTAAAATTATATTTCATTACATTGGTCAAAACTCGAAGTTTTGATTTTATTTTGATAAATTCGAGTTAGGTATCTCGAGGTGAATTTTTATCCCCCTTCAACTTCGAGTTATCGCGACTCGACTGTAATATATTACGATTTTCACCGTCGCGACGTTTCGGTATGTACACGTACGTTGTTGTTGTTTTTGTCCAGCCGACGGATACAACAGATCGGAAGCTTGTGTCGTGATGTTACTTCAGAAAGCGTCCGAGGCCAAGCGCTCTTACGGCACGCTGTTGAGCGTGAAATCCAAACAGTTCGGCGACCACCGAGGACACGTGTCGGAGCACGTGGCACTTGATTTCAAATCGTTGCTGTTGGAGTGTTACGCAGAAGCCGACGTCGATCCGGCCACGGTGGAATACGTCGAAGCGAACGGGTCGGGAATCAAGGTATATGGTCGAAATACGTAAATCGGAATGTACGGTAAACTCGTGGCTATTGTATTTTGCACCGACAGTCCGAGGACAGTATGGAGCTGAACGTCATGGACCAAGTGTTCTGCACGGAACGCAGGAAAACGCCGCTGAAAGTCGGCTCCGTGAAGAGCAACGTCGGTCACTGCGAGGTGGCCGGCCTTTTCGTGTCCATAGTCAAAGCGATAATCGCGTTGGACGGAGGTCACATACCGCCCAACATAAACTACTCGGAGCCCGACGAAAGCGTGGCCGCTCTGAAGACGGGCAGAATTCAAGTACGCGAGGTTTTCTCCAAAACACTCGGCCGCGTTTTATTTATCCGACGCTGTTTTTACTGCGCTCTGCAGGTGGTGACTGAAAAGACGCCGCTCGTCGGCGACGTGATCGGCATCAGTTCGTTTGGTATTTTGAACGCGTTCAGTCACGTCGTCCTCAGAAGGAACGGAAAAGTCAAACGCGCCCTCATCGACGACGACGGCGACGATTTCACGCCGCGATTGTTGCTGGCGTCCGGGCGGACCGAGGAAAACGCCAGGGCGACTATGCGAAAGGTGTGTGAGAATTCGAAACGACATCGACAAAATAACAAAATAACGATATGACAAAATGTTTATCGTTTAGATAGCGAGTCACGGAAACGACGCGGAATTCGTGGCGCTCGCCAACGACGTGTTCACCAAGAACATCAACGCTCATTTCCACAGGTGTTTCTCCGTTTACCCGAGCCCGGACGACTCGCGAATCGACGACGTTTGGGTGAATTTCGATTTTATTTCTTTTCCGTTGTGTTCTCGCCGAGCAATTTCGAGACGACGACGACGGACGATACTTTATTTATATTACATTCGTAGTACTGCGCGTTTCCAGAGCGTCAGTCTGAAAAAACGTCCGGTCTGGTTCGTTTTCTCCGGCATGGGGTCGCAGTGGCAAGGGATGGGCGCACACCTCATGAAGCTGCCGGTTTTCGCGCGCGCGATAGACAAATGCGACGCCGCGCTCGGACCGCTGGGCGTCGACATCAAAGGCGTCTTGACCAGCCAAAATCCGAAAATATTCGACAACATTCTCAACTCGTTTGTCGGCATCGCGGCCGTTCAGGTTCGATGACAATACGAATAATATTTCTACAGCTGGATAATATTAATCGTTCAACGATGATGTTTCTCTCTGTGCCCCCCCAGATCGGATTGGTCGACGTGTTGAGAGCGCTGGACGTGACGCCCGACGGCATTATCGGCCACTCGGTGGGAGAGCTGGGATGCGCGTACGCCGACGGTTGTTTCACCGCCGAAGAAATGATATTGTCCGCGCACGCCCGCGGTCGCGCTTCGCTCGAAACGCGGCTCGTCCCCGGCATGATGGCCGCCGTCGGTAATGTCGCGACGCCGCACAGTGTTGCTTGTTTGCTCTCGTTTTCTCATCGCCGGAAACGGTCGTTGTTTTTTTTTTTTTCAGGACTCGGATACGATCAGATCAAAGACAGACTTCCGGCCGACGTGGACGCGGCGTGTCGCAACAGCTCCACCAGCTGCACGATATCCGGCCCGACGGACAGCGTCGAGCGGTTCGTGTGCGAGTTGAAATCCGACGGCGTTTTCGCGAGATCCGTCAACGCGGCCGGCATAGCGTTTCACAGCAGATACATCCGGTCGGCCGGTCCCTTGCTGCTGAAATATTTGAAACAAGTGCGTGTGTGGATATTTTCGGTCTTTTTCTTGTTCGCGTACCTACCACGTTCGAAGACGGTTTTTTTTTCGCAGGTCGTCGGAGAACCGAAACCGAGATCGCCGAAATGGATCAGCAGCTCGGTGCCGGAATCGCAATGGCACTCCGAACTGGCGAAATATTCTTCTCCGGAATACCATACGAACAATCTGTTGAGCAGCGTGTTGTTCGAAGACGCCCTGAAACACGTGCCGGACGACGCGGTCACGATCGAAATCGCTCCGCACGGGCTTCTCCAGGCGATCGTCAACGGCGCGTTGCCCGAAACAGTGACCAACATACCGTTGACCAAGAGAGTTTTCGGCGATTCCGTTCGATTCCTGCTGACGGCGATCGGAAAGTAAGCTGTACCTACTGCACGTCGCGTTTCTTGAAATAATTGAACGTGTCGTTTTTCAACGTCTTTTAGGCGTTCTTGAATAAACGACGACCGGACGATTTGTTTTCAAAATGTCAATATTTCTTCGTCGTAATTGTGTTTCAAATTTTTTAACATTAGGATATTCAAATTAAAAATGGTTAATCGAATCTAAATACATACGATTTCGTAGAGATTTATTTTTCTCGTCGTGATATATACGTCATAATTATTGATATTCATAAAATCGAAATAGAATTATTCATAGACAACAAAGACGACGACGATAAAATATATAATACCTTTTTCGGCTATTTCAGAATGTACGCGAGCGGCATAAACCCGAAAATCCAAGAACTCTATCCGCCGATAGAATTCCCAGTCAGCCGCGGAACCCCGAACGTTCACAGCATGCCTTTGTGGGACCATAATGATCAATGGACGCCGACTGCAATTGTGAGTCGAACCGAATAGTAAAATACAATTAATATATTTTTCAGTTAAACATTTTTTTTTAAGCTATATATATTGTTACGACGATAAATGATTTATTTTCCAAAGATATTTTTAAAAAACTTGATTTTTCATAACATCTCCGAAAATACGAGGAGAGGAAAACTTTTCTTCTTTTTTTCCGACACTTTTTCATGACCTTCGAAATAATAATTATTTATATTAAACTAGCTGACCCGGCAAACGTTGTTTTGCCATATATTTCCAGTGAATTTTGCAGTATGAAAAATAACTGACTTATTGTAAGTGCGTGGCGGCGACGACGGCGCGGCGTCTACGATTGAAAGAGGAATGGAGCGCGCACGCACGCAATTTCGATAAAAGTTATGTAATAATATATGACGTTGCGAAATCCATACCTTTTGCGTAAACGTCGTCGTCGGGTTTTCGCTTTGAAATTGTATACGCCTATCGACCAATGACTATAGATTTGCCTGCGATCGTATTCGACCGGCCAATGAAAAAAGTTCTATTGTTCATCGCACGCACGCAATTTCGATAAAAGTTATGTAATAATATGATATTGCAAAATCGATTCGTTTTCGGTAATAAAGATCGTCGGGTTTTTTGATGACATAATAATCTATTCATATAAAATGCAAATTACTCGCTGATCGTTGCATCTCAAAATCTAGCCCGTGAAAAGTTTACCCCTTCGTTTAAGGGTTGAATTTTGAAAAATAAGTTTGTAGATTTATTTGTATACATCTCCCTAGGGGAGGTGCTCAAACGGGGATTTTGTATTATGAAAAATTACTAACCTATTGCAAGTATGTACGTACGTATATGTGAAAAGTATTTATGAAACACGTATATATTATATTTTAATTGAAAATGATTCGCAAAAAAATTTATAAACAATGATAATGGTCACTATGGTTACAGTATACGCGTACATATGTATAAATGGGTTATATGATATAAATGGGCTGACTTTTTCCTATATAACCAATAGCAACCATTTAAAATTTCAATCACAAAATTCCCGTTTCAGCACCTCCCCTAATTGGGTATTTTCAAATTTTTTTTTTCCATAAAAACCTCCTCCTGGCAATTACGAACGATTCAAAAAAAAAAATTTGAGCCAAATCGGCCCAACCGTTCTCAATTGATGAATTGTTTTACATTTTTGGCTCCATATATATATATAATAATATGTAGATAATCGACCAGAATATTCTCGGCGCTCGCCACATATAAATATTGAAAAAAAAAACTATTCTATCTTTTAAGTTGGACCATATTATTATAAATGGTTACCAAATTTTATCAAAATCCGTTCAGTAGTTTCGGAGTTTATCGCGAACATACATCGTGACACGAAATGTTTATATACTCGTATTATATAGATAACGTTGTTTTATCAAAATCGAGACGAACATTGTCGTCTCACGTGTGCCTAATAGTACGATTTTATTTATTTTAATTATTAGAGGCAAGACATCTCCGGCGAACGAATATCGAGAATATCGCTAAACGAAAATATCCATTTAATCGAATACCAAATCCACGGACATCACGTTTTGCCGTTGTCGTACGTTTTGGTGAGTGAAAACGTATCGAATGTTGTGAATACAATACGATGTGTGCGTAGGTTTTCGTTTAACCGTTGAAAGTGTACTCGTTTAGATCGACGTGTGGAAAATGTTTGTGGAAATCAACACGAAGATATTTTCCGAACAGTCTGTTCAATTCCACGACCTGAGCTTTAGGAACAACGTCGAAATCCATTCGACCGGTAAGCGTTTCGTTTCGAACAGTAGATAATAGTTTCAGATACGTTTTGATTTTTGATTTTCCAGACCCGCTGGTCGGCTATTTGATGGTTCAATGGGGATCCGGTCTCTTCGAGTACACTGTTGACGGCGAGGTAATCCTTTCCGGTCGGATAAGTTTTTTACAGGACAAAGATTTCAACGTCGAATCGGAAAGCACGGCGGCGGCGGCGGCGGCGGGCTGCCACGCGTCGTCCGGCGACTTTCACGGGTCCGTATCGAACGACGAGATTTACAATGTCCTGGAACACAACGGACTCAAACTGGGCGACGGTTTTAAAAACATTATCGGTTGCGACGTTTATGGAAATAATATCCGAGGCCTGGTCGAGTGGAAAAACGACTGGATATGTTTTTTGGACGGCCTGCTGAGATTCCCGTCGTTAGAGAACCTCGATCGGCGCGACACGGAAGCTCCGGTGTCCGTCAGGCAGATTCGTATTGTCCCGACGACAGTGGAAAACCGCATCGAAAAAAGTATGCTCCTCAATCGACGTTTGGTCGGTGCGACATCACTGCGAATCGTTTTTATTTCAGATGTGCGCGTCGATTACAACACGCTCACTAAGCGAATAACTTGCGACGGGATCGAAATAACCGACTTGAAAAACGGTCCGTTGAAGTTGAGCAAACACAAGCCTGCAGCGGTCAAGTTGGAAGAACAGTCGTTCATACAGTTCGACGATTCAAAGTGCAAAGTATTTGTCTACGAAACTCTTTTTTCGAACGAAATAGAGCCTCAAATTATTAAAATGTTCATATCTAATTCCACTTTAAAATATCACAAAAATAATAAACATGTAACTTTAATTACAAAGAATTACAAAGAAAAAAGGTCTATACGTCATATTAAGTAGAACTCGAGTATACGAGTAGTCGGTAATTTTTTTCCCAATAATACTTAAAAATTTTCATTTCAAAATGGTAATTCCGAACAAACTGCGAAATGTGTTTACGAACGAATGGACTTGAGCCGTCCGGATTATCGAGGCTCTACTGAAATATCTATGAAATATATTGCCAGTCGTGTCTGTTACGCGCATGTTTCGTTTTCAGAATATGGAAGATTTTATCAACGACGCGATGGAAATAATAACCGGGGCCGAAAAATTCGGCCTCGACACCGTCGCCGGTAGAAAACTTATCGTCTGTACTCCGTACCGTCACGGCGGCGGCGGCGGTCCGGTTTCGGAAGAATGCGCGAAAATCGTCGAACAAATCGTCGTCGACCGTCGACGGGCCGTAAATGTATTATTATAATTAAAAAATGAAATATTCAACGAAAACCTTTAATCCGTGTTTGGTATATCAGTGTTGGACGACGTTGGACTGGGACGACGTGAGAGACGTGTCGAAAGTCGACGGCGATTCGTTCGGGTTCGTCGCGGTCACCGGTGACGATCGCCTGCCGGACGCGACGGAAGTTCTGGCCGATAAACCGTCGAGTTTTATCATCGTTCGTTCGAGACGAGAACCGCGAGACTTCGAAGACTGGAAACTGATCACTCGGCGGCGATTCGACGACGACAGCTGCGCGGCACTGATGAAAAAGGTTATTAATTGTTTATTTAATCGTTATCGTATGTCCTGGCCGTGATGTGTCACGTTTACACACGCCTGGCTCGGTTTTTTTTTTTTTGTCAGAAGATAATACCGGACGGAAACAGTGTGATATTTATAAAACGGGCCGGCGGCGGCAACGACTCGGAAGTTTGGAAAGCGTTGGAGAAACATAAATCGTCGGAGAAAACGGTCTGCGTGATTTTCAATTCCGAATCTTTGGAAAACGTCAGCGCGCTCGCGAAAGATATGTCGACAAAGTATAGATCGCAAAAGTTGAGGTAAATATACGTATATATTAGTTTGTGAAAATAAATATGTTTAAAGGTTAATTATTATACTCACATTATAATAACAAAATATTAATTAAAATTATAACGAATATTATATCTTTAATAACGAAGAAGAAACAAAATTAAAATTAATAATAAGTCTCGCCCGGAGTATTACGTAAAAGAATAGAAAAGTGCTTAAATATTTACGACCGGTTTCGAATAAAATTCATTGACGGACGTAACTGCTATAGCAGTCGTGCGTCTTGCTGTAATTTCATTGTCACTTTTATATCTCATTAACTATTGAGTCGGAGCTTTTATTTTTAATATAAAGGAATAAAAACAATGAAAGTAGAAAAAATTGTTAAGTCGTAAACGGACATTACATCTGGCTCAATACGATAAACCCACAACGAACACGACTGCTATAGCGGTTATGCCATTTTACGACTTATAAACACCATAACTGCTATAGCAGTGACTGTCCATCGACGTGTTGAGAAATTTTTATTTTACATTATACTCCGAGCAAGACCTATTTCTTCATTATTTTATGAGATAATATTTTATAATTTTAATAAATATCATTTATATAGTATACATTCGTATTGTTTTATTATTATTATTATTATTATTGTATTGTGTGTTTATACGAGCGTTTTGTTAGATTTCTATTTATTTTGGACTCGAACGCGCCGGCATTGGAATCCGACCGATCGTTTTACACGGACCGTTTGTCCACGGGCATGGCGGTCAATGTTTATAAAAACGGCGGATGGGGCGCGTACAAGCGAACTGTTCTCAAAATCTTGAGACCGGATGTGACGGTCGCGGAAAAACCGGCGTTGCCAGACTTTTCCGGCGACGACGGCACGTATGTTGATTTTGAAAATATAGATAACGGCTCGACTTGATTTAAACGTTTCGCCGACGATTTCAGTAAAAACCAATTGACCATCAAATACCTGGGATTGAATTTCAACGATTTAGTAGTCGAAGACGACGCCGCCGAAGTAATGATTATTGTTCGGAATTAATCACAAGTTTGTTATAATAATATATTAGAGCGCGGATTTTTGTGCACTAAAAAGCATCGTGATACGCAGAAAATATGCGAGAAAATCAAACGATTTTTTGTGACGATTAATTACTCGAATACTCGATGGAAAAAAAAACATTTTAGGCAATTTTCTCGACAAATTAATATAGTTTTATAAACAACCCAAGTCGTCGGGGCATATTTGAAGTAATCGTCTGGTCTTGGATAAAAATCTTCGAGCTGAACGTTTTATTTTTTTGAAGTGTTATATTTTGAGTTTGCAGTTTTTTTTTTATTATTATATGTATCACTAAAAATGCATGCCAGACGAGTGGCGCGTTTTGTACGTACTATTTATTTTTGTTGTTGAAATTTTCACTTGAATACCGACGAAAATCCAAAAAAGTGAAAAGGAAAAAAACGCAAAACATGCGCGATCGCGTAGAAATCCGCGCTCTACAATATATTATTATTATTACGTATTTAGAAACTGATTTATTCGACTTGTGTATTATAGAACGCTTTTGGGCCGTTGGAGTATTCTGGAACGATCGAAAACAATAATAGAACGCTGATGGGCATAATCCCGTTCGAGCAGACGTCTTTTCCGGCGCGACGCGACGCGCTGTTGTCCTGGCCAGTGCCGCCGTCGTGGACGTTAGAAGACGCCGCCACGGTCCCGCTGTCCTACGCCATGGTACGGCCTCATTTGAATCAAATCTCGTTTGGAAAAAACATAAATAAACCGATGTTGTTTTCTTTGTCCTTAAAAACAGTGTTATTACGTTTTCAACGTGTTGTGTTCTCTGGAAAGCGACAAGTCGATTTTGGTCACTTCCGGCCTGCACCCCGTGGGCCAGGCGGCCATTTCGATAGGCCTGGCGGAAAAATGCCAAACTTACGCGGTCGTAGACACGGACCGACAGGCAGATCGACTGTCCCGCCTGTTTCCGGAGGTGATTATTGTCTGCAACGTACAAAACTAATTATTAAATATTATAATATTATCAATATTAAATATTACGTGATATTTCGTTGCGATTTAAAGCTGCCGCGTTCGAGAATAATTTCGAACGCGAACGGCAAGTTCGACGTGACATTGAAGTCGACGGCGGCGGCGTCGTCGAGAGGCGTCGATTTCGTGTTGAACTTTACGAGCGGCGACGGTTTTCGCGCCGCTTTCCGCGCTCTGGCCGATCACGGCAAGTTTTTCCAATTCTCCAAAGCCGACATGAAAAACCGACAAACTATCGGTGAGTATGAGAAATCACAACCGTCCGCGGTCCTTTGTTATATATGAAAAAATTACCACCCCCCTTCCCCAAATAAGTTCCGTTAATAATAAAAAAAAAAAAAAAGGATACGAAAATTCTCTTTCCGACAAATCATCAAATGATTTCAACCCGTGCCACAATAGGTCTTGAGTTATGACACTTTTGACTTGCATTAAATCATCGGGTTTATCCAGTGCATTTTTTAAACTAGTAAACTAGGCGACACAAATGTCGCCCAGTGGTCATACTTTGTCGCCAAGTTAATAGATTTTTTTTTTAATGTGGGCGACACAATTTTCAAAAGAAGAATTTTTTAATTATTTAAAAAAAAACATAGTAAAATAAGTGGTTATTTTTCAAAATGTAAAAAAATTATAATATTCAGAGGATGTAGAAAAAAAATTCTATTAAATATTATGTTTCGTTTAAATTAATTCCAACATTTTTTTCTTAGTTTATTAATTTTCACCGTTTAACATTAAGCATTAAGATTTATTTTTAATAACTATGAGGGGTGACCTTGAACTATTTCTATCACATTATATTTGAATTTTATACTTGAAAAAAATATATTTTGATGTCGCCCAGTGAAAATTTCTTGTGAAAAATGCACTGGGTTTATCTATAGACATGTTGTAGATGAAATGATATTATGATTGTCTATAGATCTTTTGCTATAATGTAAGGATCGCACTGATTAATCGTCTCTGTCGGTCGCGGCAAACAGGTACGCGGATATTCTTGCGAAACACGTCGTTCACCGCGGTCAGTTGGCAAATGCTGTTCAGAGAGAGCGACGGCAACAAACGGATTGTACAACGGGCGTTCCAGCAGGGTTTGGACAGAGGCGTGATCAAACCTCTGCGCGGATCCGTTTTGACGGCGCCGTTCGACGTAGAAGCCGTTTTGAACGCTCTGAGGTAACCTCCCCGGAAACGTACGTGTGACTATTTCTCGTTTAATATGATATTGTTTAGGATTTCTTCGATCGCGTCGCACAAAGTGTTGCTGCGCCTGAGCGACGTCGCCGGAGACTCCGGGGGCGACTCGTATCGATGTCGTCCCGATCGCGTTTACGTGGTCGTGGGTAAATATACAATTATACCGTCGTCGTCGTCGTCGTCGGTCTTGTAGAGTATTCTAGTGGAATAAATTCGAGTAAATTGTATTTATAAATATTCGTAAAGTGTTTAGAATACATACAAAGTTCATTTTTAGATTCCGAGTGAAACGAGGAGAGAAAGATTACGTCTTATTATAAAAACAGTCGTGATAATATGTATTTTGTATTAATTTTGAACCATTAAAATTGTATGTTAATCGTTACAATTGTTTTTGGATAATATTTAATTAATTATTAATTTCATAATTAAACTTCTTAAAAAAAAAAAAAGTAGTATTTGTTTATTTTTAAATACACGACGAGTATTCTTCGATGTATTCGTTCTTAAATACGTTTTTTCAAAAGTATTTTTTGCACACAACACCGACCGTCGTCGAGAGACGAGCGTTTAATAAAATAACCTATAATATTATGTGTGTCGAACGCAGGCGACAAGTGTTCGGGCTGGCTGCAACTGGCCGAATGGTTGGCCGACCGGGGCGCTCGGAAAATCGTCGTTTCGGTGAACAGATGTCTGATGTCGTCGACCGATTGCAGAAGGTTCGTGTGTCGCTTCTCGCCGCGGTATCGCACTTGTCGCCCTGCTATATACTAATTCTTGTCGTAAACGTAACCGTAGGTTCGATCGATTGCTGTCCCGGAACGTGTCGGTACAAATCGAACCGGATCTGTTGTGGAAAACAAAAGAAGAATCTCTCGACCGGTTGAACGCGTTGACCGCGTCGCACGTTTTGGGCTCGATGTTTATAATCGACCAGGTATCCGACTATATAATATTTTCGACCTCGTTATAATACGTCAACGACGTAATTTTTCTTTTTTTTTCATTCCTTTCGCGTTCGCTCAGTTTGACGACGGGAAAATCAAAAATCTGCGTCACGCTTTCGAAAGAAATCCCAACGGATCGTCGGCGACAACTTGGTTCGTATGCATTTCGAGTAGAGCGGAGAACGTGTGTGCCGAGCTAAAATCGAACGGTCTGAACGCGCTGAACGTTACGTCGTCGTCGGACGGCGCGTCCGAACGACGGCGGCGCGTCGCGGACGGATTGTTGATTTCGCTGGATGCCCTGTTACAGAAATCCGCCGAGCTAGAGGGCTCCTCGTTCGTGTGCTCCGAACTCGACGAGAACAAACCCGAGTGTAATACGATTATCTATATATATATAAAAATCGATGTACATTTGAATACATTTTATAACTCAAGATCCACCGAACCGATTTCGATAAAAATTTTAGGGCATATTAGGATTGATATGTAGATGGTTTCCGTGAAGTTTGTACGCTGTGCGATAAGTGGTTTCGGCGTTATGGCCTCTTAAGTGCAAAATATTAATCACACATTGTTATTGTTTTGCCATGGAGATATATTACGTATATAAACTCTATGTGGATATGTTTTATTATTTGTTTCCGTGGCACGTGCGTCTATGACATTTTCTATTAATTAGTTTGAGATTATTAATGAGTTTGTTTTTTATTCGATTTCAATTATATGGATTTTGGTGTAAACAATGCCACGACAAAAACGACAGAATATAGGCCGATCGTCCAATGCATGATTTGTTCGATCGAGAATTGCGACGAGAACAACAGTATGATATCAATGAATTGCAAACATTTGTGAATTTAAATGTTCCCAAATTAAATGACCATCAAAAAAGTGTGTACGATACCATCACGCAAGCTGAACAAAATGAACAGGCCTTTTTTATGTTCCCATTTTGTAACGACGCTATTTAACTTTTTTCCAATTTTTTTTTCACAGAGTTGTTCCAAATACCTTTCTGAGTGTCATCACGACGCCCGATTTTCAAAATTCGACCCCTAAGGGGGTTAAAAGGGGTAAAAGGGGTAAAAATTAAAAAAAACTGATAAAATAAAAAGTTATACTGCACACGGGCGAAGCCGGGTTATTCAGCTAGTAATATTATAATATACGTAGTCGTTTTTTTTCTTCTTTCTTTACGATATTCTTGGAAAGCTACCGTTTTCGTCCGATTGTGAAAAATCGATCGTATAATATTCGTTTCAGTATCGCACCGGATCGACGGCGACGTCGTCGTTGCGAATTTTCTCCCCGAATCCGTCGACGAATTACACCTGGTGAACGATCAGATAACGACGAAAATCGGATTCGTCGAAGTCCCGACGACGAGTCCGAGATTCTCGGAACTGAAATCGACGGTCCCGGTGTTCGCGATACCCGGGTTCAGGCCGAAACTCGTGCGGACGCTGTACGCGAAATTGTTTTATCCGGTTTTCGAAGCGCGGCTACCGGCGGACGTCGGCTCGATCGATGAACTTTCCGAGACGCTAGTAAACGTGAGTTGAAAACCAAACCTATAGTCGGCGACTTCTTATATTATGCCATAATAACGTTATAAATATTATTTTACAAAAATAATCGTCGTCGCACTTTTCTTCGAGACGTTTCATCATTTTAATCGATTATTTCAATTTATGTTCAATAATATAATACTATGAGACTATAATATTATAGGAACTCAAAACGATCTCGGATCAAGGGTACGTGTCTCTGATCGGCGACTGCTGGGGCGGAATCGTCGCTCTGAAAATGGCGCAAATATTGGAAGCGCAAGGTACGCTGGTGACCGTGTCGCTTTTGGAAGGCGATCCCGAATTCCTGAACGGCTGGGCCGCCGGGTTGCTCGCAAACGATCGTTTCTTTGAAGAAACCAACGCGTTGTACGGTTCGTTTTCTAACCAGGTAAATACCGATAACGTTTTAGCGATCAAAACGTTACGCGACTTTCATTGCACGAGCAGTGTAAACAATAATAATATTAATTATTAATGTGATTTGTTATCATACAAACGGTTTTGACGGAATGTTGTGTTTGTACAGGTATTATCGAAACGCGTATTGCACGGCCGTACCGAAGCGGCGAACGTCAAACTATCGAATACTATTCCTACTCGTGACGGCGGGATGTTGCGTGAAAGCAAAACGCGCGTAGCCCTGCGCGCCATCCGGTCCAGGTTACAAGCGTTGTCAAAGTCACGGCCGCGTGCGAATAAATTACTGACGAAAGTTATCGTATTCAAATACGAGAGGGCATTTCACGAGTTTCGCACAGCCCATTTGAATGACGTAAGTCGAAACTATAATAACATTACAACGTTATACTGGCGCCCGCCGCGCCGACTCGTGACTACGTATTTTTTTTTCACGCGTTATTACAGTATTGCGCGAACCGGCCGATCGTCCGTGTGATTGCTCGGAAGGACTACAAGAGCATGGTCGTGGACGGAGAGACGATCGGAGCCTTGACGAACAACGCGGCACTGCTGTATCCGGTCGGAATAGAATTGTCGCTGAGGGAAAAATACGAAAACTTCTACTTCGACGCGGAACGTTTTTTAAAACATGTAAACTGAAGAACGTGTACTACACACGCCTCTACACCGCAACACTTTGCTTAATCGATTTGCTGTCTCGATGATTAATCGTTATTATTAATTTATTAAATGTCCGCCGCAAAAATAATCGCCGACATTTTATTTTTCGCGACAATATATTATTATTATTATCGTTACGTTCTGTTCCGAACGAGTTTGTGTTCTCTTTATTCGACTTGAAGTTTGTACGCGACTCGTCCGTCTCGTTTTCAGCGTGATTTTGCGATAAAAACCATCGGCAGTGAATCATCGTGATAAACGAACGATCAAAACGAAATCGGTCGACCACGCGCCTGCAATATCTTACGACGGAAAACGCGTGTGAAAAAATTTAATCATCACACTTTGCACAACACGAAATTTTTCACGCACGAATTCGTAATAAATGTAAAACGAATCGCGTACAAATAATAATAATTAGCTACGACGACGATAGACGATGACTTGGTTTCTTTTCTGAGATATAACAGACGACGACGACGACGACGACGCGGTCCGTCATCTCGGCCGATTTACGCGCAGGCGTAAAAGGTAATAAAGTCCCAAATCGTTTTCAAAACGATATTATAGGAAAACCGTCGTCGCGAGTAAAGTAGAGTAAACTCTAAATATCTACTTATGTGTTGAATTTGACGAAGAAAATAATGTACTCCCCACAACGAATCCATGGATTATAATAATATAATATTATCGTCGTGTTTAACGCCCTCGTGCGGACGCGATATGCAATACATTCATCACACCTGACGGTGTTGTTCGTTTAGGTTATTGAACCGTACAATAATATGGACAGTAATTTCTTTTCAGCAAAACCAATGGGCGTGTGTGCGTTTCATAAATCATAGGTTACATTATATATTTAATACCCAACCCGAACAATCGTATTGGTTATTATATTATTTATTCAAGACGATTTGCATTTTATTTTTCTCGTTTCCAACAGAATATTACAATATCCCGATACTCGCGGGATACGTTATTTACACTACGTTGCTACGACACCGTCGAATTGTTGAATATTGATTAGACGTTCCCCTCATAAGCAATATCGTTGTCGTCTAAAGATTCCGAAATCAGTACGGCTTTTTCACTCTCCGCATACGTACATTATTCATAATGGCAAGTTAGCCACTGTTTTATCGTCGATTTCAAAAATGTCGCGTACTATTTTAAAAAACCAATCTGCCGCCAACAGTTTATAATATTATGTTAATTTAGGCGTGATTATTCGAGTAAGCCAATATTAATAAGTATTAATGCTCGAGTACACATTTTCTTTAAATAACATATTATGTTTGAAATTTTCTTAGTTGAGCGCAAAAAACGTGTAACTGGTTTTTAATCTTTGCTAATTTGTGACTGTTATACGATTTTTTACAAAAAAAAGAAAAGAATAACCATCAGCTTTAAACTCGACTTAAATTTCAAGTTACGACATTAACGCAACGAATTCAGTCACTTCGTCACCGCCTTGTTTCTCAGGTAACCGCGGGTTTGGCCGATATATTTCTGTGTATTACACTTGCGTTGAATTAACTATGAACTCATACCGACGTGTTTCGTGTTGATTAAATCTCATAATATAAACTCGTGTTGATTTTCCAATCAAACTTGGTGAATTAAACAAAAGACAACACTTATAATAATAATATGCTTCGTCGATTTACGATTCCCGAGAACAGATATTATAATTATAAAAAAGTATGCGAGGTAGCTCATGAAGTCATAACGTGATACCAATTATTATAATTAAGTGAAACCCTTCGTCAGAAAAAAATATTTGAAAAACGCAATATCCGTTAATGACGAAAAAAATTAAATAAAATTACACACCGATTTATAATATCATCCGTCTAAAATGACGATGATTTACTTTTGTATTCGATTTGTAATAATTAATATTCGATACGTTTTTATACTATTTAACAACGTACGTTATATCAATATTGAATAATATCTAATAATCGTTCGATTAATAATTGTTTTCTTTGATTTTATAATCGCTATTGTAATCGTAATGAAATAGATACGCGTGAGGAGTGCAACGAAAAAATTCTCGATTTTTAACCACTCAACTTATAGTTTGGCCAATTTTTCGTGGCCATATTAATGAAAATATTCATGAATGAGAAAAAATTAGCATAAATAAATGCTTATTTTGACGATTTAAAGACTCTGTCATGCGCATATGTCAGTCACGCGATATAATCATAATATTGTTTATTGCATTTTATTTGTTATAGTAGAAATGTTTATTTATTTTAGGTTAACTCTCTACTAGCTTAGGCTTAACGGAGTAGATGTATTTCTTTATTTTTTATTATTATTATTCATAATAATTATATGCTGTGATTTGTAATGAAATAAAGAAAAACTAAACTAATTACCCGAATCGTAGGTTTTCGTACCGAAAAAAAAAGAAAAATGGAGAAATCACTAGAAAAACAGCGCACAATGTGTGACATGGTGACGGTGCCCGGGGACCAAGCGAATACTGACCGGAGCGTCGGCCGATCGTGTACGACGTACAACATGTGCAGGAGTCCGGAAAAACGGGAAGACGGCCTGTACTCGTTCGACCGATGGCAGAAGCACAACGAAGAATTACTGAGCCGATCGGTCAAAGGGCATCACCATTCGAACGTGTAAGTTTCCGAGACGACTGGTAGAGAGTTTCTACTAGAAACCACGTTTCGCTTACCTATACCTAGGTATATAATATACGTATTTTAAACGATCGGATTTGATTTCAATGATTTTTATCGATTTAAAGTCACATACTTTGTTTTCGGCCAAGTTTTCAAGTCCCCGATTTCATTTCGTATTGTTTGCTGAAAACAACGAAAATATAATACATTTTTAGTGGCATTGCAAATAAGTGGCAGAAACGAATGATTTTATACCTAGGTACAATTCGTGATCGGTAGGATTTGGATTTGAAAGCAATACGAATAGTAAAAAAAAAAAAAAAACAGCTTAACATGTTAAAAAAAAAAGGCATTACGTATATATACAATTTTAAAAATAGAAATTTACTGAAAATCGTAGGTAATAGGTTTTCAATTGGTTTTCCTATCTAATTTGCGTTAAAAAGCGACGAAAAGAAATACTCACGTGAATACTTTCTGATCGTTACGACTTGTTTCAAAAATAACGTGTGTCGACAACGCGATTTTTACTGTAAACGATCAAATAAAACTGTGATCAATTGATATTATAATAATATTCAACACGACATAATATAAAAAAGGGGGGGGGGAAAAGCACAAATAATGTCTATTTGGCATAAAAACGAAATACATTTTCACGTAAGAATCTTTTATCCGAGCTATCTTTGTCCACGAAAAAAAAAAAGGCGTTCGCTTTCAAATCCGAACCCTAGTGATCTCGTAAAATAACGAACGTGTCATGTGATTCGCGAACCTAGGGTCGAATACAACGTGCAGCGCGCGATCAACACGTTGTCCGCGTCGGTGGACAAGTCCATGGTGGACAGTACGAGACAAATCGCGGCCACGGCCAGGAACATAGAAAGGTGGAAGGCGGACATTTTCCAGGCGTTGGAGAGCACGCGGGACGAAATCAAATTGCTGCTGTCGAGCAAAAGGAAAATCCAAAAGGCGCAGACGGCCCTGCGCGTCATATGTTCGATCAACGCCGAGTGCCTGGCACGCCGGGCGTCCAGGTTGGAAGCGGATCAAACGTTGGACCCGGGACAGGCGGAGATCGTAAAAGTAAAATGTTTTTCGGGTTGTTGAAGCCGTTATAGTGGTGTGAGTGGTGTTTGTTGTAAAAACGAGTATATTGTGGGCGTTATCGTTGAGAGTTCTACCGCTAGATGCTCGATTCGGGTAATAATTTCATCGGGCAATTTGATTATATTATATATAGTTCACTAGCTGACCCGGCAAACGTTGTTTTGCCATATTATATTTCCAGTGAATTTTGCGGTATAAAAAAATAACTGACTTATTGTAAGTGCGTGGCGGCGACGACGGCGCGGCGTCTACGATTGAAAGAGGAATGGTGCGCGCACGCACGCAAATTCGGTAAAAGTTATGTAATAATATATGACGTTGCGAAATCCATACCTTTTGCGTAAACGTCGTCGTCGTCGGGTTTTCGCTTTGAAATTGTATACGCCTATCGAGCCTATCGGCCAATGACTATAGATTTGCCTGCGATCGTATTCGACCGCCCAATGAAAATTGGTTCTATTGTTCATCGCACGCACGCAATTTCGATAAAAGTCATGTAATAATATGATATTGCAAAATCAATTCGTTTTCGGTAATAAAGATCGTCGGGTTTTTTGACGACATAATAATCTATTCATATAAAATGCAAATTACTCGCCGATCGTTGCATCTCAAAATCTAGCCCGTGAAAAGTTTACCCTTTCTTTTAGGGGTTGAATTTTGAAAAATAAGTTTGTAGATTTGTTTGTATACATCCCCCTAGGGGAGGTGCTCAAACGGGGATTTTGTATTATGAAAAATTACTAACCTATTGTAAGTATGTACGTATATGTGAAAAGTATTTATGAAACACGTATATATATTTTAATTGAAAATGATTCGCAAAAAAATTTATAAACAATGATAATGGTCACTATGGTTACAGTATTGTAGGTATACGTACATAATATGTATAAATGGGTTATATGATATAAATGGGCTGACTTTTTCCTATAACCAATAGCAACCATTTAAAATTTCAATCACAAAATTCCCGTTTCAGCACCTCCCCTAATTGGGTATTTTCAAATTTTTTTTTTCCGTAAAAACCTTCTCCTGGCAATTACGAACGATTCAAAAAAAAAAATTTGAGCCAAATCGGCTCAGCCGTTCTCAATTGATGAATTGTTTTACATTTTTGTCTCCATTTCTATATATATATATACAGAAATATTCTGTTAAGTTGGACCATATTATTATAAATGGTTACCAAATTTTATCAAAATCCAAGTTCAGTAGTTTCGGAGTTTATCGCGAACATACATCGTGACACGAAATTTTTATATATATAGATATTATGACTTACACCATATTATGGCTTTAACCCACTCACGCCCTAACCTCGCCCACTTATCTCGGCGGCGAGTGCTTTTCAACGTGTACTGTATTGTTGACACCGCGCAGGAGAAAAATGTGATCGCCGAGGCGGGCGATTCCATGTGTCTCGCGTTGCGCCGGCTAGAAGAGCAACTGGCCCGAAACGAACGCGTCAAGTACCGGCTCGAGGAGAACTGGAGCGATAAGGAACAGTCGTTCAGGCTGGACGTCATCGATTTGGGTCTGAACATTCAGTCGCCGATAATAACGCCGCACGCGGACGTGGTCCGGGATTCGGAAAAGTAAATGAAACTCGCGCGCGTTTAAAATTATTTTCAAACCGGAGATTACATCACATATTTTGGTGTCCAGCGCTTGTCTGACGGTGACGGACTGGGAAAAAGCTACCAAAGGTCTGTACGACGAAGCCGCACAGACCCTGAACGACTCGAAGCAATTGCGATCGATCGTAGACCACGCCGTGCTTGAAAAAAGCTCAAACAGATTGAGAGACCAAGCCGACGCGGTCGACATGGCTCTGGCGCGATTCGTGTCCGACACGCAACAAGTGGGACGAGCTATCGAAAACGATCTGGAACAAGTAAAACTAACTAAACGTTTTCCACGTCGGTGGTCGGCCCGAGTCGCAAGTAACTCAGGTTTTTTCGATTAAAATCGAAAAAAAAACCGCTTCGTATGATAAAGTTGTAACTGAAATCGTACGATTCTCCTCGATGAAATAGACGTGATATTATATTTTGGCGTATCTCCGTTTAAAATAAGGAATTATAAGAAGAAAAAGTTCTGAATCCCTTGAAAAAAAATATATTAAACGACACTACAACGTTTAGACTGTTCTGACTAGAAATTATGTTTTACGATTGAAGGGGGGGGGGGGGAGGAAATGTCTAATTTTTTTAAAGTCGATTTATGAAATGTTTTTTTTTGTAATTTTGGACATTTTGCGACTTAGGCCGACGATATATCATAATTATCAACGATTATACAATATGCCATCGAGAACATTGGCACTCGCTGTGAGATAATATTATATACTTAATAATTAAAACTCGGACGCATAACTAGGCAACTCGTGCAAATCGTATTTGTGATATTTGAAATCTAATTTTCAATCCTATAATTATTATAGTATAAATATTATAGTGAATAACATTTTAAGTAGTTTTAATTTTATGGTTTTTTTTTTGTTGTTTTAAATCGCAAATAGCTATGCGAGTAATAAATAATAATTTGTAATATATAATTATTAATTATAATTGACTCCTTATGGAAAAAAAAAAAAATGACGTATAGTTAAATCCGTATGGAAATATCAAAAGAACAATAATTATTATTAGTAATCTTAAATCACAGCGATTGAAGAACGAGTAATTTTATGTTTACAATATTATTTTTAATTCAATATGGGTTCTGCAGAGGACTAATGCTTCGAAATATTGTATTTTTAACCTCGTGACGACTTGGTAATTAATCGTTCGATCACATGAAATTAATTAAATATTAATTGCGAGTTATGGTATTTACGACGACGACGCCTCCGATAACGTAGTTCGGTCCGAGAGCAACGTCCTAATCATCGTATTGTTTGATTTACAAACGACGTTCGCTATGATAATAATATTGCCGTCTTATTGTTCGGAATAATAATAATAATAATAATCGACACTGTAATTTTAACAAACAGGTCGTTCGGCGATTGGGCGATTCCGAGAATTTGATCGGAGATCTCCTTCGCGTCATATCGAATTTGGAAAAGGCGAAAATGACCGCCGAGACCAGGCTGTACAACCGACTGAAACGTCCGGTAGACGAGAACTGCAAGGACAGCGCACAACTAAGGTAGGTGTGGTACCCCGTTTGTACATTTTCGTCCCGGAAAACATGCTCGTGTTGTACTCCTCTACCGCCGCCGCTGCACGGGAAAAATCGTTGTTTCAGTATTGTTTCGGAAGTGGAAAATCTACGGGAACAATTGAAAACTCTCAACTACCAGTTGGACTGCGCGCGGACGGGGCATTTGGGTCTGCAAGAAGTGCGTTCGCAGCTCGAAGACGAGGCTCGTGTCAAGAGGAAAACGCTTTGGATCGACATCGTTAGATGTCAAAAAGTCCGAGCTCATTATCCGTCGCAAAGCGTAATGATCGGCCACTAAAACGACGACGCAAGATGACGTCTACGAATTTCAACGGTTTCAAAACGATTTTTATCACTTTTAATTATATAATTACAATTAATCGCAAAGCTTTATCGAGACATAATATTATGTAGATGCATCGTTTGTAATCAATAAAACATTTGTCGTTTGGCGCCGAAACTAATTGACGAAACCAATCTCACTGCGTTGAATATAAATTTGCGAAAAAAACAAAACGAAAAAAATACACAAGTCGACGGGCGCAGACCGACGCGCGACGTGTTTCGAATGGTTCTCGTGTGGTGTTGGTGTGCGCGCAGGTCCGATTGAATCGAAATACTAATACGGTTCGTAAATTTGTTAGTATTATATATTTTACCGCGCGGCGTTCAAAAAAGCGGCTCGTTAAAGACGTTTGTACGATCACAATGAGCTGATTACGGCTATTGATAGGGCGATTTAGAATAATACAACCTAATCCAAACTAGGAAAACTCTATCGCACTCTCGAATCGCTCGTTCGAAACGAAACGAAATAATATGTTAATGCACGTATTTGTATCGATCGAACGGCGGCGTTTTAGAATCGGGTGAATCGAACCGCGCGCGAATAAACAAAAAAAAACGACGACGTGATGCAATTTTTTTAAAACGTTTCGACGATTTATCCTATCCCGGCGGCGCGGCGCCTGCCTAATTTATATTCCTCGAAATAAACGCTAGAACGCCGGGTTTCCGGGAAACGAAATAAAAAAAAAATCACACGTTGGAATTCTGTCTGGCCCACGTGGGGTCGAGAGGTTTTTATTTCTTTTCTGCACGGATCGGTCGGTCGCGATAATATAATATCAATCTATATATCATGCGCGCGCCGGTGGCCGGCATTATTATATACTAATAACGTGTGAACAAATCCGCGTGTGAGAATCGAACAGAGTGTAATACGTATAATTTGCAGCGGTACAATTTTATCTAAATCGAATCGAAAAATTCAATTCCGTCCGAACGGTTTTCGACGACGACGACGACGACGACGACGATAGGCTACTCGATTCGAATAAAATGCTTTTTTTTTCCGCCCAGCTCATATTATGCTTACGGTAACAGTAAAAATAATATAAATTCCGAGTGCAACGACTCTACCAGATTCGATGTGGTAATAATAGATATCGAGTTATGAGTTATGGATTATATGATAATATACGAGGTACGGTTATGAAATATTTGATGTGAATATTGTAAATTATAAATTAGATAAAATAAATCCGGCGTTTTATTCGAATATAATATTATAAAACAGCGACGCAGCCGTTGAATGCGAAACGAATTTTCTTCTCGTCGATTGGTTGCTTCCTTCGTTTTTAAATCCTCAAAACTGCAGCGACGTTTACAAACAATACTAGACGTTTTTTTAATAGTTTGTAGTAAAATAATTTTATATATCAAATAAGATATTTTGTTATGACTTTATGAGTATTGTTAACCGTTGAATATTAATTTAAAAGTCTTGTGCTGTGAGTCAGTCTGCCAGTATTTATTGGAATTATAAATACAATGTGATATTTATTTTCGTTCACGTCAACTATAGTTGACACGGGGTCCGTTGATTTGTATACGGATTAATTATGCCGTGGCCGGTGGAGTTGTATGGAAAGAAAATCGTATTTTTATACAAAAGCAATAACGTTTCTTCCTCTTACTGGAAACGGTAATTAAAATGCTTGGAGTGCTTAAATCTTTCCTCGTTTCATAGGCTAAGAATTCACTTTGTTACAATGTATCTCGGAGAAACGATAATATCCCGTCGTCGTCGAGACGACCGCGATCGAACGAGAAACCGGCTCGGAGACGACGACGACGACGCGAGTGGGAAACGACGAACCTCGCCTCCGTTCGCGGTTACGGCCGCGACCTTCAACTTGGACTCTCCGCGGCCGTTAAAGTCGCTCGCGCGCGGGTGACATCACCACACTCGGACGTTATTATTTTCACGTCGTCGGTCGGTCGAGACCTTTCACCTACGTTTCCGAGAGAGAAGTATCGTATTTTTTCAAACGTAATATTAAAATATACGTACACTGTCGACGTGTTCGTACGTATTTGCATAATGTACCGCTCGTCCGACGTGGTACGACATTGTTTACCGTAAAACTGGGTGACGAGTGGAACAAAAAAATAAAATATCGTCAAACACGCCCGGCGATAATAAATCTCAAGAGTGTGACTTTTTGTTCTCTCCCGTGGCCAACGCTCGGCTCTTTTTCGGTCACTGAAACCGACCGATTTATCATCCGGACGTATTCGCATAATATAAACGTCATTATGCGACGTGTACAGTAGGTATACGTATGTGAATAGATTGTGTAAATACACACGCGCGTAGGCGCTATCGATCGCGACCATCTCGTCCGGTATACACTACCTACTTTTACGTCCGAGAGCACCGGGCACGACGTTATAATAATAATAATATTGTGTGCCGATGATTCGTCTAGACCTCGAACGGATTTCATTCCGACCGCGCGCGCGCGCTTCGTGAGAGATCGCAAATAATACGTACACTATAGTTTATTGTGTTGCGGCGGGACACGATGTGTACGATTGCGAGCGCATAGATTCGCGCAGGTTTTCCCCTCGACGTTTCCCGAATTCATTTTTACGCGTGTTTTCTACGTATGGGCGATATTGTTAAGGCAATAACGCGTCTCGAGACCACGTCCTTCGAAATACGTTTGAAAAACACACACTACTATAATACTGCAGTGTTTGTTGTGAAATTTTCAACAATATTATTTCAAGTGCCCCTATTTCGGTAGAGAGATATAAAATAATTTAAATATTCGCGACGAGAGTTTTTTTTTCATTTTTAGAACGACATTTTAAAACGTACGCATCGTACGGTCAAAAGTACACCTACTACATTCCTATTCGATTCGAATTAAAAGGATCGTTCGACCGTCTAGATTGAAATATCGTTCAGTATAAACTCTTGATAGAAAAATAAAAGTGCTGGAGACACCGCGCCGGCTCGTTTTCCCGAAAGCGATCCGATCTCAAATCTACAGACGATTAAACGATATCGAAAAAAAAAATCAAATTAAAAACAGTTGACTAATCGTTCTTAAGGATACGTTTTTAAAGCCACTAAGCCAAGAAATGCATTAAACCTAAGAACAAAAGTCGCGAAAGCCTCTATATAGGTCCTGACACCCCCACAACTCTGAATCCTGCTCGGTTTATAATGTGTGTACAATAGGGTGGTCCTTATTTTCGTTTGTGATTTTTTTTTTTTCAGTTTAACCCCTCTAAATAGGTTTGATTACTTAAAAAAAACTATACGAAAAAGTTTCGGGCAAATTCATTAATTTAAACCCGTGCCGTAAAAGCTCTAAAGTTACATAAATAGAAAATTTTAATGAATTTTTTTGAATACTTTTAGACATGACTCTAGAAAAATAAACGTTACGAACAATTTTCCAATTGACAAACGATAGAAAACTAAATTTACAATAATTTGTTTCAAATATATACGAGTAAGTTTGTTAATATTTTAATTTTTGAAATATTTGATCGGAAAGATAATAAAAAAATTATTACTATACGAATTTCAATATTTCAGGCGACTTAAAATACAAAATTATTAATAATAACGACTCGAAATATTATGATTTATGCTTTGTCTATAATATGTTATTATAATACTTATATTTACGGCATATTTTCAATAAAATCTTCACTATTTTTTATCGTACAATGCGCTAATATTTTTAAGGATTTACAACTGATAATCGTCCACGAAAAAGTTAATTTTCAACGCGATTTACTAATGTCACGTACTCGGGGGGCGTAGTGTAATAACAATCGAGTCGAATCAATACCGTTGCATTATCGGACGCGTCGCGCCAAACACGTACGAACGGTTGTTTAATTATACGAATAAACGTAAACGATACGCGGCGGCGGCGGCGGTTTTCGATTTATCGGCGTTTTTAATTTAGCGATTACGCGTGTTCGCTAAATTAATTTGTATATAATAAAAACGCGACGCGTACACCTCCTACAGGTGTGTGTGTGTGTTTTTGAAGAATAGAAATATTTACGACCGTACGTAATTTTGCACGAGATAAAAATCTCCGAAATTTATGTCTTCTCCAGTTACATAGAAACTCTACACTCGGTTGTTTATGGATGTAGGTCACTAAAATTCGATTTTATTATTATTATTATTATATTTAATTAAATAAACGCATCATGCGTTATGATAAATAATTTCTTACGATATAATATTATTATGGTTTTACCGTTAGGACGGGAATTCTTCTTTTTTTTCTCCTTTGTTATTTATTTTTCAAACGAAAATATGAATATCACAATACATCCGGACCGATCGACCTTCTGCACGTTTAGCCCTCTAAAAACGGACGAAACCAGTTTGTGAATCACGCGCGCAATAACAATCGAGTGACCGCTTATTTTCTTTCGCGTCGTGAACCCGTTCAAAGTATATATTACTATCGTAGGTTCTTGCAGTCGTCAACACGCGATCTACTGAATTATTCGACGAGGTTTTTTTATTATTATTTCACTAAATGACATCGATCCGACCAGTTTGGAAAATGTAATACACGTAATCCGTTCCGCATATTATTATTATTATGTTATTCAATATAATAATATAATATTTACACGGCTTTCTCTCGCGTCGACTCGAACGGGGTTATTTTGGCGCCGGATTTACGATTAGTGTTATTGCTGACGATGATTTATCTCTCGTTTGGCTACCGAAAAATAGCATCGTCGACGTCTCAAACCTTTACATGAGCCGTATATAATAATTATAATATTTAAATTACCGCCTATAAACTCGAAGAATTTCACGCGTTCGAATAACAATAATTTATTAACCTGTCGTTTAGAAGCGTTGCACCTTTTGGGATTCTTTGGGATTTGAATATATTTAATAGTAGTTGTGACACAAAATCGCCGTGGCGAAAACAATTTGATCGGATGCGTTTCTCTCGCGCAGTGTACTACTACGTGCTAAATTCGTGTCACTGCAGTTTTTACTGTTTTTTTTTTTTTTTTTTTAATAAGGTTATCGGTCATTTACAGGCGTAATTTCGTACTGCACGCGATTGGGATTATATTCGTATTTTACGTTTTAACGCGTTCGAAAAATTTAACCGCGCCCGACGAAGACGGTTTTCTTTTTCAATAGTTTATATTATCCGATAAACAAAACTTCAAACCGAACTTCAAACCTAACAATTAACGCGGTCGGTATACAAGCATAATACGACGGACAAAAGACGATCTGTATCGCGAGAAATTTATTAGTAAAATTTAATGAAATAGAATTATAATATTACTTTACCTTTAGATCATAAAACGACCGATTATGTTTCGAGACCACGTGTGTGATTAATTTCGAACGATTTCGACATTTTCTTTTTTCCTTTAGTTGTGCTCTGTTGTATACGTACATTTACGTCCATTAAACATTTTTACTGTCCTGAAAAACCAAAAACACGAGTTTGTAAGACAATACGTTACGACTTTTTTTATAATAATATGCTTGAAAATAAATAATTAATAATAAAAAAAATAAAACAGTACAATAAAACGAGTTGAAAATAAAATATATTATATTTATAGACGTGTTTTTAATTTTCATCCACTCGAGAAAACAACAAATTTTATATTGTGAAAACCACACACGCCGACGATAAAAATTAATAATATGATTTACGTGTTATTATTTATTTTTTTTATCATTAAAAATAATTGAAAAAAAAAAAAACATTTAATTTTAAACGGTTGTTTAAACACAAAATTATTTACGGTACAAATTTTGCGATAATTTATGTGACATTTGAAAATGTGTTATAAAATTCCAAACGTTTTCCGGTCGAATATGCTGAATTTATTTAATTTTTTTTTTTAAATTACGTCCACGCACGGAGCATAACATTCTCGCCTCTCTGTACTGATACATTAGAATATGAATTATTATTGTAAAAACAAATTTATTTTAGATAGAGGACGACGACGACGACGTTCAGGACGATTTGTTGAAAATAATTTTAGCGACTTTACGAAGCTAGGCTTCGACGTAAAGAGTACTCGAAAGCGAACGATATTTTTTTAAAGATTTCACAAGACAAATGTTTCCGACAAAAATTCCAACGACCGCTCTTGAGAAAGCCGTCGCAATACTTTCCGCGTAAACATTGGCCATGAAAAAAAAAAAAAAAACGTTATTTTCGTAAAAAAGTATTATTTACATACGAGTACAGACTGGGAATTACGAGCCCACCCCCCCTCTAAAAAATTGACCAACGGGAATTATACCTATTTGGGAATCCGTGTGCAGGTGCACGAACAATAACTAAAAAAACTACAGCTCAGCTGGGGGGGGGGGATAAGCCCCTTAAATCCTGCCCCACGGATCCACGTCTTTCAACAGACCGACCGTGATTATTTATCATCAAATTCTACGTTAGGTTTTTATCATTTGCTGAAATATTTGGAGAAAAAAAACTGCGGTTTTCAAAAAGGTCGTGTGCGAAACGTTTTTCCGAATCCCCGAGCGATTCGACGCCGGAAAAAAATGAGAAGAGAAAAAATGCAAACGCGGGCAAAACTCCGAACCGTTTTAATTAGTGTGTATTCTCGTCGTCGGACAGCGTTCGTTTGCGAACGGATAAGACGGAAATAATGTAAAACGCATTAGGTCGCCGCTAAAACCGTAAATCATTGCGACGACGACGACGACGACGTTCAAAAGGCGCGAGCAAACCGTTTGCCAATTTACTAATCAGCATCGCCGACACCGCGTGGCACGCATATCGGCGCTCCCGCGATAATAATTATATACGCTCTCCATACTGCGTACACGATATTATGTTAATTTTTTTTTTTATTTAAAGAATACGACGCGAGTACGCGCGACGGACGAAAGCAGAGAGAGAGAAGAGAAGAAGAAGAAAAAATCGAATCCTATAAACAACGACAAAAATCCCGTCCGAGTTTGCGGAAATTATCATAATGTGTTATTACAATATATTAACATACGTACGTATACGCGTGTTGTTATCGGCGACTCTCGGGCAGCATAACGAGAAGCGATTATTATTATTATGATTGCCATGCCCGGAGAGGCCGACAGCGAAATATTACATTGCGACACGCGATTTATGTAGGCAAAAGCGGCGAGCACTTAAACATGACATTCGTGGCACGCGGATTTTCGTGCGGCGGCGGCGGCGCGGCGTTTAAATGCGGATATACGTATTTCATAGTCGCCAGGTGTTTGCGCGACGTTTTATCGCGCGAATAAATCATAAAAAAGTAAATAATATACCGGCGGTATCGGCCGGAGCAAAGTTTTTTTTCCTCGGCGCGCCAAAAGGAGATAAATTCCTTTCCCGCGAGAAGGAAACGAGAGCTCGGCGTTTAATTTCAACAACAAAGGACGCGCGCGTTTTTATTTTTTTAATATTTTTCGCCGTCTGAGGAGGGCGACGCACGGGCGCGAGTCTCGGAGAAACGCGCAACTAAATTTCGAACAGGTTTTCGGTCAAAACTCGCGAGTTTTGGAACGTTTTATACATTGCGACACACATGGCAAGACAATGGGTACGCGCGTCTCATTGTTCCTCGTACGAGCACGCGAACATACTCGTGTGTTGTCTTTTGCGAATATTATTAAGTCTCGGATCTTCGGTGTCCGAACGCCACCGCGACCTACATAATATTATAATTTTGTCGTTCACTGCAAACCGGTCCGTCGGCGAAAATAGCGTAGTACCTTTTCGTAAAAACTACTTGCGATTTTCTACTAGTCTCGACGATTCGTCTGAACGAATATTTTATAAAGATCACTTATGATCAGGGCTCGGGACTTAAAGCATTTGCTTATTTTTATGGATCGACTTAAAATGTAGCAGAGTGCTATAGAAGTGTATGTCACATGACATATTATTGTAACATTACAACACGTTTTTTCAGTGATTTTTCAAAAAAAAATGCTTATTTCCAGTTTTTCTGATAATTATTGCTTTTTTGACCAGTTTTTATACTTTTTTTATGATTTTCTCCTGCAATGTTGTTTTTGATTGAATTAAAATTAAAAATAATTCTTATCTCATCTATACGTTGTCGCGTAGTCCTAACCTAACCTCAGAAAACATATTTTGATCATTCAATGCAATAATGACGGTAAGATTTAATTAATTTTTTTTTTCAACTATTTGTAAATATTGTTTACATTTTATTTTTCAGAAAATCCATACAATCTTCAGTCTTGAAAATGAAGTTTAATTTTTTTTATAATATTATAAAGATAAAGATTTATTTTTTATTTTATTGTTTTTTTTTTTTTTTAATAAATAGTTTTGCTTAAATTTAAGTTTTTTAAATGCTTATTTGAGTGCCTATAATGATGTTTTTAAGCGCTTTTTTAAGCGCTTATTTTAATGATTTAAGTGCTTTAAGTCCCGAGCCCTGCTTATGATAAATACGTCTTTTTAACGAAACGATCGGTTTGATATTCGTATACCTACGCCGCATAGACGCTTATACACAAAACCCTCCGCGAGTCAAAATATGGACGACCACGTCGTCGTCGATTTCCCCGTCGTTTATAATGATTTATATTTCGAGGGTAACAAAGACGAGAACATCGCGTTTATCGCGTTCGTTTGAACTTGACACTCGGGGCCCCGGGCCGTATAATATTATACATATATTGACACGGCTTCCTTTAGGAATACCCGGAAACAAATTAAAACCGTCTCGTTACGTGTGGCGCGATAGTAGAACGCGCGCGAAAACGATTTAGATTCGCGACCCCGGGGGCTATTGGTCATGGCAGCGATCCGACCCGTTAGTGGCGGCCGCCAACGCTGTATTATAATAATAGGTATATAATATTATGTAGGTAAACGGTAAACGAATATGTTGGCGAATTTTAAATATATTAATTTTTTTTTTCCGTTATGTTTTTTTGCACTCGCCCCCCCCGGTGTCCTCCGGCTGCTCGGCCACGCCGACAGATCGACCGATAAGAAAACTAATCCTCGTAACTATAGTTCGACCTGAACCGTTTTAAACCAAAGACTTAACGGAACAGTATCACGACAAGCGCGTCAGCGGCGCTCGTTTCTCTACTCGTCGTAGACCCCGTGGTTTTTTTTTTTCCGAAAACGAAAACCTTCCGACCAGTTTGGGGAGGAGTCGAAGAAAGTTTTTGTCAAACGAATCGAAACGACGACGTATTAAGAATGAATAAAAATTCTATACGAATAATATCTACGTGAAAAGTTTGTAGTTTTATTTACAAAAAAAAAAAAAATTAATCAACACATATTTTGACGACAAACGTTTTTCTTATAAAACAGTGTTAGCGTATAGCATTGAAATCTACCCGTTAAATACACACAAAATAAAAAAATCCTTTGGTCAACATTTTGTGGACCATTTTATGGGAAAGGATTAGTTTATAAATGTTAATTATTTGATGATTTAAAGGCTGATAGTATATCAGATTCATTTTATTATTATTTTATTTCAGGTCATATACTACTCTACTCCAACACGAGCTTAGATATTAAATTTCTAAATCTCTATTTTTATTCACATTATGTATAATCGTAAGAAATAAGGAAAAAAACTAAAAAAAACAACCCCCAACCTCAAAGGACGACGGAGATTCGATAACGAACGCGATCGAACGACTCCCGAAACAATGGCAGGACGGTTTCGCTGAGACAGTACAGTGTTCGGGAAACGTATTGGCTATTGTTTTTAAACAAACAAATTTTTTCATTCACTCGCGAAAACGGTTGGAATATCGGCGTCGGGTATCGGTTTTTGCCGTTATGTTTCCCGTCCGCTCGACGTAATATCCTGCAGTACTCCTGCCCGACCGCGCGTCTCGCCGCAGACGCGGAGAGGTCCTCCGGTTTCTTTGTGTCTCGTGTATATATTTTCTTTATATCGATGACGATAAGACGGCCGCATTATATTATAATCGCGCTTGGGTGTTCTATCGGTCACCCGCGATTTACATATTATTATACCGTGCACGCACCGCGGTCGTGTGACGGCGTGCGGCGGCGGCAATGACGGATGCTGCGGCGATTGACACGCCCGCCGAGAGTCCGCCGCCGGTTTGTAATTAACACGTCTGGAAGTACGTACGTACAACATCCGTACGACACGCGTGCGCGTATTATGACGCAGGCCCAGGAATGCCAGGAGAGCCTCGTTCGCGTAGGAAGCGTCCGCGAGACGACGCGCCCCGGCCGAAACGGAGACGACGATAATAATTGCCGGGACGTGAAAACTATTAATAGAAAATTACATGCCTTCCATAACCGAATAATGAGCTCGCAACGCGCGTGAGTTTTTATCCCCAGATTTTTGTAATTAAACGGCCCTTTTTAACGATACCGAATGTCGTTTTGAAAATACGATCGACTTGGATCCAAGAGTATCACAAACATCTAAGCTAATGGAAATCAAATTAGCTAGTTTTCTAACGAAAAAGGAGTCTGTTTCGGACTTAAAGATTACGTATGAAATGTTCGTACCTGTAAAGTACGCGGAATGTGTCAAAGTCGAACGGTATCGAACTTGTTCAGTGCGATCACGTTCCCGGGTGATCTTTCACGTACAATGCACAATGGCGTGTGCACTCTGCGAGGAAAAAAAAAATCGTCGACCTACTAATTGTTGTATCACACGTATCGATTGTAATTAAAAATTCACTCTGGCTCGAGCAATACATTATCTACGGTTTACATCTCGAGTATGAATAATATCGCATCGAAATAATAATAAATACGGTTATTATATCGCGGCGTTCGAGTCGGAATTACGTCGTCGTGTGTCGAGCTAATGGAAACTTCCTGGCCGGTCTCGTTCGACGAGTTCTCGAAATCCAATCGCCGACTGGATGACGTGTTGTCGACGATTTTCTCGGGATTCGCATTTGTCACCCGTTCGATTATTTATCGTTTACATATCGTCTCGCTCGATTACGTGCGTGTGCGGTGTTGAAAATGTAAAAGAAATAAAGAAAAACGTAGATCGATAAACTAAAGAGATGATTTTTAAATTTCCGAGTGGATTTTTCTATAAATCTACCGTTATTATTATCGAAATAATAAACGTTATTTGGTACGCGAAAACAAAAGTCAAATGAAACGTTAACACGCGAATATTATGTACGTACACGCGTATATCTAAAGATGAAGAAGATAAAAAAAAGAAAAGTTAATTGCAAATTTAATTAACGCGCGAGAGAGACGTGTCAAGATGAATGAGTCGATTAAATAATGGACACGGGTGTAACGACTAGATTTATATATGTATAACAATTAGTATAGCTAAAGCGTTAATGGTCCGTCTATCCGGAACGATTATCGATTAATTGTTGTAATTGAAAAATCGAATAATGCGCCAGTGTTATAATGGATTGGGTGACTGGCGACAGAACACAAAGAAAAAGTTTAATATCGTAATAATATTATTATGAATACAAATAGTTGCGGTGAATATTTTAGCGTCGAATCATTGGAAAACGCGATTTATTGTTGTGCGAATGTACGTACCATGTATATTTCAATAATCGTATCGATCGATTTTTCAATAATAATTAGTTTTTTTTTTTTTATTGTTTTGATTCCACTATCCGCAAGATAACCTAATCGCGATCGTAAAAAAGACCGTGTTTTTTTACAATACAATCGACCGATTCGGGTCAACGAATTCCGAATGTCGGGAATTTCGTTTGGGTTTTCGATTTATCGCGCGCGCTTGAATCGACATCACATAGTGTAATATAATACTAGTTTTGTGTGTGAAAGTCGTTACGTTTTATGATTAGCCGTGTATGATAATTAACTGTTGGTTAAACGATTAAATATTTAAATATTGTATAGGTTCGTCCTTAATCCTTTCAGAGTATATAATATTATGGCCTCGATTTATGTCGGTACGATCGAATTATTCACACGCGCGTGATTCCAAAACTAACGGATACGACGCGCATTCGGCTCGATTATTTTCCGCGCATAAAAGAAACACATCGTATTATCGAACAAGTCGCCCCGACGACGCAGAAAACCCTTTTTTTCTTTCGTTTTATTGAAATTACCCCCACGACGACGCGGGTATAATCTAGAAGGAGGAAAACACAAAAACAAAAAGAGTCAACAACTGACTCTATAACAAACGGACCGACACAGACCTTGACAGCGATAATCCAATTATAAAAGACCATCTACGGTCCGTCAGTATTATAATATAGTCTGAATATATTGTGGGCCCGTCAAGATGGAAATCGTGGTTCGCCGAGTGTTTGTATTAGCACGCCCCACACGTTATACAATACACACGAACTTAAGGACGTTAACTTCTAGTTGGGTTTTCTGAACAGGTCCTGGGATCTACAGGATACGCACGACGACGACGACGACGACGACGTGTCGGAAATAATCGGATGTTCGCGTGTCGTCGTCGTCGTCTATAATACTCGTCGTTCTCGACGACTTGTAAGCGATTCGTACGGAAAAGGTCGAATTTTCATCGTTTTCGAGTGTTGACGAAAGCGTCCGCCAGTCGCCGACGAAGAAGACGATTTCACGGTCGTCTCGATAATATCGTCTACGCGATTATACGACATTCGTCAATCTCTCTATTATCTCTCGTACCGTTTTCCACGTCCGTCTCTAACCTTGTTATCGTCACATCTAGAGCCTAACCGTTGTCTACACGCTAAATCGTTGTGTGCGTGTGTATAATAATTATTATTTTGCGAACAATCGGAAACGTATATAATCTCACCTTTACTGTTTATTTTTTCACGAACAAAAGAAGTAGAATAAAACAAAACCGATTCTATGCGTTATTCGCAGCAAACAACAAAACACGTGTTAGAAGTATACGCGTTACTTTTTGGAAAATCTTTCGGCTGAAAAAGTCAAACGATCACGTTGTTATTATCGGGACGAATTGGTTTCGATCGATGTTTTCTCGTATTATACGCGTTTAACATTACGCGAAAACGTAAAAACTGTTTGAGATCCGAGTCAACCTCTACCGACCTCTAATGTTATAATATCGCTCGTATTTCGAAATCAAATATTTTTACACTCGAAACAAACACTGTCCGCGCGTGTCTGTACAACACAATAACAATAATCGTACTATTAGATAAATAACAGTTACAGAACGTCCGCGCAATGACATTGATTCGAGTTTTCCGTCTCGGGCCGCGTTCATAGTCTATCGATTAATCACGCTACTCGATGTTAATACAGTAGTCACTCGATAATTCGAAATTCAGGGGACCGAGTTAAAAATTCGATTTATAGAGGTTTTCGATTTACCGAGTGTTCGAATAATCGAGGGAAAAAAAATTAATTCGAATTAAAGAGAGATGATATTTATTTATTATACATACATATTATTATATTCTACATTTATTTTTAATATTATTATATTAACATACATGGAACATCACCCATGCACGCCAACACTTCTCGAACAATTTCCTTCCGATACATCGTTTTAAAATTTTTTATTATTCCCTGGTCTAGTGGTTGGAGAGTTGATGTAGTGTTGGGAGGTAACGGTGTCAGGGAGTTGGGAGTCAGGCGACTGACTACGTTTTATTCAATTTCAATAACAGTTTACCCATAGCAGAGGTTTATTTTGGTATATATTAGGTAGGTATGATACGATAACATTAAACTACGATAATATTTAATCATCGTCATTATTAGTTTCATTACGAGTACGTTAAATAGATTGTACATAATCTTTATACATATGAACGTACATATTATATGTACGATATAATATGTACGTATAACACGATTATTCGTGTTTAAAGAAATTCGAATTATAGAGATTCGTGAAAATACAATTCAAATTGTAGAGTGTGCCTAACCGACAGACATTTCGAATTATCGAGGGGACCGGAATACATGTATTTTTTTCTAATTATAGAGGTTTTCTCAGGGGACTTAGCGTTTAGTTCGATTTATGGAGTTTTTCGAATTATCGAGTGACTACTGTATATAAAATATTATACGAGCGATTAGAGAATATGAACGCGTTAAAACTTTACGACATCCGCGTCGCTAGACCGACGATTCTCGTTTTACCTCGTCGACGTTAATATACGTAGATCGCGGTTGAAACATACGAGTATATCGCGGCGTCTCTCTCGCAGCGATAAATAATATTCTAATGTGACGCGCCATATAAATAAAGCGATTATTCGCGTTTTGTACGTTCGCTCGCCGTACCTACGTATGTAAATACACGCGTCGAATCCCACGAATAAAATTCTGTGTCAGACGCGCAATGAGTTATAGAAAAAAATACGACGACGTGACGTTCCCAGTGCGAATCACGACCTACGCGAGCGGAGCAATGTTCTAACGCCAAAACAAATAATTCGATAATGGGTTCGCGAAATCCACTGGGCCTAGCGTTTATCGTCGTATCGTAACAACATTGACCCATTGACCGATCAGATCTCGCGTGTTAACGTAAATCAAAAACGAGATACGAGTGTAAGACGAAAAAAAAATTATTCGACGTCTCTGCTCGAACAATAATTATTGAACGGCCGATTAGAAGAAGGATAATATTCCAAAAACACGTAACTGAAATAGCAATTTTTCGCAGCCGAAAGGTAAAAATTATATTACGAGCGTATAAAAGATGATAATATTCCATTAGGTTAGTAAGTACTAATAGGTATAACTATGGTGACCAGACGTACTTATTTTATAAGGACAGTACTGATTTTTAAATACTTGTCCTACTGTCCTACGTAAATTGATAAAGTACACTAAAATGTACTTCTTTGTAATGATGTAATAACTGTAAATGAAATAATGTTAAAGTTACCCAAATTCGTCAAAATGGTGGGAAAAAAAAGTAAAATTAATATAATGTTGTAAAAGATAAAGAACGAACGATAAGAGTTATGATAAATATTGAAGTAATAACCAGTTGTTTTTTTTTTGTTGTTGTTAAGAGTTTGTCATTAAGTTTTGTTTTTTATGCTAGTCACATGGTTTAAGTTTTATAGTATATATATATAATTTAATTTTAACTGTTAGATTAAAAATCTATGATACTTTATGTAAGTATTAAAATGAAGTAATAAAGGAGTTTAAATTTATGTTCTATTTTTATCCATTTATATATTATATTATACATATTATACCGATGTACTTTTTTTTTTTTTTAATATCTGGTCACCATAGGTATAACGTATGTTGTAAAGACAGGTTTTTGATCCGAGTAAAAACGAAGGAAACAGTTTTTTTTTAATTTTCCGAATATTATCCTTCATCTAATTCGATCGGACGAAATCGAATAGTAAAAAGGTAAACCGGTAAGAACGCGTAACGTTATTTTAAAACGGATCGTTTGTCGAGTTCGAAATGTCCAAAGCGTAATCCGTGTCGGTAGGTTAATTAATTATTTTACGGCCGCAGTAGTAGTTTTAATGTGTTAATCATTATATTTACAATCTCGCACGGTTCGTTTTATTATTTCAGTAAAAATCAAATAGACTTTCGAATCGACGAGGTTAGGAAAAACACACACACACACACACAATGAAGTGTGCGTTACAATGCACGACGACGACGACAGAAATAAGAGAGAAATTTTAACATAATCATTATTTACGAGTATCGAAGTGCGCGATATTGTTCTAAAAACATATTCATTCTCAACGATTGAATTGTTTCGACTTTTCCACTTTTATTTGTGCTCTCGCATGAATGGTTTTTGCGTATTCGTACGCTTTATTATATTTACAAAATTATAGTTTATTTAGATCTAAGAGGTAAAATTATTTAATTAGCGGCGCTTCCTGGTACAGATTTCATTTAAAAAAAAAAAAAAAAAAAAAAAACACTAATAGAAAATAGTCCTCTGGAATAATAGAACGTCGAATGTTCGAAACAAAGCTGACGCGGCGCATTCAACGACGCCATTGTAGAAAAAAAAAGTTACTTTCTACATTTATCACTCAGTGATTTATTTCAAATGCGGGGCAGCTCGCGCATAAATCTCGGAGAACGTCGTCGTCGGAATTCAATCGATTATTTTAAACGCGAAAAAAATTTGTTAATCGACCACTGACGGATAATCGTGTGTTTACACAATGACATTGAACACATTGAACGTTTATGGCAATGATTTTTTTTTATTATTTAATCGGCCGCTATTGTTTTATCCGTTTGAACTTTGAAGTAGACTAAAAATAAGCGTTTAGTTTCTATATAGGTACTCGTAATTCATTAAACTAATATCGTAGATTAGTAATTTATATACGTTGTGGTCGACTTACAAAAATCGAAGTCTCAACTCATTCTCAATATCGTATAATGTCGTCGTCGTCGTCGGCGTAACGATAAATTTACTCGAGACCACGTAGAAAATGTTATGTTTGTCTAAATAATTAGTTTTCAGCTAATACGACCGGGTTTATATATGCGTTACGATTCGGAGGAAACGATAGATTTTCATCGCGGTTAATACCCGCAAAACGTTTATTTCCCAAAGTTCCAGAGTGCAGGCGGCCCGACTCAAATCGAAACTTTGACGACTCTAAGCTCGTAGATACCTCACGCGTAGTTTAAAAAACACGCGCATTTACCGGTCAGAGATTCGGTAATTGAAAAAAAAAGTGAATATTAGTTATCGAAACTCGTGTTTGCCGTCTTTGAGACGGGAAAAAAAAACAACACATTTTTGTCGGTTTACGAGTTGTTTTTGGCTCGAACGCCGAAACCCTTCTGCCGTCGACCGTCGAGTATAATATTATTATAATCTTATCGAAACCGCATTCAACACGTGCGTTTATAGAATACCACACGAGTGCGCACTCACGAAAAACGTACATATTAATAAATACCTATAAATTACACGCGATATCGAATTTCCTTTGTATTTCGCGTCTAATCGACGATAATCAATAAGCCTAGTGTTTAATTTAATTATTCTTATTGAGCTATAAATCCTAACGTGGCGAAATAATAGTTTCATCATTTTCAAACGATGTTCTACGGTGGAAAAAAAACAAACAAAACGCGCACGCGAATAATATTTCAAAATTAAATATTTCTCAACACAACGGTTGATTTTAATGTTCGTGAAGAAGAAGAAGAGGAGAGAAAAACGATCACAGTTTAATGTAATATTATGTTTATACGATACTATGACGACACAAAGCTTTGGGATATTTTTTCAATAATATATATTTTAAACACTAATAATTTATTGTTACTTCTCGAGGAAGAACTGAAAACTATTTGAAATTTTGTCTAGCAGATAAAAAGCAATCAGAGTGGTTTTTTTCTCCAGAATTTAACCGAGTAACCGAGTACTAATATCACACTGAAGATACGTAATATTAGGATTGTTTCTTTTTTTTTTCACGTAAAACACGACCGAACGTCGCGCAGTGGGATATTTTCATAAAAACCTGGCCAAAATTAGAAATTTCAAAATGCATTTAGAACGATAATATTGCTGATAGTAGTCTATCTAATAGAGATGGCATTAAAGCAATAATTCCTTTATTATAATATCTAACGTCTATAATAGCGTTGATTTTGTTGCAACAATGCCTTAAAGTATGGAATTATCGATACATCGTGTACGAGAAGTTTTTCTAATATATTTAGCTGATATATTTTGTGTTCTATAGTTATTTCCTTTTTAAAAAAAATCGACTCGTCAATTTATATTCAATTTTAACTATAAATATAACGTCGCGGATTAAAACGAACTATATAAATACACAAACTTCATCATTATTTTTAGTAGACTTCCGAGTCCAGATAATATTTTATTATTTCAGTGCATATGTAATGCGCAGTTTCAAAATATTAAAAACATAATATTATTAATGTAAAATATAAAATTAAATGTAATGTAATAATATTGATTAATGTATAAATACTATATGTTATATCATAGCAACTCTCTACCAACAACACAAGCCTAGCTTAAAGTTGGTAGATAGTATTTATTATTGTAAATTATTCAATTATTTATAATAAATAAATATATATATTCAAAAAAAAAATTAATAAAGTGATATAAAAAATGAAAGAACGTTTGGAAAATCGATTTTTTTCTTAATATTCAGGTCGGGTTTTTTTCGTGCAAATTTCCCACTGTGCGTCGTCGTGACGAATAAATTTTGTTATTTTGTTGTCGAGCGAAGTTTAAGAAAGATATTTCTCATAAATACGACTGTAATTATATTGAGTATTCGAACGCGCCCGCGACATTTATAACCACCGTAACTCGAGTTACGAACAAAAGCCTCGGTCGCACGATTCCTCTAGACCTCTCTAACCTCCCGATCGGAATCGTTTTCCGGATTCGACGTGTGTGTATACAAAATATATAGTGCGAGCGACACGACGACGACGACGACGACGAGAGACGAACCACCACCACCGCCACTTGGGTCTAGTGCCCGGTCGGCGTTTTATATATTATTCATACGCGCACAGATTGGTTCTCAATACAGTCTGCGCATTTACCGTTAACATTTAATTGGTAATATTATAAATTAATTCCAGTATTCCGCTACGACGACGACGCGATTAATAATTATAATCGCGTCGTTTCTCCACGACAGACAGCACAATAGTACGAAAGTTTTGAGAGATTAATTTCAAATAACCAAACGCGCAGCCGACATTTTAATAAAATAAAATATCATATTCGCGGTACGCGAAATCAATCAGACGCTGTTGTTTTTCCACGAGTACGCCTTGAAATTAACAAATTAAAGGAACCGCGATTGATAAACGTTACGGTCGTGTGTAAAAACCGTAAATAAGTAATAGACGAGAGAGGCAATCTCAAACGTGTTTTTCAACAAAGAACGTCCGTCTGTAGTGGGTTATCGCTATTTGCTAGGCGCTCGGAAAAAATAAAAAATAAATTTTTTTTATACTCAACTCTAATATTACTTTATTTCGGAGAAAATATAAACTTTCGAATCTCCCACGAGAGACGGTTGTCGAAAAAACACGTTAATCCGTGTGCGGACATTTAATTTAAAAAAAAATATTCAAACGTCCCATAACGATTAATTACCTAATTCTAATTGTCGAATTGGACGTATATAGTAGTAGTCGTAACACATACAATGTGGTCGCGATTTTAAGACTTTTCAAAAAAAAAAAATATGCAAACATATGATCCGTTTCGTTTTTATAATGAAAATAGTATTGCAAAATAGTCTTACGATTAAAAAACACGTTCACGGCCACGTGTCAACTATAGTTGACATGGGGTCCATTGATTTGTATACGGATTTGTTTGACCCGGGTTTATTCTAAATAAATATTATGACAATAATATGGTTTTTTTAAACAATTCTCTACGTATCGATTGGTGTATTTGGTTTTTAACTCGGACCACTAGATAGATGTTTGAAAAAACCCATGTCAACTATATTATAGTTGACATCACTTGAAAAACTTAAAAAAAAACTTCGAAATGCACAAATGTATTTTTTATGTCGTGGTATTTTTAACAGACTTTCGAAACTATGCCGTGGCCGTGAACGTGTTCAAAACTCATCCCGTCGAAAAAAAAAAACATTCTTTAAAACCGATACGCGCTCGCGGTATATTAAATTTATAACGAAAGAAAATTATTTATCAAACGGATTATTTACAAATTATTGTACGTATTATAATTTATTTCCGATACGAACGTAATATTTTAATGTATACGCGCGTTTACACTAGATTATACTGACCCACATTCGGTCGTCGAAAACGTAAATTAATTCGTCTCCATTATAGGTATACGTATTAGTATTATTATTATTATAACGGCGGATTTTCGTCGAACATAACGTATGTGTACGCGTATAGCCCGTAGGAATATTATGTGTTACATGTGTCGTACAAAAAAATTTGCATACAAGTGAATTATAATAATTACAAGGCAGGCGGGCGTGTACCCATGTGCGAAAAAACAATATTTATAGTACACGACTGTTTTCTCAAGTATAGCTCGGTGTAGCGTTTATTTTTATTTTTTTTCTTCGAAAACATACCCGTAGGTAATCCTTAATACACGTATACACACGCTAATAACAAACAGCAAGTAGTACTACTACTACCTCTACCCCAAGAGAGAAGCGAAAAATAATAATTTCCCATCTGTTTAAAACGTAAACATCGTAATTATTATGTTATTTAATTAACGTACGTATACGGTAAACCGTTCGCTATTGAAATTTTCAGCCACCGCCGCCGAGAACGCAAACGGGTACGACTATTAAACTCGGTAAAATCGCGATATTTGTCTTGTAACAAAGCGCGGGGTATGATTATATCGACGTAAAAGGAAATTAATCATAGGTCAGTATCTACATGCGCGTATACGTATGTAAGGAATCGATTAAAATCCTCGCGGTTCCCGAGCCGAATTCCTCAATAGCCCCACCCGGACATGTGATTTCAGAAAGGATTTTACGTATTTCTATCTCGTAAAGCGTCGAATCCACGATAGATCGTGGGGAATCGTTCGAGGAACACGTATCCTGTGGCCGTCCGGCGGTCACGGCCCTTCTAGCCCCCCCCCCCCATTAATCAGGACGACTAAGTGTTTAAAGCAATAGCTACCTAATCACGCGGCGTTGGTACTTTTAGGTAACGTTTACACGATTTATTAGGTTACGTTCCACATAATATGCGACGGGTTCGGCGGCGGCGGCGGCGGCGTATTTGTATGCAACGGTCGCAACGACAAAACATAATAATATTATCAATATAATAGTAGAAAAACACACGACAACGCGCCTTCGTAATCGCGATCGGGCGACGATCTCGAAACGGAATCGAAAAAAACCAACACGCCGTCGTCGGCGGCGGCGAGAATGTAAACGGAATTTCTAATCGCATAATATCGCCGGTTGTTATCGACGTGTACAGGCTCTAATCGTTACACGACGTACGTGCCGCCGAGCCGCGGAATATCAAACAGTCCGGCACCGAATGATGGAAGGGAAATCGCGGTTTCTGTGCGAAAGGAGAGACCGACGACGACGACGGCCCGCCAAGGACGTTCGTCGCAGGTGTTATTATATACTGCAGGAGGCGGAAGAGGAGTCCTTATTTTTTTTTTAGTTTTTTTTTTCGTGTCGCGGCAATCACGACCGTTTCGTTCGGTCCACCCCCGTGATCGGACGACGAAATTGTCAATTTCCGATTTGCCCCGCCACGAATAGGAAGTGATGTGTACCCGGGCGTACCCCCGCGCGCAGAGGTCAAGGTTATTTCGGAGCAGTCGCCACAAGGCGCATTGTTATTTTATCAAATTACACACGGCGGCGGGGCCTATTATGTCGTCCGCGGAGTGTGTTTGCCGAGACCTAATTAACCACTTAGTCTATTACGACGACGTTATTTTTTTATTTTTTTCCCGTATTTATTTGCCAACAATCGCGATTGTTGTTCGGTTTGCGTCGAATTGATTTAAATCGATTGGCTGACGTCAACACATCACACACAATTTTTTTGTCCTACGCGCGCCGCCTCTCGCGCGAATAATATTTCAACGAAAAGTACATAATAACATAAAGATTATAAGAACATAAAGTGTCAAATAACACGTCGTCGCTTTCTGTAATTTTCCGTATCGAAATCGGGTGTTAAATTTCAAACGGCTCGTTTTATTTTCAATTAAATTATATCGTTGTTATCATGATTTCGTTGATTTTGTCACGGTTAAATTGAAAAATGCCTCGTTTTTATCCATTGACAATATTAAGTTATTGAAATTATATCGCAATAGTTTATAAATGTCTCGAGATTATATTGTTTATTTTTAAGTTTGGAGCATTTCGAGTGTGTGAAAGCGTTAAAAAGCACAATTTGTCGAAAAACATATTCGAATAATAATAAGTAAAAATAAATCAAATACTCGTCGAGCAGATATTATGTACCTACTCGATAGTCGCGAGTTCGAGATGCCATGTACGTTTCAAAACGAATCTATTATAACTCGTCAAAAGTTTACATTCGAATCAAAGAAATCCAGCACTTAACGTGTGACGTATATAACGAGATACATAACGTGTATGTTACGACATAAAATCAAAATTGTCAATATGATAAATATAAATAGTTTATGTAAATTAGACGATTCGTATTTTCAACTACTGGGGTGGCAAGTTGTTCCGGAAAAAAAACCTCCAGAAATGAACGAATCGCATTTTTAATCGAATAAGAGATTGACCTATTTTAAAACTGTAAAATAACTAGTATGATTTGTTTGAACTGATAGTTATAGGTACTAGTCATAGATAAATAATATTGATAATAATAAAACAATAAAAATCGATCGGTATTTTTGATTTCATTTAATTATTGATCCGCGGATATTTTTGAAAATAAAAGCTATAGTTAGACGGCGATGTTTACGAACTATTACGACATCGTATATTATCATTATAATAATTCGATTCCTACTGATAACTGATCTGTTTGATTTTTTATGGGACGACAGAAATACGAATTTGCTACCCCGTGAAAAAAAAAAATGCGGGGTGGCGGCCACTACCCCCTGTCGGCGTCTATGACCCACTCTACTTAACTATATAGACTGTAAATAAAATATAATCGGTAGTACTCACGGTTTGTCGTCCGGCGGGTTGACGTTGAGGTTCGGTGTTGTTGTTGGCATTGGCTCGTGTCTCTCGAAAGTCCACTCGATAAAAAAAAAAATCGAAAGAAAAGAAAAATCTCGAAAGTCGCGACAAACAATAACAATCGACGATGTTATCGCGGAGAAAATATTGTAAAAACGCGACGTTTATACCGAGAAGAGCTTTCCGAACCGCCGCTGTCGACACTAGACTGCACGCTGTGCTAATAGAAAGCAGCGTTGAACTTTCGCAATCGTGGTTGCGCGCGCAGCTCGGCTATCATTAGTGTCGCGGCGCGAACAGCCGAGGTTTTCATTGGCCGTGTCCGTCCGACGTGAACTTTCAAAATTGTTTCGATTTCGCGCAAACACACTGCTAGATATTATTATAATACCCAGTCGTTATTACTATTGTCAAATAATTATGTATTATCACAACGAACGTAATCATATTTCATTATATAATTATGACGTAACACCTACTAATAATAACTCGTCTGTTGGATTGTTTCTGGCGAACAGATGGGCGATTTTTTTTTCGACGGAATGGCGAAAATATGATTTTGCTACCTCGTGAAAAAAGGCGGGGTAGCGGACGGGGGCCTATGAATCGGTTTTCGAGGGGATGAATTAATTACGTAAAACTAATCGAAACTTTAAAATTTGAATAATTTGTTTTCGTTTTTTCACTACGACCGTGTTTGCGATTTATTTTTACACCCAAACATAAAGTTTTTACGAACGAACGTGTGTAAACGAAAAGGAGGTTTAGAGTACCGTGCAGGAAGCTTTCTATAAAAGTCTGGTAGGTTTCGGGCTTTGGAAGGCTCCTTAATTTTCTGACCCCACTCGACAATTTATTATGTTCCCACTTTAACCACTGAGGGCGTTAGATTTTGCTAGAAGAAAAATTTGAGCCCAACCTAACCGAGTAATTAAATTAGTAACAAAACATTACACGTCATTAAAACTTATCGCGTTGAACACTACATCATCATAATATTATTTTAATAATATATTTTTCCCGAGAAATCGATTTCAGGCGTATAATAATAATTATTATGATTTTAATTTATTCATACTCGTTTAATCACGTAGGAAACACATAATTATTATATGTTAATGAAATGATGATTAATTGCGGAAATTTCAGTGAAACAACTAAAAATTTACACGCTATAATAAACGTGTAAATAAAACCGTTGATTACGCGTGTGTTTTGCGAATTATATTATCCATTTTTTTCCCGTAAAACAAAACACCTGTTATAATTATTAAAGAAAACAAGACGTTATTGTAGTAACACTTATAACTGCGTGTGTGTGTGTGTGTGTAAAGTCTCTGAGCACACGTGGTGGAAGGAGTAAAAAATTTGACGATTTTTATTTGGTTTTTTTAAATATTTATAGTTAATTAATTAATCGAGAGAAAGTAGACCGTCAATTCCACAAAACGTCGGACTAGAATGTTCGACTATACGTTCTCAAAAAAAAAAAAAAAAAATTACAATCTTCGAGTCCCAATCAAGTTGTCTATAAAAAAAAAAAAACTCGACATGTTAAATTTATTGATTTTGCTTGTTTTTCATAAAACATACTCGTATGTAAATATTATAGATACGTCGTCGTACAAGACAAATTTTTGATTTATTTTCAAAACAGTATGGATTGATATTTAAATAGTTTCGAGCCGGACAACGGATTGGAATTATAATAATTCGTAGAAACAATAACATTACACTTCTAACTCGTTTTTTCCTAGATCCTTCTCGTTGGCGAACCGCGTTACGGAATTGAATTGATTTTTTTTTTCACGTCACGTGAATTATTTAAACGAAATACTCTACTTGGGATTAAATTCAATCATATTATAACGTTCTGTTGAGTTAAAATTATTATTTCTTTTTTTCCAACTAAATTATTTTCGTATCGACTTGTTATCATAATAATATTACGTACACACTAGTTATTATTATTATTATTCAGCAAAATATAACCCGTTAAAATATGTGTAAATAAAATAAAATAAAGTATCGCCGAAAGTATTTGCGCGCGGCCAATATTATGATAACGGTCGGCCGCGAGGGTTTAATTTACGCCCGCAGTGCACGCGTTGTTATTATTATTACGTCGTCGTCGTCGGAACACAAAGTCATTAGCATAATGTGTAACGTTTTATAAGACGCGCGCGCGCGACAACCGAACGTTTTTGTTCTGTCGGATTGGGTTCTGCAAATATTATACCGTATTATCGTGCTCGGGCAAATGGCACGCACTCGAGGTAATATCAATAAAATCTAATATGAACCGTCACGGGAGTCTCGAGGAAGGCGACGACGATTTCTCGCCCGGGTTTGAATTCCGTTTGCTGCCTATATAATGTGATAGATTTCCACGACGACGTAAACATCGGGCGGCAGTTGCGTTCGAGTGGGAAAAAAATGCCATGTGACGAAAGTGACGTGACAAAGTCAAATATGTGTACTCGAAATAATAATATTTTTGACTCGCGCGCCACAGAGTGGCCCAAAGCGATCCTATTCCGATTGAAACTTCTCCGTGAATTTCGATTTTTCTCCAAACGTTCTCGCCGCACAACGCAATGGTTTGTACTTTCCCCCGTCGTCTGACGGCTTAGGATTTTTGAATTGTCAACTTGTATTGAAATTTTTTCTACATATTCGGTAGCTCTGAGAAATAGGACGTAGACTATTTTTCAAACCCCTAGACCGTTAAGGGCGGCCCAACACAGATATTTTTAAAAATTTAACGTTTTATATGTACGTATCCTGTATCAGTATCCTGTTTTTCATTATTAAGTACTATTGGATTCGTTACATTTAAAAGTGATTTAAAGTGAAATTTAAAGGCATAACAACGGGACGGCTAAATATTATAATCTATTGTTGTTAAAAAGTAACCGCGCCTAGACGTTTTGGCGATTTCGTTTTGATTGATGAAAACTTTTTGAAAAACGTTTTGACGTTTTCGCGAGACTTCCGAAACCGGGCTCCTCCGGGCCTACGCAACGCGGAAAAGAGAAAACGCGCAGAGTGAAAACAAAATAAACACGAATTAATACAATATTATATTTTTATTAAACACGTGTTTACAAGCGCACACGCGCGCCCGGGTAACCGGGTCAAGTTCACTGTGTCGCGGACGTTCGTGTCGACGCGCGCACGCACACACACACATATGGCACTGCCGTCGCCGCCGCCGCCGCCGGTCAGACAGGTATGCGGATACAATATTTGAATACGGGCGAGCGAGCGCCCACAATCGAATTTTACGACGTTTTGAAACGAAAAAAAACCACCGACGACGACGTTTGAGCCCGGTTGGGAGGAGTTTCGCGAAAAGTAGCACGACTCGGGTGCGCTCGAAAAAAAAATAAAAATAATACCATAACGTCGTGTAATGTGTGTGGAACGAGCCGCTCTCCTCGGAGCGAGTCGCGTCGCGTTGGCGTGCCGCGCGCACAGGGTGTGGTGTCCGCGTGTGGGTCGAATCGTCGAAACGGGTCCACTACCGTCCGAGTGTTTTGAGACCGAATGTCGTCTCGGCGCGTGGCGCCGTATACATATTCGAGACGAACGAGAAGAATAAAATATACGTCGTATATTCCGCCAAACGTGTTCTGTATAGAGAGAGACGCGGCGGAAAAAAAAAACTGAAAATATCATCAGCGGTCGCGGACGCCTTCACGAGGCGGACAAACGTAGTTCCGAAAAATCGAGTAGATTTTTAGACATTTTGTTCATAAAGTCGACTTTTTGTGACATTACATAAAATTTTTCTCTCCGCAACAACCATCCTCGTACTTCAAGGAATATTATAAAAAAAAAGAATTACCGAAATCGGTTCAGCGATTCATTTTTATATTACAGAAGATTACTTATTGAGTTCAAAGATAAATTCACGTTTTACTCGTTTTTTAGTCTTTCATTATACGAGCTCATGTGACGCTAGTCACACGCTGTTACACGTGTTGGTTTATAAAATTGCATTCTCGCGAGTAACGTGTACAGATCTCGACGTACGTACGTAACAATGTTTTATCGAAAAAAATTTTGAAATAATTACACTGTGCAAAACGATTACCGTCGTCGTTTTGTGCGCCGCCGCGTCGATTTTACGCGTCTTCGCGAGAATTTCCTTTTTGACACGTGATTTCGCCGAAGGATTTTCACTCCTGCGCGGCAGACCTTTCGATTTTTCCGCTCGACTTTTATCGCGATCGGTTTTCCACTACGAATTCGGACATTGCGGATCGGTGCGCTCCGAAAACGCATAACAGCGATATCGCGGCCAACGAGCAGGTGTAGGCTTTTCACGCCGCGTCCGAGAGTCGTTAAGATAATATGCGACAAACGCCATTATTGTGACTTGTCGATTGGCCTGCGAGACGGCGGCGGCGGCGGGATGATCGCAACGCTCCGTCTCCGGCGCCTTATTTATTTAAGTCTTTGAATAGTAATGAGCTGTTTGTTTAGCGCGTGTTTTATTTATTTAAGTTTTGACATATTATAGACGCGCGGACACGATTCACGCAAACGAAATCTCGAGAGTTTGGTGGGCGTCTTGTTGAATTCGGTGTACCGCGATAGGTTTATTTTGCCTCGTTGTCGGAGGGAAAAAAAAAACGTTGGGTTTTTCGATTTCCGTTTTGGAATTCAACGATACTTAATCCCACACGGTCGTGCGAGTCGTTCCGATCGTAGATTTAATCCAATCGCTTTACATTTAGCTTCGGATTAGCTAAAATTATTAATGATCGTTGTATTGAGTATCGATATTCCGGTGTCTATGGGCGGTTAAGACTACTAAACTAACCATATTTACATATTATTCGAAATATTTTTTATATGTAATACTTTGTTCTTGTAAAGGAAAACGTACCGTTTAAGATTCGAAATTCTTAACGGCAGTCGTCCGAGAACTAATAACTATGAAAAATATCGATTCATATGATCTACGATTCGTCGGATATTCGAATCGCGAACAAGAACACACAACGATCCACTCTAGACGTGTCACGTCGAATTTTTTTTTGAAATTTTTTATTACGTGTACGTCGCACAGTCGTCATTAGTAGTCGATCGCTTTTCAGGCGCGTTCGGCGTGTTTTATTTATAATTATTAAGATAATTTTTAAATAAATCGGGTAACGATTGAAAATACGTATGTTTTATAGAGTGAAATTAAATAAGCATTATAGGATAATATTATTAATTATAAAACAAGATATTTTGTTTGTGTTGGAATCGCGTTCGATAGCACAATAGTGTTTACTATTTACGAATATTAACGATTATTCGTTAATTGTTATTAACGAATCGATAGGTTTGAAAATACAATTAGCGCGAACAGTAGTTGTTAAACTTGTAATGTGTTACTTAGTGCGACCAGAGTCATTTGAATAGCTACTTAATGTATTTACATAGAACACTAAACTCTAATTATTGCATAGGAATTTTCAAAACCAAACTGCATAATATAAAGTGTACAGTACACGTGTAAGTGTATTTCATAACTTCGTTAACGTCAATAGAAGTACCAATTGAAGTAGCGTTTAAACGCAAAAAAAAAAATGTAAAAAAAATTCCATAATTATGTGTACGTACTCTTGGATACGAATCCATTAAACTTTCATAAATTCATATAAACGTAAAATTTATTTCGTCGACCTTCTCGGTCCGCTACAGTTATTGTGTAAACACGTGTAGCAACAAATTGTCTTTAAATAATTGGATCCGTTCCAAAAAAAAAAGAAAAAAAACTAAATGTAAATTAGTTTTCATCATTAACGGTTTTTTTTTTTTATAGAAAGACGACCGATCATAATAATATAATCCAGTTTTTTTATAATAATGAATTGTTTATATCGATTTATTGATACTTGACTTGGACGTTTATTGTGCAATTCGTAGTTTCGAGTAAACAAATTGATAAAAATAAGTTGGTGGTTTTTTTTTTTTTTATTATTAGACTTTTTATTTTCTACTGTTTTCTTTATTCAATACTAGCCTTAAATCGTCACGGGAAAATCTTTAGCTTCCTCGTTCGAAAAATTGTTTCGGCGCCACTGACGTATACACACAAAAAAGATAGATTTTCGTCACGTCAGACGACGTACTGTCGTCGCGTGTTGGTATTCTGTTTATTGATAAACACGTCTCATACCCGGGGAGCCGCGTCGATTATCTGTCAACAGTCTAAAGGTGTCGTCGTGTAATTCCCGATGCCCGTGACCTCTCCGTGACCTCACATCGCTATATACTATAATAATCGACTCGAACCGTCACGGTCGAGAGTAAGTGCTCCGGGCGGTGTATGGCGGCGATTATGGCGCGTTTTCGCTCACGCCAAATGGATTTGTCACACGTTCGGGACGGACGCCGCCGCTTTGATTTCGGCAGTATCGATGCGTTCACAGTGTGTGTGTGTTTGAGGTGGAACAAGGTGGAAAATCGCTCGTCGAGACCACGTTAGATACTGATTAGAGATGCCGCGGCGGCGAACAATGAGAAACAAAACGAAAAAAATAAAAATAAAAACGCTTCCCCCGGTCTCGCGAGATGAATCGGTTTGCGCTGACAAATTACTGACATGTGAGATAGTACGTGACCCGCGTGGCTTCGCGAAGACCGATCGGTTTCGTAAATTCTCTTCTCGCGAGACGTCGTCGGAACGTAAACAAATATCGACCGTCATTCAATAACAATAATAATTGATGATAAATTAATATTTTTATCGAACGCGTGGTTGTCGAAAAAACTCGTGTTTATTGCTTTGTCGAAATCGAATCGCGCCGAAACGATTACGCGTTTGTTTTTTGTTTTTTTTTTTTCTTCTCTCGTATATTATTTAGTTGGAAAAAAGAAGAAAAAATGAACGTCTCGAGCTATGCGCATATTATATTTCGTACGCGTGATGTACGCTCACGAGATAATTACAATGTAAATAGTTATTAATGCTTTTTAATCGAGCGTTATGCGCGCGCGTTCGGTATTTTATGGAAATTTTTATGAACTCTAATAAACTCCCGAGGAACAACACCGCGTTTTATCGCGTATTGTTATGTACAAAGAAACGGCGAATATGAATTCGGTCGAAACGACTGTTCACACGAGTCCGGTGGTATATTTTACATGCTCAATAAGCATTGCTTATATAAAATATACGTTTATAATATCGGGTGCAGCAATCGAATTCGTTAATTTCAAAAACCGACGTCACCGAACTTCGTATTATAATAAGGAATGGACAAATTCTCAGAAATATATACGCGTATTCGCGTTCGTTTGGCAACTTAAAAACAACCGATTTAGACCGCCTTGAAAATGATTTTCGTCCGCCGAATTTCATGATTTCGGTATTGTGTGCGCGCGTGTATTATAATATTATGAGAAAAATCCAATAAGAAACGTCCGATCCTTGAGTAGCGGTCACATTCCCGTATTTTAATTAAACTTGAATTACGAGACGAGGACTCTTTGTGTGTGGAAGGTCACGATCACGAAAGTCGTGAAAACTATTAAATCAAATCAATTATTTCGATAAGATTTTTCTCGTGAATTCGAGAAGAAGAATAATTGAAATATACCTTCGGTGACGTCTTCGTCGTCGAGTAACGATTCGCGTTAATGCCCGTGAATTATACGAACGGTTTTCGATGGACGTAAACAGAAAAAATAAACAACTAACGAAGACAAAGTGCGCGCACGTTGATGACTCGGAAACAATTTATTGCCTAAAATTAATAAAAAAAAAACCACCACCACCACCACTACTTGAATTTGTCAGCGGCACGTCGCGTCGTCTTGTTTATGATTTTGCAATATCCGACACATACCTGGACGTCGATGGCAAGGCCACGAGTGTCCTTTGTTAATACGCGCGTACGTAATATTATAGAGTTTCCCCATACAATTACACGACGACGCGTAACTGTACATACGAGGGGATCGTACGCGCGCATCTCGTGAGAAGTCGATTGTTTTTAGGTTCAAATCGACCGATAAATATTAGTTGACATTTGTCTCCGGTCGCTCGACCGTAGAGATTATAAATTACCCATTGCGATGGTGTTTATAAAGCCAAAGGATTTCTGATTATTTAATTATACCGATAAATGTTGCGTTCTCTAGTGGAAAAAGAAAAAGAAAAACTCTGAAAAGCGATGTTATACTCGTAGTTGTAATGTTTTAACGATGCGAATCGTAACATCTACGTATTATATGGTTTTATAATAATAATTTATTAGTTTTACTCCGTCGAAAACGTGAACTCGTCACAGTGTGCTAAATATGAATCTCAACAAATCAAAACGTTTCGACAACAAATATAAACGACGCATTTCGATTGGAAATTATATTTTCACTCGATTTTATACTCGACTACTATCATACTGATCACTAGAAAAACGTGGTTTTCGTTTTCGGTATACTGGTCGCCCAAACACACATTGCAAGTTTTACAAACACGCCCAAAAACAAAACGATCCATTCTCTGAAATAATATATTCCTTTACCTTTACGAGGGCGAGGGCTATTTCGATAGTTTTCAAGATATTTATTATTTAGTCGGCTACTTTCCGTTGTAGCGATTTGATTCCGTGGGTTTTGCTAAGTTTTGTTATCTTGTGCGAATCGCATTTCGACGCGGTCTGCGACGGTCGTCAAAACGAATCGTCCCGCGATCGTTCCGCCGACTGAAAACCGAGCGTGTCTGATTGGTATTGTCGAGTGGTGACCGAACGCCGCGGCGGAGAGTTCGCCTCGGGACATATTATTATTTGGAAACGGTAACCGCGCGCACACGTCGCGCGTCGGTCGACGATTTCCCAGACGAACCAAGCACGCGAGTTACAAATAAACAACGACTTCAATGGCGCGGTTTAATTAAAAAATTCGTAAGAAGATCTCGCGATCACGTCAGACGAACAACCGATTTGTGCGATCAATGTGCGCGGAATGTTGTAATGATATCACCCGCAGTCGTCTTTCCGACGACGTCCTCTATTCATCTGATACAATGATTATTCAAACAGCGATGACCGAATCCGTTAATTAAACATGACGCGCGCGAGGCGTTTTCCTAGGGTCCGCCGATTCGGTCGTTATTCGAATCACAAACGAACGTGCTCGATCGTTACAATAATATTATCTAGAGAAAAACCACATTACTACAACGCGTTGTAAACGTTCGAAATCGTTTACCACAACATTCGCCTTACGTCGTCGTCGTCGGCCGTTATGTTGTGTAATTCTTGTAAATGTTGTGTGTTCACACGGTTGGTTTTGATCAGAAAGAAGAGAAAAATAAATTGTCCGATCGATTGTCCAGAGAACTATTGAGTTGTCTTAATTTTTATGTCCCTCGACGAACAACTAGGTCTACTGATTATTTTTTATGCATCTCCACAAAGAACAAACTATAGCTTCACCTATCAATTGAATGACGTCGTTAGCGAACGAAACACATATTGGACTATTTAACTTTGGAATCTTTTAATAATTATTATGTAAATAGAATATTATTTGTATTATTTATTATTTATTAGCATTTATATTACTATTAATATTAAAAAACCTACCACTGAACTCGTCATTGTAATTAAATAATATATTTTATTCGACCAAAACCAGAACGAAAAAATATATTCAGTGAATTTTCTTACCGTCGATGAGGTTTCGAGGAATTATTTAAATAATCGCTGTTATTCGACGCGCGAGTTTCGTGTATTGTCGACGGGAAATGTAAAGCTTTTTACTTCGCGTTTTCCGCATTGTTTGAGAACATTACATATAATATTTTCCATATCGTTTCAAGGCCTTTTTTTCAAGAGTTCCAAGACATTTCACCCTGAAATCCGACGTGTTCTTTCCTGTTTCGAAAATTTTAGATTAAAAAAATTATATACTATCGAGTGAAATCGTCAAAAGGAAACGATTATTGTCTATTCGAATCAAGTCCGCCGATATGCAGTGCCTCGTGAAAAAATCATTCGAGTGATTCCGATTAAAATATCGAAACTAAAAAAAAAAAAAACAAAAAATAGTACACTTTCAAATAATGATTTTCGAATTTAAAGGTATGAAACCATTTTCCGGGGAGGCGTTACCTGCATATTCCCAGCCTGATTATCGATGGTAAATATTTACAATAGTTTCTTATATGTAAATATCGACGGAACTTGGCGTTCATCGTTGGGATTGATTTGCTGGAATGAAGATTCTATAATGTATTCGCGCGCAATAATTAGAATATTACTCACTTTGCCCAACTTGAATATTTATAAAACTACGTCATGGTCGTAAACACTGTTTACCGGTTATTTAATGAAATAATATTTCATAGATATCGTATCTCCAATAGTAAGTATTATTCATAACGAACGAGGTACAGGTTTATATTTTATTTTGTGTAATTTTTTTTCATCAGGCGCTCCGCGTCACGACGGACGCGAATCGATCCAAAGTCTACTATTGCAAAAATCAAACGATGCACGTGACATTTCATTCGTTTTTGTCTTCGGAGGATCATTTCGCTAGTGTTTAACACGTTTTTTAATGAAATTTTTTCCGAAAGCCGAACGCTAACGTCGCTTAAAAATCGTATAATACTGGCGCGCGATTGGAATGGTATGTTACGTTGACCGACGACGCGGGTCCAATACACTCATTAAAATGTGACGACGACGGTTGTTAAAAACTATGTATCGTTTCTCAGTCGATAACGTACGCGCATTATTATTATCAGTGTGAATTCGCCGCGGCATCGTAACGACTGCCCAACGCACTTATAAGTTACTTACGCGCGGCTAACGACGACGCATCGTAGTAGTAATTAAAACAAATCAAAAAACCATTTCCCCAAATAGCGTGTTTGATAACATCGCGGCGGCGGCGGCGGCGGCGGCGTCGTCCTCGGAGTAGTTTTTTTTAAATATTTTCCACTATACTTCCACGCGTTGTTTTTGGCGGCTGTGTTGTTTTTAATCGCCGTACATTGACGAAGTCGGTGTTAAAATCGCGCGCATTCCTCCGGACGAAATAATAATAACAACGTGACGTCACTTCTATAGTTTACCTGGTAATTTACGAGACGGTTGGTTAGGACCGGCAGTGACCCGCGTAAATCATTTACGACCTCTCACGAGTAAGGTGTACAACACTCGCCTGTGCGTACATAATAACATTATAGCCACGACGAATCGCCTCTGCGCGCGTATCCTAACAATAATAATAATAATATGGTTTTAGCATCTCCGGAGACGAGTACGCGTACATTTCCTACTGATTATATTTTAAATATATCGTCGATTATTATTATTCAGGACCGTATCGGTTTTGGGTTGTTCGCGTCGAACCTTAATCGATAATATTTTATCGAGTGACAAAATAAAAGTATGACGAACGAAAAATTACCTTGTTATCGAATCGTTCGCTTTTCAAAAGTCGAGTTTCGAAATGAAAAAAGTTATCGTCGTAATGCCCGCCGCCGCCGCCTAACAAATGTGAATTCATATTTTATCGCGATTTATTTATACCGCACGGTGAAATAGTTTGAATTTATATTCTCGAATTCCGGTTTCCATCGAAAATCCAAATTCTCGTCGTAAATAAAAAAAAAACACAAGAGTAAAATAACGCAGACGCGTAGATTATTTTTACAGGTTCGGTGTTGTTCTCTCATACCGCGAGAGATAAATATTGCGTATGGATTTTATTATTACGTGGTTTTCGTAGCAGCAGCACTACAATGGCTGTACTCGCATAAACGAGAGATAGATGTTTGAACGTTTATTCGAGTTTACTCGCCGGCCGCTTGTCGACCGCAAAAAAAATTCTCGCGAATAAAAGAAAGACGCGCGAATTATTACACGAGTCATACCCGCAACAGCGATGAAAAATACTGTTAGTCTGACCACGAAAATACTGTCGTCGGATTATATTAAATTTTATTATCTGGCCGTAAGGTTAATAACACGCGCGCGTCGTGGCGTTCGGTTTTTCGTCGTTTTCAGATGGGAAAAAAAAAAAATGAAGTCTGGTCCCTTATTAATCCTACGAGTAATAAATACTTATTAATTTAAAAATATTATGGATATTATTTTTGTCCTGTATTTTATTTTTTTAGAAATGGTCACCCTAGCCTAAACCGGCCGATATCGCGTCTAAAAATAATTAAATGTATGAAAAATATGAATAAACACGTTTAAAGGTTAATATAATAATAACAAAATATGATTAAATATATAAAATACATGAAAAATAGGTGTTGCCTATGAGTATTATGTAAAATAAGAGAAAAGTGCTTGAAACTTTACGAAAAATTCATCGTCTGGTGTGAAAAAGCGAAAATATTTAAGCACTTTTCTATAATATTCTCAAAACATAATACTCCGGGCAAGACCTATTTCGGTTTTTCCATTATTAAAGATAATATTTTATAATAATTAAACGTCAATGCAATTTTTTTAATATTATTATATCAAACGAATAGTAAAAACGTTTTTGTTTTGTAATATAATGAATTAATGAATAATATGATTGGACAGAGATATTAATGCAATCGCGGTAATCGAGACGCTCGCGCGCGGGTAATTTGTATTTATTATAAAAATATGAAAGAAAAAAAAAAAAATGTAATAATTTATTATTTAAACAACACGCGCAAGAGATCTACGCATTTGCGACGAATAATATTGTTACGTGTGTGTGTGTGTGTGTGTTTTTTTTCCCCGCGATCAGATCCACTTTGAGAACGTCTCGGTATTATTTACAGATACGAAACAAACGTCTTCGATTAGATCATCACAGCGTGACTGAGTCGACGACGGATAAAAATAAAATCCAAGTATTTTCCTCGACCGACAAAGTAGGGGTAACTCGCGAATGGATATCGGTTTTACGACGAACGTTGACTCTGAGAATCCTTCTCCTCTGGACAATACTCTAAGAGAGCAGCCTCGCGAAAAATGTCGAGTTTTATGGTTAAAAAAAAGATAATAATCGGAAGCGTGTTTTTTACGTCAGAATATACGTATACGTTATAATGATAATCGTACGTATATTGGGCGAGTGAAAAAAATTAATTCTAATTGCGTTTTCTTTTATTTAGTTTTTATTTTTTCTCGGTAGAAAAAAAAATAAATAGCGCCCAAAACATCCGAACGATCTACGTGCAAGGTCAATATAGGTCAACACGAACCGAGTATAATAATAATTACCGCTTTGAAATATACGTACTCTATTCCGCAAAACTAATACGAGGAAATGATTTTCTAGCAGAAGATCGTCGTCGGGATTTTAGGGACCACGACGATAATATTATATAATTATAATGTTCCTACTCCTTCGTCTGTACGACGCGACGTGTAATTACACAATAATAGAATGACTAACGTCGCCATTATAATTTATATTATCTACTATATTTTTTCGTTATAAACATTTAAAGTTGACCAATACGTGCATGTTTTTCATTGCGATGTAAATTAAAATACATTCCGATGATTTTATTACCCGCTAATCAGCTATTATATCAAGCCTCGGCGTATGTATGACGTACGTATATGTACTTTAGCGTACGAAATTGAATTATTTATTTGTTTTTAAAAAGTGAGGGAGGGATGCCGGTATACGCTATTGCAATACGTTTTGTAAAATACATTTCATAAAATATATTAAATGCTTTATTGTTTATTGTTTGAGTAAAAAAAAGAAAAAATTTGGAAGATATTTTACGTTTTTCGCGATCGGTCGAGACGACATTTCGTCTCGTATTAGAAAATTATTCAAGCACTGTTTTCGGAAGAAATCAGATATTTTCGATTGTTTTTTTTTTTTATCGTTCGATAAGGACTTGTTGTCTGTAAAGTTTAGCGCATAATATTCGCGAAAATTCGAGTTAAAAGTCAAAATTCGACTAAACTTCCTTCGATTTATCGAAAATTCGACTTGTAGAGGTCCGAGTTTATCCAGGTTCCGCGGTATATCTGTAAATATGATTTCTAAAAATGTGCGCAAATGTTTTCATCGTTCGTTATTTTATACGCCAGAGAGAACGCCGCCGCGCCGGGTAGCGAAAAAAAGCTTCGCCAACAGATTCGAATAATAAATACGATATCGCCGAAAACCACATTTTAATCGAGAATTTATTCTCATAGCTGATGATAAACCGCTAAACTAATACCTAAACGTAATAACCTATTATTTGCACGTACACACCACCGCGCGGGTATCGATAATACTCACACGCGTGTGCGATACATCCATTACGCGTATAATACACATTATTTTGTGCGCGTTTGGCCGCACACGATAAAAAAAACCGTTGTGGTAGGTACTTTGTTGTTTTTTTTTTTCAAATTAATGCGTCAGCCGTACCGTGGCGGTACGATAATTAAAATTCATAATACACTTAATTTTCGCGTGTTAAACGGACGGAGATTCTTTGTTAATTTATAACGCATGCGAAGACGACGAACCTTAGCGCTGTTTTCCATATCGTTACATTCGAACAATCTCAATAGCCTCAACCTAAATCCTGTTGTTTTTCTTAGAATCGTCTTGTGTTCTCGTGTCGTTAAGCTTTAAACTGATATCTCGTACAAGCCGAGCGAGAAAACATATTATTATTCAGTGGCGTACTAACGGGGGGGGTTTTGGGGATAAACCCCCCCCCCGAAATTAATGGATGATTTAATTTATATATATATGTTAAGTAGTAATAACATATTTATTAATTATCACATGTCAATGAAAAATAATATCACGAATAAAAATTAGTAATCTATTAAAATGTACGATATGTTTTGTTTGTTCAGGTGTCACGTCATCTAATATGTTAATTAAAAAAATTAAAACCCCCCCCCAAAGTTCAGGTCTAAGTACGCCACTGTTATTATTAAATCGAGATATTTGAAACGAAAAAAAACACACATTTATTTCAAAATCAGTTGATTTTGAAAGCTCAATTTTTCATATCGACAAATTTTCGTTTTTATAATATTATTATGTACGTATATCGTGTTATAATTTATGTTGAATTTTGTACCTTATAGTTGAGAAACGTAAATTGTTGTATTTACTCTGACTAAAACTACTGTACTGTTGCTCTCCGGGGCGTTTAAATAAATGAATATTTTTACGAAACGTTTTTTTCCTCTGTCTCTCTATCTATATATTATTATAAAATTCTCAACTTAAGAACACGCGTAAGGATATGTATATTAGGGTGGTCCTTTGTTACGTATGAAAAATATTAAACATATGTACATCGTAAGTAATAAAAGTAATTATTATATTAAATTTAAATTAATTACACGAAACAGAATTTTATTATCGTGCTATTAGGCGTTATGAAGGAAGTAAAATAAAATTCAAAACAAACGTTTCGCCATTTAAATCGTTTTATTATTCTACAATACGTCTTCTTTAAATACGATTTTTAATTGGACCCGACTGAATAAATACTGAATAAATACAATTATTTCATTTAATTTTATCGCGCGGTATAAAAAGTTATAAAATACCATTTTTTTTTTTTTTTTTTTTTTAATCGCAAAATTCATAATTATTATATCGTTGCGCAATATTTAATTGTATTACAATTGTTTTATTATTATTTTTAGCTCGTGATTTTCATCGCTAAACCGTGTGAGTGTTGATTTCCCTCTCTCGCACGGGACTACGAATAATATTTTAGTACAACACTGTCAAACAATAGTTTTCTAATCGAATGCTGTTTGGAAAATCAATACGTTTTTCACACAGTATCCATAAACATCATCATACTTTGGGAGCGAAAAACAATAGTTTTATTTATAAGAAATCGCGCGCATTTACTAATGTAAAAAAACTTTTAGAAAAGTATTTAAACACGGATACGATCCACTTCAAAAGTATTTTTGAATACATTTCAAATACTTTTGAAAAAATGTATTTAAGAACGAATACGAAAATACTCATCGTGTATTTCAATATAATCAACGTGTACACCGTATGGATAATATGAGTTATCTTTATTTCCTCGTTACACTCGGAATCTAAAAATGAATTTGATTAAAGAGTATTCGAATTTTAAATACAGATCCGCGTGAAAAAGTATTTTGAAACGTATTCTAAATAATAATCTACGATTATTTAAATACGTTTACTCGAAAATATACTTGACATAAGACATAAGTAACTAAATATACTAATTGTATATTAAAATACGTCGGAAACAGTCCTCCTGCGCAATATTTAGTTGGTCAAACCACTCGGAAACCCCGAAACGATCGAACGGACGAGCCGACGGTGACCAGGACTTTTGTCGAGGGGAAGGGGCAAACGCCGCGGCGGCGTCTGCCGGTCGCCATGGGAACGGCGATTGGGTGCCGGCAACGATCTCGGGCGATGGGTTTTTAGGAGGAAGGATCTCGCGGCTATTTGTAGGGCGCCGAATGGATCGTGTTGCGAATTCAGTCGTCGCCGGCGCCGAACGAGTGATATTATTCCGGCCGACGGTGACCTCAACAGTCGTGTGTTAGTAGAGACGTTCGTCAATTTTTTGCGGGTAAGTGGAAAACTCTAATATTTTTACTGCTTTCAACACGACGATTATTATTATTATTATTATTATTATTACAATTAAATCGATCGAGTTTTGAGAGATAATTCGCTCGTTATTTTCGCGATTTTCCAACGAAACCGGACAAGTTTTCGATTTAATACGGTTCAACACGACTTTAGTATGATATCAAAACGTTCGACTAGCGTCGTCGTTCGAAGTTAAAATCAATTATTCAGCCGATCTATCGATTCGATCGAAAGCTGTTTTCGAAAAAAAAAAAATTACTTTTTACCAGCTTTTGATTTTAACCGATTGAAATAACGAATTCGCAATTTTATATTCGCACGCACATTTAGCGTTACTTTGTGTTACTTATCTATATATAATTATTAGAATATTTTTGTGAAACGACAAAACTATCTCTGGTAAATACGCACGCGGAACACTGAATTCTTTATAGGCGCTTTTAAATTTCAACACGACCGTGAAAACGTGAGTGTTTATCAGATTCGACTCGACGAAAACTTATTATTAGATAAAAAAAACTATTTTGAATTCTTATACGTTACATTCGTAAATAAATCGAAGCGATCTTTATAATAATTTAGTACGGTCGACCTGTAGTTAGTGACTTAATAAAACAAAATCATTTATAGTAAATTGTCGGAACGTGACGCGAAACACGACCGGGTTAGTTTTTATTTCGATTTTTACCATTCGCGTGTAATACATGGAAATCGTAGACAGAACTCGTACTGGTCGCGAAATCACGTTCCGATTAATATTGTCAATCGTGTTTAATGTAAAAAGAGTTTTGCTTTTATTGTACGGCGGCGAACAAGAGTGTGTTCCGAATATTGTAAAAGTAATCGCGTCGACATAATATAATGCCGTTTCGAGATTAGTAATAACTATCCATTCGGGTCACGCACTCGTAACGAGCAAATACGTATTTCAATCGAACGAATAGATAATAAAAACGTCCGCGGCTCGATTAAAAACATTTAAAACGCGTTTTCGGCCGCACAAATAATATACTAATTTCAGGTAGTACCTCAATATCAAAAATATTACCTGTATAAAACGACTCGCGCGGCGCGCTTTGTCCGTTGCTCGGCGGTCGAGCACGGTCGTTTTTTCGACCACTCTCTCGACGATCCGATTGGGCGTGTGAACAAAATCGTTTTTCGCGTACGCTACGTCGTCGTCGTCGTCGTCGTCGTCGTCTCTCTTCCGAGTTTTCCCAGCACCTTCAAAAATAATATTCATAAATCTATTAGTGTTAGTCGTTCCTGGTGAGCGATCCTAGTCGGGACAAAAACAGGACTAAAGCGCGGTTAATTGATCGATTTGAAAATAAACCGTGTTGAAAACAAAAAAACTCTGTCTAAAACGTCTTACAAACAATTTACCGCGTTAAAATCTACTGTAAATATTTAGGGGACAGTTGTTAACCCGGCGCTATGGTCAAAATGACCGCACTTTTTTTACATGTTTAATAAAACATTTATATTTTATATTTCAACCATTGATACTCAGTATACCTTTCAAAAATGTTATTAAAAATAATATAATAATATTCCAAGTACATTTAATTTCGTATATATAGATTAAACTAAGATAAATGTGAGATGTCATAAATTGCGGTCATGTAAAACTCGTACATTGCTTTTTTAAATTAGATACCCGCAGTAACTTTGAGTCTTGATCTTTTCTTTGTAAATAAAGTTATATGTTATTAAAGTTGTATAAAAATTGATTTGTTTTAATAAAATTTCTAAACATGCATGAAACGACGATTTTTATAATTTTATATTCTTGAAAATTATAACGCGGTCAAAAAGACCGCGGTGCGACTAACGACGTAATATACACTAGTGCGACTAACGCCGGGTTAAAAAGAAAACAATTTCTATTATCTAATTCGTTGTAGATAATATCTCCGGACTCGTTTAAAATTTGAAATTTTTACACGATATGAAATAAACGTGTATTATATTGATATTATTATTATTCGTTTGTTTCGATTCTTATTGTTCAAACAAAAGTCAAACGGCGTTTAATCTGGTCGCGGGCCTACTCGTTCGAACCATAGATTAAGTATATTTAATCTATGTTCGAACTCTCTTAACTGTCGCCGATCAGATTCGCAGCGAACGATATTCCATCATCATCGCCCGTGTTCGGTTCGACCGAAAAACACGAGTTGGGAATTCGGTCGAAATAATATTATATCGTTACGCCGTGCTGTTCGTATAGGCATAAGAGCATAATATACTAGCAGGCGTATTGCATGCCAATGCCACTCTACGTACACCACTACGTACGTATAATATTATGTATATATTATTGTAACGTCGTATTCCGCACAAGGTTTACAGTTGAAAGACGAACACGTTAATTATGTGTGGCTCCGTATACTTCGGCATCCCGCGACTCCCGTTTTCTCGCAGATAACGTCTTCTGCTTTATTATTTCCACTCCGTTGTACAGCTGATACGTACGTATGCATATAATAGTATTATTTCCTGCGCAGTCGATGAGCGTCGTCGATAACGTCGTGTAGATAATTCGTCTATATTATAATTTATTTAATTACGCGCGGATTATTATAATAATAATAATATGTTTATTTGCGATTTGCACACTAGTACGCGCACAGTATACAGGTGTACGCAGAACTCGTAAATTAATGCGAAACGATGGCGGCGGAAAAACTGGAAAAACTCGACTATTTTTTTCCCCCGAACGACTTCCCAGTAGAAAAAAATAGAAAAAATAACGTTTTTCGCGCGATACGAGAGAAGAACCAATTTGAATTCGATTTTTTTCAAATTTTCGAGCAAATGCGGAAATGTATTGATATTTTCGTGTTTGTGCGATATGAAATCATTTTCTGGAAATTAAAGCCTTAAGCGAACATAAATCATAGTCATATAGATCGACCAAGTCGATTTTCATTTCAAAAACCATCTCAAAAATATTTTCTATTCGCCAATCGTGTTAGACGGTGCGCTTTTTAAGTGATTTCAAGACTTTCCTGTTTAAAAACGACGTTTTAGAGAATTTTCGCGACGGAATATCCCAGTGATGCAAAAAACAAAAAACAAACCAATATCGTATTGAATCCGGCGCGAAACACGCACACTCCACCGACGACGACGTCGTCGGTGGCGTGGGCGGAGGGGAGTCGGTGAAGACGCACGCGGATCGTGTCCGTCGGGTGTTTACGAAACGTGACCGCGGCCGTCGCTCGCGCAAGGCTGCCCGCACGTAACCGGTAGCCGCGGCGGCGGCGTCCGTCGTCATCGTATTATAATAATTCAACACGATATTATAGCGCGCGCGCGCGGACAATAACACCCAATTATCGTAACGACGTGGTTCCAGCGTCTCCGACTGCACAAATCATCGAAATAATCTAAGAATTCGAATAAAACGCGCGAAATCTGCTTTGGAAAGAAAGACCGGCCGACGGATCTGCAGCTCACGATCGGGGACGTATCGAAACAACGAGACCGCGCGTTTTCGTATAAACACTCGTTTCGCTCGTCAATACAGAATACGCGTTATCGCGCGCGTCTATATTTATAAAAAAATTAATACGTCCTCGCCCCGGGGCGACCTATATGTATATAGTCGCTCGATCTCGTTTCCGCGCGTTCAAGTCTCTCGCGGCGGCGGCGGATAATAATAACGATGGCGGCGGAGAGAAATAAAAATAAAATAATAATAAAAACCGATCGGAAACTAGGTCTCGGCGACAATGGCGGACGTCCAAGGGTGCCTCGGTTACCCCGGGGGCGATATAATATGAGATCGCGCGATAAAGGCGGGCGAATCGCCGCGAGCCGGATAGGAGACCGTCTAGTTTTCGGGAAAACTAATGTACTAATATAATTCGCTGTGATAATACGAGTGCAGGCAGAACACACACGTGCGCGTTCGGCAAAGTCTCCGCCGCCGCGTATATACCGTTAACCGGACGACCTGCGGGCGCCGCGCCGCCGCCGCCGGTCGGTCGCTTCGGGACGAGATGAAAACCCGGCGGCGGTGGTGCAAGCGCAGTAATATATTATATTATTATAATGACGTGTTTTTGCCGTTTAACGGCTCCGCGTCGTTGACGGCTTGCCAATTTCGGCACGCGCGCGCGCGCGCAACTTGTAATTATTTCGCTCGGCAAACAGTTTTCGATTATACCGATAACGCGCGTCTGTAATTATAATCGTCGCGAAAGAAAAAATCGCTCGTATTATATTGCATGCGATTTGTCACAACTCTAAATTATCATACGAGGTGTGATGAGTTCGTCGACCGAGTTTGTCGTCGAAAAGAAGAGGACTTTTACTACTTCTACGCTCAATACCGATATCAATGAAAAAAAGGATATAAAACTAAGGAAAAACGGTTACGATTTGTGGAGCCCGTGACGTGGATTCATAGAAATATAGCATAATTTCTATTAAAGCTGAATAATATTTGTCCTATTTCTTTATAATTCCAATCCATAAATTTAATTACTCCGACTGGAATTATTAATGTTTTTTTGCAATCGCAATAATAATAATGTACGATTATTAACAACAGTTATTATATACTTAAACGTTTGGGCGCATAATACACTACTTACTTTATAATATATATTTATACGAGTATAATAATGTTTTTTTGGCGAGGAATCGGCGGGATGTGACGCGTTGTAAATAAGGAAACGCGCGTGGAAATAAATCGGTTTTTTTTTTTTTTATAGTCTTGAATTATTTTTAAACGCCATTATAAGCAGAATGTTGGTATCATAATATTGTTTCGCAAACAATCGGCGGCGCGTTCTTGAAAATAATAAATAATAATATAAATACTCGCGAGTATGGAAATTAAAGACGTGATAAAAATCGACTTTGTTATTTTTCTATTCGTTCGAGATTTTAATCGTTACACATTATTATTATTATTATTATTATTATATCGTCTAAACTCGGATTACAATAGGCACCGAATAAATGTACATAAATTTAATGTAACGCGTGTCTATTATTTATGTGCCGCGGTCGTTGAAACGCTATTAAATTCGCGGATCGGAAGAAGGTGTTTTTAGAGAGGTTAACGTTAAAAAAAAACCACAAAAATCTCGCGTTTGTTAAAGCCGTTGAAACACGACTCCGGGAGGTGTCGGTTTATTATTGTTATTATTATACGCTACTGGTCCCGAACCGTTACGCTCTGATGAGCTTATTTTTAATCTCGTACGACTATCTGAAAAGTACACACTACACGCCGACGGATATCTCTGACAATGGTAAAATCGCGAAACCCTTTTTTATATTACGAAAATAGTAGCCGTTGAGAGAGGGCCGATGGACATCGTTGACGAGCACAAACGTCGCGTAATCGCTGATATATGACATTTCGCGAAAATTCGCGTCGTCCCGTAGAACTGTGAAAAATCGGCGACTTTGCGGAGGCACCGAAACGAAAACAGATTTTTATTTACAAAAGGCTTCGAATTCAAAACTATTTATCGTGTCGGTTATTTGTTTGTACAAATCGATAGCAGTATAGTCGTGACTAATAATTGTTAAATATCGAATTGCTAGGTTGAATTTTACCGAGTTCGTATCATTAGGATTCTCCCGTCTGACTTTTCTATCGTAATCGCGTCTCGGTCAATTCGTTTCGTCGGCCTTGTCGAAAACTATATTATGTATGATTTACGAATCTAAAAATCTGTTTCTTACGTTGTTTCCGGTTTTGTTTCGTTCACGTTATTGTATAAGAGTATACAAAAAATTGCAATTTTTTAAAACAAGTTGGTTTACTCGTCGGTCTATACTCCTACGTGGTGATGTATAAATATCGATAGTTTGGAAAATGAAATCACACGTTTTACTATTTTATAGTGACTACTTCATGCGATTTTCGTACGTTCTTTCTGATATTTTTTGTTTCGTGTTGTTCACGTTATTGTATAATATAGTATACAAAAAATACAATTTTTGAAAACTACCTAGTTGGTTTACTCGTCGGTCTATATACGAGATGATGTATAGACATCGAGCCTGGGAAAAGAAATCACACGTTTTACTATTTTAGTGACTAGAGAGATTAATAAAATATAGATTTTTTTCCGTCGGTAAAAATGCATTTTGTCGCTTGTCGTAAATAATTATGCGCGGAAGAAGAAAAAAATTAATAATTTATACCCAATAACGGATTCGTACGGCATCGTTCGAAGCGATATAGTGGTTTCCATTAAAACTCCAGTGACTACTTCCATATAAATTCCGATCGCCGTGAATATATAATTATCATCGTGTGTGTGTGTGTGTGTGGCGTATCAATTGATCGTGTTCGGTAGGCGCCAAGGGTTTTTTTTAACAGAGTGAAGAAGGAAAAAACGCGCCGTCGCGAAACGTTTACCGATTTCACGATCGCCGACATAACATGGACTCGGGTCCATCGCGAGTAATTGAAACATATCAACGCGTAAACGAGTTATACATTTCTCTTTCCCCGTCTCGTTAACTATTTCGTATCGCGTTCGATGGCGGCGGCGGCGGCGACACTCGGCGTAATTATTAATCCGTTGGCCGGCGCGAATTAATTATTGTTCTTCTTCTTCTTCGCCGCCGGCGATTATCGCGTTGTTATTAGTATTCGGAAAACAAAAACTCCGCGCGTAGTAGGTATATACGTATAAACACGACGATTCCTTTCCGAAGCATATAGCGATCGCAGCACACGCCCACGCTAGAAGTCGGTATATTATATCTTGAAATCCTTAAAATATATAATGTTTTATGGTGATGATGTCCTTAGATATGCAAAATGTTCTGGTAATATTGGAAAAAAATCCGTTCTCAAATCGCACTCGACTGCTATCACTGCGATTGGTTTTCATTAGAAACCAGCCGTTTTATGAAAAATATAACTGACTTGTCGCGAGTAAACGGGGATGGTGTCTATATGATCGACCGTAATCGCTAAACAATTTGAAATACTTAACAATGAAAAACCGAATACTACGACTGATAATATTATTTTATCCGCATTCCACTTTTTAATTGAAAATGATTCGCGAAAAAATGACGTATAAACAACGATAACGGTTATTACACTACGGTTACAGAATAGGACGTATACATAATATTATAAAACGTTAAATTTTTTAAAATATTTGTGGCGGGCCACCCTTGGGGTTTAAAAAATAGTTCATGTCCTATCCTCTCAGAGCTACCGAATAAATATTATATACGAAAAATTTCATGATCACCTGGTAATAACTCTACTGTAAAACGACGGAGTGAAATTTTCATTTTTTTTTTTTCTTTCTTCGATTCAGAATATTTTTCATTTCCCGGACGAGGCGATAACGTTCGGCGACCAGGCGCGTGCCTTGATCACGACCACACGTGTTTACACACGTTTCTACCGCGTTCGTACTCGTGTATTGTGTTTCGACGCGATTAAGCGATTTTTCATTTTTTCCACATGTTTTTCTCACTCGCTACGAATTATTTATCGAATAAATCATTATTACAAACACGTCGTAATTGCCTAGAAAATTTGCATTCGCTCCGAAAAATCCAAACCGTGCACAAACACATTAGATTTGTATTTTGATAATATGATCACGGCGGCGCGGCGCGGCGGGAGAAAAATCCTCGACGTTTTTCGGATGTTTGTGATTTCTCATTGAAATCGAACTGAAGTCGACGAATCGTATAACGGATTCAAAGTGATAACAACTGTTTTATCCGCGTAAAGTAATCGATAACAATACAATATTATTATTATATATCGATAGTGCCCGTTTGTTTATCGCTTCCTCTTCGTGCGGAAAGAAACGACGGCGTACATACGTATTATCTACGTACACGGCGCGCCGATTCGTACGAGTCGAAAACGAACGACTAGACCTTGATTGCGGCGGCGAATCCTTGAACCTGGATCATCATCATCATCATCGGTATTATTTTCGCGGTACAATGTCATCGCGTCATCCGCGCGCCATTTGAGTTTTCACGTGAATCCGGACGATGACATCATCGTCGTCGTCTTGCGTTCACGAGCTATTGACATAGAAAAACAACAAGCACGTTCCTATACGTATACAAACGCATCGCGTACGTGTGCGTGTACGTGTAAAAACGTGACTTTGATTGAAAAACACCGTACCAGTTTTTGATTCCGACGCGTGTTTTTATCGTTGCTTATTGTGTGTGTTGTTTACAAATACGATCTGATATCTCGAGAATAAGTTCGATTTAAATTAAACTGCTCTGCGCGCGAACAAATATTCGTATCCGTGTCTGAATAATTCCTTCGATGTGATCATAACATATTTTACAGTATCTTCGTGTACCAAAAACACGATTCGATCGCATTTCGTCTGTATATTATTTATTCATCATGTACTCGACAATATTAGTACTCGTACTCGGAAAACGTTGTATTTTTTTTTGCCACCGTTTTAACGAACGAATGAAATATTGTCATTTCGATAAAATATTATATTATATCTGTTTCGGCACAGATCGATTTGTAATCTAACCGTTTACACGCCGTAATTCGGCGTCGAATCTTTCTCGCGCTCTCTCGCGAAAACAACGTGGGCATTGCCGAAAAAATGAAATCGGTATTGTTTACAACGGTAACAACAACACGCCGCGACGTTATGTTATGACTCACGCACAACCACCCGATGGCGCTACGTCCGATTTGCATAGTCATTTCGGTCAACGGCCAACCATGACCTCCTCTCTTCGACCTCATAAAACACGATCTGGTCGCACCGAAATATCATTTGCAACTCCCCCAGCTGCTTTACTTTCTCGTCTACTTCCGTGTTAATTTCTCGTACACACATCATGCGCATAAACGCATTGATATTCATAAACGTACGCCTCCGCTAAACTAATGTATTTGATAATAACAACACGCATTCTTCTTAGATATCGATGGCGTGCCACATAATGTGACGTGCGCGTTTAAAACGTAGTTGTTTTTAAAAGTCTATAATATTATTATGTTCGTTTTTTTTTCGTCCACATTTACGACGACGACGTAGTCGTTTATGAATTCGTCGTCTCGCGTACTACAACGTTTGAAAAATATAACTATCGCGCCGCAAATACATTTCATTTTGAAACTCGGTTTCGGCCGCGTGTCTTTGTATCTCGGACGTTTTTTGATACGCGCGGAGTTTTCAAAATAAATCCGCGTTGGAGCAATAATAATTACGTATTTTATACGTTCGCGATCTCGATGCCGTTTAGATGAATTCGTTCTACATAATCGTATCTCATCTATAATAACCGCAATTTACCGGTCAACTCTTTATCATACCGGTTCTCGGGGTTTGGCGATTAATTTCACATCGTGCCATTTATCACCGATGATGTGCACCCGATCTTTGCGATTTTCATTTCGTTCTCAACGCAGGTATTTTCCTTTTTAGACCCGGAGATTCGCGTATGTTTCTCAACCGGGCACGCACACAACCGGTTGTTGCGATTCCGTTATTTAAAAAGGATACCCGCCGACGATATTTGCATATACGGTGTAAGAGAGCTGCATGTGACCGCATGTCATAGTTTTTAGTGACGCGTAATACTAGACGATATTTTACAGCTCGAGTGGTTTTCCGGTCGTCGCGTTCTCCGGAGGATTAGATTTATTTATCGTTTGTGTTATTGTTATGTTTCAGAAATATTTTTCATTATATTTCGACCAAGAGACGCGAGTCATCCACGAGCGTGACCATGATGGGTTCGATGAGCCGAATCATCGTTTTAGCGAGCATACTTTACCAATGTACCTGTGGTATGTGTTCAATATACCTGCAACGACGACATTATTATTAAATAAAATTAATCCGAAACCATGTATATATATATTATATTTGTTTTTTTTTTCATTTCAGTCGTGAACGGTAGAGAATCCAAAGCCAATACGAATCCCACCACACAAGAAACATTCACTTGTCAATCGGAAGGTTTTCATCCCGACCCCTCGGACTGTACAACGTTTTACAGATGTGTCAATTTTGGAGCCGGCACATACTACACCAAGTTTAAATTTCAGTGTTCTCCGGGGACTGTTTTTGACCCGGAAAATTCCATTTGTATACATCCTTCGTCGTCTAATAGAGAAGAATGCAGAAACTTACAGTTGAGCAACCCTGAGCCAGAGCCTAGTCCAGACGAATCAAACTCGTGGAATGCGCCAAACAACGGTGTTTCGAATCAACAAAATCCCAACACGCCGAATAATTCCGGTTATGGTTCAACTGCTCCTGAAAATTCAAATAAGCCGTCTTCCAACTATGATTATGGACGTCCTCAAGCTGGATATCAACCCCCGCAAACCGGATACGTTCAACCACAACCGAGTTACCAGCCTGCGCCACAACCAAACCCTCCACCGAGTTATTACCAGCCCCAACAACCGAGTTACGCGCAACCTCCGCCTCAACAACCAGAATACGTGAAACCTCAGTCTCCGCCGAATTACAACCAGCGACCACCTCAATCTGGTTACATACCAGCATCGTCACAACCAGCACAAAATCCAAACAATAACGAATCTCCACAACCTAGTTATGCTCAACCGTCAGCACAACCGGCACAACAGTTTAATTACAATCAACCCCCTCAATCTGGATACATACAACCTAGTCAACAACCCAGTTATAATCAACCACCCCAATCTAATTATGGACAACCACAAGTAGGAACAACATCACAGCCCAATTATTATCAACCTTCACAGCCCAACTACAACCAGCCCCAATCTACTTATGCACCTCCTGTTCAGCCGGAAGATGGCTACAATCAACAGTCTTCGTCGGCAGCTCCCGAAAGTGAAGTAGACAATGAACAACCAGAAAGCACTAGCGCCAATGGACCAAATTGCGTATCTGAAGGATTCCATCCGTATAGTGAAGGCTGCAGCAAAAAATTTATCAGGTGTGTAGACAAGGGCGACGGGACTTTCATAAAATATGAATTTGAATGTGGCGAGGGGACTTTATGGGACAGCAGTCAAGATACATGTAACCACGCTAATCAAGTGAATTGTGGCACAACAACGTCAGCCACTCCTTCAACCATACAATCAGACTCAACTGTAGCGCAACAAATCACAACATCTAACCAATGGACAAGTTCGGCTTCTTCTAGTTCATCTATGTCAAGCTCAAGTTCAAGTTCTAGTAGTTCTTCAAGCCAGACTTCGTCTACAGCTATCATTAATGGACAAACAAATGGAGGAAACAGTCAACAATCCCAAGGCGCTTCGTCGAATCAAAATACTGCTACAACGGCGGCTATGAATCAAGGTTCGACCCAGGAAGCAAGTACAAGTCAAGGGTCTGCAAACTCTGCCTCTAGTCAAACCAGTGCTGCGGCTAATCAACAAACAACTAGTGCTGGATCTAATCAACAGACAACTAGCGCCGGATCCAACCAACAGACAACTAGTGCTGCACTAAATCAACAAACAACTAATGCCGGATCTAACCAACAAACAACTAGTGCCGGATCTAATCAACAAACAACAAGTGCTGGATCTAATCAACAAACAACCAGTGCTGGATCTAATCAACAAACAACCAGTGCTGCGTTAAACCAACAAACTACTAGCAGTGCCGGATCTAACCAACAAACAACTAGTGCCGGATCTAACCAACAGACAACTAGCACCGGATCTAACCAACAAACAACTAACGCTGGATCTAACCAGCAAACAACTAGCGCCGGATCTAACCAACAAACATCTAACGCTGGATCTAACCAACAAACAACTAGTGCCGGATCAAATCAACAAACAACTAGTGGTGGATCTAATCAACAAACAAATAATTCTGGAAATAAACCAACTTCACCTATGCAAACTACGTTAAAACCGACTACACCTATTTCTACTACAAAAAAACCACCAACATCGACTACTCCGAAACCCACAACTCCGAAACCCACGACTCCGAAACCCACAACTGTGAAACCAACAACTGCGAAACCAACAACTGCGAAACCAACAACTCCGAAACCAACAACCCCGAAACCAACAACTCAGAAACCAACGACTCCGAAACCAACAACTGCGAAACCAACAACTCAAAAACCGACCACTCAAAAACCAGTTAGTTCAAGCACCACACAAAAAGTCACAACGCCATCACCAAAACCTACAACGAAAAAACCAGTTCAACCCACTTCAACTTCTAAGCCAACGACTCAGGCAACTACAAAACCAACAACAAAGCCGACTACGGTCGCCCCTACAAATAAACCATTAACTCAATCAACCACTACTATTAAACCATTACATCAACAACCGCCGAAAAAGCCACCAACAACATCACCAAAACCTGTTACAACTTCATCAGCCCCTAGTCATCAAACACAGTCGCCAACTTCAACAGACACGTGTACTGGAGAAGGATTTTTCCCAGATTCTCAAGACTGTAATAAGTTTTATAGATGTGTCAGCAATGGAAATAGCTTTACCAAGTACAACTTTAATTGCGGCCCAGGAACTGTTTGGGACCATGTTAATAATGTATGTAATCACCCGTGGGCAGTGGATAGAGATTGTTCGAAATCGTTTTCGTCGACAACAACGGAATACTATTCAACAGAATCCACTGAATCTAGCACTTCTGAAAGTTCTACATCTAGTCAAACTAATAATCCAGAAACATCTACCACGTCTTCGGGAAGTTCGTCGTCCCAGACTACAATTAGCAGTCAGACTACTCAAACCGAAACTTCGCCATCGCCTTCTAGTCAACAAACATCTACGACCACTACTAACGAAGAATCGACATCTCAGACACCTTCGAATAATTCCACTGCTCCTTGCAACACTCCGCCAAAACCACCAAGTAAAATAGTCTGTAATGAAAGCGGTTTCTACCCTCATCCCGACGATTGCAAAAAGTTCTACAGATGTGTGGATTGGGATGGTGATAAAGGCGAACGATTTTCTGTGTACCACTTCGATTGTCCCCAAGGAACTATTTTCGATCCCAGCTTAAAAACATGTAATCACGAAGCTTCTGTATATCCCCCGAGAGATTGTTCTGGATCAAGCACTCCACAGACTAGCTCGACCACGGTCACAGAAATGACGACGACCTCTGAAACAAACCCCTTAGTAACGACCGATGGTCCAGCCGAGACCACGGGACCTTCTGATACGAGCGCACCGGAATCAAAACCTACCACAAATGTACCAGAGACAGAACCCACTACATCTAGTCAACCAGAAACAAATCCCCCGACAACTAATCCACCAGTAACAGATCCAACGACGAGCAGTCCAATTGAAACTACCGCTAGTCAAACAGAGACGTCCACGAATAGTCCTACGGAAACAAACCCACCGACTACAAGTCCGTCAGAAACCAATCCGCCAACAACAAGTCCATCAGAGACCAATCCGCCGACAACAAGTCCGTCAGAAACAAATCCGCCGACAACGAATCCGTCAGAAACAAATCCACCAACGACAAATCCGTCAGAAACAAATCCGCCAACAACTACTAATCCGACAGAAACGAATCCGCCAACGACAAATCCGACAGAAACGAATCCGCCGACGACAAATCCAACGGAAACGAATCCACCGACGACAAATCCAACGGAAGTCAATCCCACGACGAGTCAAACAGAAACCACTGAGTCTGTAACTAATCCTACCCAGCCAACGACGGAAACATTACCTGAGACAACAATTACACCCGAAAATACAAATACTACAGACAAATGTCCCACCTTAGAACCCGATCAAATACCATTAGTGTGCCCGACGGGCTTTAAAAGACATCCGAAAAATTGTAATCTATTCTATCAATGTACCATAGCGGATAACAATGACATCAAAGTGTTGGTTCTTGCGTGCTCGAATGGTACGTTCTACGATCAAAAAAGAATTCAATGTTTACCACCGGATGAAGCTGAATCGTGTCCATTGAATGACGAAGGCCGGTCAGAACCACTCGAAGACATACTTCCAACTGTAAGTTACAATAAAAATCAATTTCTAAATTAAAAAAAAAAAAAAAAAAAAACCGAAGAAAATTAACTTTTTTTTTTTTTTCAACAGGTCCAGATTCAACCTTACCAGCAATTATGTCCATCAGTAGGAACGTTTGGCTCTCCGAACGATTGTCAAACTTTCGTCAAGTGCGCCAGAAATGCTAGAGGAATTCTCACAGGTAACATTTTAACTACGCAAATTTAAGAAATTCCATTCATTAACAACCCGTGTGATTTGTTTACGTTTCAGGTAAAATGTACCAATGTCCCGAAGGACAAAGCTATTGGGATACGTCTAAGAAATGTGAGAAAAATCGTAAAATCCCCATGTGTAAAAAACTCGGCCCCAAGATAAATTTGCAAACGAGTTTAGTGCCTGTACTTGCTGAATCATAAACCACAAATTTTTATTAACCGACATTTTGAATAATATGTTTTAGCTCAATCGAAATATTATGTAATAGTATAAGATTCTAATAATAGTTCACTTTTAAGTAAGAATTAATTTTGATTTTTAATATTTAATTTTAATTTAAAATTTGTACTAATTTTGAAAAATGTTTCAAAGATTTCACTAGGCAACAAAATATAAGATTTATTACGTTTGGGTCGCGCGGATAAGAACTTAAAATCTAACTACTTGGGTAAATTTATAATACCCCGTTTTAGATATTAGGTTACTATCCCGTCAATGATTTAATAAATCATTAATTTAATGTAATGTTGAGACTTTTAAATCGTGTGCGTTTAAATTCAAAAATAATGTGCCATACTAGAGAAGTATTTTTGATTTTAGTTGCGTTAATTTTTGAAACATTTTTTAAATATTACAAATGAATACACGTAAGGTCAATACATAATTTTAATACAATAATGTGATTATTTATTATCTTATTTGTATATTTTGTACATATATTTTTTATATAAAATAAAATATTTAATATTATTGAAAAGTACTATCTTATTTATTTATGGTAATAGCATTTTTCCTTAAATGACAAGTGGTTAAATGAAAATGCTTACAACAACATCTATTTTTATAGGAATAAGTTTCATTATGATTTATTATCTACCCAAGTTATAATAATGTACAGTCGTAAAAAAGTATTATTTTACCAAGCTTAATTTACAAAATAGTTACCTATACTTTGAATACTTTATTTTCCTATTGAGAATTGAATACTATATAATTAAAAAAAAAAAATTGTGTGTATAAAATATGATTTATTTTAGGTTTGTTAAACTACATCTACAATGTATCTTGTAAGTTGTAAGACAAAGCAATTAAAATAATCAGGTATGTAATTTTTTAAATATCACTTTGATAGTCAGTACATTGTAATCTAATTTTTTTTTTTTAATTTGTCCTCTACTGATAACTTTTAAATCGTGTGTATTACTTTTTATCAAAACATTAAAACAAAACATTATCTTAAAGTAAAAATGTTTTCAGAATAATTTATTTGATTAATAAGTAGGTTAAGGTGTATAGTATTTGATGGTGTTTAATTCAGAAGTTATTATTTAAACTATTAGGTATTTATTATTCTAGATGTAGGCATAATAATATGTATTGTTGATGAGATGAATTAAATAAAATTAATTTGTCTTATATGTCATTAGTCGTTTGAAATGATATTTTGAACTAGGGTGTTATTTTTAAATCTACGCCTTTATTTGAATTCATATAGTAAGTACAATGTACATCATGATTATTATTTCGTAAGTCTGTAATTTTAGATTCTAAGTGAAAGGAGGAAGCTATTTATTTTACCATGATGTCTGTGCGTGTGTGATGCTCACGATTTTGACCAAAGGACTTCAATCCAATCAACCACAAAAATGTGTTTGGTCATATTTCAAAATTCCTAACAATGTTCTTAATAATATTGCAAACACTGACAAAAAGTTATAAAAACCCAAAATTTACAACTCGATCAAATCAAATATTCGTCATGGTAATAGGATTAGTATTTTGATGGAATACTCTTATAAAGATGGTAATTTTTAAAAATATTTAGACTTTGTTTGTATTATTGATAGCAACGGCGTGTTTACAAGGTAGGCCGACTAAACTCGGGCTTACTCGATTTTTAATCGACCTATTTAGTTTGTTTTTTTTTTTTATGACACGTAAAAATGTAGTAATTATTAAAACACACTAGATACGGTCAAGGTTTATAGATAATATTATTTGTAAACCTTGATCAGTTATCACGTCTGGCAATCATGTAAAAATTATTATTATCCATAATGGGCACATAACGGCAATACTATTACTTACTATCAGCTGTTAAAGGCGTGGTCCACTGTCGCGCGATTATTTATAGTTGTCTTCTGTTTTCGTTTTCTAATTTTTACTATATCAAGTGTAGCAGCAGAGAGAAATGTTTGAGTTGTGGGTTGAATTTGAATACAAACATTCTTGAGATCAACAACGACCGCCGAGCACCTTCGTAATACAGTAATACAATAATTATTATCAATTGAAAGAGAATTAAGTAATCCGTCGATAGATAAGTGATTCTATAGTAGGTACCTAATGTGATCGATATACAATTTAAAACAATAAAAAATCGACGAATATCTTACTCATCGACTCGAGTATTATTCTTTCATCGTTTTGTGAACATTTTCAAAGTCGAGTTCGCCAATAGATCTATAAAAATAGTACATTTTAAGTATTATTAATCAATATCGTTAAAAATTATTGATTTTAAAATTTTCTCACAATACAAAAAAAATAAACCACGTACCAAAAAGTATAGCTAAAACGTATAAATCGAAGGAGCCTAAATTCCGTAATACCGAACAGACCACAGAACAATAAAATATACGTACCCGAATCGTTTGTAAGTTTTAGAGTTTTCGTAAAAATTCAAAATTATACATAATTCGAGCCGAATGACTTGAAAATTTAACACCTAGTAGTTTTTCTTTTTTTTTTCCTACTGGAAAGAAAAACGAGTGAGATTTCATGAACGTATTTTTTCCAAGGGTTTCGTTATTCAAATTTCCATATACCTAGGTAACACACGAGAAAATCGCGAAAATCTGCGTAGTCGGTTAAAAACGCACAGAAATTTCGCATCGAATAACGAATACTTGAAAACGTAAAAGAACGACAAAATGAAAAATAAAAATAAAACTATCGAAAGTGGCGAAAATAAAAATAATATAATATTACAGTTTTTATAAAAGTTACTGTCCGCCGTCACGTTGGACGCACTGCTCGGCCGACGAACCGCGCGTTTTTTATCTGAGAGCAGCACGGGGCTGAGAGGTGTGTACCCTTAACTGTTAACGCGAAAACAGCTGCTCGCGTTGGTTTTCTACGCTGCCAATGTGCGCGATCGCTGCCCGAACTTTCGACAATCCTTTTCGCCCGCGATTAGAAAATCGCAATTACAACTTTCTCAGACGCCGGGTTGCGACGTAGTATCCGTCCGCCCATTCTTCATCGCCGTCGTGCCGCCGTGCACACACCTCATCTTCGCGGCCGTCCGTCAGTCACAATCGTCGTGACGACAACGAAAACAACGCCAGTCGTCGTCACCGTTACAAGTCGTTCTCGTTTTTTCGCCGTCATTCGTTCGATCGATGCGTTAAAAACGGTCGATCTATCCCGACCGAGTTGTAAAGCAATCGCAGCACACTACCACTATGGCGTACTGTAGAACGTTCAAATCGCAAGTGAGTACCAGAGTTCCGTTTTTTTTCGCTCGATTTTCCACCCGTCTCACCCTCGCTAACCCTCCCTAAATATAATTCCCGAGCTCATTGATTCCGTCGTGTCTCAGGTGTCCTGGACGAAACTGGTGTCCGGTGAAATCCAACAAAGATGTTTCCACTCGTCGCCAGCCACGTTTGCCGCCTGCAAAGTGGCCATGAGCAAGCTCGATACCAAGCCCTTGCCCTACGACGTTTTGGAGAAACGCATCAAAATCGTTGCCGACAGGTATGTGTGTTTTCCAAATTTACATTTCTGTGTAGAAAACTAGAGCAGTGTCTCTAGTTTGTTTATACAACCAAAAAATCCGCCTATTCGATTTGATTTTTTCTCTTCATAAATAATAATAATAATTATAGTCCATTCGTTTGACCAATTACATTTATTTATTTCAAATCGTCCTATTGTTATTGTCTTCGTAGCCTTGACCAATTCTATTAAGTAATTTAATTGAAATGATAACAACATTCAACACAAATATATTTATAAAAATCTCCAATCTAATTAATTAGTAATATTATTCTCGTTAATAGCATCTATTTTTATTTGTTGTGAAATACATATTTTATTGGCTCATGTGGACATCATCTGATGAAATCTTTCTTATGTATCATATTTAATTGTCTAAACTAGGAAATAGTATTTGTATGGCTAAAAAAACATGAGCTTTGCACATGTTTGGATCAGTGGACCTCACATCATTTTTATTTTTTCATAGTTGAACTAAGTTACTTATTCACAGTATTTCCGGATAGCTATTATAACTATTTATGTAATATTTATAATCAACTGATAAGATAAAACATTTTATTTCTAATGGTTTTCAGATAGTATAATTTTATTGTTATTGAGTCTTCATAATTTCATTTTTTATGTGTCAACATCTATTTGACTTGCTTTTCTTCTTTAAGTAAATAAATTATATGCATTATGATTTTAGTTAGCGGTCATATTAAAAAAAAAATGTTAACCTACTGATGTTTTCTAGATATCTATTTTTACTATGAAGTCTGGTTAAGTGCCAAAATTACATATTTTTGGGGTGACCTATCTATTGTAGGTTATTGTAATGTTTTTACATTATCTAACACTTACCTTGTATTCACATGAAATGCAAATTCCTTTATCAACTATGAACTTGATATTTGATAAAACTCTAAATATATTACTTTTATATAATTAGTAAATGAGTAAATACTCATAGCTATTCTGGATTACTGTTAATACCTAAGTATTTAAGTATTGACTTAATAACCATGAATACATACCTACTATGATATTCAAGTAATATTAAATAAACGTCTGTAACAACTATAACAGTTTCCAATAGAAAATAAATACCTGTATAAAAATGGAATTTGAATTTTTAGATTTAGTACAATTATTAGATATTTATTTTTCGTACAGATTTAAAATCTGATATTAGTATCAGCCCATTCTACAAAAATAATTGCTCTTGAAATGATCTGTAAACAATAAATAAAATAAAATTTAGTTAAATGAGTATGAAATTTAAAAAATTAAATAATATTACATTACAATTTTAAAAAAAAATTATTCAAATTCATTGCTGTAATAAATGAGTATTTACCTACCTATATTATTTTTTTAATAAGTGTTCTAAATCATCTTATATTTTCATTAATTATTTAGAACTGAATATGTCCATGTGTTAAAATTGTGAAACCTATTTGAACAATTTTATTAGTACATACGTCTATTATATACATTAGAATTAGAAAACAAGTTTATAAGAAGTTGGATAATTGAAAAAAATGTATAGGTACTTTGATCAATAATTGGCTTTAACTAATCTTCATAATGTAAACCATAAATTATTTATCTTGTAGGTACTCGTTGTTGATTAAGATAGCAAATTAAAATAACTTTGTTTCTATGTACCTAATTATACATAAAATATATAACTATTACCTAACTAGTAATTACTATTAATTTTTATAATTATATTTTTCTCATTTTCAATAGATTAGGAAAGCCATTATCCTTGGCAGAAAAGGTTCTGTACTCTCACTTGGACGATCCAGTTAACCAAGATATCGAACGTGGTGTCTCTTATTTGAAATTAAGACCTGATCGTGTAGCTATGCAAGATGCTACTGCTCAAATGGCCATGTTACAATTTATTTCATCTGGTTTACCAAAAGTTGCGGTGCCATCCACTATCCATTGTGATCATTTAATTGAAGCTCAAGTAAATTTACAATCATACTTATAATTATATTATTTAAGATGTTAACATTTATTAATTTTTAATAACAGGTTGGCGGAGTAGAAGACTTGAAAAGAGCTAAAGATTTGAATGAAGAAGTATATAACTTTTTGAAGACAGCCGGTGCTAAGTATGGAGTTGGTTTTTGGCACCCTGGTTCAGGAATCATCCATCAAGTAAAAATAACTAAATATAATATAATACTTTTTTAGGTTAACTAAATAACTTATTTTAAAATAAAATTGTAACTATACTTTTTTACTTAATATAGATCATTTTGGAAAACTACGCTTTCCCTGGATTATTGATGATTGGTACTGACTCGCATACACCAAATGGTGGTGGTCTTGGTGGTCTGTGTATTGGAGTTGGAGGTGCAGATGCTGTTGACGTTATGGCTGACATTCCATGGGAACTTAAGTGTCCAAAAGTAATTATCGACTAATCAATGTTTAATTGCTTTTGGTTAAATTTATAATTGTATTTTTATAGGTTATTGGTGTTCATTTATCTGGCAAAATGTCTGGTTGGACTACACCAAAAGATGTTATTTTAAAGGTAGCTGATATTTTAACTGTCAAAGGTGGTACTGGCGCTATCATTGAATATCATGGACCTGGAGTTGATAATATATCATGCACAGGTAAACATATTTTTGGTTAGAAATCATGAAATTATAGAGCTTAATCTTGATGAATTTTTATCATATTTAAAAAGGTATGGGTACTATCTGTAACATGGGAGCTGAAATCGGTGCTACTACTTCATTGTTCCCTTTCAATCACCGTATGGCTGATTATTTGAAAGCTACATTACGTACTGATATCGCGGAAGAAGCTGCCAAGTACAGTAAATCATTATTGACTCCTGATTCAGGCAGTTGCTATGACCAGGTAAATATTTTTTCAACTAATGTAATATTTGCAGTAATTATTGAGCCAATAATTTATTGTTATTACTATTATGTTGTAGGTAGTTGAAATTGACTTGACAACATTAGAACCTCATGTTAATGGACCCTTCACACCTGATCTCGCTCACCCTATTTCCAAACTTGGTGCCAATGCCAAGAAAAATGATTGGCCTAATGAAATTAAAGTTGGTAAGTAAGCCTATTTGCTTTATAACAAATATTTGGATATTAAACAAAATGAAATTGTACATAATAAATCTTGATTTTATCTGAAATCTGAATTCGAAATATTAATTATAATTTAAGAAGCCTATGTTATGTACAGTGGCCATTTTGTTATAATTTTTTTATATTCCTTAACTATAGTTTTGAAAATGTGATATCAATAACAAAATTTTATTATCTTAGGTCTGATTGGAAGTTGCACCAACTCAAGTTATGAAGATATGTCGAGATGTGCCACAATAGCAAAAGAAGCTTTAGCTCATGGGCTTAAATCGAAAATTCCATTTAATGTTACACCTGGATCTGAACAAATCCGAGCGACAATTGAAAGAGACGGAATTGTAAATAACAGGATTTATTTATCAATTTATTCTCGTTGATTTTTAATTTACAATATTATTTAGGCGCAAACATTGAGAGATTTTGGAGGTACTGTATTAGCAAACGCCTGTGGTCCATGTATTGGTCAATGGGACCGTAAAGATGTCAAAAAAGGAGAAAAGAACACAATTGTCAGCTCTTACAACAGGAACTTTACTGGTCGTAATGACGCCAATGCAGCGACTCATGCTTTTGTTACCTCTCCTGAGCTTGTTACTGCTTTAGCTATTGAAGCTCGTTTGGACTTCAACCCTGCAACCGATTCAATCAAAGGAGCTGATGGTTTGTTATAAATTATTTATTATTTATAGATTTAGAATTATAGTACTCAAACATATTCAAATTGATATTATTTCATAATAATATAAGTTGTATTATATTATGATTTTTTTTCTAGGATTTGTAATATTTTCTTCATTTTGTTTATTGAACAGTGAATATTCAATATTTTATTGAGTTTTATTTTTTTCATAATTTTATATGTACTTAATTATTATTAACTATATAGTATATTAATACAGTCAACTCTTGATCATCAAAGGTCGATGTTTATAAAGGGGTTTCCAATTAAAATAAAATCTCAGTTAATACAAATTTTATGCAAAAATGTAAATGATATTTTATCAGATTACCCTTTATAAATTAATTAATTTAATATATTTTTATAAATTTATGTTTCTTTCTTCACTATAGACTTAAAAATTACTGAGCCAATGTATGCACGTTCTGTGGCGAAATTAATAAAAATATATTTAAACGCCGCCGTTCAAAACCCCCTTGCCATTTGCTCTTATGTTTTCCATGAAAATAACATTCAAATGTTCACTTAAATTGTAATTGTATTTTTAATTATTACTTATTAGTATTAAATAATAAATCACATTGTTCTATTGTTATTGGACCCCAATAATAAAGTTGGTAAAATTACTTAAAGATTTATATAACCAAAACAAACAATGTAAATAATTTAATTACATAATGTATTTCACATTTTTATTTTCAATAATCTTACTAATTCTGATTTTATATATATTTAATTTTTAGGTAAAGAATTTAAATTGAGTAATCCATTCGGTGATGAATTGCCTGCCAAAGGATTCGATCCCGGTCAAGATACCTACCAAGCTCCTCCTGCTGATGGATCAGGTGTGAGTGTGGTTGTAGAACCAACTTCCAAACGTCTGCAATTGTTGGAACCTTTCAAGGTTTGGGACAAAAAAGATTTGGAAGACCTTACTATTCTCATTAAAGTATGTTTACTAATAGAATATAAATTGTTGCAAATGTTATTCGTTTTCTATTTAAATATATTTAATATGGTATTGCTATTTTTTAAAGGTAAAAGGAAAATGTACTACCGATCACATTTCTGCTGCTGGTCCATGGTTGAAATACCGAGGTCACTTGGACAATATTTCCAACAATATGTTCTTAACGTAAGTCTTCTTAACTTTTTTCACTTTATATTATAGTGTTGTAAAATGTTTTATTTTCTCCTGTGCAGTGCAACCAATGCAGACAATAACGAAATGAATAAGGTAAAGAATCAATTCACCGGAGAATGGGGTGCAGTTCCAGACACCGCCAGGGCTTACAAAGCGAAAAGTATTCAATGGGTTGTGTTCGGTGATGAAAACTACGGTGAAGGAAGTAGCAGAGAACATGCTGCCCTGGAACCACGCCATTTGGGCGGACGTGCAATCATTGTTAAGTCTTTTGCTCGTATCCATGAAACCAATTTGAAAAAGCAAGGAGTATTGGCCCTGACTTTTGCCGAGCCTAAGGATTACGAGAAGGTTCAACCAACTGATAAAGTGTCTATCGTTGGACTTAATGAATTTGCTCCCGGCAAGGTAAACACTATTTTTAAACTATTCAGATTTTTATTTTATGTAATCACAAGGACTTTCTCAGAAACAAAACTTAGACTGACGTTTAAAAAATCAGGAAACTCCATACACAGTATTGTGGTAAAAAAATAACTATACCTAAAGAAATTTTCCATTTCCCCTTTTAAAATATTCTGATTTTTCAACATGAAGTCTTGTCAAATTAATAAATTTAAAGAATAAAAATCTATCAAAAGAAATGATATATTTAAATTTAAAATTTGTATGAAAATTAAAATTTATCATTTCTTTTGTTAGATTAAATCAACTGTATAATATAATTTTTGATTAATCGTTTGATATGTTTTTCCACAGCCTTTGAAATGCGTCTTGTCTCACTCCGACGGAAGTAAAGACGAAATCTTTTTGAACCACACATTCAACGAACAGCAAATCGAATGGTTCAAGGCTGGTAGTGCATTAAATCGCATGAAACAAATTGCTGCTGCTTCAAAATAAAACTACAGCTACTTTTAGGATATTTATTTCAATTGTATTATCTATTAATTTATTGTTGATATATATTACGAATCATTTTACGATCGTTTCATGTGGAAAAAAAGAAAAAAATCAATTCTGTATTTTAGTCATATCGTTTAGGCGAAAGAAATTATTGGATTTAGATCCATGGTCACTATTGTTTTATATATTATAATAATAATTGTATTTTTAAACTGTTAATAGATTTGATGTTGATAGTCTTTACACTTTGTTCACTGTTATTTTGCTTCCTCAGAAACCTTTCCCAAAAGAACCAGGTCGCGGGGTCGGCAAATGCTATTTGAAATATCGTTCGAAGACGCCACAACGAGAATGCACGCACGCCCGTACTGAGTGTCGCATATAGTTTTTAAACGGATAGAAGAGAAAAAACAAACAAAAAAAGAAATGATAGAGTGGTACACGTTTTATAATATTATTACATTTACATAGAATTAATGTTGTATGTACATTGGATGCAAATAACTAGGTAACGAAAATGTCCGTATCGATTGTGGACGGTGTCAGTGTATTAGTTCGACGCCGTGGAACTCTCTGGTGAACTTGACGGCCACCACGAAGAACGCGATGCTCTTGACGATGTTCCTGAAACGCGACGCGGTTTAGATGAAAAAGTACGGGATGGGGATGGGCGCGGTATTTCAATGGTTTTTTTTTTTTTCATCCTTCACTCACCATATGTCCTCGTCCTGGTAGATGAGCTTCACCTTCTCCATGGTGGTCCGCGGTTTCGGCTTGACGGCCGGTCCGGGTCTGGCGAACATGTTCTTCGTCACGGAGCGTAGGAACGAGCGAACAACGTCGTGGCGGACGGCGAGAATTTGCTTGAGCACGAGCGCTGTAGACGGCGACGAATCGATATTACGCGAACGTTCGGCGGCGCCTCTCGCAAGTGTGTCGTCGCACGAGGATTGATAAAAACGCCGTATTATCAAATCCTCGGGAATCGGCCTTCCATGGAGGAAACGCGCCGACGATTACGCTTTCCAAGACGGAGAAAGTCGTGTGAAATGGAATATAATATTATATTTTATAAAATAGGATTTTCATTGGAATTCAATATGTGGCTCGAGCGATTGTGATTTATCGCTAAACTTTTTGAATGTCGGGCGGCGCAGACCCTACGGCAAGCGTTTCTCAAACTGTGGGCCGCGAGAAGTCATACAAATTGTGAGAAATTTAATTTATTTTTAATTCCATATAGACTTCACGTTTTATTATTATAAAACAGTAGTAAAGAGGTAATAAACAATAGAAAATAATTTCGTTTACTGAAACTACTTTATTATTCTGTTAAATGTAAAACTATTATGGCGGTCGCGATATAAATTTTTGGAAGAAAAAATTGGAAAAAAAGAAAAAAAAGATTGAGAACCACTGCCCTATGGATTTATCCGTTATCGTATCGCACACGATCTGGCAACGGAAAAGAAGTCAATTTTCAAGTTTTCAAGTTCAATTCGTCGTCGGTTCACCTACCGCAGACGTCTAGTGACACGGTTTAATAGTATTGAGTATCTATTTTATATATATAATAATTAATATGTAAAATAACAGGCCTTGTTTATGTTCCCATTTTGTGACGACGCTGTTTAACTTTTTTCCAATTTTTTTTCACAGAGTTGTTCCGAATACCTTGCCGAGTGTCACCGCGTCGCCCGATATTCAAAAGAGGTTAAAAAGGGTGAAACTAGAACGATTAGCCTGGTCGGAATCGCTGGAGCTTTGAGTATGAAATTCGGTCAGCGGTTTCGTTTTGTATAGTGGAAAGGGGTAAAAATGGAAAAAAAAAATATAAAAAGTTATACTGCACACGGGCGAAGCCGGGTTATTCAGCTACTAGCTAGTAATTACTATAATTTATAATTGAATAATAACGAAATAATATAATAATATATTATAGAAGCGTGATAAACATTTTTTTCCCCCTCGTTATCGAAATAATAAGACCGCGCGATTTCTCGATCTGGCTACACTGCGGCGGTCGTTTTCTCGCGCACACTTTGTGTGCGTTTTGTTTACGCGTTGGTTTTTTCTTCCATTGCGTTTATCTGATTATCTCGGCGCGGCCAAGTCGCAGCTCGTTCGTCGCTCGTTCGTTCGCAGTTTTCGCGCTGAATTTTCCTTGTCAAAAATGTTTATCATCGCAAGTCGACGGCGGTCGTTTTCTCAACTCAATTGACGACAGTCCGGCGCCGGTGTACTCTTTGCGTCTTTGCGTTACGCTGCGAACGCGTTGAACAACGATCGCCAAACGTCGTTTTTATGTTTTCCGTTAATGACAATAATATCGCGAGTGTTTTTTTTCCGTTGACACGCCGCTCGTGATCCGACAAATTTTCCGAACACTTTTCTACTCGCTAGCTTCTCCTCGGTTTCAGTGCGCGATGAAGAATCTACGTTTGCTGTAGACGCGCGCGCGCGCTTGTGTTGTTTCCGTCGTACTCTGTCGGCGCCCCGCGGTTTTTCGCCTTTTTTTTCATTGCGTTTTATAATCGTTTTCATTTGTCTCCTCCGTCATGTCCTCCAATACGGACATCTCGAAGCTGCTTTTAGCAGAAATGCGGGGCATTAACAGAAAATTAGACAGGGTCGGAAATCGATTCCATGACATGGAAGTGAAAATTAACGACATCCAGGGAAAACTGTCCGCTATAACTGTCGTACAGCGCGTGGGTGACGAGATAATGCGCAAATCAGCCAACTCCATTAACATCATCATCCGCATTGTGTCCGTAAGTATCTATTTGCCAATGGTTAACGACCCGGGTTCCCTTATCGTAAAAAAGTTGCGTTGGGTTTGGTTCCGACCGTCAACTGAGCAATCTACAGGCTCTACGTTGAATTATAATAAGTATTTTTATTTTTTTTTTCCAGGGCTTAATGAACATGTCTACAGAACAGTTGGGCAAGCTTCTCGTTGAATCCAGTGCTCTCAAAGAAACTGTACGGCCCACCCTGGACTGGGAATTTGATCTAGTTCCGGGAAAAGGTTGTTCTTTGAATGGGTTTGAACTGTTGGTTGCTGAGCTCAGTACCATAGTCGATTCACTCAGGAGCAAATCTTCTGTTAACAATAATAACAATAATAACAAGAATAACATTGTTCCCATCAATACTCCTTCTATTAATAGTCAATTAGCTCAACCAACTGTTTCGTGTTCCACATTACAAGATCCCGTGTTATCTCAAGAAGCAAATCCTACAATTTTACCAAATTTTGCTGCCAAAACTAGTTCAGAGCCTAAAACAATTACACCCGTAAGTAGCGAAATTGTTCCTAATTGTAGAAAAGAATCTAAAGAAGAAGAAGCTCTTCGGAGGAAATATAAAAATAAATATAGATATCTGGACAATGTGAAAAAACCAACTGAATCTCCAATGGCAGGAGATAAGAGCATACCACTTCCTTACCGTCACCCATTGTATAGAGGAAAAAAATATGTCTGTATAACTAGTGTGATATCAGGTGAATCAGTTGTCAGACCTTTGAGTTGTGTTCAACCACGTATCGTATTAAAAGATTCAGATCATAAAAATTTAGCTGCTGTTCTGCCAAGGCAAAGAAGGTTTGATTAATTTATGATTTTACATTAGTTTAAATCACTTTTAATTATATTATATTTTTATGATTTTAGTACTATTGAAAAGTGTAAACCAGGTTATCTGCCGAAAATCTCCATAAATTTTCCCGAACCTAATGAACCAAACTGCGAAAGTGATGTTTCCAACCCTAATGAGTCCAACACAAAAAAACCCAACTGGAAAAATACTTCATTAAAGAAAACAATTAAAACTAACTCAAAGAATAAGTAAGTTGATCTTTAAAATCGTTTTATTTTAATATTAAAACTTACCTACTACTCATTTCCATAATTCTAACCTATTCAATTTGATATTTTATTTTCATTGGACCTAACTCATGTTAAATAGTTATTTAGTTTTTATTCCTGTTTCTGCAAATTGATTATTTTTAAAGGAATGGTATATAAATGGCATTTGGCGTAGTTTAATAGGGTCATATATTTATTTAACTTCATTTACTGCTTCATCTCACACCCTCAATTACTCTTACTGTTCCTTTGTTTTTATTTAACCATTTATCAATTTATAGTCAATGTTAAAGTATTTGTTAGTTAACTCCATACATAACTATTTATATTGGTACGTCTAATGCCAACTCAACTTGTACTGCTATCAATTTAATCAATCCACGACAAAGTATTATTAAATATATAAAATAATTTATTAAAAACTATTAGGTAAATATCTTTATTATATATTATATGTTACGGTGAAAGATGAATATTGGTCAATGTCGTCATTCTCCGGTGAATGACGTCTTTTACCAAAATGATTCGATTATGTAGGTAGAATATTGGTCAATGTCGTCATTCTCCAACATTGACTAAATCATCTTCTACTGCATTAATATGATCTGAATGGTTGCTGTTATTAAATAGTTCTTCAATATCCTCTTCTGACTTAAGTTTTTCTATTTCATCGTAAGGTATCCCTGCCGAAGCTAACCCTGTTCTCGCTGTACAACCAAACATCGCCTCGTACGGCGATCTTCCAATACCTATTATAAACATGTTTAAATTATTAAAAAAAATTGTTTTTAGTTAATAGCTTACGTGAGTTCAAAGCCCGATTTTTTTGAAATTGCACAAATTTTAATGCCATTGGCCAATCTTTTGATTTATTATCAGCCATCCAAGAAGCCAAAATTTCTTCAACGTCCCTATTCGCGCGTTCAATTGATCCTTGGGTCTGGCTATGACGAGGCTTGCCATGCACAATTTTGATGTCTCCCCACATTTCATTTAAATTTGTTATAATAGAATTAACAAACTCGCGACCATTATCCGAGTGGAGTATAGCGGGTGCACCAAATATTGTATAAATATCTATCAGATTTAAAGCGATTTCTTTGGCCCTTTTTGTCTTCAGAGGTTTTAAAATAACAAATTTCGTTAAATGATCTTGATAATTCATTATATAACAATAATTATTATAACTTTGAGATTGCATGTCAATCAAATCAATTTGCGCTCTTGAATTAAATGCGGAATGTAGAATTGGTTTTGTCACAAGCCCTCTTTTCGGATTTGATTGTTTTACTTGACAATTACTGCATAAACCTAAATATGCCATAACTGCCTCCGTTGTCACATTACAATATTTTGTTTTTAACACAGCCATCATCCTATTTCTACCACCATGCCCTACTGTTAAATGTGCGGTGTGAATTACTTTAAACAACTCGTCAACTGTGACGTAATATAAAACGTCAGATTCATTATCAACTATGGGTTTAATCAATTTTTCTTTTCCCCCAATTGACACAACATCATATTTACGTATAAGTCTATTATTCGTTACTGTTTTTTTTAGTGTTCCAATTTTTAATTCTTTTATTTTTTGAATTTTATTATGATATTCTTCAGAACTAAAATAAAATATGTTGTCACCTCTCTTTTTACTGCTGACAATTTTGTCAATTTCTGCTTTAAACTTCTTCTCCATATTTTAATATTAAAATTAAATACAACTATAACACTTTAATTTAACTTTTATTATATTTTGTAAAAGACACAAATTTTTACTAATAATATTATACACTCGTCACACACTCGTCGCGTATACAACTCGCTATAATATGCCCGTAGATACTAACTAATAAACTAAAAGACTATCTCATATTATTACTCGGGTTGTCGACGTTATTGCTAGTTGGGATTTTCGTTTATCCATCTACTTCCGTCATGATATTTTTAACTAACGAAGCTTATTCGGCACTTACACGCTTATCGCTGATCGTTCACACCGACATAAAAGTATTGAACATCATTCGCCAATTAAACTGGGGATTGATGACAATAACCGGGGAATGTCTGCATTTACAACATTTACCAATTTTTAGGTAAATGATGTCATTTACCAGGGAATGACGTCTTTTACCACGTTTACATCATTCACCGTAACATATATATATATAAACAGCGCCTGGCTGTGTTCAATATAATGAATGAAAAGTGTCTGATGTTGTGATGTGCGTGCTTAATATGTCTCGTTAATTAGAGCATTTGAAATATCCATTTTTAATTCAAAATTAAGCACTACTACTTACATATACTATCAATTAATAATGATAAAAACTTTTTAATATTTATATTATATTTCAGAAATGCGATAAAAAATTCAAAAAGTTCTAGTTGTTGGATCTTTTATAAAAAAGGAAAAAAAGTTATTTAAAATGAAAATGTCTTGAAATGTAGAATATAATATTTTTACTGTGCAGAACTATGTTATCAATTTAAATGTTATCAGCTGCCACGCAAGCACATTTTTCTGATGTTCCCTGAACTATAATGGGTGGTGGGGAATTGAACCCAATCATGGTTTATGAGCAATATATATTATATTGACTTTATTCATACTTTAATATGATTTAAACTACAGATGACATATTATATAGTTTTTGTATCGATGTTATTAAAATTGTCTTTGATATAAAAATTCAATATATTTGCACTTTTTTAGAGGAAAAAATTTATACTTTCAGCTTATAGAAATACTCCTCCGCCTATTAAAGAGAAAAAATCTATTTTAAATTCTACAAACCAATTTTTGTTTTGTTTTTTTTTTTTAAGTTTGAATAACATCAATTTTTACCATCAATATTAATCACTCTTTTCTTTTTTACCGTGTACCTATAAAATTTATTTATTGTTTTTGGAAGCAGATTTAAAAAAAAAAAGAATACTATAATTAATATTAAAATGCAAACATTACCTATGTTGTTATAAAGTTTATCAGCATATTAGAGTTCCTAACTTTTTACATTTAGAACAAAATAGCTTGGTGTGTAATGAATAAGTTAATAATTATTTCTATAAATTAATTTGAAAATTAATTCTGCCGTGTCATATTTATCATTTACATTGATATTTTATTTTTTTTTTTCAGTCAAACAAGACTTAGGAAACTAAGAAATGTGAACAGAATGGTGACTAGGAAATCGTCAGAATCCAGTGTTAAGAAGCGTGCGCCGCCAAGAAAAAGAATCGTAAGAAAAAATACAAATACAAAATGATCTATACGTTCATGGTTATGTTAATGGTTATCATTAAAATGAAATAAAGTTTATTTTGAACAAATGCAGCTAAGTTTTTTTGTAATTTATCTGTAAGTATAGTAATAATTTATTTTAAGTTTCTACTTCCCGGCTGATATAATTATTAAGGACTTTTATTAAGATACAACATAACCACCGTGTACCAAACAGTGTATTATTATTAAATATGTTTTTGTCTGATGATATATTTGTATAAATACGATGACCAGTGGTTAATCACTAATATTGTTATTTTATAATATGTATAAAACTGTTGTTTATTCTATAAGCTGTACACATTTTGACTAGTGTTTTTGTCTATATTTTTTATTTATTATTCAATAAATCTGTTGTATTTAGCTACTCCGTACTCGTCAGTTTGTCATGTACAGTAAAGCGTCTCTATAACGGACCCTCTATTAGAGACGGCATTTTTCTTCATAACGAAAGATCGGTTCGAATAATATGTGAAATTCTACCAAAAAAAAAAAAAAAAACTTAAACAGCTGACAAAATTTGTCGGTCTCGAGCTATTCCCTTATTCAGAGGTTTTACTGTATTTCGATACTAAAAATGTTGGTATTGTTTTTTTCTTTTTTGCGAGTACAACGATATGAACATTATCTTTAGTGTTGTGTTGACGACCTGTTCTTAATTCGGGTGAAATCAATACCTAATAAAATTTCAATTTTAAAATATTATATAATTTTTATAATATTTAAAATATATCGTTTTAATAAAATATCTATAATAAGTATAATACATATTATATATTAAAAATAGCGAGAAATTCACGAAGACGTTTAAAGAAATCAATTTATTCTTTAAACATCTCCCGTCGGTTTTCATAAAATGTCGGTCTTTTGATTATATTTTTTCTTTGTTCTTTTTTTTTTTTTTGATTATAATTTTGATCTGTATTTTCAGGTTAAAAGCAGCCCCCGCTCTTATGTCAATTTTTTTAAACATTTTTTTGTTCTTTTTTCTATCGGATGTTTTGATTTTTAAACCTCTTAAAATAAGGATTTTGGAAATTTATGCGTTTTATTTATTCTTTGTTCAAAGGCTGTTTTAAACGCGTCGTCATTGTTTTACGCAAATGTAATAATGTGTCAAATACTCGGACGGTCCGACAGAGCAATAATAGCAAGTCTCGTCAAAAGATAACCAAAATAAGTTTCTGACAATTCTGCGGCGCCAAGTCAAAGGCATCGAGAACGCTCGTCATAACATAACCTTCGATTTCAAAAAAACCAGGTAAGTTTTTTCGTCTCTGTGTAAAGGTATTACGAATAAATTATATTTGTCGGACGGTTTTAATATTTTCAAAACAAATGTCGGCGGACAGTAGTTCTATTATAGAACAAACAACCGTTGCATTGTATTCTATAAAATACATATTTTATTTTATAATCAATGCTTATTGCGATTGGACGTAACAGCAGCAGGGGCAGGGGTCAAATAATTATTGTTGCTCGCGTAAAATATATGCACGAAAACAATATAATCGATAAAGCGACGAGGCCAAAGATTCGATTAAAGCTCGTTTGAACAGTTTTCGGAGCGAACAAAGCTCGGCGAGTACTTGTTCTGGCTACTACGTAGTGCATCGCGTTTTTTTTTTTTTTTTTTCTCAATCCGTTCGCAATTAATTTCTTTATTCGTTTCTCGGTAAAGCGAATCGCACAGAAGTCGATAAGAAATTCACAGCAGAACAATCGCGAAAACTGCGGTAGACGCAATCGTCTCGTATTCAAAGTTCAAATAAACGAAACGATCGTCCTATTATTACCTACTGGCCGGCCGAACGACGACGGTAAGTCTATTCGGACGGAAATAATCGGCTTTCTCTGACCGATGATTAACGACTGAAAAAAAATTAAGAAAATCGATCCTGAGGGGGGGGTTCAGAGGGGTGGAAATGGAAAAGTTTCTGCTTTATATAGCGGAGGCCCCTTAAGAAAGGATTTTCCAAAATGCAACCCCTAAGGGAGTTGAAAGGATAGTGTTTTAAAAATGGAAAACGTTATTTCTCGATCGGAATTTTTTTAAACTCGGCATACGTGGTAATGAAAAATCTACCAACTTGTTTTTTTTCAAAATTCAACCCTTAAAAAGGGGGTAAAAGTTGTTAAAAATGTAAAATGTCATTTTTTCCAAACTTGGCATACGTACATATTCTGTAAATCGAATAGTGAAAAAATCTATTTTATTATTTTTTTCAAAATTCAATCCCGCAGGGGTTGAAAATGAAGAACGTTATTTCTCCCGCGGCAAAAGCTTTTCCGCGGGCTAGATTTGATGAGATGCAACGCGATCAGCGAGCGCGTGGTAATTTGCATTTTTATGTAAATAGATTATTATGTCATCGAAAATCCCGACGGTCGGTTTACCAAAAGGTATCGATTTTGCAATATCATATTATTACACAACTTTTACCGACATCGCGTGCGTGCGATGAACAATAGAACGAATACAATAGAACTTTTTTCATTGGACGGTCGGATACGATCGCACGCAAATCTTTTGTCATTGGCCGAGAAGCTCGACCGATTGGCCGTGACGCATACGAATTAAGCGAAAACCCGACGACGTTTACACCAAAAAGGTATGGATTTCGCAACGTCATATTTACATAACTTTTACCGAAATCGCGTGCGTGCGTTCCGTTCCTCTTCTAGTCGATTGTTTTACTGCGGAATAATTAACCTGGCCATTTCATATCCATTACATCAACTACATTAAATGACATTTCTTCTTCACGTCGACTTCTTTTGTACAAACTTCTCCTCAGACCGGTCTGAGCTTATGGCATACAGGCTCTGGGGAGCAGCCAAACCCAAACAGAATCCAAGTATTTCAGTAATCCAGACGTCTCCGCCGAATAACCAAAGCCCCGTACTACGTGTCCAACAATCGTTGGAAGTCTCTTCGGACCTCTCCGTACAAACGGTAATGCATGCACTCCGAGTTCAACGCCATCGCAACCCTCTAATTTCTCAATTATCCACACACTATACTCGGTGTCGTGACCTGCTCGACTAAACCTCGACCTTCTCCTCTCTTTTCTATCCTTCTCCCTTCCTATTCTAAAAATCAATTCCTATCCTTAAGTTCTTCCAATCGGAGGATGACTCCTTAATGTTCTGCCGCCCAAGTCACATACTCCTATGGCGCCTATGGTAAATAATTGATTACAGATTGTGTATATTATAATATATTATAAACGTTAAAAAAAAAACCTATGGAATAATCTACACAAAACATTTCATATAAATAATTTTTTTGATTGCAGTGTGTACCTTTAGAATATAGTATGGAAATAAGCGTAGAGAATACCCATGACATATTTTTACGAACGCGTATCTGCCAAATCACAATAGTTCAAGTATCGTCGTATATGTAGATCTGAAATTCAAAAAAAAAAAAAATGTAATCTAATTTGCGGCCATCTCATATTATCACGATGTATCGCTTTCCTTGAGAACACACGTCGTGGAGCCACCCGCTGATCTGGAACAGTAGGCTAGAACCTTTTCGGTCCAGGTATGTGATATCTCATCGATTATACAACATTTTGCGTAGATATGGTAAACTGCAGACTTTCTATAAGCAGGCACACAAACTATTAAAACGATTAAAAATAAATAATCAAAGTAATTACGTATAAATAAAATAAAACACTCTTGATTATAATACTCGAGGCAAGCACCTTTGTTTTATTATTGTTTAAAATATATATTTAATAGTTTGTATTACGTAGATTAATAGAGATTCCGTATTTTCTCGCGCTTTTAAAAACTTTGCCAAACTTTGCGCCGCTTTTGCCACTTTACTCCAACCGCGTCGTTAACAACTGATCGACTCGCTTTCTCGTCGATTATACGTTTATATATAATATAGGGAAATCTCAAAGTTTGTTCGCGCGTAGATTTCAGACGAAAATAACCGCCGGACCAGACAGTGTTTAATATTTTATTTAGGGTTCGAATTTTCACTCGCTTTCACTCGGAATAACAAAAATATTGCCGGACGTTTATTTTTTCCCGACCGATTCCACGACGAGTGCGGTTAGTTTGGTTCAGGGACTCAAACTCGTACGCTATTAAAAACCGTTTTGTTTTTTTTTTTTCGCCTACTTTAGAGGTTTCCAACGGGCTGCCTAAATACACCACAGCACGCGCATAATATATGTAATTATTAACGGCGAATTCGAACTATACAAATATCGTGTCACGCGAAACCGTTCGAACGGAGCAAAAAAAAAAAAAAAACCGTCATTATTATTTTGCAAAACGGTTTGATCTCAATAATTCGACATACGCCGCGATGTTATTATAGGGTTGCGTGTTGTTGTTATACTTACGTCGTCGTCGTTGAGAATTTCTAACGTTACGGCCGGTTATAATTGCGTCTCTGAGACTACGCTGAGCTATAGTAAACACCACAAAGACAAGAAAGCCTGGTCACGTAACGAGGAATGATGAGAGTAGGTGCTCAATACTCGAAGCCGTTTTGAAATATATGTGGAAAAAGAGGCGAGGAAGAAAATCGCGGCTTCATAACCTAAGAGCTCGTCAGCAATCGACAGCATCGCCGGAATGGTCGCCGACATTCGGATAGGCACTCGAAGAAGAAGAATCGCGTCACTATAACGATTATAATTTTGTCTTTCGATCAATAAATAATATCAACACCAGTCGATCGAGACAGAGACACAGTCGAGGGGTAAGAGTAGTATAGTGTTTTGTATGTTCGAATTTCGATGTAAACGTCATTTTCACTTACTCTAACCGTCAATTTCTACTGACTGTTGAAATGGACTCGGAACGTACGTGTACATATTTTAAAATATTGATATTTTTCGACTCGCAGGAGAAAAATCGGAGCTCGGAGGTAGAAAACGCGTGCGAAATCTCCCTGTAAAAATGGACTCGGAACACACGAAACACGCTACTATACTGGTAGTAACGAAAAACCGTTATACTCGCAAGTCAGGTAGGGGCTATTTGATAGGAATCGCGTTTTTTATCAGACCGATGTCTAATGCGAAACGGAAAGAGCGTAATCGACAGTCCTAATTTTAAGATACAAAAATAACGCGTAAAATACATAATATAATTATTACATTATAATTCGTGTTCGTGGAGTATCACTGTGTGCACGATAATGCCGTCTTAATTTTACTCGGACATGGTTATAATTCGCGTGTGTACACGAACGTCATTATCAATAACTAATAGCTATAATGAATAACCGACGACGGCGCGGACAATTAATATAACGTACGGCATTTATAATAGTAGTTTAACCAACGCGCTTACACGGTCAACGGGGGACCTTCGATTTTAGGTCATGAGCCAGCGGCGTTATAAACGATTTTTATCCTCTTCCAACGATAGCTCGAGAAAAAAAAATAAAAATAACTATTTTCCGATCAACAGGCGTTCGAAACACAATAGGTTCTATTATTTCACTCGACCTATGAACAATGAGCGCGTGTGTGCATAATATCTATATAAATAATTGTCCCAAGTGTGCGATAACCCATACAGGTACCGAGAATCTCTGGGTGCTGCGCGTACCTAAATAACAATAATAGAGTTGGAGTGCATTTTTTTTTCCTTTCATATCGTTGTTATTTTTAGTAATTCGACTTATTCGATTAGAGCGCGCGCGCGCGCGTGCATCAGTGACGTGCTGCATTTTACCGCGCTGCATTTTACGCGCATTGTGCAACGTAAAAGTCGTGCGAAATTGTTTACATAATAATATCACAATGTAATCTAAAAACGTTCTAAAATTCGAAACGAAAAAGAAAAAAAACGGGCGGCCGTCGATTATGAGTTTTTGCGTCATCGCCAGTGCGGCCTATAATACGTGTACGTATTGTCCGCGGCGTTTATCGAACAAATGTCCGAAATATTTACGCCGAAATATGCGCGCCGTCGCCGACGGGCTTTTGTTTCGTTGATATTATGACGTTTCATTAAGTAAATTCGATTGTTTATACGTTTTGCGTTCACCTCGACAACGCGCTGGTTTTACGTTACGGTTTAAATCCGAGTGTCTTATATGAATAGGACATTATTATCGGGGCTCGCGCATCGCGCATATTTTTCTCGGTTCGTCCCGGAACATCCAAAGTGAGATACGAATTACGTTTCACACTTGTCTTTGTTTTGCTATTTTTCGCACGTTTACGGCGGCGGTTTTCATTGCTGTTTTTCTGGTATATTTTCACACGACGTTGCAGGAAATAATATCTCACATTTTGTTGGAAATAACGATTTACTTTGAAAATATATGAAATAATTTAATCACAAGTATATGAGTATACTCAAAACACGTTCGAGTAATTTAACATTTTTGTTATAAACAGTTTATAATTCAACCGGTCCGGACCAGTTAGTCCCGACGTCTATGATGAATCCGACAAAATCGTAGTAAAATAACATGAAATTTTCTTTTCAACTCGAAACGCATGTTTTCGAGTTTTCAAGTGCACGAGCTAAAAAGTAACGTTTTTAGCGCTACAACTCTTCCGGGCCCGGGATATTATTATACGAGTACTTGACAAAAATCATGTTACGCGTGCTCCTTTTGAAATCGTAATTTCTAGATAACATACCTATATATCGCGCGACGTTCGCCGTTACGACAACGCTGTCACAGTGCACATTATTAATAGCGCTTTTGTACGAAATTAAATTGACCTTAACCTTTACGTCCCGAGTACTTGTGTCGAGTTTCGAGTACTTACGTCGAGCCGCTAGTAAATAAGTATCGTATAGGTACTTCCGACGTCGTCGAGTCGCTTTTATAAAAACGAAACTATAATTTTTTTTAATTTGTCCGGGGGGAGGGGCAGGTGTGAGAGTGATTTCTTTATTCGAGTGAAAAAAAGGTTAGGAATCACTGCACTATAAACGCGCGGAGCGCATGTTATTTATTTCAAAATCTGTGATTGTTAGTGTACATATTGTTATGCTCCATCAACCGCGCGGACTCGAACAACAAGTTCCTTACAAAACGACCGTTTGAATGTGTGTGTGTGTGTGTGTGTGTGTGTAGAAAAACAACGTATTTATGTCGAAAAAAATTGTTTCGAGTGTACAAACGGTACATTATAATATGTGCGGTTTGCCAATTTAAATGCACCGCGTTTATTATCATAACGAAACTGCAAATACAATGAGTCGCGCAATTTATAATAGTTATCTCTCTAATCATCTGTAGTTTCGTGCACGGCGGCCGTAACTACTTTGTAAACGACTGCATCCTTCGACAGAGTTCTTAAATAGTTACGCGCGCCGATGTAACACGAGGTTGCGATATTTTTAGAAGTAATATATTTTTCTCTAGAAGTTATCGTCCACACGATAGTTGCCGCCGAAACGATTGGATCACGATCGATAAATCTCATTGGACTTTACGGAATATCCGAGGGAACACTCGATACGTTAATAATATTTATTTATTTATTTATTTATTTATTTATTTTATAACAATACGGGACATGCCCAAATTACAATATTGTAATATTATATATTAAGTACAAACAGTTAATAATATATAGTAGTGCTGATGGATCCTTATTGGCTATACTCATCATGCGGAATAGTGGCTGGTTTTTTGCATAGTTGGTGTTGCATTTGGGCAAGGAAAAAATAATTAATTGACGAGAATGAAAAGATGGAACTTTAAAGTTAATTTGGGCTAATAGTTCAGGAGAGTCTACGAGGCCATCAATAATAAGACGTCTGAGGAAAATCAAATTAGTCTATGCATGACTGGAGAATAATCATGGGGTGGGTGATCAATTTTTAATTTGTAAGCTGCAACATTGAGGAACTTACGTTGTTTATATTATCCGATATATTACACAGAGTTTGGCTCGCGAACGATTTTTTAGCAAACAAAATATGACACGTCTTGTCCGTAATGACTTTGTAATCGTTTCGATTAGATTTTTTTAGTCATTCAGACGACTTATAAACGCCCGGAAAGCCGCGAATAATATTATGTAAAATCAACGCGATAACGCGTGCCCGAAACGATTAAATGCAAATAAAAGCGTGTAAATGGAAATAGAAAAATCTAATAATACGCGTTTACGTCCGTATTCGACACGTGTAGGGTGAGGTGAGGGTCGATTTCGTCGGATCGATAATAATATTCAACCAGCTCGTCATCTATGTCGACATTATTTAATTACGGTAAACATTATGTGAGCATAACATAATAAGGTCGACGAAAGCCTTTGGAAAACGTTAGTAGGTATATAGTTAGAAGTACTAATTTTACACAATCGACACATTAACGATTTCGCAGGCACCGCGGCTATATTATATATATACGTATTATCATCGTTCAATTGCATTTTAATCGTCGTGACGCATAAGCGTGCATTATTGCATAGCTCGGTTTACGTCCGTCGTGTTCGCGCGCGTCTTTATTTACTCGTTTTACTCGCAGGACGTGAGATCAATCCCACCGAAAATCGCCCTCTCTTCGCTCGCCCCGAGAAAGTAGAACAGTAGAGCTTGTCCGTTGCGAAGTGAGTAAAACATTTTCAAACGCGTTTTTTAATTTAAAGTACTCTCTAAACCCAATCGTCTAGTTTGTGTTTTCGTAAATATCGTCCCATTCGATCGAGATCGTTCCGATCGTAGCAGTATAAAAATCCAGAGCGCCGCACGCAATTTTCGCATTTCAAATTTATCCCAGTCGCTAATTATTATTGCGAGTACTAATAATTTACTATATTAACGACGATTGATTTGCTATTAATTGCAAACGTATCGTTCGTATTATCGATTTGATCGGAAAGTTTAATGAAACCGACGACGGATTAAAAAGTAGACTAAAACGATAGGGAATAATTATTTTGAATATCGTTGAAATCGCAAATACGTGAATGTCTATGTAAAGGAATTTCATGTTAAAAACCTTTCCCGCAATTTTATTCTAAACCATGTCGATGACCAGACGTAATATGAATAATATAATATAAATCATACATATTATTATCAGTAGATTATATGTATAATATATATATATATATGAAGTAGATGTCGGCAGATACTTGACAGTATCGTTTGATATACTTTAGACAAAATCGTGTTTTTCTGTTGTTTTTGTCACCGGTCTTCGTAGTATATACAGTATAATACGGCTGAAAGTATGAATAGAGTTCGCCGACCTACGACAACATTATAATAATACGTTAAGTTCACTGACACGATCGTGTCAAATACGTACTTTGATAATACACGATTTATTGTGTTTTAATCAGTTTTTTTTACACGTACGACGCCTATTTTACAATGTATTTTCGTGAATACATACAACGACGCGGCGGTGTGCAGGACTCTGTCGCGTTACGTTCTACGCGCCTTTGCGGGGTCCATATTATATTCCCGTTATTGTAACACGATGTTTTCGCAGGAATTGGAAAAATAAAAATAAGGACGGACCAGCTAAGAGTAGTCGAACAATCGAGCTAGCGTTCCAAAGCGCACGGATCCAAATGTAACCCGCGGGGGACGAATAAAATAAAGGGGTACAATGAAGAGTTGCTCCTCCCCGAATTCAACCACTGCGTGTCATTCGCAGGTCCTTACAGTGAGTGAGTATTTTATATAATATATCCCGGCCTCTTTTTTGGGTATCTTGGTGTGAGATTTTCATTTTTTTAACCGGCTAATCAGGGTTTGGTTTTGTCCGAGACGACTTTTATTAAATTTAACGATTTGACGTCATAAACGCGATTACCTACCGACGATTATTATCTATTGACTAAACGCGAACACGTGTTGCGCGGCGCACCTGTATAATTTATTTGTTTGTTTGTAACAAAAACAATAATAATTACGAGTTCGTATACGTATATTGTGTGCAACCGAGTATAACGCGGAGGAATCTCTGGAAAAATTTCACGGCCGAGTCGATTGCTTGGTTTGAGTACCATAAAGTAAGCACCTCGGCCGAATACTCGTCGAACCGATCAAGGTTTTGCACGCGACCCACGACGACGCGGGCCGAATCGAAAATAAAAACACGTGCTCCCGGAGTCTAGGCAACATAACGTACCGTAAGTCCGAGTGATATTATATTATGCGGGGTCGGGTCGAAAACGCACCCGCGTTTAAAATATAATATCTAGTAAGAGTACTACAATAGACACCGCGCGATCGTACCGCATTCGTTTCGCTAAATCCAATCGTTAGCCGATTTCAAATACACTGTTCGTGCGTCGAATAATACGTTTTTTTTTTAATAATCAACAGGCATGGACGATATTATTATATTATTATTAATTAATTCGTCTTTTGGCGCGCGCACAGAATTACAACTGCGAATGAAAATATAATGGCGCGACCGTCGATGATTATATTAATGTGGATTATTGTTATGCCGTTTTTGGGTTCTTCTACGGACAATGTGACTACATTGATCGATTTTCCGTAGGTCGCGAATGACGGTCGTTATTTACTCGTAATTACAAGGAAACACACGGAAATCCTGCGGAAAAAACAGGAATATTGTCCGACACCCACTGTCCCGGTGAAATTCGGTTTGCACGCTTTTTACTGTTGACGGGCGCCTCTCCGACTTCACGTCGTCGTAAAAACACATTGTAAACCGTTTCGGGTGTCCTTTCTCAACGTTTTAGTCGAATGCAGCTGTGTGTAGACTGTGCGCAGCGACTAAATAACGATACATAATACAGTGTTACGTCATTATTTTAAACATCAGTTGCAATAACGATACCTAGCGATATCGCTTGTCGTTTCTCAAAAGAAAATAATAATTAGGTACTTCTAAAATACATTATATACTCGTTTGTTTTGACCACCACGTATTTACAATAGTTTATTTGAAATTATACTATCGTTAAATTTTATTCTCTCGCGAGTATCTACGGTAAAATGAGCCGTCAACTCGTGTGGGCACAGAGAAAAAACAAACAAACGATGCGCACATCGGCCCATGTAATTCGAAAACCAAAACCGGAACTGGTTTCGAAAACGACGTCTGGGGATAAGGACGAAAATATTATAATACGGTCGTTCGGGAAAACAATACGCGTCGTAATAAAAATCAAAAATATATCACGAAGAAAATTCAGAAAGTTTGATGTCCGAGAAATCGAGTAATCTACAACATAAAAGCGCATACATAATATTATTATATTACGACGTCATTCGTGCCGAAAGGCCTAACGCCAAACATTCGTTTGCAATGTAAACGTAGAAGAACTGAAAAAATAGAAACGAGACGTCCGAGCGTTATGAAAAGAACAATGTCAAACTCATATTGCGAGACGTACGAGATAACGACCTGAAGAGTTCCAGAAAGAAAAAAAACAACAGGACGTATTGTTATTTGAATTTGAATACAGATCGTCGTCGGCCCAAAGTGAAATAGTACGTATATGAAATCGACAATGTATTGATTTTTTACTAAACGATCACACTGTCGAATCAGCGAGTGAAAAAACATACGTAGTCGCGCGATGATGTATTTGCGGCGCATAAATTACCGCTCGAACCAGTTTTTTTCGAGAGCAAGTGTTTGGCGAGACGTTTCGAGTTCGGTGATGCAAACTATAAATAGAAGGTGCGTGTCGCGGAATCGTGTGCGAAAAGAGAGAGAGAAAAACTAATCCAATTATGTATCTCGCATTTATTCTCGCTCTTTCCCCTCCCGTACGAGTACTACTCCTCGATATCGAGGTCGTTGACTTTCGCTGTTGTCGGACGGTATTTAAAATTTTTATTATTAATAATTTCGCGTATTGTTCAATATCGCAATCGTCTATTATACTACTCGCTCGCTCGTTTCGAGCGATATCATCGCGTCATAACGCTATTGACACGTATCGATTCGACCGTATACCGTTTTCCGGCTCTCTCTCTCCTCCCTCTGTCATTGGGACCCGTCCAGTGTCTTTTTTAGGCGGACGGCGAAGTATATAACGAGGTTCGAGACGTAAGACGACTTTTGGGATTTTTATCCCAGTCCTGTACGTCGCTCAATTTCTAATCGATTACATCATTATGAAATCGTTTCGTTGTTCGCGGGCTTTATACCACGTTTTAGTTGGAACGTTTTTTTTTTCGACATTGCAATCGACGGTCATCGAATTCGATATTTTGGAAGATTCGCATACACGTCAGAAGTAGTAAATAATTAGTATAATTATTATCGGTACGGTGTAATTAATAGGCACCGAGACGACGCCGTTAGCGAACTCTGCTCCCTCTACAAGTCAGTCGTGTCTCTATCGATCTGGGCGCGACGAATACATTTGAAAAAATAAAATAATAAAAGCACGACGGACACATTTATATCGGTTCCTTTTTTGGTTTTCCGGTCCGCCGCCGTCCGTCGTTCGATTTACCCCTTCTCGTTGGCGTCGTTGGCGTCGAAAAATTAGCGTTCGAGGTTTTTTAATTCGTAACTATATTATTATTTCGTTCCTTTTTTTTTTTTTTTTTTTATACATTTCTCCGTTCTCGTTGTTTATCGTCGTTTATCTCGGATTTTTAGTTTTTTGGCGTTCGCGCGGTATCTGTCAATAGATCGCACACTACGGCTCTGATATTTGTGTTATTTGCCGGCGCACGTACCAGACTGGCGCAGGCGTTTCGTTATCTTTTTTCCTGTGTCGGCCAGGGGATTGTACGATAAAAAAATAAACAGGTATGCAGGTTCACTATTTTTCATGTTTTTCCATTAGCCGCGCGGCGCGCAGTCGAAACAGTTTAGATTTTATCGACAACTTTTCTTTCTTTTTTTTTTTAATGAGCGACACGGGTGACATAATAATACGTGTACACCACGACGCGTAGAAAACGAAACGCCTACAAGCGTCGTCGGACGGTGTCGTCGTGTCGCGATTATGTTGAAATAAACAAACAAAATGTACGATTTGAGTATTATTCTTTTTATTGACGAGAGATAAGAGAATTTGAACTTCGAATCGCGATCAGTGTTCTCGCGCTGCAGGTACAATCCAAAAATAAGTAAAACAATAATAATCCGTGTCTATACCGCGACGCGTTTTTCGTCGAGTTCTTTTCAAAAAACGATTAATTCTCGCGACTTTTTTTTCATCTCATCGAGGCTGTGTGGTATTCGTTTCGAAAAACGATTCACGCGCCTGTCCTCCTTACGTACGTACGGCTGTTGTTTAGTTTCGTTTTGCGCCGATTGTTTATTTATTTATTCGATTTTTATTTTTTTTTTCTTGAGTAGCCAAAACACCATTACTCCGACTGTCGCGTTTTCTAGTTAATTAGCAGCCTCGTCACAATGGATATTGTGTCGTTTCTGTTATAGGCCGAGTGCTGCGATTTCAGACTTTAGCAGTCTAGAACCGTAGTAAACGATCACGGCCAAACGTGATTGTTACATTTTAGGAACCTGTACGTACGAATTCAACGTTCAAGGATATTTTTTCATTTAATAATTTTAAAACATCGTCAAAATCGTTGTGTGCATGAGCAAACATATTTTCACGATATTCGTTTGGAGCAACGTACTCGGCAGATTGTTTTATACGCATTATCTACGTGTTTTATCTTCTCCGAATTGAAAGAAATGAAAATCCAAAACCGCTGAGAATTTATCGTTCTTTTGAGGAAAAATAATTCGAACAAAAAAGTTCATACTATATTGTGTCCCGGACTTTTAATCGTCCATCGAACATTTTAGGCCCTCTATTTTTCCCATCGACTTGTCGATATCATCAGTCCAAGATACGTTTAGGTGATTCCGAATTACAAAAAACAATACGGAACTCTATTATCCTCCAGGATTCTTCGGGTAGACTTTTCGTTTTTACCTATATTTAAATCACGTGCCCGCTGTTATACGTCATAATATTGTCACTTGGTTTTTTTATTCTTCACTAGTTAAAATCGACCGAACACGTGAATTTATTTCAAACTTACTATTCGTCAGTTAATTTTTTAATTTATTTATTTTCTACGAATTTCGTATTATCGGTTTTCTGTTACTATTTATGGTAATATAACATATTATAACACAGCATTACGTATATCTTTTTATGAATATACGTAGTTGTCGAGTAATTTTACCGAGCAAATGTTCTTCAAAATAATTCAAATCATTTCGGATAATTGATTTTGTCCACGATTACTTGCCGTATAGTTATAGCTTGCTCCGAGGTATAACTCGTTACTTCAGAACATTATTATAATAAACGTAACCGTATAGATTATCCTGTTCTCGGTCTAAAGGATAGACAATAATAATTGTATTAAAATATTATAATATGTATTACTATCACAAAAAAAAAGCACTTACGTATTATTTTACTCGTTTTATTGAACATCGTTATTATTTTAAACACAGCCGATTATTGAGAAGCTAGTCCGATATAAGTCATAGTAGATTATACCTAAACCATGAATTAAATTTATGACCTGCCGCCGACGATATTATAGTCCTAAAATTAACTAATCATAATATTGAACTTATTCAAAACGTATCCGTTCGATGGGCGTTATTTAATACGCAGTTTTAAAAGAATAATTGTTGAGTAGTACGAGTAATACTTAATAATTATAAATGTACCGAAGTAAATTGTCTGTAGGTACGCGCCACCGATGAATAAATGAAAACAATTCGTATATAAAACACTCATGTTTGCTTGATGTTTTCATTATATTTGATTTAAAATTACGCACAAACTAGTTATTTGTCTGGAGAAAAACGGAATAAACTTTTGTTGGCCTTGATAGAAGTCGGAGTCGTTTCTAAACGTCATTATCGAAAGTAGTAAAATATTTAAAGCCCGTTAACGAAAAGATAGACTCATTTTATTAAATTACCGAACGCTGCAGTCCTTGTTGATTTCAACTCTCCGAGTAATTATTAGAAAAGAGTCGAATAAATACCTACTGTAATATTTTTTATATATAATATTTTTTCTCTCGAAAAAACGCTTTGAAACAATAACTTTTAAGATTAGTACACGTAAACATATAGACTCGTGAAACGAAGTTTCAATCAAGTCCTCAAAACATCGTATTTCGAATCAGGTACGGTTTCAAGGACGCTCTATGGACGCTCGACTCGTCGAGTATCCTCTGTCGTCTAGGTCACCAATAAAATGCACTTGTTCGTTAAAATAATCGTTTATCGTTAATAATTATGCCAAACGTATTTGATTCGAATCAACGTTTCAATTCAAAAACACACAGATAAAAATATGTTTTATACGAATAATCGATGAACGAATGGGAATTTCCATTCGAGCCGATCGGCTATCGGTCGTTTCGTGGTCACGCGTTGTTACCAATCATGCATTTGCCTATTATCTAATTGTAAGAAATAAAGTTCCAACAGAGGGGAATAAATAAAAAATAATATAATATTACATAAGTTTCCTCTTTTGGCGTTTGAATTATTGTATTACGCTTGTTTTTTTCGATGCGCACAAATAAAGTTTGAATTTTAACAAACCGTGACATAATATTATATTTTGGTATTTTAAGCAGTCGAAAGGTTTTTTATTTTTGTTAAATATTAACATATAAAAAACGACGTTTCTCGTTAATAAACTAAAACAGAAAGGTATAATCGAATTGTTTTTTTTTCTCGCGTCCCTCGTGTCGAAATTATTCGAATCCTTATCTAATTCGAATAATATTATAGTTTTAATGGAAACTAAATGCGTTCAGATCCAACGAATTTGTATTTTTCATTTGATTTTTTTTTTAAATATATTTATCTAGTATCGATTCTTGAAGTATAACACGACGAGTGTGAAATGTGAAATTTCAGTGGATCGCGAGCTCACCACCCCGTTTCACTCGAGCCGATTTTCCAGAAGTTTCTAATATAATGAAAACACCGATAAATCGGGTACAACGATAACGGCCTACACGCTGCTTTTGTGTGTGTGTTTTAATTTGTTTACCACGTCGTCGTCGTCAAATAACAAATCGATTATTTCGAATCGCCGAGACTGCGCGTCTTGTTTATTTCACAACAGTCGCGAGTCGTAATGATAAAATGATGGACGGATCGATTTGTTATTGTCCTTTGAACCCGGTACGCCTGGAGACCGAAAAGCGATTTACGATTTTTCCGATTTCGAGCGACGCGACGACGTATAAAGTAGAATATTATTATTAATCTTCCGTTCCACGTTTTATCGCCGGCCGGCCGACTACTCCTCTCGATTTATTTGTTTTTTTTTTTTTTTTTTTATACCCGAAGCGAGATAAACATTTAAGAATTACAAATATGTGCAACGGACCAATTGAACATATTATTATTCAACTATTCCATTCTGCTATTTCCCTCGCTCATATTATATTATAATATGTCAATAGTCAGATTAATTCTCTAATGAAAACATCGACTAGAGAAAAAATGTGTTTTTTTTTTTTTTTCCGTCGTATTTTCAATATTTTATCTGATAGAATACTTAAAAATACAAATCCACTTCGAATAAATAATTCCCGTCGGCGGCGTGCAGCTTACCTACCACATTCACGTTCATTAATGCGACCAGAGGAATTTAGCTATTAAAAAAAAAAAAAAAAAAAAAAACTATCCGACAAATCCTCGCCGCGCATATCTTTACACCACCGGTGCACCGTCGTCGCGCGTCGCCGCGCCGCCGTCCGTTTAATTTACAACGCCGAAGAAACTATTATAATCAATTCTCACGCGAACCGCAGGTATTTTCGGGATTTAATTAATACCGCAAACGTATTTCTGATTTTTTTTTTTTTTTTCCCCCGAAGTCCGGCGCAGGCGATTTTCAAGCATCGTCGTCGTGTAGAGAGCATTGATGCCTCTAATTTTTAACGACCGGCGCGTCGTCGTTCGGAAGAAAAAAATCACAAAAAATACGTTTTGAAAACCTGTTTTTGACTTTCATCAAACATTCATCCTAACGCTGCTGTGATACACGCCGCTCCCTTCGCCTATTCGAAATATACCAAGTCATTTTACCTTGAAACATCTCCTAGGTTATATATATTTATATGTATTTCTCGCTAACAATATCTCTCACCACAACAAAACTTGTTCACAGCCGAACAGTTTATATTATAATTTTTTTTCTACGCGCCGACGCGACGACTATGAATGCGCTTTTTGGGCGAAACACGAGCGCGCGCGCGCGTGTGTTAAACTGTTGATTTTTTTATACGAGTCTTGCGGTCGCATTGGCAGCCGTAGCGACTGCAGGCAACTTCTCTGGGGCCTAGGACCGGCCGCCGCCGCCGGTCGAACGCGCGTTGCGTTGGTGCAACACCAATCGTGCCAACATTTTGAAAGCAATACTATTGGAAATTTAATTTTGAAATCGTTTCGTATATGGGACGTACGTGTATGACGGCGGAGTCGACTACTCTTTTATTCCGATTAAATTGCAAGCGGCGGCGTTCTCTATGAAAAAAAAAAAAGGATAGCTAGTCTGTTTGCGGTTAGATGGAAGAGGTACTTATAACAACCGATAGCTTAACATTTGAAAATAAAGCGTCCGTGTGAGTCTTATATTTCGTCGAAGATGCGTTTTTTTTTTTATTAATAGAACACGCCAAAGCCGACTCGTCATTGTGTTCGGGTATGTATTATATTATGTACTCACTCGATTCCTGTACCTGAAAAGTACGTCGTGAAAACAAACGAGTTCGTTTTAAAGTAACGACTCATTTGTGTTGATATTATAGTGCAAAGCAGAAGATGTGAAAAAGTTTAAAAAAAAAAAAAAAAATTATCAACCGCGAATTTCAAATGTTCCATCGCATAATAATTCATATTATTTTGTTTTATCAATCGCAGTAGAAAACGATAACATACTTTAACTTGTCCGGTTAATGCGACCGAACGTGGCGTGCGTATCTATACAAAATATTGTAGTACCTACTTTGCGTTTAATTAATAGCTAAATAATATGTACTTATTGTAAATTTCTGAAGCCTTACAGGAAGTGTTCAGTTTAAGTTTGGCAAAAATCGCAAGTCATATCCTGTACGTAAATATTAATATTAACTAGCGAAGACCACGGTTTATTCGAATAATACGGCTAAATTATATCTATCGTAATTACGGTACTTATGCAAATTAATATTTTTGTTCGGTTCGCAGTGACCTTAAAATTGGGAAACACAATGACATCCGTATTATATAATTGTCAAAATATGGGCAGTCTGGTGGACAAAAACACGATATTATTAGTTATTTTTAAAACAGACGCGCACGATCATAAACAAAGCGCCACTTGGAGTGAATCGAAAAATGTGAGTATTTAAAGGAAACCTATTGTATTTACTCGTATATATTATTTTGATTTTGATTTTCAGGCTTTTCATGTCCAATGCTATCTGTTTCGCTACTCTCTAGAATTCCAAAGTATTTAAGTCCTATTATATAATTTGCTATATTCGAAATTCAAATTGTTTCCATGAATAAAATCGATAGATAAAAAATGTGAAAAAAATGTTTTGTCCCGAGCCTAATCTGAAGCAGGTATTTTTTTTTTTCCCGTCAACAGTGCTCTATTAAAACAGCGAGATAAAATTAACATAGATACCAGAAATCATTTCAAAACATGTAATTTACACCATCGTTTTTGTTGAACAAGATAAGTTTTTCACAGGCTTACGTTGTATAACACTATTGATAGGCATTCGTATCTAGTACTTTGAACTCGGATTTTTAATATTTACACGTATATGCGCGGATTGATATTCGAATTCAATACGATAATTTATTACGATAAAGGATTTATCATCCCCGAACACGAGTATTGCTTCGAACAGTCTCGGCGCGGCGTCGCCGTCTATTATATATAATTATATTCGTTCGCGCGCGTAAAGCGATATCGAATTTGACGTTTTTCAACATGTTTTCGTAGTAATAGGATTCAACGTTCCCAACTCTTCGTTTCGATCCGTTCGGTTTTTTTTTGTTTTTCGTACGACGAGATTTTCGATTTTATCATCCTCGACTTATTTTCACTTACGGTTTTTAATACCGGATTCGTAATCTCCTCGCCGAGTGTTTTTTTCTCAACACGACTCGTCGAAGAGATTAATTATTCATGGTCCACCGATTTATTATTCCTTCGGCGCGGCGGCGTTTTTAATGCGCTTTCGACGTGTCCGAGGCTCTCTATAGCCGACGACCCGATGGAAAAACCACACGGTCACGTAACACTGCGTAGTAGATCAAGTCGCGGGTTCGTTTTCGAGTTGATTCATACAACTGGCTACTTATAAAATAAAATACCTATATAATAATAATAATAATAATCGACAGAAGAAAATAAAACCATCCTGTCCCGAAAACGTTTTATTCGCCGGCGCTATTCATACGAGTCTATAGATTAGTCACGAGTTGGCGAGATATTTCGGCCTCTTGTTTTAGTAGTCTCGTCGAGTTCTAACGAGACTCTAAATCATCCGTATAAAATATATTTCAACTGTAGGCGTTCAATCGAAATGTATTGAACAATAATCCAACTGCTGGTTAATAGTGTCGATTAAAATATATGAAAGCAAGTACGCCTAAATTATTAGCAGTCTATTTATTCAATACGTAAACCATACTGACGTTATGTCACGCATTTTCGACCGTTTTTTTTTTAAAACACGTCGAAATATCTAGATAACCGTAACACTTTTGATTTTTCTTCGAGTTTGTTTATTTTCCGACGACTAAATCGATTTAAAACGTTATTATTATTGTCGCGAGTGCTGTGAATACTGTTATACATAAGAACACATCGTAAACGATCCGTCATTAGCGATATAAACGAAATCATTTCCCCTCTGATTCGGGGTGACGTTTTGTGTTCGATTGAAAATATCGGTAATGAAATTATTACACAAGTACGTGCGGGGCTAACCGAACCGCCGCGCCGAGGGGAACGGGGAATATTCCTAGTGGGTCGTGACGATTGTTTCTAATTGTTTGAATTTGATAATTTCAAAAAGAAAAATCATCTGATGTGATACACTTATGCGCGCACACCAACACAAAGTTAAAGTATGTAAATACACTTCGACGAGAGACATACGTCTATTATATTGTAACGTGCATGTTACATTTGTGGCATTCGTCGCACTTTATGCTGCACGTGTGATAATGCGATAATGCAGTTTTCGAGAATACGAGTGAAAACAAAAAGAAAAGAAAAGAAATCAACGTCGTCGTCGTTTGTGGTGGACGTCATAGCTCGGGAGCCTTGTCATTTTTTCGGCCCGGTAGAAAAAGGACCCAGCCTCGTTTAGAAATAGTTCGGATCGTATGGAAATCGTAATGTTTGTAATTCATACACGCACGTTCGTTGCGCACGTAATCGTAAAAATATGTACCCGAAACGAATAATTCACGCACAACGTAATGTCATAAACGCCGCGCGCAAAAGTGCGCAAATGTGGCATTTGCACGGCCAAACGTCCAATCCGGCGGACGGGGTGACGGAATCTTATCGTTTTGCACACGACGACGAATGTATACCTACGTTTCGCCAATGCAATACGGATATTATCGTGAAGCTCCGCCGTCATTCCGGTCTCTATTAGATAAAACGTATTTTTTCCGCCGCTGGTCCGAACTACGATATCGTTCTGTATGCGCAACATAACGGGCCAACGATTTTGCAAACACGAGAAAAATACATTTTTCACGCGATATTTCGACGAGTATCTCCAAACGAATCGCACGCGTTGTCGACAAACTCGCGGACAACAAAGAAGCTGCTCTCTCTCTTTCGACCGTTTTCCGAGACCGTCGTCGTCGGTTTCGATTAACCCCGCGTCTACAAGTGGCAACGAATTTTACAAAAATGTCGAAGAATTTTCGAGTTGAAAATTCGACTTGAATGTGACTTTACAAACATATTTTATACAACTAAAAATAAACTTCTACGAGGTTTTTAGTTTGATTTTTTTAAAAAAAATTGTAATTTCAAACGAAAATGTAATTTCGGCCACTGCCGCTGAGTCTCGTATAACTCGTCCGATTTCAGTAGGATCCTGTCGCGAGCGCCCGTCATCGCTATACTCGCCCCGTGGCCGACGCGTAAACCGGCGATTCGTCGCGGATTTCGACGTTTCGTCGATTTGTTACGGACGATTTCGCTACTCGGGAATCGGATCGGACGGATCTGTCGCGCGTCTGGCGGTGGGTGCCGCTGAAACGGCAGTAAATCCTCGCGGGACACCCAGCGCTGTAATCCGATTCGCAGTGTCGAAAATTGAGGCCAATTTACGCCACCGAACGCGCGCGACGCGCTATATATAGCGTGCGCCGGTAGATTTATTAAATTAATATAAAAATCTAATATTCTCGTTTCCCCCCCCCTCTCTCGGAACGCTCGCGTTCGCGTCGCGTGCGAAATCGGCAGCTCTTCTGTCGCGAAATACGACGTTCCAGTTGCCGAAACTGACAGCGACCCCGTCGTCGCGACGATCGTGGTCTCCGCGGAGAGAGCGGGCCCGGCTCGGGCGCGCCGCCCCCCGGGGACGGGGCGTTTGAAAAATATTCGCGCGCGCCATAATAAGAAGTGCGAAAATACGCAAACGTTTTACCAATACGTGAATTGAACGTGAAAATCGCGCGCGATAAAAAATAAAAATCGTTTAGTCGTACGACGATATTACAATAATTATTAACGACGCGCGTATAATTTTGTAATAATTGTGGATGCCAATAAATCGCCGGTTTTTTGTTTTGTTTTCTCCTCGTCAGGTCGTCGAAGAAAACTGACGACGGTAAAAGGCGGCGGCGAAACTCGAGTTTGCCCGGGAGAGAGAGAGAGAGAGAGAGAGCGAGAGGAGAGTGCCAGTAGGTAACGTTGTGCGGCGATAATAATAATAATAATAATAGTAATAACGCGCGCGCGAGAATGGAAAAATCGCAGCGGCTCCGCGGACGAGGTGGGGAGGAAGAGGGCAACGGGCGTTATGTAGAGGTATATAATAGTAGTGACAAATTAGCGGCCTTCCTATCCGTGGATACGATCATTTTCATAGTAGTAGCGTTACAGCCACAAGCCGAACGCAGTCGATCGACTGTGTACACACATAACGCGTCACGGCGAAATATCACATATTATTATTTATTATATTATATTATTTACATTTGCGTTCCGCCCGATCGTTTCACAGTGTAGAGAGCAGTTTTACGCGCGAACCGAACGAGATTTATAGCAGCCAAACGGTATTGCTCACACACACACACCTAACGCACATACGTATATAAATATTTAAATAAACGCGGCGGCGGCGCGCGCGCGCCTAACAATACGGCGCGTTTATAATATTATTATTAATTAATAATCGATCGTTTTTTCGCAGTGGCGTTGCGATTTCCGGCCTTTTTTTTTTTTTTTGCCCCCCATCGTCCGACAAACACTACGCGAACGAATCGCCCTCGACCGTGATGCGTAAACCGATCGCGTTTCCCTCTCGATTCCTGTGACGACGACGGCGGGAGCCCGTCCAAATGTACGTCCGCCGAAACTGACACGATCGAAAGGTAAGAAATCCAAAACGCGCGTCGCGCGCTTTCCGCAGTCAACGGGCCGAGTTTCGTTTTTTTCCCGTCGTCGACGGTTAGCAAAGGGTGTGATGTGCGACGTCTGTTTTTTTAGACACTCGGCGAGGACGACGTTTGATTGAAAACTTTTCGACCGTCCGTTCGCCGGGCATCGTTATTGAAACGATTGGTCGTCGCGATCTTTTCGCCGTCAAACGTTCGTCCTTTTCGTCTACCGGAACCTCGTGTCTGATTATCAATAACAATTACTTTACGAGATTCTTAGGATTTTTCTTCACAAACGCACGATGAGTACGCAATGAGATTCGTACGTTCTACGGCGGCGTTTACGACATCTTTGTCGCATCCAAACATATTCGTATATTCAAATGGTTTTTTTTTTCTCAAAAAACATGGAAATATATTATTTACCTGTGGCGTTATACGCGTACGTACGTATAATATGCCAGCAACTGATTCGTACGCGCTCGAAACGTTATCTGCCGAAGCTTAGATTATTTTTGTATTGAAAATAATAAATTATTTTAACCTTGTGTGTGTTAGGTCTTACTTATACGTACGTACGTACGTATGCTCAGTAGGGTTTAAAGATCGGAACTAAACTTCTTTTTATTATAAAGACCTCAATCAATTTAGAGTTCGTTGAGGTACAAGGATCCACAAGAGGCCTTTTGTAAAATGCAGCGGTGTATAAATATAATATTTATTACGAGTTACATGTTTATTAAAGTTTAATCATTCTATTTCACGTCTAATCGTTATTTTAACATTGGTTGATAAAATATTGTGCTGCTCGTACATTGTTCGTTTATGCGATACAAACATGGTCAGGGCTTTTGTCTTTTTTCATCACGCGATTACAAAGAAAACGATACCTTATCTTTCAAAGGCTTTCAAAAACATTTTTCCTTTTGTTTTCAGGTAAAAACATATTATGATGTCATCGTTTAAAGTATCGATTCGTCAATTCGTAATCGTCCGCGGACCGTATTTTTCTAACAAACGAATAAACCTATACGTGCGCTACGTTTTATCTTATAAATAAACAAACAAAACGAATTCGTTGTTTTCGAATACGCGTGCATTCGGAGATGCAACGATGCAACAGTAAGAGTTCATTTTTAATTGAGTTCGTTTCGTGCATTGTCTTCACGCCGCCGGATGTAAATAACAATAAGTTGTTGACATTTTTTACACGTTAAATCGACTAGACCGCGATCTTTAGCGAGCGCCCAGAGCGATTTGTTCGTGAAAAAATAATCATTTTTCCGACAATAATCTGCGCAGATTATTTTCTACAAACTATTTCCGAAATAGAAAAGCCGCCACTAGCAAACGTTTTCAATCGTCGCTTTTATTAAACAAAATCGTTCGTCGATACGAATACGAATTCGCAAAACGATGTGCCGCAAACGTCTTCGGCGTGCAACCGATTCTCGCGCATTTCAGTTGGTCGCGCACACTTGTGTACGCGAGTTCACGGATAATAATTAGTGTCGACCCGATGATTCAGAAAAAGGTTATGTTTCGTAATCGAACGTATCAATTAAATCATTATGATATTATTACATAAAATGTTTTATGTTTATAGATACCGATAATTATTATTGTTCGTTTTGTTTTTCGTGTCGCTCACGAAATCGTCGTCTTGAAAAACTTTGCGCGAATTATTTTTCGGCGATATTTCGTGCACGACAATCGCGGTATTTGACCAGATCTAAGTAGATTTTTATCGCTCGTTTGTGCGCGGGTCGACGACGGTTTCCAAGCTCCAATATCATTGTGCGCCGGTAAAATATCGCGAAAACAAGAATGCGATATCGTATTAGTTTTCGTCGTGTAAAAAACTATTTCAAACCGAAAGTATTTATAATATAATATTTCGTTGTAAAATACGTGACGATGGAAATTAAATGCGCCGTTAAACGAAAAATCGTGCGACACGAGACGCGAACGATGAAAAATCGTCGTCGCGCGGCTTTCGTGGAAAACCATTAAAAATTTGTACGATTTCGAACGTATAAAAATCGTATTATTGTTGTTGTATATTTACCGAACACCGTGCGCATAGTGTGGTGTGACGTGTTCAACGACCAGCTGCGCGTTTCCAATTTGTTTTTGTTTTTTTATTTTCTAAAGAAACGTTTGCGAACAAACGGCGCGAAAGGTTATTGGTGAAATCGACGAAAAAATACGTACGTAAAACACTAAACACGGGAATCGTGCACTATTTGTGTTTCGCATCACATGATATTATTATAATTCAATTGGTAAATTTTTCAAATCGATTAGCCACGTTATTCCCGAAAAATGTAACACGTGATAATTCGCCTCGGTGAATTTTCAGTCATATTGTAATTAATTAATTAAAATTCAATTCGTTCTATCCGGCTTTATCTCCGATTCTTGTGGAAAAAAAATTAAAAAAATTAAAAAAAAAAAAAAAAAAAACGTAAAAATTTAATATCTCAAATTGAACGCCGCCGGCGAATAATACTACGTACGAGCGGTCGTAGCTACCTTAAACGTATGATTTTGGCTTACGTGTAGTTTACCGTTTTATATTCGTCAAGTCTCGAATTCGCGGTGAATTCTTTCGGAAGTCGGTCTATTATGAAACGATTTCCATTGGCTCGTGTGTGTGTGTGTGTGTGTTTTACACCGTAACAAATAATTCAAGTCTCGAAAGTTTATATTATTATCTACTACGTATTATATTATATAGTTTTATTTCGGTGAATTTTTGCGCCAACACGTTTGTACACCCATAATATATTACGTTATCGCGAGTTCATTTTCACGAAACGATAAATTTCGTTAACGCGCAGATGTGTGATTTTCGTAACGCTATTAATTAATTGGTTTTTTTTTTTTTTATTCAAAACTAATCGATTTATAATGACGCCTTTAAAATGCTCGCGTATACGTTTTAATAAATATATAGTTTTTTTTTTCTTTTCAACACTCGTTTTATTGTTATTCGTGTTCAATTAAAAAAAAATAAATACGAATTTCGCAACTCACGTCGTCGTACCTCTACACACATATTATTATTATTATTATTTTTTGTACGTACTGATTAATCGGTTTTAATGAGAAACTCAATATTACAAGAACACCCGACGGATCGTTTATATTTATATAGCTAATAACGTCGTCGTCGTCAGAGTTCAAAAGTTTCTGGGCTTTTCGAACGGTTCGACGACGACGAATTCCGAGCGGAAAATTAGATTTTGATATTTTCGCGGTTTTATTATCGTCGCCGCGCCGTGGCTAGAATGTCTGGACGCGACGTTATCGTTCTCGACAACAGCTTTTATGCGTATACTTTACGTTATGGTCCCTTGGATGTGTTTTTTTTTTTTGTATATCCTGTTGTGAAATCCAAACGGAAATAATGATTAAAACGATGGAAATAAGGAACGACAAGTGGGTCAGACCGTTTCAGTAATTGGCCCCGTTTCTTATAAAAGTTCAAGGAATTCGGGGGCGTATCGCGGAGTTTTTGATACCGCGGTCACCGTGGACGCGCGACGCTCACGTCGTCGTCGCGATACGCGCAAGTTTAAATTCGCAACTAACCGGTCGAATACGTTTTCGAACGGCCACGTCGAATTTCATCTCGTTCGCCCACCCGTCAGAGTAGATCCAATTTCTACGTCGTGAGATTTCGCAATGAAAGAAAGTCGCCGCCCGCGCCGGGAAAAGCGCCGGTCCGGTCGATCGCGTTGCGTCTTCGCGATCGCAGACGTATTATTTATTTCGTCGTTTTCATATTCAGTCTCTGTCACTCCGTCGTCGAGCCGTCGTCGTCGGCGCACACGCCGAAGAGAAACGTGAAAGAGCGCACTGCAAAACGGACGATAACGACCACGACGACGGCGACGAAATCATAATGGTATCGAGCGATGCTGCGCGATCGTAATATTTTTAAACAATGATTTTCCGACCAACTCGGCCGCGCATTATTTTTCTAAATAAAATAACACTGATAAACGTACGTTCCGACCGCGTCTAATATTTAATTACGACAATCCACTCGTATCCATAAACGGTTTTGGATTTGATGCGCGCGTTTCGATTAAAACATTTAAATACATACAGTCGATTCGAACGGTATCGCTGAAAGTGTAATGACGTATTCGTCAAGCGTCGTGTAAGTGAGTAAATGTTTAATAATGAATCGTACAGTTTGACCTTTCGTAATGGCTCTGTTATCTCGTGTACGTTTTGTTAAAAAAAATAAAAAAAATAAAAAGAACGTTTTATAATAATAAATAATAATATTATATCATTCAGAGAACTACAAATTAGACGTTTAATAAACACCGACAACTAATTATATTCGATAGATATAATATTTACCTTATAATGTTTTACCTTTTTAAACAGATTGATAATATTTATTCATATAGCTGCGGTCTTATCGGTACGATGTAAATTTGTGTACACGGTGTATAATATCTCAGAACTGTTATTACATTATTATGTTACGTAATATATTTTATTATAATTGCAACAGTAGCTACCTATTCAAATGCAAATTACTCGCAAATGTCTATTGTAAACGATAGCGATCTTAAAATAAACACAAACCAACAGTGTAAATAATATTATATATAGGGGCGGTATCGTGCTAAAATCAGTATTAACGAATGGATGAATGTATGTCTGAGGGTAGAGAATTTTTTTGGACTTTAAAACGCGCGAAACATATCAGTGAAAAACGTATTCGTTTTTGTTGGTCAACACGACGACGTGGAAATGCCGTAAGTTTTATAGTCTGTTTACAAGTATGTAAGAGAGTAAATTTCGATCGTAGAAATGCGGTGTTCAGAAATACTCGAAAAATTATTTCCAAAAGAGAGTGGTTGGTGTATTTTACGATTTATTCGACTGCGACATCGATTTATATTTAATGTTTTACCGTCGAATAATAAAATTGCTCGAGAGTACGACTTTCCGGTTTGTGACGTTTGAATTTTCATCTAGACGCGTCGATACGGGAAATATAGCAAATCTATATTCGTATTGTCGCGCTGAATATTCGAAAATCAATTTTAACGAGCGAAACCTCGTGGTCATAGACGTGCTATTAGTTGCCCGCCGCGTCGAGCGGCTGTTGTGTCACAGTTAATTGAATAAAGGGACTGAGGTACAAGGTCGTGTGGCGAAAAAAAAAAAAAAAGAAAAAAAAAAAAGGACTCGTCTATAATGACATCCTACACCACCACCAAATCTCCGCAAATTGACTTGAAATAATTGTTTATTTTACACGCGTATTCACATTGAAGAATTGTTTTGCCCTCACGAAACGAGCACACGCCGACACTTAACGGAAACGCCGACGGATTAAAAACGACTTTCGTTTAGGAGACGTGTGTCGTAAGATAGGATACGTCAAAGCGCGTAATAGAAACAATTAAGCAGCCGTCGGGGATTAAATTTTTAAAACGCTCAGAAGAATTTAGAACACAATACGTACATTTACCGACTGCCGAGTCGAGTTTCCTCGCACGTTTTAAAAAATATCAGTATGTATATACATCGTCATGATTTGTATGAAACACTTTTATCGTCCTGCTGTTTCGCGGTCAGTATCGGGAACGTATTATCAACTGCGACGACGTCGGTTGAATGGAGAAAAAAAACTAAAACCGAGAAAGACTCGACTGTGACGTGATATTCACGATGCCCGTTTGAAATTCACACCTATAACGCTACGGTATTGTTTTAAAACATCTCGCACAATATGTCGTGTAACAAAACCGCGAGTATTGTGATATATTACATTTAAACGGTTTTACAATCGTCCCGTGATTACGATTATTATTTGTGTACAGCCATTCGATGTAAAACGTTTACGAACAATTATTTTTTCGACCGTTTATCTTTTACTATATTCATAAAACTATTGTACGTATATCTCCGCCGTGCGGTTGTATTGGAAACGGTTTACCCGACATAAAGGAGTCGCCGATAAAAAAAAAACCCCGTAATCGAACCGACGATTCACAATTATTATTATTTTCACCGCGATGTTTTCGAGTTAATTATAATTTGTCTGCGAGGCGATTTTATAATAATAATAATTGTTACCGCAGAAAAAAAAAACACGTTGAATACAACTTGATTAGGGCCAAGGACGAAAAATTGTTGTCGCCGATGATGAAAACAATGTTTATTATCATCGGGCCGGATCGAAATCACGAATACTGGTGTGTTCGCATTTCGTTTTTCTAACATTCGTGAAATAAAAGCGATACGAAACGTTGTGTAATTATTAACAGTAACCGTATACAAGATAGCGCGTGATACACACCGACGACGACGGATCGTTGCGTTTCCGCAAGCAATCGTCTCGAGATGTTGTAGTAGCGACGACGACGGTAAACGAAAAGAACTGTATCGCGATCTATACGCGTATTTTATTATATTATTCGATGCGAAATCGTAGAAAAACGTGTGACGGGGGTTTGGTCTCGTCGCAACGGAAGCGCTTTACAGACTTTGTGTGTACGTGTGCGCTCGAGGACTCGAACGTTCCCACGGCCGCCGAGGCGGCTCCTTAAAGAGAGCTAGGGTGGGAGAGAGGGAGACGACAAGGAAAACGTTCGGTGCCGGTGTCCTTTTTAATTCAATTTCCCATTTGGAATGTGTCAAGTGTTATAAGGCACGCGAGGATTTCTGGCCGCGAGCGAGTTATCTAAGAAGCACGCCGCCGCCGCCGCCGCCGCGCCGGGGCGAATTTAGTCGAGGAGGAAAAAGGAAAAGGGGTCTCTCTTTAATTTTTTTTTTTTTTATTTTACCGGCCCGATCGTCACCGAGCAATAACTCGCCGCGGCCCAGTTTCGTCGTCGACCCGGCAGAGGTTATCGTGCAGATAAGGGCCGATTTCCGCGACACGCAGTGCAGTATACGCGCGACGACGTACACTATTATAGCGATTGTTTTGTTTTTTTTATAAAATAATAATATGCGCCGCGCGGACATTACGACGACGATATTATTATACCGTACGACATTCGCCGAACGACTGACTGATCGGCGGACGTGTAAATTTGGAAGCGCATTGCGAATTTTTCTTTCTCTCTCTCTCTCAAGGTCGCCACGATTAATCGATATTTTACCAGCGTACGCGACGTAATTTAAGCAACAAGTAAATAGAGTATACACCACAACAAAGACAAGTCGTCGAATGTATTTAAATCGTAGCGCACGTTGTATCGTTCGAATTTCATTGTCTCCGCCGCCGTTTAAGATGCGTATCGTACTACGTGCACAAGTATAATATAATGCATATTGCACCATCATATCCGTTCGTCGAAATGTCGATCTTTTCGACTGACGAAAGTCCACGAGCGTTTGTCTCCCATCTATAACAATGACACCTACGTTATGAAATTCGTTTAAAACAAGATTATCTGTACAATCGATCGGTCCGTCTCCGATGGAAATGGAACGGGCACACTGCCCGCCACGAAACAGACGTGTAGATTAGACGTCTTGAGCTGCAGTTCGTTTCGCAAATCAACGGCAAATAATACAATAGAAAAACGCGTCGGTTTAAATCGTAGCCAGGAGGCCGAGGCGGGGCTCGCGCTAACCGTACTTTTCTTTATTCGTACGTTTTGAAAATTATTCACGTATTTTTATATAATTAGTCGACTAGAAATAAACATTGTATTTTTTGCCGACACTCCTCTGCCCAATGCAATCTCGGTTCGAACTACATTAACATGAAAAACGATGAAATATATCATATAATACGTGTATATGCAAAATAATAACAATACACGTGACCGTGAATTAAACAAACAACCCTCCCGTTAAAATATAACCGACACCCAGTCATTTATACTCTAAGTACGACGAATCGTTCGAAACGCACGCCTGCTCGTTATTATATTCGTAGAACGAAATAGATGATTTTCAACCATAGAAATATGTCGTGACATAATAATAGTATTTTTTAAATTTTAAATTTTAACGTAGGTTTACTTTGTCGCCTAGCTGTATTCCAACCTCATCGACCGATATTACCGAATGATCCAAACCTTGAAATCTGTTATTTACACAAACACAACTCTTATAAAAAAATATAAAAAAAATAAAACATTACAATTTTTTTGAATGCGTCGAGGACACGTGTTTGTATAATATATTATTACGAGTAGATGTTGTGTGATTATTTGAAAACAAATAAATTTTTATAAATTAATTGACACGATAAGACGAGAAAGGTGTATTCATTGATATGAAACAAACAAAAAAAAAAAAACGAGTTCTTAAAAGGCACGGCTTACACTAAACGTGTATTTTTAATCTCGACTTGTATATTTCGCGTAATAACATACGTAATTTAAAAAAGCAGATTTGTAGAGATATATTTTTTATTGAAATTTCTACTATAAAACAGTCATATCTGATTGTAAATTATAATTACAATAAAACATGACGTACACTATTGAAATTTATTTGAAATATTTTAAACCAAGCTATAATATACGATAGAATACTATACAAGTCTATAAACGATTGAGTTTGTTCGTTTTCGTAACTATTCGTATAAATTGATTCCGACTAGACCGAAATTTCTATCTGAAAGTTGTATAATATTCTCAGAGACGTAGCGAACGCGCAGATTCAGTCTTTGTTGAATGATTTTGAAGTTTATTTTTCAGCATTGTATTCCCCTCGTGACTGAAACGCGTTGTGGACATTTTGCAATCGCCACTAGCTTTATTGGTGTGGAATACTACAGCAAGTGTCACGATGGATTTAACTGTTACGACTAACATAATACGAACCGGAACGTTTTCTAGATCGTTATCGAACGATGTATTTTCTCTTAGTCGTATCTTTTTTTTTAACTTTCGGGACTGGCTTTTAGCGCTCTTAATTAATTTTGGAAATTTTATTTCTATGCGACCGTATGTTTATTTTATTTTTTTTTAGGCATATTTGTTTCTTCGTACGTAAACAACACATAATATTTGACATTTAAATAACAGAGTAAACCCGATTTCGCACAAAACGGTTATAAAATATTATCTCCGAAGTGTTTTTTTTTTTAGAACTGATACGCCAGCAATAAAATAATAATGTTTTCAAGGAGACCTACTACTAGCCTTTTTTCACCGTATCAAATAGAACGAGATCGATTATGCTTTTGGTTGTTTTTTTTTTTTTTTATCCACGTTAAGATGCACGTACTTTTTTGACAACCGTGGCGATTCGTATTTATTTATAAATATTTACGAGGCAAGTCTCGACGACGCGACGTGCCCTCGGAAATACTGTTCGGTGTGATTTGAATACGTAGTGTACGTTCGTACCACAAAGTCACATCCCAATGAGATTTGCAAATTCGCAATAAACGTTTTTGCAATGTTACGCGCGCGCGAGATACGAAAATAACGAACCTTGATGCGCGGCGGTATTCTCTCCGCGGACGGTTGTAAATATTGATGAGCGCATTATGCGCGTTTTTAACAATATAAATTTAGGTCAGAGGGGGTGGGAGGTAAGCGCATTTCTTATAATTTTAATCGTATTCTAATCGTAAGGCGAACAACAAACGGTACGTACTCGTATGTAACTTCGTTCGAATCGGCGCAATCGATAATTTTACATTTGGTTCATTGCATAGCGGCATTTAAGTTTAAGGTGCATTACTTGCGCGGTTTAAGTAGTAGTCGAATAACCTTGAAAAGCAGTATAATGTTACGTACGATAGAAATCGAATAATATGTACATCAAATCGATAATAATCACGCTGTAGGTGCTCGTTATGTTTAAAAATACTCGTCGATAATTTACGATTTCAATTATGCATTGCGAACGGCTTTTTCTTTCGACATTTCGTTCGCCGAGTGAAACTACTTGCGAATCCGTAATCGCTATGGATTCGTTGAAATTTGTCGACAAACTATTTCTCGAAAAGTCTTCAAGTCCTCTCGACAAGACCCTGCGACTGACCGCCGCTGCAACGAATGCGCAATTAAATAATTATATATTTACAAATATACAACTATACTAAATTTACCGACTAATACATTGGATTATTCGATCCGCGCAAGACGTTCTTTGAAATTTCTCGAAATAGATTTGAATTTTATCAAATATAATATTATAAAGGTATACTTTTTATAACAATAATTAGGCGCATAATCGGGCTTGTCGTTTTCCTTGCGTGTTTTTTTTTTCGAAAGATATTACCCAAACTTATGCATGATTTCTTATTCTATTCGAGTCTTGGTTGTGAAAATGTTCCTCGCACATGGCGTTTTAATGATAAACGGACGGTTCGCAAGTACGTACGGCTCAAGGCTATTTTTACAGTCCAGTGACTTTTATTTTGTTGTTTTTGTTGTAGAATGTGTTTTTTTTTTTTATTACTAAATTTTAAGCACAGTTGAAATACCATACACCTATACAATACACGTCATGTACATTGGGTACGAACGGCTAATTATTTGAAATTAACATTTATTAATTATTTTCAACTTTAAACCGTCGCGCGTCGTCGGGGTTTTACGTTTTGCAACAGCTAATAAAACAGGAAACCGAGGTGGTGTTGCAAACTGCGAAAACCATATTACATTTTCGAACTCGTTTTATTTAGAGTTCCGTTTTTCAACTCGTCGTCGTCGTCATTGCAGTTCGCAGACGTATCGAACTCGGTTCCGTTAGTTCTGATTTTCTTAATTGTACGTATAAACACTGGGCACAGAGACAATAGATATAAATTATATCACGGTCATCGATGGTCAACACGGTTTAACCGGTTACCTGTTGGCGTGCTGTTTACGTCGCTGTTTGTTGGAAATAAAAACACGAGATGTTTACATCGGCACGAGCCAGGAGAGGCATAGCGCGAGAAGGAGGGAATAAGAGCGAGACGACGACGACGACGATAGAAGAACGATCATTATGTACAAGATAGTTTGTCACCTTAATGGTGTTGTAAAAGTATGTCATAAGGTCATTGTGTGTAAGTACTGCTGTGGACCGTTGACCCGCCCTATTAGTAAATCATATAATTAAATATCACCGCAAATCTATCGCGTCGTCGTCGGTTTTTGTTCATAATTTGTCGTTGTAATTTTTATATTTTTTTTCCCTCTCGTTTTCGTTATTGTTTTTAAAAGCAAATGATTAATATCGCCAAACGAACATTTTCGCGGTTTTTAATCTCAATGCCGTCGCAAACGGTTCTTCCTTATAACGCTTTAATTACTCGGCAAAAATGATTATCCACTCTCGGGATACACGGTGTGGTCTTGACACAGTAAAACGCCTAAAAACATATTATTATTATTACGCGAAGAAAAGGGGCCGATCGAGGCTCGAAGTTAGTCTTTGTAAACTTGCATAATTTTGCATTATATTAATAAATCGACGTTTCGTACAAGAGCTTACTGATGATAATTAGACACGATTTCGTTCATAGATTGCATAAAAAACATAATATCATACATTAATGTATCATACGTACGTACAACACTCAGCCGTAGAAATGAAATATTACGTAAAAAAATGTGCGTGGAGACCGACGGAAATTACAAAAACTAATTCGGACCTATAGGCGCGAGGCGTGTGTTTTTTATTTCAACTACCCGTGCGATAGGTTTTAATAAACGTTATCAGATTATATTAATTAATAATTATTGCTTAGTGTAGATACAAGTGACTCGTAGTGGCCGCGCGTACTCGGGGAACAATACGACCGAGGTCAAAACTCTTATCGTCGTCGTCTACGGATTGATCGGGCCGTATTTTAAGATTTTTAATTTCAATTTCAAATAATCGGCATTTAAAACTTCTTAAACCGTCCGAATCACAGTGTCACAAGGAATCGTATCTCGAGCGTAGACGCGGTGGTAACGAGGTCAAATAATACCAGATCGATTCCGTATAATACCGTGTGCGACGACGGACGGAAAAGCGATTCTCTTTAAAAACGTTTTAAACATTCATTACACGATTTGTACTCAGCAGTTCGTATGATTTTAGGTAATCGGACATGTTAGATTTGTCCGAGTCGATTTGACCCCGTCGAACGTTGTCGAAGAGTCGGAGAAGAGAAGAGAAGAGAAACGAGAAACGAGAAAAACAATGACGTACGACACGAGCGCGAAGAAGCGCGAGAAATCGTCGCCGCAGGACGAGAACCACGAGACCTGGCAAGCCATGAGCATCATGTCCAAGGCCAAGTTCATGTTGAAACACTGCACGGTGGAGCCCATGCTCGGGTGTTACATCGTGTCCAGCGTGCTGGCGTCGCTGGCCACGCAGAACCTGAACCTGCAGAAGGCGTGCCGGGTGAACCTGAGAATGGACAACGCGACGTGTTCCGCGCTGGAGAGCCGGTCCACGGACAACTACACCAAGGAGGACGAGGTGGTCGTCCAGGAGCTGGTGGCCGACATGATCATATGGAAGACGATCGTGCAGAGCAGCATACCGTCGGTGCTGATCATATTCATCGGCTCCTGGAGCGACCGGAACCACAAGCGCAAGCCCTGCATGCTGATACCGATCATCGGCGAGTTTCTCACCAGCATCGGCCTGTTGGCCTGTACTTATTACTTCTACGACCTGCCGATGGAAGTGGCCGGCCTGGTCGAGTCCGTGCCGCCGGCCATGACCGGCGGCTGGATGACCATGTTCATGGCGGTGTTCAGCTACGTGGGAGACGTGACCACGGTGAGTATCGAACGGTATCCGTGCCGGATTCGGCGGGCGAGGGGGATTTGAGATTTAAAACTGTCGTCACAAGACCGATTTCCGCCCGCGCTTGCCCGACGAGAGACGTATAATAAATACCCGTCGGGTTAAAACCGTCGCGTTTTAATAATATATCGCGTGTTTTTTTTTTTTTATGACTTTCCAGGTGAAAATGCGCACTCTACGGATAGGCATAGTGAACGTTTTCTGTTCCGTCGGCGTGCCCATCGGTACCGCATTGTCCGGCGTTCTGTTCCGCGAGCTCGGATTTTACGGCGTGTACATCATAGCCACGGTGTTGTACATATTCGCTTTCGTGTACGGAATGATTTTCATCAAAGAAAACAAGCCAGAAATCAGTATCGAGAGCAAACATCCGACGAGGGAAGAAACGTCGTCGTCGTCGTCGTCGTCCTGTTTGGATTTCCTCAAGGACTTTTTCAGCCTGAGCCACATCAAGGAGGCCATACGGGTCACGTTCAAAGAAGGACAGCACAACCGGAGGCTGCGAATAATCTCACTGATGGTTGTCGTCATCGTCGTGATGGGTCCTTTGCATGGTTCGTAAACTGAACGAATTACGCGAACGCGCGTAGACCGTATAAACGTTTTTTTTTTATTATTTCAATCGCATAACCATTTACGCAACGCTAAAGTGCATAATATTATAATATTCTCGGGGAAAATCACTACATTATACGCATCATAGCCGGCCCTCGATAATCGTTAAAATTCAAAATCGTTTACTTATGCGCTGATCGAGTTTGATCGTTTTTCTTTATGCCGAGAAAAAGGAATTTCGGTTATATTTACGTGTTTTTACATTCCTCGAAACAGCATCGTTTTTTATACGTACTCGGCGGTAGTATTTTCCCACAGTTTCATAATTATTTTTAATTCTACAATGTTTAATAACTACCAAAGAAATAAATCTAATCTGGAGGTTATTTAAAAGTCAAAGTTAAACAATGCTACTATAGTCGGTTTGTAAATCAAAAACTCCTGGATGGAGAAAGTGAGAAAAACAATAGCGACGAAAAATTAAAATGTTACTGACACAATTACGAGTTTGACAATCGCGATGGCCTTAGATATATACGTATAAATAATAAAAAAAAAAAAAAACAATAACCACAAAGCTTTTTTTTTTTTCATCAACAAGTTGAAACTTATACATATTTTTTAACGTATTACCAAACACAAAGAAAAATTGACACGCGCAAACTTTTATCACAAATAACAAGTTTATTATTAGATTAGTTCTGTGGTTTGAACTTTTAAAATATCTAAGCGAAAAACTTAAATCTTTCACTTGTAAATTCTAAAAATACGATTAAAAAAACAACGATTTTATTATTGAATATTATCGAAAATTAAATCGAAATAAAAAAAAAAAAAACGAGTAGACACGTTTTAGAGTCGTTAATTCACAAGTCTCTATTGTAAAGGAACCGACTCCACGTTTCGAGCAAAAATCAGTGAAAAGTATAAAAAAAACTTTTAAAACTGATCTCTCTTATGATTGGAACTTAATAGGACTATCGTTCGATTACATACGTATACGTTCAACACAATATAACACCGTGTTGGGATGTTAATATTTATCGACTGTTTCTCACGAAAGCAATAATAATGTCATTTTGCTTGATTTTATTATTCGACTGCTAAACACGTATAAAGCTAGTAAATTTGAAAGACCTTGGATAATACAGTGGAGAGATTTCTCGAACGCATCATAACGAATCCGTAAGGTTTTGCTAATTTTAACGAATAAAGGAACACTTTGTACGCGCGATAATTGTTCACGCTAAAATATGTACTCTGAAACGATAATCATAATACGTAGTAGTCGAACTCGAAACGCGTCTAAAATCGAACGTAACGATGTTATAAAATAATATGTATGTTTGTTCGAGTTACACAATCGCTGGCTCGTATGCGGCGCCGCGCCGTCGTTATTAAATGTGTGACTTGACGAAATTTCCAGGTGAAATGTCCGTCATGTATCTGTTCACGCGGGTGAGATTCAATTGGGACGAAGTGAACTACAGTATGTTTTCCACGTACTCGATGATTACTAATCTTGTAGGTACGTGAAAATCCTATGCAATAGCAAAATATTAGTTTCACTACTAATTAATTAGACGATAATAATTTCGTGTCGGCGAATATCATTCATACGTGTTTTTTTTTTGTTTTTTTTTTTTTTATCTCGACACAGGCACAATGTTCTCGGTCGGCGTGTTCAGTCACATGTTGCAGATCGACGACGCGTTGATCGGCGTGATGTCGTGTGTGAGCAAAATATTGGCCGGATTCGTTTACGCGTTTGCCACCACCGATTTCGTATTCTACTTGGGTTAGTTTTAAAATAATAATATACGATTTCGATTACCGAGTAAAACTATTGCGGTTTCTGCGTTCCAAATAGCGAACGTGACATGAAAAAAAAACCCTGTGGGGTTTCTAAAAATTGAAAACGATATTTCAATAAAAACGAGTCGGTCTCGAATAATACTCACTCTTCGAGGTGGCAATATTTTTATTTTATTTTTATTAAAAAAATAAATAAAAACACGTTTCAATAATATAATAATGTATTTTTGTAAGAATACGTGCGTGGTATAACAAATAAACATTTACTCCACAATAATATCGTATTCGGTAGTTATATTATGTACGGCGAGAAAGTCATTATTAAAATATTTATAGCACACGAGCGAACATTTCAATCGACTGAAATCCAAATGTTCACTTTAGTTTCTAAATATTATTCTTACTTCCATAATTATATTGAAAATATACATTTTTCCAATACAATGGTTTTTTACCCGACCGTTTTCGATTATTGGCTTTTATAAAATCCAAACTACGTTTAAAATAGTAAGTATTGCGTTCTCGGTTTTCGTCGACTGTACTTTTATACATGCTGTTTTTTTTTTTTTTTTCTAATATTATAACCGAGCCAATATAAATTATATTAATATCGAAGTTCTTTTTTATTCGAAATCAAACTAATAAACAGAATATCTCTATAAAACACTCTAAATAAATAATTCATAATTAGCAATTAAATATAAACAATTATTGGAATTTCACGTCGATTTTATAAAAGATCCCAGATCGCGTAATAATTCTTCGATTTAATAGGTTTTTATAAAACCCATAAAATGTGCCATAGAAAATACAATGTTTAACAACAATCTTTACAATAATCACATGTGTATATTTGGGTTATTTGTTATCGCTTGTTTTGTTAAACAAACCTTATCTGGAGGAATATTTTAAAATTGTGACATATTTGATTTCATAAAACACCAGTTAGTCGACTAATAAAATAATTAAATAGATATTTTTTACGAGTCTGCGATAAATACAAATTAATAAGTTTATTAAAATATGCAGTAATTTAATATAATATTATTTTATTACGTTTATTAATAATTTGCCTTGTAACGTTTTCAGCGCCGCTCGTAGACATCGTAAACGGTACGTCGTTTATCGCGATGAGATCGATCATTTCCAAACTCGTGCCACCGGACGAACTAGGTATGTGAACGCGATTTTTTTCGAAATGCACATGTTATTATTCTATAATATCGTATTTAACGACACTGTTTCTAGGCAAAGTGAACTCTCTGTTTGGCGTCTGTGAAGCTTTGGTGCCGTTGATTTACGGACCGATGTACAGCGCTGTATATAAGGCCACGTTGAAGACGGTTCCAGGAGCGTTTTTCCTGCTCGGAGGCGCGTTGACCGCCCCCGCAGCTCTGATTTTCTTGTTAGTATAATAATCGATAGTTCACAATATGATGTAACAGCGTTTAAATAATGAGCGCACACGCGCGTGATTGTGCGCATATTATTATAAACGTTATCTGATCGAATTACCCGAATTACCCACAACCCCCGTCGGTATCGACACGCGATAATAATTAATATTGCAATAAGTTTTATAATAATATGATCGCATTGTATATTGCACATTTTCATAACCGGCATGATGTAAGTGGTTTTATTGCGTTCGACAGGTGGATGTACAACGAACACAAGAAAGAACAGCGGGAAAGAGAAGCGACGGCGAGGGAAGAAGAGAAGAAAGGCGCGGCGTTGCAGAAGAAAAACAGTTTGGACTTCAGGCTATCATCGCACGACTTCGACTTGAAAACCATATTGGACAGACGGACGCAGACGCACAGGGGCTCGGGGCAGTTCACGAGTCTCGGGTTGGACAACATCGCGTTCCAAATGGAAGAGGGGGCGAGTAAAAGCAAATCCTAAACACCGACGTCGTCCTTCGCCAGAGTATTTTATTTTTTTTTTATTGTCATTCCTAATGTGTCGCCGAGACACGCCCATTCGTATCGTACGTGTATATAAGTTAAGACGTCCGCAATTATACTATTGAAATCGGTTCTGTCGCAAAATTAGTAAATCGAGATGGAAATTTGAATTTTTCGCGACATCACCGACCGACGACGTCGGTTCAAAACCATCGATGAAATCACACGGAAGCGTTTTTTTTTTTTTAAAAATTTTATCGTTGATTTTCTAATTTTGAAACAGTATCTTTGTACATACAATAGTGTACATATTTACAAGTGAATACATAACATATATATATATATGTTTAGTTTTTTAAGTCTAGGGGTGCACAAGGTGATGAGCCCGAGCACGTAATAAATCGTCGAAATAATTATGTATATTATTATTCATATCGATACCGTAGTTATACTAATTAGATAGTTGATAATGCGACGACATTTAAATATTGTATTTCATATTATATGCCGACGATTGAATTCTTCTCCGCCAGTGCTCATAACAATATTACCCGCCCGCCTGAACATTCAACGGCACGAGACATCGACGCGACGTTCAATACAAAGGTGTTATTGGAATATAATTTATATAATATGATCTAAGCTATTCGATACGTTGTCCATGTGTTTTTGTTTTATCGAAATAAACGCATGTAAGTATTAAGTGTATACATTTATATAGATATTTTTTTTTTTGTCAAACTTGAGCAATTGAGTTTAACCACCCGTATTTGTAAATACGTATACATCATACACGTACATAAATTTATTTATTTATTCAATGTTTCACCCCGCGGTGTACCAAAATATTCAATCGGTTCACCGTGAACCGCATAGACGTAAGAAAATCGATTTCAGTTTTGACCGTGTTTTTTTTTTTTTGTAACGTTAACGATTATATTATAAATATTATAATATGTGTGTCCATAGTTTAAATATATTTATACGATTTATTGTTTATTCGTCGTGTGAACTATACTCGCCACAAACTACATAATATTATTATTACATTTTATGTTCCTAGGTAAATTAATTTATAATATTTATTAATATTAAAAATTCGATATTATTAATTTACCTGTCGTTTCTATTGCAATCGAAACAAAAAACAACAACGCAGTATACTTACCGATAGACAAAAATGTATACCGCGTAAAACTCTACTACGACGATACGTGTTCAATGACTAGAAAGATAAAATCTTCATTATCCGAATGAAAAAAAAAAAATCTATACGTTATATGATTATAAGAATTTTGATACCTTCTTAAACAATGCTCGTTTCGATAAATATTCGTATTTTTTATTATATTATGTACCTACTGCGAAACGCGTGAATTATATTGAATTGTTTTCGTACTATGTTTTATTATTCGAAACTACTCTGTTCCAGAATAGAACGGCCGGACGTCAACGGGTAAATAAACGAATTAAAAAGTCAAACTCATCATCAATCGAGCGCGTTGATTCGAGTTTTCAAAAAAACTTTGTTGTACACTTTTTATTTGTCCCCGACTCGAAAAGGACAAAAAATCTTTCCCGTCGAATGACGATCCCGTCGAATGAAATACATTTGACGTTCGTGTTTATTTTGCTGCGGTGCATGTCTGGGAACAAGAAGTCCGCTGAACCTGTCCGCTCCTCGCAGAGCTTGTTATTAAATAATATACTCATTTTCCTGAAAAACAAAAAACCGTTCGGAATCATAATATTTCGCCCGATCAAAAGTAATTTTCAAGACACGGCGGCGGCGTGAGAAGTAAATTCGAAAAACTTTTTACTCGTCGAATGTTTACAACTCTAAGTTTGTTATTTTCTCACCCCCTCTCCTCCCGCGCAAACGTCGTAAATCTGACACTGCATTTTACATTTGATTCTACAAACGTTGTAAACATTTCATTTTTTTTTCAAATTTTTAATTTCTGGACACATAGTTCTCTACATTTCGTTTATAGCAATATTTCCTAGACGGATCTATTCGTGTATTCTATACAACGATGTATTTACATAGATATATGTAAAGCTAGTTTTTACTAGTCATTTGCTAGGATTTACTGTTATGAAAATCTTAATTTTATTCCTAAACACGTAGCGTATATCCTATAGGATGTACAAGTTAAGCTGGTAAAAGCTTATTACTGTTACATAATATATTTCAGTACATTTAGTACACTTGCAATTAAGCGATAAGTATTACGTTATCGCTCGCTCAGATATGGTTTTGTTAGACGTTTGGTTTGAGGTTAAATGTATGCAAATAGCCAATAGGCCGACGACGACGGGTGGCTAGAGGTTGAAATATTTGAACCGCATATACTCGCATTTCGTAGTGTGAATCGTGTGCTGCCGCAGGAACCACAGGCCTTTTGGGAACCACTGTTCGATACAGTAATAATTATTAGTTGATGAAATGTTAAATAGTTACGTAATTTTCATGATTTTCATACGATTCGTATCTATTTCGTTGATCGAATAAAACGTCAGTGTGAATATTTCAGTATCTGAATAATTTTAAGTGAAATCTTCAAATTCGTCGTTATAACGTTTGTCATTGTATATTACGTGGATATGCGTTGTTTTAAATTGGATTTTGAATTTACACACCCGAAATCACACGAATAATACTTATTGTCGTATCCTCCGTTGCCGGGAATAAATTATTGTAGACTCTGCAGGTCGAATAGGAACTCTTCGATTTCGGATATTTTCATTCAAACGCGAGTAGTTTTATCGTGCGAATTACGGTTAAAAAATTTGAACAAATGTTCAAAACACCGAAGATTAAGTCTTTAGTAGTACTAGCCGTCCTATTGAAGGTATACTGAAAATAATTACATTTACCACGGCGTTGTCAACTGCCATATTTCATAATTATTCTGTTGTTATGTCAAACCTTGATGAATAGTGGATATTTTTACTTGTGCGTTTGCATTGTGCAATATGCACTCATGCAACGCAAGATCTAATTATTAGAACTCGACCTCCAACACATAAATTAACGGTTTCACACAGGAAATACCATCCAGTTTTTAGTGATATTATTATTGTTTCGAATGTCGACGAATACAAATTTTTCCGTATTAAAAAAAAAAAAAAAAAAACGGATTTCCACACACACACAGATCGAGTATTCGAAGGTTTTCGATTGATAAAGGCGCATTTCGATAAGTGACGACCACTAAGAATGCAAAACACCGGGCTTGTGTATACGGGTGATTTTCATACACTTGAGAGTGGTGATTTTAATTTCCTACGTCGAAAAGCCAAAATCAGTATTTTGAACTTTTAGTTCGACTGTCGGACGTTCGGTATTATATATTTTAAAAACTCACTTCGGGGCCAACCGATGCGCTCTCGAGCAAAACGTATTTTTCTATTCGCATTACTTTCACACCGATTATTACACGCGAACGTTCAATGTACGACCACCACGTGGAAATCGACGGCACGTCGTCGTCGTCGTTTAAAAAAGACCGCGCGCAGTGAAAAATACGTCCGGATTGTTTAGTCGACCAAACCAATCGCAAATTATTTTCAGTACGACGTGTCACGCCGGATGAAATTGATACATATTATATACTCGTATACGTATGTTAATGTACCGGCATATAGTGTATTCAAAATTTAAAACGTCCCACGTGCACGTTCGTACGTCTGACGCCGGATGTGCAATCGTCGATGGTCGATTGAAACCGTGAAAATTCCAAAAGAGAAAACCCGCCGCGGCGTTGAAATAAAACGTTTTCAAACAACAATAACAGTGTCCCGACATAATCGACGATTGTCGTTTTATATTATAAATATACGTATATATAGCAACTATAATGTGTGAAACGTACACACGCACACACACACGAAAATAAAAAAACTGCGTACGACTGATAATAAATTAATTGGCCATAAAATAATATAATAATTATTGTGTTTATCTCTTATTGTATGGGCAAATCGAAAAGTGACTATATTTTAATTTTTCAACATTGTCCAGTGCATCGTGTTGCGCGTGCAATAATATCAAACGTACGTCGAGGAGACGAAAACACGGGCTGTTACGCGCGGGACACGCGGCAGGTACACACTATAGGTGAGTGCAATGATAATCCTTCGTCGTAATTATATTATTGTAAGACCATTTTGTCGAACCGTATTTGTTTATAAAAAAAATAAATAAAGTTTTAAAGGTTAATAATACTTATGTAATAATAACGTGACGACGAATTTTATTCGAAACCGGTCGTAAATAGTCGAGCACTTTTCTATCAATTTATATAGTAATACACCACCAGGCAAGACTTATTTTTTATTTTTATTTTATCGTATTTGTTACGATATTGTTCTACGCGCCGTGGTTCTCGACGAAACGAATATGACTTGAAGCCTATTTTTCAATTTTTCGCGGCCCACACTATGTTTTAAATCGATGGTTTCCGACCGTTTGTAGGCGCTGCGGCGGCGGAGGAAAATTTACTACCGAGTCACGGATAATACATTTGACCCGTCTTAGCTACGATTTCTCTTTACAAAAATACAGTTTATTATAATAAAAAAAAATGTATTCATCTATATCATATATATATGCGAAAAAGGAATACAATACTTGAATAATATTATTATTACAAACGTACAAACCGTCGGAGTCGGTCACCCATTTATCCACCTGCTCTAATCGGGTCGATGTCGCGATTTCTTTCATGTCATTATTTTTGCTGACGCGACATTTCGTCGGTTCCGATTTTTTTTTTTAATTTCAAAAAACGTAACGAAATATTATTAAAAACGAAATTATCTGGACATACGTATTATTATGGTAGACGACCGGTTGAGAAACACTGTCTTAAATAGAAACGTATAATCATTGACGGATGGCGATGTAGACTTTTCTATATTTAATAAGTAAATAAAAATAAAACACTTACTGATAATCCATTACGAATGTAATTTAACTGGTTTTAATGATTCGACGAATGAATATAAAACGTCGTTTAACACTAATAAGTAATAGTTTAAAAAAGTGAAATACGCGCAAGATTCGGATGAAATACAGGTGGCACGTGATTGATTTTGTTGAATTTAGTCTTTTAAATGTCAAACAAATAAATTGTTTAAGTAAAACGATTCTGATCAAAAGAAGGGGGTGGATGGATTGGCCTTTATTAGTGAATAGTCGAAATACCTAGATTTCGTCCTATACGAATTACTATTTACAATCGAATTTGAAACATGTCACAGTTTACAAAATCATTTTTGTACTAAAATAAAACAGCATTATTATTATTATTAGCTTTATTAGATATTAAACTTTGATTTAATCGAATCGACTGTAGATAAATGTTAAAAAAATATTTTCACTTTTAGTACCTGCAGAACATGATATTCTAAACAAAAGCGTTTGAAAGCAAAAGTAAAAAAAAAAAAAAAGGAAAAAAGAATCGTAAAATGATTTCACTGTTGTTTGTCAAAGAATTCACGCATTTAAAACTTAATTTTCTATGAAAACATTTTTGAAATTTGAACATTGTATTTTTGAATACAGAATTCGATATTTTAAACGTTTATGAATTGCATTAATATCATAATACATCCTTCGCAATTTAGAAACCTTTTTTGTTTTTTTTTTATTTAATTTTTAAAACCATAATGCAAACAATTTATGGTTGAGGTTTCTGTTTTGTTATATTAAACATCACAATATGAGAATTCAAACGGAAAATGTCCATTGTACAACCGATTATTTGATTTCGTTGTGGTGTTTAATGATAATATGGTAATGACGCGAATCATAATTTATCTAGATTAAATATCAAACGATTAATTTAAGCGTGGTTCTTTTTTTTAATATATTTTACGATTATTAGAATAATAATTTGACTTGGATACATTTCTCGTCGTCGAATTAATCGTTGCCTACACACAACGGGCACACGATAATAATAGTCGTTGTTTTTTCAGTAAACAAATTAAACAGAATTTGAAAAATATAAAAACCTACCTGTAGTTAAAATTATCAGTTTGATATGATTAATTTATAATTTTACAAAGTAGTTGATTACGTCATAATATATCATGTTAAGAATCGATTTTTTTTCTACAATAGATGGTTGAAAATTAGCTGAATCTACGAGAGGGGACGGATTGAGTTAATAAAGATCGAAAGGAAACTAAGAGATAGTCGAGCAAAGGTGACTTTGAGTTACTCGGGTGACTCGGCATAATCGATAGGATAACATTGGCACTTTGAGTCGTCGAAGAAGAAATGTTAGTCGATAGAAATTTTCGGATAGCCAAAATAAGATTACAGCTGACTCAGTTTGCGTGGGATAAAGCAAAGACAAAGAAGAAAAATACTCGGATATCTACCGACCTAGATTTTTCTTAATAAAACGTTTGAAAGTAAATATGCATACACGCATATCGATGTCACAAATTATTATAAACCCTACGATTGTGATATATGTCATGTGTTGTTTTTTTTTTTTTTCAAACATAGTTACGTCGTCGATAACTACATAAAAATTACACGTTCCCTTTCTTATTTTTTCTCGATAACGGTTTTTTATTTTTCGGTAAATCTTTGGTTTTCGACATGGAAAGTATTAAAGAATGAAAAATAAAACGATTTATTGACATCTCCGAAATATCGTCTAAAAACTCCGACCGCATATTATTACGCAAGCGAATCTCAAAAACGGAACGATTCTTCCGGCGATAACTTCAAAACATCAACAGAGTTCGATTACGATATTCAACGATAATATCTCGTGCGTTTATTATTTATTAATAAACTCGTTTCAGTATAATTAGATCCTGTTGCCGTATTATACCGAGATAACAGTGATGAAAAAAGTCGAACGCTTCCAATGTAGGTCAGGACTGCGAGTCTTTTCATTCGTCCAGATATATTAAACAACACCGGGTTTTATTTTACGAGTACGTTGAATTATTTTTTCGTTCCTATATTCAACTCGAAAAAAAGAAGGTCATAATATTATTATAATAGACTGTGTTTTGTTTGTTATGCCGAGGAGGAGTATGCTTTTGACAAAAGTCCGATTCGCGTTTTAAAGTTGAAGATTTCAGTTCGAACATAATATAGAAATCTAACGGAAAAACAAAAACGCAGAGGAGGGGGATTCGAACGCCGAGACGAATACTTTTCTTCGAAAAGAAACGTAGTAATTACACACAACGTCAGTAACGATTTACTATTTTTTTTTCGTATAATATAATTAAATAAAACTAAGGAAATCGCCGCCAACATACATACACACGTGTATTTGCACAAATGAATTCTCGAAGGTAAACTGACATTTACAAAATTCGCTTGCTCTTCATTACCAGAACGCGAACAACACGACGTGTAGTGTCGCGCGAATAATTGTTTCTCAAACATTGTTTATGTTTATATAATATTCGGGTGGTAGATTTCAATATTGGTGTGTGACGTAGGCGCCAATTTATAGTGAAAATAGTTGAGATATTTTATTTCGTAAAGAAAGAGAAAAACGCGGTAACATATTTTTGATATTTTTCTCCGCTATACGGCGCGGCGTATCGAAAAAAAACTTAAACATTTTCTAGACGTTTTATCGAAAAAATTCCGGTCCAAAACCTGTGTGTCATAGAAATTATTCGAATTTTTTCGTTCTTGTATTTATTTATAAAAAAAATTCGTGCAAACAAATGGATACGCTTTCGGACACGATTGGATCTCTTCTCAGTTAAAATATATTCCAATATCAACTACTAGTAGTATAGAATAATGTTTAGTCGTATTGTTGTATTCAAAATCATAATTTCAAAAGGTTCCGCTACTCTAAATTATTATTGTTATCAAACATTTTTCGTAACGTTTTCAAACGTATGTAATATGTTGAACGTTTGTACGTGACCGTTATTGCAGAAAAGCGTTACATAAATTCACAAAATATCAACGGTTGGTTTTAGCGAACCATTGCAATAATGGTTTATATTTGACGAACGGTTTGTGTTTTTTTTTTTAGCCGCAACTCAAGAGGATCCTTAAACAACAATAACCAACACAATTATTTTTAATAATATAATGAATGGGATCGTGCCACGGACACGGGCCGTATGGACAATGGACATAGGTATATACATACAATTACATAAATTAACGATGCACAACGCGACATATAATTTTATTAAATCCAACTCGCTGCCAGTCTCGTGCGTTTACGAAATATAACTGTATTTTTGGGCGGAAGGCAATATAAAATGTCCGAAAACATAATATGCGGTCGAAACGGGTTCGTACGGGAATAAATCCGCGAAAAATATCGTGTCCGGAAATTATATTATTATAGAAAATAATACAACCGAAAGTACAATATTATTAGAAAATAACGTCGTAAGCGAAACACGCGTCTACTTTTTTGGGAAAAATAATTTGTATCTGTCAGAACCGTATTTTAGCCGAAAAATCGAACGACTCACACTAGTTTTTGATTGTTTGAATGCGTTTTTTTTGATAACCAGATAAATACATTTATACGATTGAATCCGTTTATTTTACGCGTGTGATTACATAAAATTAAAATGTAAAGAGTAGCACAGATGCGCGAGCATTAGTTCAAACCATCTGCCGAGGATAACACATGCCGAAATATTCATTTATTATTCTCGTATATAATATACTAGATATTCCTTATAGGAAAGGAGCCTATGCGGAGATAAGTGGTTGTAACAATGGCGCGTTTGCCAATGAGGATGTGTTTGTCGAGTTTAAAAATGAATGTAACATGTTTGATAGATATAAATGGTGTTGCGTCATATTATATACGTTAAAAGGTAAGTATTATTGTAATTTTTATTCACACAATATGAAATACTATCTATCGTTTATTCGCAATAGACGCGTTTCGCGCTTCGTGCAAAGTTCCACGATCCGATTGTATTATTCAAACAACCTTTCGACGGAAGGACAAGCGATTGTACATCTCGTCTTGTGCACATTTTAATGCTCGCCTGCCACTCGCTAGGGAATTTAATTTTATCCTTTTGCTGATTTTCCTCGTGGTTATCTTTAGGATCTGATATTTCATTATTATTACTGCAGTTCTCTATTACGCAGTATGAACAACACTTTCAAACGCCCGCTAAAATGAGGACACGCGTTAAACGTACCTACGAATAGTGAAATATCTTACGTATTATTTTAAATCGTGCGTTTGTAGACGACCGAGTGTATTGAATAAAAATCATAACGACCAATAATTGTAATTTAAAATTATCTCGGTTAATATTTAACACTGCGAAACGTTGTTGTAATAACGCGATAGATAGTGAAACGAGGAGTTCTCAATACGAAACGTCGACGTGGTCATAGATTTTGATTCGAGAATCATTCGTTTAAAAACTGTCAGATAAAATTCATACGAAATTCCGTCGATAATAATATTGTAACTGACTAAAATCAAGCCAACGTTAAAAAAATATTGTATCGGTTTCGGTTAAATTAAATCCTTCTTTTTTTTTCAACTAAAATTCCTTAATTGTTTTAAAAATTAAACACTACATAGTTTTTAAAACCTTTTGCCGCACTGTTGATAAACGCATCTAAGTAAATTAAAAAAGAAAATAGAAAACTTCCTTGTTGATAACTATAGAGGCGACGTGTGTACGAATTCAAACCTCACGGTTTACATTAGTAAATAATAAACACAGGTTTAAAGTAGGGAGGGGAATTTGAATGGGCACAGATTGGGAGGAGGTTGTTCAACTGAGCAAGGACTGTATGTTCTCCAACCAGTATTCAAGTGACATGTTTAACTGTCGACGTGTGCTGAAAGTTCCGACGAAAAGTTTTTAAATGGCTCTAAAGGTATCTTATGCATACATCAGTTAATTTTTCATACCCGCTGTAGTGAACTACTCGTTTAAATTCAACTGATTTTTCTTCTTAAATTTTACCAAGTCGTAATAAATTAGTAAGAATTTGTTTGTTATATTTTCAAATTATTTTATTCTCTGCTTTTATTATTGTACTAGTGTAACGATCGCGTCCGGAGAGAGAATAACAAAGATATAATTTAAAGATAAATATAAAGCGGCGCCGAGTGTTTAACTGCAACGTATCCAACTCTACTCGGAGTAATGATGATGATGATGATGATTTGACACTGACGTTAAGGCGGTCATCGTAAAAATCGACTACGTGGATTTATGTTTCCGAACAAAATTCAAGGCACCGAAAAATATTTGAATTCTCAATGAAATACAACATCTAAGGTAAGGTGTTCTGTAATTATTATAATTTACTATAACTCGACATTTAAAGATATAACAAATAATTGAAGTTTATGCTTTAAATGATATAATTAAAAGTAGATATACTCGTATACCTATTTATTTTTAAATTTTTTAACTAGGTTAATCGAAAAAGTGTTATAACACTCACCTTTTACAAACAAGCCTTTTCAAAACCTAGTGTTTTCATATTTATCCTCCGCGAGTGTTTAGTTTGATTAAGTTTTCACTTAAACTTTTTTCGTATATAAAAATAAATATGTAATTAAATAATATATAATTACTTATAATACGCAAAAATTTCTTTTGAATTTCGAACAGAATGTTCAAGACTATTTACTTGACCATCGAGATAGTTTCCGGATTGTTTTTTATAGAATTTTTTACACCTATAGTTTAATAATAATGGAACCTAATCCCGACGAACGGGAAAACTCGACAACGTGTCCACAGCTATTTACCATAGAGGAATTATCATATTAATTCATTTCGATAATAGGTATACTCGTAACATCTTGATAATAATTTATAAATTATCATATCCGGTTATTATGCGTGTGCTTTTAATTAAATATTTGTAAAATTATTATTTTAATCAAACGTTTTGTGAAAATAATATTGTTTAAAATTTAAAAATAATTCCGTCTCGCGATCCGTAATAACATGGTCGTAAATTGACAACTACCAAATGGTAATTTGAAAGTCTTCCGAATGAATATTAGTAAATATTAAACATTTTAATATAAAATATCGTTTTTTCCTTATTCTTTTTCTAGTTAACTATTATTATTTCTAACAACATAATATTCGTACGTAAATATACACAATGAAACCATTGAAAACTGTGCTCCGTTTGTTGAGAAATATTAAGCGCAGTTCTATGCATCGCGACTCAAAGCGCCCGCGCGAGAGCTCGGACCTATATTTTCTCCTTTTCACCGGTCGCGCTCCGGCTTCTAATCTCTGATTAGAATTTCTGATCAAACGGTAGGATAATATGGTTTATTGGTGAGGAATGCGCGTCACCGGACGAGAAGCCGGTATTATATTATATTATACCGTTCGTTTTTGCGATGTTCGTCTTTTCGCTATGAACATGTTCGTTATTTCATATGTAATTGCATATTTCGCACGTTATCGGCTCGGAAGAATGTCGTCGAAAACGCGTGTGGCGGATTGAATCGATCGATTTCATATTGTTTCTTTCTCGGCTGATATAAAATCGAATAAAGGTCGATTTCGAGTTGAAACGCTTGCAACGGGACGAGCGCAGACAAGCGAGAGAGAGAAAACGATGAAAAACGCCGAGGAACATCATTTAGAGAAAAACGTGTTATGACCTGTTATGACCTGGCAACTGACAAAGGAGATTTGCCACGTGCTGGGACTAGTAACAAGTTATGCTGAGGATTCGATAATCACGTCACATACTCGTCATGAGGAGAAGAATTAAGGCGGCGATGGTCTACCCCGCGGAAGAAGACCAATGCAACGGACGAGGAAAATATCAAGTGATACAGGAAGACTTGGAAAGACTGGGTGTAGAAAATCGGAGAAAGTCGGGGCTCATGATAATAGAGACATGTGACGAGATGTAATAATAGTGACAAAAACTCTCGTAGAAAGTTATTATGCGCGTAGAAGAAGAGAAGAAAAACGTTACGAGTGAATTATTTAAATCGTTTTGGACCGTTTGAATTATTTTTAATTTATTCACAACATCGTTAATGTCGTTATTAATATACGAGCATACACATTTAAACAACAGCTCGACGAGAAGTGCATACAAATAATACGGGGTATCCGTAGACGTAATTTCATATCTCCTTTTTTTTTTTTTTAATAATACTTTTTCTCGTTTAATCCTCACGCGTTATTTCCTTGTTATAATCCTTGTACGGCGGCGGTGTAAGTGTCAATAATCGCGTATTGATATCACGCGTCGATATAAATATGCGGAGTTGAATAAAAATAAATACGAATTGTCAGTTTGAAGGTTAAGCTCGTGGAGTATAATGTGTACACTGTACATACATAATGAGTCATAATGTATAATTATCAAACTAAACAATACAATATAATATATTTATATTTGAAAATGGCATTCGTGTGGGAGAACGACGACGGACGAGAATGGCTTCCATTTCAAGTTGTAATCGTGTCGTATTATAGTCCCTATGACTTTTAAATCACGCGGTTGTTATTAATTCATAAATTAGCCATGTTAAAATCGATCAAATATCTGAAGAACTGAATAGACGTTTTAAACATGAAATGAGCTGTTTAACGTGTGGGAGATTTGAACAGAAAGCGCTTGAAAATGTCAAAGGTCGAGGAAAAATTTGTTTCGATATCGCAACTACTAAAAATATGCATATTTCCCAGAACCTATTAGAGTAATAAACTCATATGGTGGACGATGGATCAGGGGTTTTTTACGTCTTTTTTTTTAACCCTCTCCCCTTATTTCAAACTCGAATATGACCACCCGTGTTTATATAAATTTTACCTAATATTACATGGTATATACAAGCGTGAAAAATTGAAAAAACTGCCGATCTCACGAATTAGGCAATTTTTTCTATCGAACGTTGCAGTTGCGATCGAGTGTTGCACGTCGATGACGTTGCAGTTATTGATATTATATCAACACAGTTATGGATATGAAATTACCGCGCGTAGGTGTAAATTTCATTGTTATTTTATTTCGTTTTTACTATCATTCGTCGTAATATAATTTCGTGCTCGATTTTTCAAACCGTTAATATTTATTTTACCTAGTGGAAATGTCCAATTAAATAGTAAACGTCCGATTTTTTTTTTTTTTTTGGTCTATAATATAATTGTATTATACGTACGATTTCAATTTTATTGAATATTTCCCCCCCCCCCCCCCGTTCGTCCGAGTTAATCGCCAAAAAAAAAAAACCCGACGCGTGAGGAAAAACTAATATAGGTCGTCGAGAAATAATTTCGGATCTCGCGATGGTCGACGTTTTAAAAAAGGCCTCGCCGTCGATCGTTTTCGAGCGACATTATATAACGAACGCGTGCGAAGCGAAAACAATAAATCGTATTAAGAATATTAACGACGCACGAAGATGCAAAGTACTCCTCGCCGGAAAACCTGAAAAAGCTATTTATAATGACTCAAGGTTAGAACGTGGGGTCACGAGGGGTCCCAAGCGTCAGTGTGGCCACCAATAGAGCTTGTTTAATAAACCGGTTACTATTATGTCTCGCAAAAAAAAAAAAATAAAAAAAAAACGCGAAAACGGCCATTAAAATGATGTTTATGTTTTTAATTAAAATATTATAATCTTTAATAATAATATTGTGTGCATTCGATGTTATTTTTCTTTTGAGATCATTTTCAGTCAACGTACGTTTCGTTTCGGCTTTTTAAATTTGATATTTCTGGCCATACTTAACAATATTTGTATGTCATTATTTGTTTGAAGATCCTGCGGCCTGATCTTACTTTCCTTACAGGACGATTTTTATATTATTAAACACAGGAAATGATTGTTTTTCATTTCAATAACCGATCTTGTCAACGTTTTATTTGATTATAAAAATCGATCGTGACAATTTCACTGCCGTGCACTGATATATTATTAAATTTTGTGAAGAATCTTTTCATTTTCTTCGGTTTGCAAATATGTATTTGTATTGGGTGGTCTAAATCGATGAGATACAAAATATGTATTTTGATATAAGTAATTATAAAGAAAGCAATATGTTTACAATAACTAATGAATCGTAAGCGATAAAATTTATAAGAAAATAATACAAATCAATTAAAAAATTAAAATAATATAATTTAAGACATCGATTACAAAATAAAGAACAGTAACAGACATAGACTATAAACGATTAACTATAAAGTGTATTTTTTTAATCTCTTAATATTTTAGTTATACTTAAAGTTGAAATGTATTCAATATTTCAGCATTTTGGTACCAAAAAAAGTTACTGGATTACATTTATGTAAGGTAAATGATATTAATCCAAATGTATTCGATGTTCATGTTTTACTTGTTAAGTGTAACAATCATTCTAATATTGGCAAGTACATACTTACTGGTATTAGTGGAATTATTTAAATTATTTTAAATAAATATTTAACGAGTGGATTATAATGATTAACGACCATTAAATTTAAAACAAATTTAACAGTACTAATTACTGTGTTTAATAACTCAACATAGTTTGTAATAAAAATTTTAATTTATCGCGCTCTATCGATTCAGTTATTCGATTAGCATTGTTAACAGTTTGTAAACATCGCCCAAGCGAACGTGATCAGTAATCACTTACCTTGTCATTAGAAACATCCATCGACCGTGCTAATCTTAATATTCAGCGATCGTCGCATTATTTTAGATATCAATAACATTAGTAGAGGTCGGTTATTGAAATGTACTTTGTGTGATGATGGTCCATAAAAATATTTCAAAAAATTCTCAAAACATATGTATGAATATTTTTTCGCTTATATGATTCCACTTTGAAACGATTTATTTTGACGATAAATATAATTAAGTAAATAATATATTTTTTTAATAGATTATAAATATGTGTATAAGATTTTTTTTTTTTTTAAATCCACTGTCCAACTATGTATTATATAATATATTTCGGTTTGCTGAAAATCTAAACTGGCCGAGTCGTATAAACATTTTCTCATTTACGAGAAATATTATAATATGATAATTATTTTATCCTATACAAAAATATTAAGACACTTAAAAGTAATGAATTAATTATTAATTGTAAATGAATTAATATAAATATATATAGAATCGTACGTCGGTCGTTCACCCTGTAGTGGTAGTATACTATAAATATAGTTTTTATCGATTTATTGATATCGATTTGAATAACATCGAAAATAATATTATACAGCCGACCACCATTTTACCGGTCAAGTTCACGCGAGGTAGTTGTAAAATAAACGTGTTTTTTTTTTTTTTCGGAACGAAAGTAATACGCGACGACGTGTGTAAACGGCTAATAATTTACATATTATCATTGTTGCGATTCTCGAGGGGCTAAAGTCAACGAGACAATTCGAAAGTTGTGAAAAAAAAACTCGAACGGAGAAAACACCCTAGTGTCGATCTAACGCTAGACCACCGACTCGGATTCTGTGCTAATTCGTGGTCATAGATTTCGTGCTGGAAAAATAATAGATCTAAGAAATGTTTGCACCTGACTTACCGGTCTCGCCTACCACATAATTATGTAATAATTACGTCACGTTTATATTATTTATATAACGCGTAGTAACGGCGGCGAGGTGTATTTATAAACACATTAATGATATTGTTATTTAACTAGACAGAAAGTGATTCCGAATCGATAATGATTATATTAAATTCATATTTATAATATTAATTATTATTTATTGCTTTAATTAACACGTGTAAAAGTAATAATAAATGTGTGTCAAGTATTCGGGGCTCTTTAAGCCCGAACAGCTCTCTCCCCCCCCCCCCCATTCGTATAATCGACTCGGAATTCAAACACTTTTTTTTTTTTGTCGTTTTAGGGTATGCCTAATTTTATATTTGACATATTATCACATCAGTCCGCGTCGTCGTACATCCGCCTAATTATAAAATGATTATTATAAATTCCAAACGATATCAAAGTACATAAATATTATATCTCTACCTCCTCCTCCTGCTCCTCCCCCCCCCCTCCTCCCTATGATAAAACCGTTAGACCGCCACCGACTATACAATATTTTCGTGACGTATTGATACAATAGAATAGGTGCTGCTCCGCCGAAGACCGCAAACGCCTCGGATCGTGGTGCGGTTTGTATTCGAGTTTGATTTCGTCACGAGAAATTTCTAACGTCATTGCAGTTTATATTAGGCATAGAAACACGTAAATCATTTCGTCATTCCAAATTGGTTTGCGCCAATGCGTTTTCGCATATCGTGAAATTCCTTCGAATGGAATTCGAAAACTATGAACATATTTTGAACCCCGTTCGTAAGCTAGTTCCCGTCTATACACATCATTTACTACATAATATCACCACGACGTTTCGATAAAATTCCGCGCAACTAGTAGTGGCACTCGCGCGGGTTACCGAGTAAACCGACTGCGCTGGTGATCAGAGAGAACAATACGCATTTATACAAAAAGGAAGTTAAATTTGTTTCAACAAATGAGAAGATAACGAGATTGAAAAAAAAAAACATCGTCCCATATTTACACACTCGTCTACGCTGGGAAATTAAAATTAGTATCCATAAGCGATTTGCGAATTCGTCTGATTTTCGCTACTATTCGTTAATAATTCAAAACGCATGACCTAAGCTCTTTTGCTTTGTCGACGACGATAATATTACGTTATTTTGCGTGCGCGTCGACTACATTGGCGATCGTCTCAAACTTCAAAGTGACATAAATCTAATAATTAAATAATCCGAGTTGTTTGAACCCGTTTGACCCGAAAAAAAACAGTATCACGCCGTTCTCTCGTGCACAGATATGATGCTGGTCCTGTAAACCCGATAGTCCAAGTCACGTCGTATAATAAATTGTCCAGTCGTCGTCCGTCTTCTGCGAGGCTCGTCATTCCTTCCGCCGCCGTCACTGTCCGTTTGAATACGAAAAACATCGATAATTATTATTTCGCGTACAACAGATGATTAAAGTAAAGAGTCTAAGAACTATGAAACCCTTTTTATGTTTAAACTACAAACCAATACGTTTTACGATAAACATGTACTTGCGGTGTGAGATATTGTGTTCAATTAACACGCGTAGACGATTTAAATACCCGTTTACCGAACGTATTTTCAATTATTTCACATGATTTATTGTGCGCGCCGCACACGTCGTCGTGCACGTTCGTACGGGAACTGTATAACAGGTATTTTGTTTATATTGGATAATAAATACATACGTTTGTATTGCTCATAATCCAGACATTGTGTTTGTCAATCGCGCCGATTTTACTCGAATTATATAAAACATTAAACTAAACAAATGTATTCACATATACAAAATCAAGCGTTATACAACAATAAACATTGCACGCGTTATTAATAAGTCCATACCACGGACATTAGTTCGTAACACATAAAATACACGTCATATTTTTACTATTTACTGAGCCGTATACCTGTTTAATGTGTTTCTCGTAAACGATATCACGTTTTAGTGTAATGATATTTTTTTGAACGTGCCGTTTAATAGTTATTACGTTTTTACATAATTTTTAAATAGATTAAACAGTTATTACCTAATACGTATAAAACATAAATATTTAATATATTATACACATGGAAAAATTTCTATTACATCATACTTATATATTTGGTCGTTCTATCGTATACGGTAATAACAATAATGTTTTATACGTGTGATTCGGAAATATTCACCATCGTTTTTATAAAACTGTTCGTTCACTCTCCTGAAAATCGTCAATTTTTCCTATCCGCGATATAATAATTAATCCGTCGCCAAAGTATAGTGTACGACGATATGTATTTTAATTCCCGATTCGATTCTCATTCTAGATCGGTTTATACATGGATACAGACGACAAATGTTTGAATATCGGACTCGATTCCGAAACAAAATTGTTTAACGTAACCACCACTTAACTTTGAATTCTGTTCGATCGAAAATCTTCGATGGAACCAAAAATGTGAGGTTTGTGACTCACGTTTATGAACAAGCTCGTTTGTCTTTGAATTTATCGTAATTTTAGAATTATTTAAATAGTAGCGTAATGAATAAATGTATGTTATTAAATCGTCGAGGGAGGCGTCGTCGTCGTTTAGAAGACGGCAAAGGTAGTACTATTGATTTCGAAATAATTTTATTTTATATAAATCGATTGTTACATCAAACTTCAGTTGGTAATGAAAAAATTCAACTCGTCATAATCTAAATGTTAATGTTTTAAATTTTTCTTGCGGTTTTTTTTTTTTTAAGTACATTATTATTTCTCTAAAATATCTTTCCCTTCAAATTTTATTACAGCTGTTAAATTGACGTTAAAAACGATGTGAAAGGTGTTAAAACATATTATCAATTTAAATGTAACTCGAAATGCTTTTTTTTTATGTCTCGCGTTGCGCAATTTTTGTACATCGACCGTTTGTACAGAAACAGTTTATGCGAGTACCACGTTTTCTCGATAATCCGGCTGTAAAATATTACACAATATATACAATACAATACAATAATGACTTCTCTCACAAGAATGATACATACTATTCGTATATAATACGTCCACGCTGAGTTTTCTTTCCGGAGTTTAAATAGTATTTTTAGTATTCGAATAGTCTTTACTGATATTTTATTCACATTTACGTTTAAATCGTGAAGTCCATGTTTAATCAATTTTGTTGAAAAGTCCTCAATACGGACGTCGGGCGAATCATTAAGCATAATGATTAGAATTTCGTTTGGTTATGTAAGTGACCTTATAGATTTACGATAGTGAAAACAGTTGTTTTACAAAATATGTTTGTTTCGCGACGTATGTAACAAAGTATATTATTTATGATATTTAAATAAACCAATAAGGTTATCGAGGAAACGTAATATCAAGAGTGACAAACTCATCTCTAATGTGATTTCTTTGATATCCCGTGACCCTTTAGTGTTAATTACCATCATTGTTTATAATTTAATATAATTATTATTATCTCACGCACAAACACCCGATGGTTTCAAAAGACGTGTCATAATATGATGAAACGTATTTACGTATACCTAATCCGATAATTTTTTTTTTAACAAATTTAAATTCAATAGGATTTTTCCCGAATCGAAACGAATGGAAAACTATTCAGACAATACTTATCGACGTAAAACAATATGATCTTAGAATTCCAACTATTAATTAAGTTTGTTATTAAATTTTTTTCCAAAGGCGCGCGCGTCTATTTCATCACACCTCGAATATTTGCACTCTATGCTATAGCAAATCTTTTATTGTTTCTCTACATTTAGATTCTATCTTTGTTACGAAAAAAAAATAAAAAATAATAGCAAAATAATGTAATGCGACGCATTGTAAAACGTGCAACATTCATTCGTATGAATGTAATTATACTCGTATACCCGTGTTCATTATTTAAATAATAATAATAAAAACATAAATTAATAATATGCAAATGCACGTAACAGTAGATCGGTACTGGGAACGATGACGCGCATTATTTCTCACTACGAGTATTATTATAAATGAATACGAAATAAAATACCGTTGTTTTATTGTGTTCGTAGTGAAAAATTTATCGATTTTACAATATAGTACGTTGCTTTGTCTACGATTATTCGATTTAATAATCGAAACTAATAAACACATGATGTTTTCCAGATCAAAATTCGCGACTAAATAATACAAATATATATAATTAAACGTATCATATTCAACCGCAGATACCTTCAATCTATAACCTAGTGTAATTTATTATTACGATGTGATAAATTCAGAATCGTTTTAGACGGCGTCGATATTATAATATGAGTTCTTCGATTTCACTATCGACCGAGTATTGTAAACGATCGGTGAGTTATATAATTAGTACCTACCTCATACAACAGATAATGGAAATTAAGGATTTCTTGCATTGTTTAGTAATTATTAGAAGCCGACAAATTAACTACACGATTTTTTTTTATTGGTTCATTTGTTTCTCTCTCTCTCTCTCTCTCTCTTTCTCTCGATGTTAATGTGACCCCTTGAATGTATTGTAGTAGATTATGAATTTATTATGAATGAAACGTATTATCAATTTTCGATAGCTGTCGCTCAAGGTTTATAGATAATAATAGTATCTGTAACCCTTGGCTATTAATGTATTGTTATCAACTGCCGGTAAATAGTTACCCAAGGTGCATTGATCAATACGCAAATTGATTAATACGCCTTGAGATAACTGAATATGGTAAAAAAGATGGTCAACACTGTTCACTTGTTACTGTCATTTTATGTAATTTCAAAAACGATCTCGTGAGACCTATGCGATAGTATAAAACATTTCGTTCTCGCTCCATTTAAGTCCTTTAGTTATCATGTGCCACTTAATATCTAAAGGTGATGCTCTGAGTATTAGATTGTATCTATGAAACAGTTTACATTTATTGTATAAGATAATATTGTATAAGATCTTTCCTTTGGTGACGGACATTGATACGATTTTTCCTTGGGCGTATTTTTTATTACGATTTGTAAATAATCTGAAAAGAAATATTTTTACTCAAAATCGATTGATAATATTAGTATTCAACACTGGTGCCATTACTCGAGTTTAATGATAAAACTGTTTTTCTAATTTATACAACATTTATGAAAATACAATTAGTCATCGCGAGTACTCGCGTTGATTTAAAACACTGGGAAATCTTTATTTTATGTTGACTAGTTGTAAACTTAAAATTGTTTTAAAATTAACAAAAAAAATTTGTTGAAAATAACTGTTATAGCTACGTCATACGTTGTAATTATGTAATGCTCCAAACATTGCACTTTTTAATCAGGCACCTGTGATGTTTAAAATGTCATTTAGAAATAAAGTTTACATTGCAAAACTAGTGTGTATCACGTCATAACCACGCTATACGAATGATAAATATTAATCACAACACATAATCACTATAAACAATGGATTTTCTCACCGGTAACACAGAAAGTCGCACGGTAATAATTATTATAAAAAGCACTAAAGTACAAAACAAAAAAATTTGAGCAAATTTTCAAACGTTTCGTTTTTCATGAAAACATACTGCGAAATGAGCAGTTGAAATAAATTATTAAACCAAATGTCGTGATTTTTATTGAGTTTTCAACGTTTTTAACTAAATTTTAATAATGTTATGATATATAATATGTGTTACGGAATGAAAAACTGTTTCTAACGTAAATTATTTACATTCGTAACGCGAAGAAGACTAATGCGGATACGAAAAATCTCTTAACTATACGCAGATAAACGTGACATCATGTGCAACAATAAAATTTAACAGGAAGAATTAATTGCCTTGTTAAATATTTAAATATTTAAATACGCCAAGTGGGTAATGACGACCGGTTTCTCGTCCGTCTTTTTTTCTTTTTTTTTTTTTATGTTAACACGTAGAATCAATAAACTTTGGATTGGACCGTTTAACATTTTGTAAGGCTTGATTTTAATAGATTTTCATAACAGAAAACAAATAATAATAAGAATAATCTAAGAAACTCGAATTATTTACTGAATACTTTAACACGTATTTATTTATTAAACATTTTCCATTTTTAAATAATTATATTTACGTATTTCATCACGACAGTACCAATAATAATAATTATTATTATTGCTTTTTTTTGTAAAGACGCATAAAAGTCATTTATTATATGTTTTTTACTAAATTGGTACTTGTAATATCAAATATTTAAATACGTTACGTAATTATATTATTCGTGTAAGGTGACATCTAAAATGTCACGAAAATCGTACGTGGTTTTGTTAAAACCGATTTCAGGTTGTTTCTTGACTTAAATTGATTATATTAAATAAAAAAATTAAATTAACTAATTAGATAAAAAAAAAAAATGTGATTGATTTTAATATTAAATTGATAATAAATTTCACTAACTCGTTTCGTTTAATTATTAACAGGTGCCAAATTATGTACGCGTCGAAGTCGAAAATTTAAAAACAACTACTACAATGAATCACTTAGATCAGCCCGCCAAAGATAGGGTCAGCATGGCCGACGAGGTGGACAGAGAACACGAGAAATGGCAGACGCTAAACCTACGTTCTAGAATCAGATACGTCCTTAATAACATCACGGTGGAACCCCTCCTAGCGTTTTTCATCGTGTCCAGCGTACTGGGGAACCTGACCACGCAAAACCTCAACCTGCAAAAGTCGTGCCGGGTCAATTTGAACATGAGCGACGCGGTCTGCACGGCCCTGGAGAAACGAATGAGGAACAACTACACCCTCGAAGACGAGGCGAAAGTGCAGAAACTGGTCAGCAACATGGCCATGTGGCAGTCCATTATCCAGCACACCATACCGTGTATATTCGTGGTTTTCATCGGGTCCTGGAGCGACAGGACGCGCAGAAGGAAGCCCATACTCATTTTGCCCATCGTCGGGGAGCTCGTGCGCGTGCTGGGCCTGTTGGTGTGCGTGTTCTACTTTTACGAATTGCCGATGGAGGTCGCCGGCCTGGTGGAATCGTTACCCTCGTCGCTCACGGGCGGTTGGATGATCATGTTCATGGCTGTGTTCACGTACATTTCGGACGTGACCACGGTAAGTGTCGTGTCGATCGTTTTATATATAAAAAAAACGTGATTATTATTGACGAGTTGGGAATCTATCGTTTCAGGTAAAAATGAGAACCATCAGGATAGGAGTGTTGAATTTATCCATGACCATAGGGATATCTTTCGGTATCGCCTTGTCCGGTATTCTGTTCCAAAAACTCGGTTTTTACGGCATATATTCGATATGTTCGACGATGTATTTCATGGGTATACTGTACGGATATTTCTACCTCAAAGACAATAACACACAAGTAAATACGTCGATCGACTGTCAAACCAAGAAACATCCCGGCGCGACGACGACGTCGTCGTTCTGCACGGACGTCAGAGAATTTTTCGATTTAAAACATCTCAAAAGCGCGTTCGCCGTGACTTTCAAACGAGGACACGATAACAGGAGACTCAGGATCATAATGATGATGCTCGCTCTCATGATAATAATGGGTCCATTTACAGGTTTATAAAATATTATTTACAACTAAACGATTTTTAAAAAACAATCGTGTAGGTCGCTAATTGAAAACAAAAAAAAAAAAAAAAACCGAAAAATAATTCCTCTTTTTTTTTATTCAAGGCGAAATGTCGGTTATGTATCTGTCCGCTCGGATACGATTCAATTGGGACGAAGTCGATTACAGTATGTTTTCCGCATTCACGATGATCACCGGATTTATTGGTAATTCATCGAATTTATCAAACGTTAAAACATAATACGATTAATACACGTTTAAATTTGTTAAAATCCAATTATTTAGGTACATCGATTTCCTTATGGGTTTTCAGTCACAAGTTACAAATGGACGACGCACTGATCGCCGCAATGTCGTGCTTCAGTAAATTCATCGGTAGCTTCGTGTTTGCGTTCGCACCCAATCCGTATATTTTTTATTTGGGTAAGTGTATTGTTTTTCGTTGTTTTCGTAACACGGCGGCTCATCTACGAGGCAGTTACCGGGGGCCACTCCCGTCTTGTCGGATTTATTATTTAATAACGCTCATGTCGATATTTTTTATTTTTATTTTAACAACTCATACCCTAACCAATGTTTGCTCACCGGTTTTTTATTCGACGCCTCTTGAATACGACTGTTAAGGTCGATAGGTTAGAAATATCTGCGTGGCAATGGTGCCGAACGAAGGTAATCGATAAGATAAAAGCTATTGTGTTTAATTACCGTTTCCCTGTTGTTGTAGTGTGTATACATATTTTACCCACATAATAATGTACGTTACATTATTCAGAATTTGATATTGTTTTTTGTTTTGTATTTCATTGCAATGGGTTGTAAACAATAAAAACAGAAGGGGTATCACCCTCTACTCTTAGCGCCCACCGAAAGTAAAAAAAAAAACCCCCATTTTTTGATACGTTGAAATAACAAACATAAACTAATCCGAAAGACCTGAAAAAAATACACGAACATTTTGTTTGTGTACGACCGAACAACATTTTATCGACCGTGTCGAAATATGTATCCAACATCTCGGCTTTGCCTACATGAATTACGAAAGTATTAAAAACAAAACGATTAACGACTACTTTGTTCACAGGTTCGATCGTGGAAATAATTCACGGAGCCGGATCTATCGCGACTAGATCTATATACACTAAACTTGTCAATCCAGACGAACTTGGTAAGTTTTTTTTCTTCGATCACATTTCAATTACTGCATGTACACAGTATTGATGATAATTACATTGTTTTCAGGCCAAGTAAGTGCTGTGGTGGGCGTTTTCGAGGCGTTTGTTCCGCTGATATATGTACCGATGTACAATGCGTTCTATCAAGCCACGTTGAATACTTTTCCCGGCGCGTACTTCCTTCTCGGCGGAGGTCTAAGTCTACCTGCAATTTTAATATTTTTGTAAGTACCTTCTCTGTCGATGTTTAAATTTAATTTAACCATGAACGTGTAGACTATTCCTCATGCAGCAAACTTATAATAAATACAAATGAAAATATAATAACGAATCTGTAATCCTACATTTTCGTGAAGAAAATAAGAAAAACAATTGCAATTTATGAATATCATTTAATATCTAAACATTACGAATCGTTATTTTGGTAATGCCACAATGAATTAACAACATTTATGATCAACCTCACTATACGTGTACTTTTTTTATGTTTGACTTCAATATTTATAGTTATTAGCCTACTTTTACTTACCCACTTGTAAACTACGTAGATTCAAATTTAATCGTTTTACGTATAGAGATAACTAATATGTTATGAAATTTGAAAAACTTTCAGTTAAATTTTAACTATGAAAAATGCACAGATTGTCATGGTGTTCTCTTCATTAAAGGTTCGATGTAACAAAAGTGTGTTCTCGAGAATTACACTGACCTATTCGGAGCAGTTCGACTTGAATATTATAAATTTTCAATTGATATTAATCGTTCCCTATCTTTCAGGTGGATGTACAGGGGAAATAAACAACGAGCAGCTCTGGAAAAAGAAGAGCAAGAAAAGGAAACGACGCAGAAAACTCCGGGTTTCATTAACGACTCAAACTGTAATTTATATCCTAAATTGTCTGACATGTCGGGGAAAAACGGTATTGAAAATCCGGAATTTCAACCCGACGAGTGTATGAAAAATTAATCAAACAACATTTTCTATTTCCGTTAGATAATAATTTTTTTTAAACTGTGAGACTCTAAATTTGTACATATAATACGTTTTAAAATTAAGTGTTATTTTTATCTATTTTTTTTTTACTGTAAATAGACGTATTTGTAATAATTGTTAATTTAATTAATCGTTTTTGATGAAACAGGTTGAACGCGATACAAATATTTGTGTTGCCTACTAAATAATTAAAACGTTTAATACTGGTAAAATGCTAACTTAATATCGTGTCTCTGCAAATAATATATGTTTGACAACAGTATAGTAGATTTATGGGGAAACCTACTTGGCTATAGTGCGGCTCTGTGTGTCAAATGAGCGCACATTTTCGAATGTGTAAAAGACTAATATTATTTAAGCGTTGGTATGATTACGACGATGGTGGCCGATAACGTCATTATTGTTATTTGTTGTTCTCCGTACGAGCGTTGACCGATTTGTTAAATTATTATTTCATTAATAAAAAATGTATTTAATACATATATATATATATATATATATTATGCATTTTCTTTTTGAAATTTATTTCAATAAATAAGTATAATACAATGTGATTTGATTTTCAATAAAATATTAATAAGAACGTTGGAAAGAGGTGGCGAGTATGACACGCCTAGGACAAACAAATAAGTATATTTTCCACTGTTATACAATTATTATTCAACATAATATGTTGGGTATGTTGTTTTTTGGAACTTTTCGAAATTATTTTGGAAAACCGTTATGGAATGAAAAGAAAAACACTTTCCGAATACACCAACTTGACGACACGATTTGCAACTAAAACCCTCCCTAAAATTGACGAACAAACCAAGTCCAAGATCAGAAGATATAAAAAAAAAAAAACCAATTCATTTAACCGTTATTCGTTAAAATTTAAAAATGTATATGCTACGCTAAAATCAAAATTATATACAAAAGACAACTAATTTGTATGCATTAACATACGATTCATTGAAGCTTAAAATTACAAACATTGTTGAAAATATCTACGTCATACGTTGGACATTACGTAATAATTATTCCAATCAAAATCATTCCATTTTTAATTACGATATTCAGACATTTAAAATCAAAGTTTACATTACAAAACAAGAGTATATTGTAAGAATGTTATATAAATGCTATACATTAACCATTACGCATAATCATTATAAACAATAGATTTGCTCACATTTTACACTATAAATAATTACGGTTCAAAGTCACGCGAAAATAAAAATATTATAAGACGCACTTTTGTTCAAAAAGAAAGTGAACATTTTCAAGTGATAAGTTGATCTCAAATGTTGTGGTGTTTTCAAGTCGAATCGTATTGTGTTCTCGGTAAATTCGTTTTTGGTTCGATGTTTAACCAGTAGTAATACGAAAACACTAGAAACAGTTTTCGAATAGTCTTTAAGGTGTAAACGAATACTTGAATAATTATCAACCTTGTCGATATAAAAATCATATATAATAATATGTTTTCTGTACGAGATTCTTAAATAAATAATCGGTTTCAATATTCTAGTATTGTCTTATGGCTTACCGAAATCGATTCCGTGTTACGAATAACACTTTCGTACCGTCGAAAAAAACTAGTGAACGTAATCGAAACTACTCGTTTTTTGGACATTATAAATCTATTTTATCCGAATTATCGTACCTAATGCGTTAGCGGAGTGTGTAAAATTTGTTCGCGTCATATTGCACGAGTGAAATTTAAAGACGTACGCGACAGTGACGCGTGGAGGAAAATACCGAAAGACTTTACAAAAATTATTGTAAAACATCGTGCACAATAAAATAAACACAAAGTTTTTTAAATAATAACATAAAATTAGTCATAATAGACCATACAAAACACGCAGACATTATGTAACCTTTTAATTGCTGAGTACACGATATATAAATCGAGATAAAAATGTTTTCATGAAATGTAGGTACCCATTAATGTGGCACACAATCTATAAAACTATTGGTTAGATTGGTGATTAATGATTAATTAGGCCTTCGTTAGCAGATTATATTTAATATACATAACAATTAGGTATTTTCAAGTTGTTCAGTAACATATTGTTAGCGTAGTTAGTGTTGAGTCCGACAGTTTAAATATATTTAACAGTTGTGTTTAGAAAAAAAAAAAAGAAAAGATTTTAGCATTTATATCAAAATAGTATTATAAGCAAATCTATTTCATATTATATATTACAATGACATGCATTAAACAAGAACACTTTACCGGTTAAAAGGTAATTTTGAAGAAAATATCCACGAAAACTCTGTAAGTACACGATATTTAATTTTATACACGACGTTTCAACACGATTCGACAAATGCTTGTTCTATTTAATACTTTTAAGTTTAAAATTTTTCACGCTCTTAATTGAATAAATAAAAAAACAATCAATCAATCACGATTTAAATCATAACATATAAACGTTCGCATTTTGTAAAGCTGATTTTTAAAAAAAATTTTGGATTATCTGCGATTTTTCATTTTTGTTGTTTTAACAATCATTTTGCATAATATCTTCATGACTAGTTAGTTTTTGTTCACACACATGACAAATGTGATATTTTTTTATAATTGCGCTCAATTAAATACTTCATGGAATAATAAATCGAAATCACTGTGATCGTGCCTTAATAAATGTATTTAAATTTAAATTTTCCAATAGTTTGAAACATTATAATAATTAAATAGGCAGACTTTTATAAGAAATTTTTCTTAAAATACGGTTTATAAGATGCACATTATCAAACTGATGTTTAAACAATAGAATAAAACGTCTTAAAGTTTTTTTTTTTAAATTTCAAGATCCAAAAATAAAAATTATTTTAGAACATTTTTGTTGTAGCGCAGTGTCAAAAAGTATCGATTACGAGGACTTTGAATTTTCACCGAATGCTTATTAAGCCATTCTAAAGACGGTTTAAATTTCACAAATGGTTTTGGCCTTTTTCGTGCTGTTTATGGAGATTTTAAATTTTCGAGTTTTCTTACAAAAATAAAAACACATCGTGTGGGCGAATGTCAAAAATATATTTGATTGAACCAGAATTATCGCGTTTGTCAAATGATCCAGTGAAACACCCTGTATGTGGATTCATATATATTATATAATATTAATAAAACCGGTAGATTATAAACAATTTAACTAACTACCTACGTCATATTGTATTTTAATGTTGTGCATATTTTGAAAAACGTGTTACATTCTTCATTAGGTATCGATTGATAGGGGGACAATGACTAGTGCGTGTTGTATTTTAAACTTTTTAATGAAGCATACGAGTACTTAAAATTAATCGCTTCCTTCAAATTTATAATTATAATCGATGTTCTAATATTATTATAGTGTAGTTAATTTTGATCGTTTCAATGTATTGAAATTATTTTAATTGAATATAATATTTGACACGTTTAACAATAATGTGAAATAATCCTTTTTTATAAAACTATCAAACGTATTTTATCATCTACAAATTCGTTACAGTTAAAACCACATCCATAATATTGTCCTTAAAAATCATGTCCATCGCGTTCACGCGTTCATATTATATTCATCGAACGTAATTATTGTCATCGAAATACAGAGCGAATACGAATGAAACTCATACTTTCAGAGAACTTAAACGTTTTACAAACCGATCAGATTTTATTATATTTCATATGATTATGTTCATACTAATCAATCGTAATGAATATAATTTTAAAATCTACCGAAATAATAAGTAGTAAATAAAATAAAAATGTACATATTATCACGATCATATTTGATTATAATACATAATATTGTACGGTATGTGACGAAAAATGCTTATTGTTGTCAATCGCGCACAAACAAATCGTAATTACATAATTATGAAAATTACATAATTTTTTTCATCAATCATCAGTGATAGTAGAACGGAATACTCTGTTGTTGTTATCGATTTTGTTGAATTATTCTTGAAGAAAAGTCATTTGTTATATTATATTTTTTACTAAATAGGTACTTGTAATATCAAATATATAAATACGTTCCGTAATTATATTATTCGTGTAAGGTGACATCCAAAATGTCACGAAAATCGTACGTGGTTTTGTTAAAACCGATTTTAGGTTATATCATAACTTAAATTGATTATATTAATTAAAAAAATTAAATTAACTTATTAGATAAGAAAAAATGTGATTGATTTTAATATTAAATTGATAATTTCACTAACTCGTTTCGTTTAATTAATAGGCACCAAATTATGTACGTGTCGGAGTCGAAAATTTAAAAACAACTACTACAAAATGAATCACTTAGATCAGCCCGCCAAAGATAGGGTCAGCGTGACCGACGATGTGGACAGGGAACACGAGAAATGGCAGACGCTAAATCTACGTTCTAGATTCAAATACGTTATCGGCAACATTACGGTGGAACCCCTCCTCGCGTTTTTCATCGTGTCCAGCGTACTGGGGAACCTGACCACGCAAAACCTCAACCTGCAAAAGTCGTGCCGGGTCAATTTGAACATGAGCGACGCGGTCTGCACGGCCCTGGAGAAACGAATGAGGAACAACTACACCCTCGAAGACGAGGCGAAAGTGCAGAAACTGGTCAGCAACATGGCCATGTGGCAGTCCATTATCCAGCACACCATACCGTGTATATTCGTGGTTTTCATCGGGTCCTGGAGCGACAGGACGCGCAGAAGGAAGCCCGTACTCATTTTGCCCATCGTCGGGGAGCTCGTGCGCGTGCTGGGCCTGTTGGTGTGCGTGTTCTACTTTTACGAATTGCCGATGGAGGTCGCCGGCCTGGTGGAATCGTTACCCTCGTCGCTCACGGGCGGTTGGATGATCATGTTCATGGCTGTGTTCACGTACATTTCGGACGTGACCACGGTAAGTGTCGTGTCGATCGTTTTATATATAAAAAAAACGTGATTATTATTGACGAGTTGGGAAATCTATCGTTTCAGGTAAAAATGAGAACCATCAGAATAGGAGTGTTGAATTTATCCATGACTGTCGGAATGTCTTTCGGTATCGTCTTGTCCGGTATTTTGTTCCAAAAACTCGGCTTTTACGGGATATATTCGATATGTTCGACGATGTATTTCATGGGTATACTGTACGGATATTTCTACATCAAAGACGTTAATAAGACGCAAGTAAATCCGTCGATTAACGGCTGCGAAATCAAAAAATCCTCCGTGACGGGATCGTTCTGTACGAGTGTTCGGGAATTTTTCGATTTAAAACACATCAAGAGTGCATTCGTCGTGACGTTCAAAAGAGGCCACGATAACAGAAGACTCAGGATTTTAATGATGATGCTCGCTCTCATGATAGTAATGGGTCCTTTTTCAGGTTAATAAAATCATGAATTCCGTGTAATTTTCCTTGATGTCATTGAGGACGACGACGTTTTAAAATTAGATTGAAACGTTCTTTTTTTTTTCTTTTTTTTTTAATTCAAGGCGAAATGTCGGTTATGTATTTGTCCGCTCGGATACGATTCAATTGGGACGAAGTCGATTTCAGCATGTTTTCCGCGTTTGCGATGATCACCGGTTTCATTGGTAATATTTGGAATCAATAATTTATTGTTATCAAACGTTAAATAAACAATACGATACAATTTAGGAACGTCCATTTCCTTATGGATTTTCAGTCACAAGCTACAAATGGACGACGCACTCATCGCCGCTCTATCGTGCTTTAGTAAATTCATCGGAAGTTTTGTGTTTGCATTCGCACCAAATCCGTATGTTTTTTATCTAGGTAAGCATGTTATTATTTTTTTTTTTTTTTGATATTTCTATAAAATAGTGGCTTATCTAAGGGGGAGTAAGGGGGCAACGCACCTTTAATTGATTTTTTTTATAATGTATTATGAAATTGAATGCTTGTGTTAAAATTTTTTAAATTTTTTTCATTTAATTGATACTCGTTATTCCATAAATAAATAAATTAATAGTTTTTTCCCAATACCAATATTTCTCAAACTTTTTTTTCATTCTATTCAACGCCTCTTTTAGATCGAAAATATCAAAAATATCAAAACGCACCTCCCCCCCCCCTACAAATCGATTAAAAAAGTTTTACTTTTATAAACAGCTATTAAATTTAATTAAATGTAAAAAAAAAATAAAAAATGCCAAGTCTCTTACACACGTGTAAACGAATAGATAAAAGAAAACGCAGACACGACGCGTCATTATAAAATCAATAGCTTTTTCGTTTTACTCAGATTTTAATATACGTATTTAAACATTATTGATACAATAAATACGTAACAATGAAAAGTAAATTAAAACACGGATTTGTTTACAATCGAATACATTTTATTGACTGTACTAAAATCTGAATCCAAAGCCTTGGCTGTGCTTGTATAAACGACGATGGTATTATTAGTATTTTCAATAACAACACATTTTTCACAGGTTCTGTCGTGGAAATAATCCACGGTGCCGGATCTATTGCGACTAGATCTATATACACCAAACTCGTCAATCCTGACGAACTGGGTAAGTTTTCTCGGATCGTATTTCAATTCAAACGATATTAATAGTGACGTTTTTTTTTTAGGCCAATTGAGTGCTGTGGTGGGTGTCTTTGAAGCTTGCGTTCCGTTGATATACGTGCCGTTGTACAACGCCTTCTATCAAGCCACGTTGAATACTTTTCCCGGCGCGTACTTCCTTCTCGGCGGAGGATTGAGTTTACCTGCAATTTTCATATTTTTGTAAGTACCCACTCCGTTGACGTTCAAATTTCGTCTAACTACGTGTCAACGTGACTTGCAAACCATTCCGAACACAGTAGACTTTTACAATAAAAACCGTCGAAAGTATGGTAAAATATCTGCAAATAATGATGTGTACGTTTTCACGAGTTAAAATTAAATTATTTCATGTACAGTTTGCGCGACTAATAAGTAATGCAATTTTATACAAATTTTCTCGTAAAAGTTTCTTCATTAAAATCTCGACGCAATGGAAAAGGGTTCAATAAAAATGTTGCAAACTTTGACGTATTTATTAAACTTAAATGTTATCCATTTTCAATTCATATTTATTCACATTTATTATTTCCAATCCTTTAGGTGGATGTATAAGGGAAATAAACAACGCGAAGCTATGGAAAAAGAAGAGAAAGAAAAAGAAGCACTGAAGAAAACTCCAGGCTTCACAAATTGTAATCTATATACTAAATTGTATGACGTATCAGAGAAAAATGGTATTGATAATCCAGATTTTCAACTTGACGGATGAATAAAAACGTACTTTAATAATAATATTATTACGTTTTTAAATATTAGAATAATTATTATACAATTAAGAATTAATTTTTTTAATTATGAGACCTAAGTTTGTACATATAATGCTTTTAAGTTTTTTGTTATTTTTATCCTTTTTGTTTAACAGTTAATAAATGAATTTATAATTATTGTCAATTTAATTCGTAGTTATTGTGATAAAATACATAAAAATTACTGAATATATATAAAAAAAAGAACAAATGTTTAAACAATTTATCTAGAGTTTAAATGATTTTCAAAAAATGATGAGAAAAGAAAAACAATGACCTGCAGTTATGTAAATAATGATTTTGGCGTTTCGAACGGTCAGAATTTAAGAATATTATTCGTGTCTGTATCTCTCGTTGGAGTTTTTCGATATGTTTTAATTTCAACGCTATTCGTCGACGTGTATCAAATATTACAATTATAAATGCTCGTGTCTTGTTTTAAAATTAAAATATTGAAAAACCCATTAAGAGAACGCAGATAGCGTTCTGACCTTTACGATCAATTATGGGTCAGTTAACTAAAATACATGAAATTTTTATTGTATTACACTTGCGTAGACAACAACACGATGTCATTTACTCTGCCAAATGAAAATCGTCTATTACCTATGTAGTTTTTTCCCATAAAGTATAGAATAAATGAAATATTTTAATTCGATTTATATTACATATTCGAATCTGCTAAACGACAACAGATTGATATATACCGTTGCGGTTATCAATATCACATGTGATACATTGTGTGCTACCCGCCGACTCGAATCAACGGGTCGGAACGCTTTCAAAAATGTACAAACGTTCCAATATAAATACTTGAGGTTTGAAAATGTAATACTAGACGAGTAGATCTTTTTGACGAAAATCAAAAAAAAAATGTACCTGCAGTAAGCCGCAGAATCGTTTTATTGACATAAAAAAAAATTGTATTTCGATGAGATCTGATATTTCAACACAAATATACAGATCAAACGATTATTAGTTACTAATTATTTCGTCGTAAATCGAAAAGTAATAACTAAACGAACTCGAGCACTTTACAATATATTGTTACTTGAATCGATCGATTAGTTTTCCTTTGACGTTGTATAATTTTCGAAATACGTCGACGGAATTTGTGCTATTTATTAGCGCTTGGATTTTTCTCATAAAATATCGTTAAAATAATTCTCTCTTTCGTCGGAAAATCGTCTTGAAACTTCATAATATAAAATTGTTCACGAGTCGATCTTACTCGAATAGAAAAATTTCAGAAATAAACAGATGCGATTTTTTCGTTTTGAACGATCAAATCTGCACGTTTTTCGTAATCGATCTACCCCCCCCCCCTCGTTCGCAACGCGAATCGTTTTTTCGACAGCAACGGTACATTTGGTTTCGATTTCAATACCGATTCACCTGCATCAATCGCCCGTCTCGCCTGTATCTTCTCGTCCGTTAAGTTTCGTACCTCACCCTTTTTCGGACCATCGATATGGTATTGATTTATAAAAATCTTTTAAACATTTCAACGATAATGCGTATTCGTTATTAGTATCTATAATACATCATTTATAGTACCTATTACCTACCGGCCACTATATAATTATGATATATTATGTAACACTTTTTATGCAGTACAATTATCCATCGGCGATAATAACACGGCATCGATTACAAAGGTGATCGGGCAGTCGACTGACCAGTATTTCTGTGTACTTTAGTGAGTTCTGACGTACAATCATTTAGTCGCATGGAGTTTTTTTTTCGATTACGGTATTTTAGCATGAAATCAAATAGCGCGAGTGAATTAATAAAAAAAATGGTTTTATCATTTCACCCCGTAATACACGGCAAACATTTTCGTACGTGCATTGTAACATAAATCGAATACATCAAAGAGACCACGTCATACTATTATCTACCCGTGAGTACCGATCGAGCTATATTTTAGTTTTCTATATTTATAAAAAAAAAAATAAAAAATAGGTACGTTTTAAATTTGGAAATTGAATAATTATTCGCGCGTGTTTATAGTACGTATAATATACAATTTGTACGCGTAAACGATTTAATGATTTTATTTCACCGAATTAATTTCGGTGAAAGTCAATTTCAGAACAGTGAAAATATTCTATTGACGAGTAATAACATCGTATCGAAATAATTTTTAGAAAGTATTTATCGCGACTCAGTTATCATTGTAAATGTATAACTTATCGTTTTTCATTATATCAACTCGAAAAATAATTGGCGTTCGACTCACGTTGTACGCGTGAGGCAGAATTTCAGTGTGTTTCCTAGTCGTAATAAATGCGTCCAATAATATTTGTCGATATTATGTTCAAAATAAAATCAGATTTATTTATTTATTATGTTTATGCGGGGCTTGACTATTTTAAAATTTTAAAGACCAATTCAATATTACCAATATCAATCGCCTATCACCTGCATCTCGTTCTCGTTTTTACTATTAGGTATGTCTGTTAAAACTTGAGGTTTCGGATAATTTAAATACAAAATACGTTTATATACATATATATAGTAAAACCTCTCTATAACGGAATCGCTCGAGACCATAATTTAAAAGAGTTTTCCATCATAGAGAGTTAGAATTTCACACATTATTGACATTTATCAAGACTACTGACATTTTCCTTATTATAGGAGGATTCTGTCTAACAGAGGGTCTAACTATAGATGGGTTTCACTCGATATAAATATTAGTCATTTAAATCATAATTAACCCACAGTCAGTGTATGATCATACGCTTTTTTTAATCCATTACGATCCATATTTTTTATCGTTTTTATTCTTAATACGTATAATCTACGTATAACAAAAAAATCATAAGTTTAGTTATTATTATAGGTGCGGTGAAATTAACATAATTTAGTAATAAAAAAAAAATAAAATAAAAAAAATAATTTCCCCGTGTGTTTGTGTAGGTACACGCACGTGCGCGTATTATGTGTATACGTGCATTTGTTCATTGAAAAAAAATACGAGTATTTGTCCGTAATAACGAAGTGAAACTAATTAATTTTAATTCGTTGAAAAATAAGTTTTTTAAGCGCGACGATTTGGACGAAATCGACTCGATATTATATCCGATGCGTGCGTGCGTAAAATATGATTTTATAGTTTAAAACAGCAGTCGAGAACTCGAAATTTCCGGACTGGTTATTCGTTTTCCGTTATTTTTCTTGAACAATATTGCGAGTAAATGCGATTAGTTTCAAGACGTTCGGGGTGAATAATGTTCAAAATGCTATGCTGCTCGCTAGTATTACATAATTTGACGATTTTACGTAGATGTAATCAAACGCGTCGCAACAAATCGTATAAAACGATGACTCAAATAACGTGGCAATGATTTTTAGGGCGTTTCGACTGTGTCGGGCAGAAATCAAAAATGAACAATTTAGATGTGGAAGAAAGCGTTGACCGCCGCCGTGTCGGCGGGTCGTCCGCGGACGACGAGTGCGACAGTGACGGTTGGCAAGAAATGGGATTTTGTTCCAAGGCGAAATACGCGGTGCAAAACATCACCGTGGAGCCGCTGCTGGCCTTTTTTCAGATATCTTCGGTGCTGTCGAATCTCACCACGCAGAATCTGAACCTGCAAAAGGCCTGCCGGGTGAACCTGCAGATGGACGACGACGTGTGCTACGGGCTGGAGAACAAGAACATGTCGTTCTACGCCGAAGAGGAGAGATTGGTGCAGGAAAAGGTGGCCGACATGCTCATTTGGCAGACGGTGTTGCAGTGCAGCGTGCCGTGCGTGCTGGTCATATTCATCGGGTCCTGGAGCGACCGGAACCGGAAGCGCAAACCGTGCATGCTCATCCCGGTCCTCGGCCAGCTGCTGAGAAACTTCGGGCTCCTGTTGTGCGTGTTCTACTTCAAGGAACTGCCCATGGAGGTCGCCGGTCTGGTGGAGTCGATACCGACGTCGGTGACCGGGGGACTGACGGTTCTGTACATGTCCGCGTTTTCCTATATCGGAGACATAAGTTCCGTGAGTAAATCACATCATATTATTCTGGCGGTGCTCACTTAAAACACTTTCCGCAAATGCAATGTTATTATTGAACGAAACTAATTTATCGTACTCGGGCGAAAACGACACCGCCCGTCTATCACATACTATTCATAATAATATCACGTCGCTTTTTATGATTGATTTACGATTTAAACGAATCGTATTTTTCCTTATTTATATTGTTTTATAGGTACTACGTAATCAAACGCAGCGCAATAATTATTAGTAAACGGATTTTCGATGTCATTGTTTTTAGATAAAAAACCGAACTCTCAGAATAGGCCTAATGAATCTATTCTTCGGCGCGTCTTGGCCCATCGGTGCGGCGCTCTCCGGCGTCCTGTTTCAAACCACCGGGTTTTACGGAGTGTACTATATTTCTACCGCGCTATACGTCGTCGCTTTTCTCTACGGCATGGTCCGCATTAAAGAGAACACCGATCGGTCTGCAGAAACAGAAGAACCCGCGCAGACGTCCAAATCGTGCGTGTATCTCGTAAGCGATTTTTTCAACCTGAAACACATCAGAGAAGCGTTTTACGTGACGTTCAAGAAAGGCTCGAGAAGAAGATGGGTTCGACTCACCATGCTGATGTTTACGATCGTCGTCGTGCAAGGACCGATGGACGGTCAGTATAACAGTCTATTCCATAACGTATATAGTGACATACACGACTATAAAATCTGATTCAAATTTGCGATATAAAAATAATAGTATGTATACAAGTCATGGTCGTATCCGTATACTTGAATACTTTACTTGCATATTATTAATTTTCAACTTGTTATGACTTGCAACTCATTTTAGGTTCATATATTTCAACACGGTGTTACGCAATTTAATATCGCGTGAGACTATATTATAAAGTACTTTACCCGTTTCACATAATAATATTCTCGTCACGTATGAAAACGATTATTATTATTTTTTTTTCATTTATTTTTTTCTAATTTTATTAAAATAATTATTATTACAGGAGAATTCGCGGTCGCTTATATGTACGTACGATTACGTTTTCAGTGGAACGAAGTCGACTATAGTATATTCTCCGCGTTCTACTTCATATTAAACATCATAGGTGAGACACACGCAATAATTGTTTACACTTGAAAAAAATCTCTTCAAAATAACCGTACGATGTATTTCGATTATATTCCATAGGCGTCGGGATCGCGGTGGGAATTTTAAGTCACCTGTTAAAAATGGACGACGCACATATTGGAATAATTTCCTGTCTCAGTAAAGTATTGGCGGGACTTATATATGCATTTGCGCCGTCTGAATTTTATTTCTATATTGGTAAGTTTGAAAATATATATCTTAAAATTACAAAAAAATTAACTCGTACACATTTGATATATGCACACATAAATACAAATATTTTAAATATATAGGCTGATCCACTGACATTTTTTACTTGAAAACGTTTTTTTTTTGAAAGCATTGGTTTATTGGTTTCGAATATAAGAACAATTCGTCAATATCAATCGCTTGTATCTCGTCATGTGTGACTCATCTCATCCGAGTCTTAAAATTGATCCATTTTTTTTTTTTTTTTCACATATAATTCTTAATTTTTCACTAATAAACAACAACTCAACAAATACTATGTAAAATGTTTAAATACAATATAAGGAAAGAAGAATAGATAGTGTATAGAATGTAACGCTCCTGTTCGATCTTCTCTTGTTTGAAAAATGTGTATACACAGATATTTCATATTCAAATATTAATTCAGGTACTACCAAATTATACGTATCAACAGTAAATAACGGCAATAAATAACCATTTCGAGAAATCCGCGGTAAATAATGATAATATACTGTATTAATATTATAAAAACAACAACATTGCATGTCGTAATCTTCTGCACTATATAGAGACAAGGTTTATTCGAATTAGTCAGTTAAGCGATTTATTACATCGCAGTATATGTGATTTTAAAACACATTGATCGTTATTATTATTATAAAATCTCGCTTTGAACACGTCTTGTTTAATTACACAATTATTACATTTTACGTTTAATTATTATAGTTAATGTATATATTTATAAATATTAAAAGATTAAATGCCAATTTATTATAAAATCTGACCAGTTAGACTTTGAGGTATGAAATAGTAATTTAATCGTCTTGTACTAAATAAGGTATTATTCACTATTCATAGTTTAATAATAGATTGTAATAGGTACTGATACATTATTTTATTACATTTTATTAAACATACATTATCGAATGTGAATACTTTAATGGTTATAAAAAAGGCGTCAGAGCCAAATGTTTGTCGTTGATCGTGTTAGCTGTATTATTTGAATAAATCCGAGATCAATGCTAAATTGTCATATTATTTGAGGAAAAAACGATTGTCAAACAAACCCGTATTGAACTTCTTATGTTACGTAATAATTGTAATAAGTTATTTGAAAAAATTAAAATTTCAATACAAAATACATTCTACTAATGTATTAGTATGTATTACGAATGTGAATACTTAATGGTTATAGAAAAAGACGTCAAAGCGCCAAATGTTTGTCATTGATCGTGTTATCGCTTTATTATTTGAATAAATCCGAGAATCAATGCAAATTTGTCATATTATTGGGGAAAAAAAAAAAAACGATTATCAAACAAACCTGTATTGAATATCTTATGTTACGTAATAATTGTAATAAGTTATTTAAAAATAAAAACAAACAATATTTTAATATAAAATACAAAATTACCGATTTCATCGCGAAAACTAGAAATTCATACTCTACGGAATTCAGTATTATTTCCATTGACTTTTGGAAATTGGTAAAACATGTTTAAAGTGAGAGAAGAAAACAAACGTCATCGTAAAATCAACATAATATCACTGCGATATCGATATATGATGATTATCTACTAATCAATAATGTTCACGATTATTTTATTATTTTATCAATGTACGTACGTATATATTGTGTTAACGATAATTTTTTCTACGCGCATTACACTCGTTGCAGGTGCTGTTGTCGATACGATGAGCAGCGCTTCATACATTGTCGTGAGATCGATCGTTTCTAAAATAGTACCTCACGCAGAACTCGGTACGTATATGAACAATGTGTGATTCTCAAAACTAAGATCGTCTCCGCGTGATTTTTAACATTGAAACTTTCATTAGGTCAAGTGTCGGCTATAGTTGCAGTCATCGAAACACTAGTTCCCGTCGTATACAAGCCCATGTACAGTGCAATATATAGAATTACTATCGACACGTTTCCCGGAGCATTTTATGTAATCGGTTCGATAATGCTCACTCCGTCCATATACATATACTGGTGAGCAAAAAAAATATTCAAATGTCAAACACTATACGATTTCATCGATTGTATATTATTATTATGATATCAACTATAAAATACTCACGGCCGGTTTTTGGTTACATATTTTTAACGTCTTTACTAAAATAATATACTCTGATCTTCTTGCCTCGATCGATTTTGTCATTATAAATATGAACGGAATAAACCGAAAGCGAACAACACACAACAACATGACAACCGTTTAGATTTCCTAGTACATATTGGTAATTTTCTTAAAACGATGTGAAAATATTATGTTATTCGATAAATAATATGACGGACGCGATGAACGAAAATAAAAATATTTCATTAATTAACTAATCGACTTTAAATACTCGTATCCGTATACTGTGGTTTTTAATCGCAAATAATTTTCGTTTCATTTGAAATTCGAAATACATTTTTTAGAACGTTCGTTTTTCTATAGAATACTATCAGACAATATGTTATTATTTTACATCTGTCCATCTGAAATACTTAAATCGGTCGATGTAATATTAAATACATATTGTGTTATCGATGATCATGTATTGATAAATATAGGATATTCGTTCGTTTTACGAAAAAGTCCAATTTTCGTACGACACGCCCAGTTCTTACCTTTTACACAAAAAGTATAAAATTACAAATAAAAACTCATAAATAAAGTGTATTGGCTGTTTAGGCGGAGTTTCTTCGATAATAATTGTGTTCGATGAAACGAACTTGTACGTTAAATTATCGTATAATTAGGTATTTATTAGTTATAGAAAATCTATTGGTAAACATTTCTTGTTTAATAACAAAATCGAAAAAACTATTTTACAGGTTGATGTACCGTATAAACAAACAAGAGGATAAAGAAAAGGAAATTGCGGAAAAAGAAAAATTAAATGAAATCAAATTGTAAATCGGTGTACCTAGCGTTTTTTTCGAAAAACTTTCCAAGAACAAGAAGACGCGTGGACGAGTCTCTACTTTTAAATATAATTTATAAATTAAACGTGGTCGAACGATCTTTTGTTAAGAAATAAGAATAAATTGTAAAAATGTATAATTAAAAATCCATGTTTTTCGTTTAAATGTGTGTTTGTTTATTTGTAACACCACCGATGTCTTTTTCATGTCAAATAAAGAATATTTTTAATTTTGTAAAATAATTGTTAAACGATTAAACATCTCGTGGCGATTAATATATTTTCTAATTTCTTTTTAATAATGTTTAACAATTATTTTTACTATGAAAATGTAGACTCGTTGATGTGTGACTAATACGTTTCTATCAACAACCCATACCGATGTCTGTTGTTGATATTTGTAAGCCACATGTAAATTGAAATTAAATTGTATTTTAATCATTTATTGTTCTTAAACGCGTACGCCGTATAATTACACAAATACATTTTTATTATCATGTTTCGATCATACTTTATTATTTGTTTTGTAAACTCTTGATAAAATCCGATCTATATTTGATATTTCACATACAAGCAGTGAAATAGGTAATCGAAAATTTCACTTGACCGAATGGCAACGAGATTATATGAAAAATACCAGAAATTTATCGAATATATACGTATATCAATATCGATTATAATAATTAATAATAATTTCAAAGAATAGGATTATTAATTTTTGGAATGTCAGTTATTACAAAATAACGAAATCGATGTTTAAATATTAATTTCAATATATATATATATATATATGTACACCTAATATGCCAGAGTTATTTCGTTACCATTTCGTGATGAAAAATATCAAAAATATTATTCACTTTCGATCCATCTTGCACAGCTCGTAGCCGCTCGTCCGACTATTTTCCATTGAATTAACTGTCAGCACAATGTAATTCATTTTATGTAATCAATAATGGCTGAAAAAAATCAAAATTAATGTTGGATTAATAAAATTCCAAGTAAAGTATGGTTTACTATGTGAGTACCGTTTATTAATATTTTAAAAATTTACTTGTACTGCTATACATAATACTCAACCCTCAATAAAAATAAAATAAAATCTTAAGACTTATACCAGCACGCTCATATAGTACATTAAATGTCAGATTTAATTTGAATTTCATTAAAAATTATTCAATTCAAAATAATATGTAAACCTAATAAAAACGTATTCGGCTAAGGGTATAAAAAATTATTGGCCATCTAATTAATTGGTTCGAATATTATATTCTATATTACGTTACTTAACAGCAGCGGATTTCTAGCTGATTTAGTAGGATTTCTACACGGTGTCGTTGGTTGATTATAATTTATAAGTACGACTATATTATGTTGGTTGACAGTAAACAATTATTATTATTTCCATTAATTCGAATACGAGTTAAATGCTCTCGTTCTGCATAAGATACCAATATCAATTGTTTTATACTTTGAGGTATGATGACATGGTTAGTAAGTTAGTGCGATAAATATTATTTACTGCAGTCGCAGTTAATTGTTGTATTATATTTATATAATTAAGTATATTCGATCGTTTGACTTGCAATGACCTTATACGCGAAGCTTGTTAGTATTTAATCACGACCAGGATTTATATACATTTTAGTTATGAAATTGTTCGCTATTTTATAACTGTTTATTTTTTTTTTATGCTTATAAAGCCAAACGGAACAGCGTAATCATTAGTAAGAATAAATATCCAATAAATAAATCGGTTCTCTAATCCGAAAGACGAGTGTTGATCCTTTTCGCCGCAGTGCCGCGGCTATCGGGTGTGCACGGGACTCCGGATCTTAAAGGCCTCTGAAACCAAAATCTCGAATTACAAATCGTCCGTTTCAAATCGTTTCGTTTTCGCGCCGCGATTATTTTTCGATTTTTCACGCTTTTGAAGTGAAAATGTACGACGTACGTCCAGAAAGCGTAAGGTGGTGGAACACGACAGGTGTTCGACGTCAAAAACTGAATACGTTTCAACGTAAGAAAAAAAAATTCCCCGACCGACCTGTGTAAATATATTCGAATGAATTTCTATTTTATTTTATTGTAAATAAAATGTTAATACGTATGTAAATAAAACACAACAACAAAACGTCGTGTTTATCGCGTGTGCGGAAGAAACGTTTGTTATTCGATTAATATAAAGGCATCTATGTCAAGAACGTTATAATAACGGCGTGGAAATCGGCAAGTAGAGATATAGTACGCCGTAGAGTTGCAAATTGTTCGATCGCAATAATACAGATATTGTTTATACTATATAATATTGTTATAACAATGTATTGAATACTAGGTACTATTTATATTATTAAATACTTGGTATGTTATTAATTTATTATAATTTACGTTGCGCGTAATGATATCATATAGCGTATGTCGTCAAACAAAAGGATCAATGTTTATCTGTAGTGTTGAACATTATATTATAATAAATAAATACGAAAATAGGTAATTCTTGCGTTTTCTTTTATGCACGAGTGCGTCGTTGACCCTACGTGGACGATTATGTCGAGCGCGGCGTCGAATATATCATAACTCGCGGACGGGTTTAGCTGTGATCACGTGTTGGAGCTACGAAAATGAAATCACAATCGTATTGGTCGCAAACGTTGTCAGCAGCTATATTTCACGGTGAGATTAATAGAGTTTGGACATGAAGAGTGCTGAAAAATCGCACGTAAAAATGCGCCGAGATGACGGACACTTCGGGACTTCTCGGAGGACAGGCCAATTTTTTATATATTTTTTTTCAATCGGAAGTCCCGATTAGCAGACTTCCCGGGCAAAGTATCAAAACTTTCCGATTTCGTTCCAGGAAACGCCGTTTTTGGAGCTCAAACGACTGGAAATGTATTACATGTTATGATTTCGTCGACTTTATTCGATAGTCAATACCATATCGTCCGGTTTTCTATTCGTTGCAGTATTATGTTTTAACGGTAATAAATACCTTCGCGAGAAGAAGATTTTTTTAATTTCATCCTGTACGATTGGGCATCGATGTTTCCGTCGTTTTTGAGTCGAATTTTCATCGAATTCGTGTTTAATATTGATGATATTTTATAACGTGTACTTTTTCATTTCGACAAAGAAAAACGTTCGGCGCATTACGAATGCATTACGAACAGACCGAACATTGTACGTTTTACCGTATTTTATAAGATTAAAATACCAGATAACCACCAAACAGGTTAGGTATATTACTAGCGCAGTAAGAATACACATGGTTAGACTGTATCGACCAGTCGTAGAGAATGTTTACCACCGGGACCGACACACAGTCCATACTCCCGTATCATAGTCGCGCCCACAGTTCCACCGGACGCGAAAAGGTTCACAACAGTTTTCGAATAATACATGCGTTGTCGATTCTTGAGTGCTTTATGCGTCTGAATACACCGCGTGCGTTCAGATTCCACTTGTTTGAGATGTGATAGTTTGCCGTGCGTTGGACATAGTTTAAAAACGTAAGGGTGACTTTAACAATGATAACCATCCGGAGAGTAACGAAGTCGATTTTATGGGTTTGTTTTTTTTTTTTTTTGTTTTATTAGAGTTACGTTTTCACGTGCGTTTCAAATATTTTTCCCTCAGTTCTGAAACTGAACGGAAACCAAGACGAATATTTACTTTTATACGTCGTTTTAAATAAATATTCGTTTTATTCAATACGTCGTAGTCTATGTTAGAATTGTTCACGTTATACGTGTAACAATTATTATTACCTAAGAAACGGGTTTAACGACGATACCTTTTATCGTAATATTGTTCAACAAATTGAAACCGGCGATATTTTTAACGATTATAATAATAAGTATTATTTGACCGTTGTTTTTATTTTCGTTATGTAAATATGCATATTAAATTAATTAACATAAACTTTAACGGACGACGTTATCGTACTGCACTGAAGTACGAAAATCTCAATATATAATATTTTATCACGTAATAATTTCTATACTTCTATAATTTTATGTAAATTTATGACAACGAAATTATCCATATTAATAATATTATAATATAGCATTGATAATACGTATATTTACATTCATAATAATATTATATATTCTGTGATAGAGTGTACGGCATTCGAGTCACGAGGAAAAATGCAGCTAACGCGATTTGAAAAATATTTATACATTGTACTTTAGATCGTAGGTGATTTCAATTTCTCGTAAAAAAAAATGTACTCACTATTACGTAATATCGTGTGGTGTGATTAAGCCGCTATTTTTAATCGGTCATTAAGTTTTTTTTTTTTTTTTTCTTCGACGATGGTCCCATTAGTTTGTGTAGTTTTACTCATTAGGGCCAATTTCAATTGGATTAACACTCGTAAGCGTTTCATTAGTTTTCGTGGAAACGAAATGATAGTTTGTTCTCGTGCCGCTGTTTCAATATTATCGTTTCGAATACCATTTTATCAGCATGAATAAATTAAAATCTGTTAGAGCAGACGACTATGGGCGAAAAATTCGCCGAGATCATGGGCAAACCGATTTTATTGCATCGATAACGCCGATTTTTTACCTTTCACCTTTAGAAACCGTTGCTCTATACTTTTTTTATGTTTTACTAATACTTCTTTACGCGTCTAATTGAGTATTTTAAACGTTAAACTATAATAATGTGCTTACATGATAATATGATAAAAACCGTCGGTATAAATTGTAATTATAGTTTTTAGAAAAAAAAAACTCGTCGGTGATCTATCCCCCCTACCCCGCCTACCGTGTGTACGACTTGCGTTTATCCGTTCGATTCCTATATTTCGCTATATTGATTTATTGCGTTTCTCTAAACGTTCATTTCCGTAACTCTGAACACTCTGCTATGACGACTGTAACAAAGCGTCTAAAATTAATAATAGACACAGAAAATTAATAGACTTTTAACATACAACAGATAGTTATATCTAGTTTTCGACGACGTGATTTCATATTACGTTTTTGTCATCTCACTGGCAAATACAATATTCAATAATAAATGTTTCTATAGAAAATGAAAAATAAATCCCCCACATTTTCAAACATTTTAAATCTGTAATATTTGAATTATACTGTGTAATGAAATATTTGTAATTCATTTTTTTGTTTTATAATTGTTAAACGATGAAATCGTTCGAATATGAGAATCACGAAAATAACGCTTTTATAACAATAGTAATCATACTAATTATTATGTGAATAACAAACAATACAAGTCGTATAGGCATCCAGATAGTGATGTAACTCAAATTATCTAATATATTCATTGAAACATTTTAAATATTTGCTTAATATTTTTAGTTCGATATTACTTTGAAGTTTGTGGCTTTTCTTATCGCGTGCATTGTCGTTTTAACAAATCGTCAACCACTAGTAATCGACAATTTTGTTTAATAAACATTTACAGTATTTATTTGAATGTTGACGTATTTATATTTATCCCATTATCTAATATTCAAGTACCTATTTTTTAAAATTAGAATCTATAACTGTATTTCAATATTTACAAAATATATCCTATAAAACAATGTAATATTATGTTATGTTGTTGTATTACGGTGACAACGGGCACTGCGATTGTGTGTCATGTGCACTAATATTTTCGTCGCACACTTCCGGCAGTGCGCTTCGACCGTTTTCGATGCCGTTTTAATTTGATTTACTCTGTATATTTAATATTCACAGTTTACCGCTGACGATATGTTATCAGTACTTGTGAATTCGCCCGGCTGGTGAAAAAATAAAAAAACAACTTAATTCAGTGGGCGGCAACTTTTTGGACTCTCGGGGGTCACATTCGCAAATTAAAAAGCGTTCGACGAAAATGAAAATTCAATATTCTTATAAACAGGGTTCGGATTTTATAGCATTTGCTAATTATTATAGGATAGAGATAAAAATAGCACAGTGGGCTATAAATTTGTTTTATGCATCGTAGACTCTAAATATGAAATTTAATTTTGCTATTTTTTGCATATTTGAAGAATTTGAGATTTTTAGTGCTATTTTTGAAGTTTGGGTTCTATTTTTTGCTGATATTCTTGATTCAACGCTTTATTTTGTATTTTTCATAAATCTCGTTTACATTGAATAGTATTGATTTACGGGAATCCATGAGAAAAATTCCCACATTTTCGTTTCATATTGACAAATTGATAAATAATATGAAATTATTTAACATGTCATAATGTCTTTTTAAATAGCCCGGCGATGTCGAATATATTTATTCATTTATACCTTCTAATCTGTTATTGTTCCATATGATTGTAGATTCTATAATATACCATCGACTGTAATTTCGATTTGTATTTATTTATTTTTTTTTTTTTTTGCTTTTTTTGATGTTTTTAGGGCATATTTATAGAGCATATTTTACGGTTTTTTTGGTCATATTATAGCGCATATTTTAGAATTTTCGGTGCTATAAAATCCGAACCCTGCTTATAAAAAATAGATAATAATATACGCTGCCTATAGCAGATAATAATAAAATAATATCATTGTCCGAAAGTTCCGAGAACAAATCGTACAGATTTATATTATAGTTATTGCTAACAACTCGTCAGAACACGTTATCGGTACAAACGACAAAGTATGATTGGGACGACGACCACTCGCATTAAAAATAGTGAAAAAAATCATATTACGACCTGTTTTCAGACGACGAGCGCGTGAACGCCCGCGAACCGATCGGAATGCCTTCGGACGGCAGCGGCGGCGGTCGAGCGCCGGAGGACGACGCGACGGTGGCGGCTAAGGGCCGCGCCCCGTCGCGGATCTTCAGACGCCTGGCGGCCGCGATCCACGCGGAACCTTTGGTGTGCTGTTACGTCATGTCGCGGACGCTGTTGATCCTGGCCACGCAGAACCTGAGCCTGCAGAAGGCGTGCAAGGTGAACCTGCGGCTGGACCGCGACACGTGCGCCGCGCTGGAGCGGCCGGACGCTGTCCGCGGCGGCGGCGACGGATACAACTCGACGTTCCACGACGCCGAGGTGGACACGCAAAAGCTGGTGAGCGGCATGCTCGTGTGGCAGCTGATCGTGCAGAGCAGCGTGCCGTGCGTGCTGGCCATATTCGTGGGCTCGTGGAGCGACCGGAACCGGAAGCGCGTGCCGTGCATGCTGGTCACCGTGGCCAGCGAACTGGTCCACGTGGCCGCGCTGCTGGCGTGCGTGCTGTTCTTCTACGAGCTGCCCATGGAGGCGGTGGGCGTCGCGGACGCGGTGCCCACGGCCCTGGCCGGCGGCAGGATGGTGTTTTTCAACGCGCTCTTCAGCTACGTGGCCGACGTCACCGACGTAATGTTGACCATATAAAAATATATACCATATCGTCTAAAACAGGGGTCTCCGACCTTTTTTTTTTACGGAGGGCCAAATCTGAGATAGGCTTTGGCATCGCGGGCCAACATTTTTTAAAGGAATAGGAGAGGTAATGCTATTGAAGAATAGAAAATAAATTTTTCGATTTTAGAAAAAAGAAAATGTGAATCCGGCGACGCAATCGACGGGGTTTTTGCTATTTTTAGTAATTATGAACAACAACCCAAGAAAAACCATTTATTTGATTTTTAAAGTTACTTTTTTTTAGTAAGAAATACTATTGATAAATAAATAAGTAATATTATCTAAATCTTCTAAACATTAGTTAATTTGACGGGCCGGTTTGAAAATCTTGTCGGGCCGTAGGTTGGAGACCCATGGTCTAAAAAATAGAACATAAATAATAACGAAATATTATTAAATACATTATATTATGAAATTATTTCCAATGCAAACTATTCAAAATAATATAATATTCAAACGATAATAAAATAAAGCTACGCTTGCCTCGATGAGAGTATTATAAGTAAGAGTGCAAAAGAGTCACGACCGGTTTCGATTGAAAATCGTCATCGTGGCAGTGCGTAATTTCATGTATTTAATAATATTTTGCTATAGTAAATATCGATATTTGTAGATGTAATGTGTAAAATATGTGATTGTTCGATATTACGTAGAATTATATCAACTATACACGGTGTCACAGCAAGTAAAACAAAAGTAATGTAGGTGTATGTTAATAGTACAAAGGGTAACGACGATTTTATCGAAAAACAAATACTCAGACGGCGCCACTATAATTTCATCACGCCATATTCCTCTAATCCCGTAACTTTCTCGATTTTTTCTTTCGTAAGATTCTGCCGCCGACAATTAACAAACACAACGAAAAAAGAATCAGCCAAATCGGTCCACCCGTTCACGCGTGATGAGGTAAATAGGGATTCATTTTTATGTACGTTTAGATAAAATAACGACGAGTATAAAATAACAGAATGGATTAATCATTTTAAACGATAATAATAATAAGTGTGTTGTCTTCGCAGCCCACATTCGGCCACCTTCCCACTTCAGAAATCCTCTCCGTTTGTTTTTTTTCGATCGGTTTTTTAAGTCGTGATTTCGCAATTCCAAAATATTCCAAAGTTTCAAAGATATTTTCACGAGGAAAGATTTTTTCTACATGTGTTTTTGTAAGAGATTAAATTGTTGTTCGGAAATAAAAATGAACAATCGTCATAGTATTTGTTCGCGAGTGTTGTTTCGCAACACTTGTATTGTCTAAAGCTTCGAGCTAAAAATCTGAATACCTTCGCGTATTTTTTCAGGAAGAATCGAAAACCCTGCGAATCGGCATAGTCAACTTACTGTCCACGGTAGGCATGACTATTGGTACGGCGTTGTCTGGCGTCATGTTCCGAAAAATAGGTTTCTACGGAGTGTACGCCACGTCGTTGGCATTTAACGTCGTCGGTCTTTTGTATGGTTCGGTGTTCATTAAGGAAGTGTCGCCCGCGAACAAGCCGGAGAACGCAACGCCGAGCAAAAGTCGCGGCGTGTTTCACGGGTTTTTCAACGCCAAACACGTTAACGAAGCTTTTAAAGTCACGTTCAAAGACGGCCCGTACAACCGGAAGCTCAGGATTATAATGCTCATGTGTATTGCGTTTTTAATCATGGGACCATTGAACGGTTTGTGAACAAATTATATATAGTTAAATTAAATGTTTAAACTTTACACTAAACTTGCTTATGATTTAGAGTCTAAATAATCATTTGAGAAAATGGTTTTAAAACACACAATCGTAATGTCGTAATGTCGCGATAAGGGTTGGTTTTGTCCTCGGAAATTATTGTGTAAAAATTAACTTGTACGTTTGAATTTTTTTCGTTTTCGCAAAATATTAGTGTGCGTAATCCAAATGCGAATTTGATAAACTTAAAATAACATTAAGTTCTAAATGTTCACAGTCGTTTCGTTATTTTTTCAGGTGATCTTTCGGTGTCGTATATGAACACGCGAGTTCGCTTCAACTGGGACGAAGTGACTTTCAGTATGTTTTCCACTTACTCCATGATCACTAATGTGGCAGGTAATTTGAACTTGTCGTTTTTCGTTTCGTCGGCTTTTAAAACTGACCAATATTTCGAATATCCGCCCAAATAATAACTGAATGCAATAATATTTTTTGTTTTATAGGAACTGCGATTTGTATAGGCTTATTTAGTCATGTACTGAAAATCGACGATAATTTAATCGGAGTGATGGCGTGCGCTGGAAAAATCGTCGCCGGACTTTGTTACGCTTTTGCGACCAACAAATGGGTATTCTGTTTGGGTACGCGACTATTTTAAATCGTTTGAGTCTTAGTGGTCAAATCAAATTTTCAGATTTTCGATAAAGTCTGATATTGAATTTACAGTTTTGACAAGTACTCGTACTTGGAATTTACCATTCTTGTAATCTTCGTCGTTATAATATAATTGGGGTACACTTGGCGTTCATTTTTTTCCTCGTGAGCGTTTAACATTTTTGTAAAAAAATAAAAATAGACGCTTAACGTCTTACGAACTCGGCCGCTACACCACTTTAGGCCAGCGATTCTCAAAGTCTTACGCGTTTTTCAATTATTATCTGTGATTCTAATTTCAGGTCCAATAGTCGACATCATGGGTGGAACGATTTTCATAACGGCCAGATCAATTATGGCGAAAATAGTCGGACCCGATGAACTAGGTTTGAATTTCGACTATTTCTTTGTGAACTTGAATCGTGTTGATATTCTTTCATTTCGTTATGTTACTATATTAGGACAAGTGACGGCTATTTACGGTATCGTCGAATCGCTCGTCCCGATCATATTCGGGCCGCTTTACAGTGTGGTTTACAACAATACGGTCAACACGCTACCCGGAGCTTACAGTTTAATAGGCTCGACATTAGCCGTGCCGGCGACCGTAATATATTTGTAAGTACCGCCTACCCGACAGCATGTTAAAATAATTTGCGCGGACATATTATTATTTTCAATTACGTACCAACACACGGAAAAAACAAAATTACAAACACGTTTTATATTTCATGAAACTATGAAATTAAATTTAAAATAAAATACGTTCGTATTATATAACTCATATAAGGACATTTTAAACGTTGCGTCGCAATTTGTTTTGTTTGAAAAATAGATGGATGTACAGAGAGAGCAAAAAATCACAGAAACTCAGCTACAAAGAGGTAGCTCAAGTTGAAAATGACAAACTCGAAGAAATGCAAGGTACCCGATTGAAATTATTATTTTAAATAATTGTTGAGGACTAAAAGAACGTTAGAAAATATTTGATGATTCTTTTGACGCACTGCGGTCATATTATCGAAACGATTTCAATTCCAAGCTTTTAGCTTAATAGTAGTAAATAAAAAATTATTACTCGCGTTTTTTTTTTAATGTTATTAATAAATAAATGAGTATTCAAAGTTTAGACATTAAATAATAACTATCGAGAAATGGATTGTATACCGAATAAATTGGATCGCACTGTTTTTCGTTACTCTAGATTTTTAAATCATTTTTTAACTCTATATCGATGATAAATTAGTAGTAACAGCTATAAAATGTAATACGCGCCGTGGCGCCATTAATCACTATACGAGTAAGGCAATTATTGATTAAAAAATATTTCAAATACCTGATTACACTGATTTATCATCATGAATAACATTTTAGAGGACATTACAATGGGATTATTAATAATTTCATTCATTGTTTTCTAAAATATTTAAATTAATTAAAATATACTGCGATGGTTTTTTTTTTTTCTAGATTTATAAAAAAACATTGACAACAACACTGTGTGTTGACATGGACACTTTCCTCAAAATCAGAACATAATCCATAAACCGGATAAAGCTAAAATTCAAGTTTGCATATTTACAACTCTACTTCGGTTTTAGAGTTATTATTAATGAGTATAAATTATCATATTGTAATCTCGGTGTTAACGAAATTGGTGATGTCGATTACTATTAAACGCACGAGTAGTAATGACTAATTAGATCACATAAAACATAATTAAAGCAGTTAACAAGAATAAATCTATTTAATGAGAGAACCTGCGCTTAAATTATTCCGAACGCATTTTATTGTACTCGATATTTAAAACTATTTCTATTTTTATTTCACATGTTTTATCATTTATTAGCAGCAACACGTGGTGCTCTGTTGGATTTCGTTCTTATATTCTCATACAAATGTACAAATGCCATTTGCAGACAATTTGTTTACGCTTAGTACACGTTCTATTTTTGAATAAAATGATTTTTAATCTCAATCAAACGACAGTTTTTAAATCTTTAAAATATTTTATACGTAAGTATATTAGTGCATATTTGTACGAACTGAGATGTTTATACGAGTATAGTTAAAAGTTCAAACCTACTTGATATAATTTAAATTATAAGTACAATCGTTATTTATTTAAGCGTTTCTTTATATAAAATATTATACTTTCTGTATGTGTAAATTATTTTGAATTTAAATGTTGTGTATTAGCTTGATGAAAAAATACATAAATATTGTAATATATTGTTTTGTAAAAATATACGAAATGCATTTTTTTCCTTCGCAAAAACATTTCCCAAGACAATAAAATCTCACTGACCGCGTACTGCAGATAAACTCGTGCGATAGGTATACACTTAAAAACGTATTGCTAACCGTTGAAACCGTTGATTTCCTTTCAAAAACATTATACGACCTATGTCGACGCGATCGGCGAATAGCTTGTGATATTTAAAATTGATCGATTTACATTGCGCAACAAAGGATTTTTTCTAAAAGCGCGCGTTTCACTATTTCACTATTCCCTTTGCGAGGAATACGATTCCGCCGTACCTTTTCGGAAACACGGCTCTCCGTAGGTCATTGCTCCCACGAAATACGACGACAACACGGTATGAATTCGAGTGCAACGTTATTAAATTTACATCGTTTTAGACACCCGGACGTCCGTGTTGATAATGCCTACTCGATTGTCAAGTGCAGTGATGGGTTTTAGGTTGAATTTCAATGTAGTCATGAGGTATTTAAATATCGGTTTTAATTCGCTCGGTTCTGATAATTACTACTGACAGTCTTACTGTAATATAGTGTCGTTTGTTTTCCTTTTACGATTTTCGCGTAAACTTTGCCGTGCGATTTATTTTTTTTTTTTTACTTTACATTTTCTTTAAAATTAAATACTCAGAGCTGATTAAACTATTAACATAACACGTTTTACGAGTATGTGTGTAAGTACGTTCGTTCCTCTTTATCGCCCTTTCGTTCGTGGATCTATAACGATATTCATAAATGTGTTTATTGATGCAAAATAATATTTGTCATAAAGTTAAAAACAATAATTCTTTATTATTATTATATAAAAACCTTTACCCATTTCAGATTTCATTGTTTTTAATTGATTTTCCACGACTAAACTTACTTACGATTATTATATTTTAATAAAACGAATAGTAAAAGTATAAAAATACACAAATACAGATAATATGGAAAAAAAATCCTTAAAATCGATACGATTTACTTCAAACTTTATGTACCTACACTGCGTAGTGCGTATTTAAAGTTCACATATTTACTTACGATACTGCATCACTAATCGTGACCAGAAACCACTCCGACAATCAACGAGTTCAAAAGGCAGAGAGTATATTATAAATAGCAATATGCTCGATGATGAGATTGTTGACCCGATGTTGCTTACACTCGGCAAATCCAATACTTGACTGATTAAAAAATAAGGAAAAACTAACAAAAGAACGCGTGTAAATTAATACGTTCAATGCCGATGACAACACGTCGTCGTTTGTCGCGGTAGGCAGCGCGCTCGTGGCCGATGACAACACGTTGTCGGTCGTCGTGCGAGTAGTTTATTTCAGTACAGTATTTTTCTCGTCGGCTTTGCGCATGCACGCATAATTTTTCACGGTCTTATCGGCGAACATCACTTCAGCTACATTTTTAGTGTACTTGGATTTAAAATCGTATGCAGTGGCGGCTCGTGAGTAAATATCCTAGGGAGACTGAAAATTTAAATTATTTAATAGCTTTTACGCCTAACATAAACACCATATTATAACAATGAACGACAGAAAGCCCTTTTATCGAAAAATTAATCAATTGAAAGCGAAGGTCCTAAGTCGCTGGCCCGGTATTGTGGTGCCGTCTTCACGTACATGCACGTCATGTTATGATCATTTTGATGGACGAAAACGACTAGGTGGTTCACCTCTATAGCGCTCGACGCCCTCTCACGAGTGAGTCCACGCAATTCGATTCGTAATTCTATCGCTATAGGTGTGGGGGGTACTACGATTTATTGTTACAACGTTACGTTAAAACGGAATATTGTCGTAAAAAAACGTTTGAAAAAATAATAGTGTTATCGAGCGAAAAGCGTACAAAGTCGTGTTTCCCCCCCCTCCCCTCTAATCTCCCAAGGACCCATTATTAAATCAAGGTTAATAATTATTTAGTAGTACCTCTTAAGGTAAAAGAAAAAAGGGTGGGTAGTAGTTTTTAATTTAAAACAACTGTGCTTGAACACCATGACATATGGTTTAAGCATTGCAAAGTAAAACGGAAAAATATGAAATTTATTCGATCTCAGTCTTACTGTAATAATATTGTTATCGTTGCGAATTGTTTGAAATCACCGCGTCGCAGGAAATCACGATTTATTATATTTTCTCTCGCGATCATTTCAAAACGCTCGCAGAATTTAAATTAAAAATGCATCGACGACATTTTTTTCGTTGACAAACACTCGAGGTAAATGTTGATAATATTTATTTTAGTTATTAGATCAATATAGCTTATGAGAATATCGCGGTAATTATAGTTTTTAGCCCAGCACTGTGAATTCGATGCACTAAATACACGATCGCGGTACAGTTAAACGCTAAAAATTCTAAAAACCGTGAACTAAAAATTCCGTTATTATGCAAAGAAAACTTTTAGTAAAATAACCGAAATTTCATTGATAAATATAAGTGCTTGAATAACTATTAAGTGTAATAAATATAAAATAAGCATGAATATACTCGTACGGCCGGCCGTACAATAAAATATTAAAAATGTATATTTATTTATTTAATTTGGTTTTCTCGAAAGGAGGAGGCCCAGTGTTATCGAAATGCAGAAAACTAACAGCGTTACAAAAGTCACAGAAGCTAAATATTAATTGAAAGAAGTTTCATGAAATAATAATAAAAAGTTAAGAGATACAAATATTAAAATATTACACTTATGTTACAAACATTATGTCATGAAAAATAAAATAAATATGGTTTTATCGACACATTAACTCGTATTATTAATCAAAACGAATACCTGCAATAATTATTATGTAATCGATAACTTCCTATTAAATACAAAGTGTACGATTTTAACAGTGGTTGGGAAAACGCTTTTAACCAAATTTATGCGCATGTATGTAAAAAAAAAAAAAAACGATTAAAATATACAAAATTAAATTTCACTCTTGAAATTATAATGACTTGGATTGTACCTGTACATCGCTAAACTGATTATCGATTAAAATAGATGAGCGTGCAGCAAAACTATTACATTTCACAGGTGGTCGTCATTAGTGTAATAACTAATTATATTATCTACTATAGTGTTGGGCACTATCTAAAAGTCACGGCTCACGTATTGAAACACGTGGCTATATCGACGGATCGTCGAAAACTTGTTTTGTTTTCAAACCACTCTAAAAAATACCAGCCGGACAACAGGATTATTTCTCTCGCGCCTCCGCTCGGGTGAAAAGTCGCAATCGTTAAGTTCGTCGCCGTCCCGGTTCTCGAGTGTTTTTGTTTCGTTCATTTTTGATTTCCATAACAATCAAGGTAAGACAATCGATTATTTAATTATTATTGAAATATTATGCAATTATAATTATTACATATTATTCGAGATTGTAGAGAGCCGCTCGTAATACATCACCTTAGCGCCCATTAGTCGATGAATAAACAATATTTTAAATTGTTGGTGATTTTCTTGGACTGTCGAGTTGTACACAGTCGTACGTAGTCGGTCTTTCTTTTTTTTTTTTTACAATGAGTTATTCGTGATTTCCTTGAACTGTCGTGTTGACTTGTCGCGTACGTAGTTTATCTTTTCTTTTCTTTGTTTTTTATAAAAGTTATTTTAGATTCTGAGCGAAACGATGATGTGTGTGTTTTTTTTTTTTTTTTTTTTTTGCGTGCGCGCTAAGTACTCGAAAAAAATGGTCCGATTTTCAACTTCAGTATTGGTTTCTCGTAGCAAATCGCATCTAGTCGGTACTTTAGAGAGGTCGTTTTTCTCAACAGTTTAAAAGTTGTACCTTGTACGTGAAAAACAATAAATGTTTGATATGGTTTTAACCGTAATGGATTTGTAGATAATAAAAACGTTTAATAGTTTGTTTTTTTATTATATAACCGAGTATTTCATATCATTAACATACCGAATGTATTTAACTAAAAGATTTTATAATACACGGGAATCATCAAAATCAACTACATTATAATAATATTAGAACATCAATTATAATAATTATAATATGTATTTGAAGGAAACGATTGATTTCAAGCCTACTTACGTGCTTTATTAAAAGGTATATAACACGTACGAGTGATTTTTTTGACAAAAAAATGTGTCACGCACAGCGGGCGCGGGTACACTCGGTCAACCCATGCAGCGGTCAATGTGTTAACGTCGTCATCGATCGATTTTTTTTCTCTCGATAACCCATTTGCTTCTTCCTCACGTTTATCTCGCGTTTTGTAACTCGATCAACAATTCACAAGAATTATTGGTCTGAATAGAACACAAAAAAAAAAAAAAAAACGAAAAGGAAATGATTTACTGATAAGAATTTATTTATTTCTTCAATTATTCCTTTATTAGGATCAAGGTGATTACTTACGTTCGCCTAATTTACCCGATAATACCGAAAATCAATTATTCACTAACACCACTGCAGTGCACTGTTGAGAAAATAAAGCACCTATTAGATAAAATTAACAGTAATATATTTCTCCTGGTTACTACAGGATGATTCAAATATTTTTATCGCCGAAAAATTCTATACAAAACATCATAACAATTCGAACGTCTCGCGGCGAATTACTTACTTACCATGTTGTTATAAATGCCACAAACAAAACGTGAAATTCTATAATAACTGCGTAGCACACACTATTTCATACTGCTGCTCGTTCTAATGTTTTGAACTTTTGATAACAAAATTTCTTTCTAGAACATAATATTCTATAAACCCGGAGACATACCTAACCGAAAACGGAATGGAAATCTCCTCTTCGATTGTAGAACGACTCGGGTGTGATATCTTCTCATTCGAGCTCTCGTCACTTAAATACAAACTTTACTGAAAAAAACATATCAATTTGAGATACTTTAAAACTACTAACGTGATTATATCTCGAATAAAAGCTCAGTAAAGAGAATCGAAAACATAACGACATCATTTAATGGTCAGTGATGATTCATCGCTATACTGGTAATCTATTATTATTTCTCTTCGACGAATGTATTATATTTAATTATCGGCAGAAACAGTGCAGTGCAATTTTTTTTTAATCGGCGCTACAGTCGTCGACAGACAACGTTTTTCGCATAGACCCGAAAAGTTATTATTTTTATTATTGTTATTTCGACATTTCGGTCGGCGTGGTATTTATTTTATTTTTTTTTTTTAAGAAATAAATACAAATCTCATAGATTAACACTAACAATGAAAACAATACAATAATCTGTAAGGCCGATTAATATGGCTAATGTGTATAATATATATAATTGTGTATACATATGGTACATTAAACGCGGTGTTTGGAGTAGGGGTGTCCTAAGGTTCATCAATCACATAAAATACTTTATAAACACTTTATTGTGTACGTTATCCTCTAGTGTGATTTAATAATACGATCATTGTGTTCACGACCTGACTACCTAACGATTTTGTGTAGTGATTATTGTTATGACGTGTCGTTTACATTTACTATAATGGTTATTACGTGTGTATGTAAATGAGTGATTGTTTAACTTTTCGTAACAACGTATATTGCCGTGTTATAACGGCGGTTGACCGAGTAAAAGGTCAATTAAACTCAGGAACTGCGTCTGTCATATAGTTGATAAAAATCATCCAAGGTAATTACCATTATATCCGTGCATATTAAATCCGATGATTTTAATCCGATGTATTTAGTCCATTGCGATTATATTATTATAATGCGATGCGCTCAATAGATCGGACTGAAAATGCACGAAACATATACACAATACATCGTACTAAATAAAATAAATAAATACAATATTATACTTATTACTGTAGTCGATGGGGAAAAAATTATGTACATGCCATTTGGTTTTTTACTTTTTATTGAGAAATTATTTGCTTCTACTACTTTCCAACATCTTTCAGTCAGAATCGTTTTTTCGAAAACAATAGTACGTCGGTGTCGAATTAAAAATATCAATTTACCGGCATCCATGATCACCCGTCGCCTGTATCTCGTCCGAGTCTATTTTTACTCGCACGTTTCTGTGAATGCGTGCTATTATCTCGTACTCGTAGGGATTCGAAAGCGTGTACTTGAAAAATCTGACGATAATAGAAATCGATGAGAAAAATAAAATGATTTAAGAAATTTGATATGGCGTGAGTTAAAATAACAAATTTTACAACGACGTCAATGATGATAATGAAATAAACTTACTAAAGCTCTGACTCAAAACTAATCGCGTACGGTCGGCGGTGTATAAATACGATAAATCCAATCCGGTCGAACAGAATATAATAATAATAATAATAAGTAACGATAATATCATTTTAACACGGAAAAAACATACGCTTGACTGAAACGGAACCGAACGTGGTTTCGATTTGTATTCCATTCTGTGAGGAAGAAAAAACCGGATCGGTAAATGCGCGAGTTGAAATATTATAGTGGAAAACAAAAGTGCAATGATGTGGAAACCAAGGTCGTCCACTACCAGCGGTGACTACAGTACGCCCATCGCCTAGGGTGTCCATTTAAGATGACATGCGTCGACAGTCCTATTTTTTCCCGCTACCCATTGGCCTGTCTGGATTTTAAAAATTAAAATAATAAATACTTTTAAAAAGCCTCTATGATATTACGATGCGAATACTTTTTGCAAATCGATTTAAAGTCTCTGTAGATGTGCTTCCTAATGATATAACCGCACCGACCATGCTAATTTCAAATATAAATTATAAAAACTCATTCTATTTCAATATTAGTCTAATCTAAATTTAATATAAATTTATAATTTGCAAGTTATTTTCTTCTCTCTTTCCCTTCTTTCCTTTCTTCTCTGCCCCACTGATTTTTTGTTTGAACTATAAAAAAAAAACCATTTCAAGTAGCTAGTAAACTAATCCAAAATATATACAATTTTTTAGACAAATTTATCTAGATAAATGGATAAATGCAATTTTCATCTAAGATAATTATTTAGACCAGCGGCGGTTCTCAAACTTTATTTTTCGCGTACCACTTAAGTATATTATCAATCAGTCGCGCGTACCATTAATGATTAAAAATAGAACGATACAAACACTTTATATAGTTTTGAAGGGGGCGTTGAGGGGGTGGTGAGATTTTTCAATTTCGGAGATTAAAAATAATATATACAGTGTGTTTCTTTTTTAAGGTAACACTAAATAATTCTGTCCAGTGACATCAGATTGATATGCGGTTTT